>CM056828.1:7087500-7687500 GCA_029853015.1 Chelidonichthys spinosus | reverse complement strand
ATACAAAATAGCTCACAAAAACACTGCTCAATAGCGCCACTAGCAGTCAACAATTCCACATGGTACCTTTAAACGGCAATAGTATTGGCTCTCAAAGCAACAGGTCTGTGAGCTCAGACAACATGCCGTAAAATGTAAACAAACATTTCAGTCTTTTCTTTGCACAGACAATCTGATGTTTGTCTTCAAAAGACTAACTTCCACCTGCTTGTTTGTTACATTTTTTGCATGTTACTCATGGAAAAAATGATCATTAGGCCTTTGAAAAGTGGGTAAGACTTACTACAATGCATTAAAAACAAAACGTTTAGCATCCTGTTAAAAGTAGCATGTGTGTGCATACTGTTCAGGCCAGTTAGGTGAATTATAAAAGGGGATTTAAGGACACAAATGTGTTTTGAACTCTTACTTAAAGCCAAACCATGTCCTGTAGAGCCTGTGAAGTTGAAAAAGGTGTAGATGAAATATATACAAATTAACATTTTAAGAGGCAAATACCAGAAACAAAAAGTTTAAAGGGATGATTATGATGAATTAGGTCTTATTGTATTGATGTTACCTGCTGTCGTAAGTATCGGAGTTTAAGTCAAACTTGTAGGTGGGTGGAAAGTCCAGAGGTCCTTCCTCAAACTCCTGGAGCATCTGTTCTTTCTTCTTCATTATGGTCAACTGAAAAGGACAACCCACACATTTCATCACCTCCCAAACCCCCAAAATACAAACACAGTATGTAATGAACCACCACTATTAATATCCTGGTCACTCAGGTTACACAGATCATTTCGTCAGTGTGTAAACGAACGCGTCTACGAACGGGAGCAGATTATAATGTAAACGGCTGAATGATTCTGTTCGTGTCAAACCTGGTCTTTGCTCCACAGCAGGTTGTAGGTTTGATTGTTGATACACGAGCGGACGAAGTGCATGCCGTGGTCCTGAATCCGGAAGTTGAGATCACCAAACCAGAACACCAGCCTGGACCGAGAGGGGACCGCAAGGATGGACAGCAAGAGAAAGCGGTTGATGGATGAAGCAATGAAAAGTATTGCAGAATTAAAGGAAATGAGAGTCGTCATACAGACATTACAACATTTTAATTCCAGAACCTTTTTAAGCAATATTTTTCATTTAAAAACACAAATAATTCATTTTCAAATGTCATTTTTGATTAAACATAAATAAAAGACGTGATCAATGTCCATCTCTCTGAAAGCTAGTCTTCAATAGAATAGAAAGTATAGAATGTGAGATTATCTGCGGACTGACAAACACAGAGCACACTCATATCATCTGAAAGACATCGCTGAGGGCACTAAACCCCACAACGAGCCCTTCTCACATCTAATGCTGCCATTATGACACACACAGCAGCGTATTCTCCTCAGTCACACTGTCACTTTACAGTGATTATTAGCATCAATGCAGCTTTACTTTGATAGAACAAAACGGTTCTAAGAGTAAGTGCTTGTAAAACCATGCTCATGCTTGCAGCAGTGGGCTACCTTAGCATAGTAGCGAGCGTCTACACAAGCTGTATTGAGAGGCTAAGTCCCGCCCAATATCATCAGTAAGGGACTTCAATTTTGCAAAACCCTGGCACAGATAATGTAAAAAACAATCAAATAAAGAAATAGTAATAATTTGTGTAACACTAGACTTTCCTGACCTAAATTGTATTTAGGTTACAGCGTTGTGAGACTGCGACACTTAAAAAAAAATAAGGAGAAATCTGAACGATTTCTCATTCAATAATTTTAATGATAATGATTTGATGAATGATGCTTCAATATGACAGTGATATAAGGCTCATTTGAAACACAAGGACTTTTAAAGCACAATTTTTCCCACTCAAAATTCAAGCACTTTCAGCACTTTTTGGGAACTCTGCTGTGGATTCGATTAATGGAGAAAAAGCGGATCTTGTCCACACGGTGAGGCGAAGCTATCAGATTTGTCATATCTTTAAAACTTTGTAAACTTGAGTTCATATTCTGTGTAACTACTCACTTGTGGTCAACAATCCTTGGAGCCGTTTTGCAGTCAAAGGCCTGCGTGTCCATGATGTACTCAAACTCATCCACTCTCTCTGTGGCGTATTTCATATGTGCGGCCAAGTGACAGTTGAGGAAACAGAGCATGTGGCCATAGAAAGACAGGCGGACAGACACGCCACCTTTGTTGCCCTGAGAGACAAACAGAAAACCATATGAAACAGGGGAACAACTGCTCTCACCGTTCTTTCAGCTGTGTAAGACAAAGACCAATGTTTTTACAACTGAGACAACAAAATGACAAACTTATGACAACAGTAAGAATTTAAGAGCTTTTTCTGACGGGGAAGGGGAAAAATGCAACAAGTCAAACATGTACTTCTGCTTCTGTGGTTCAGCTGACCACTGCGACACAACGTTTTTATTCTGTTCGTTACTGAAAGGGGAACTGGGCTAATTTTACACTTTAGTGTGTTCACATGTGATGTGTTACTACTGCTGTAGTACTCCCCAGCACATGTGAGCTTATAAGTGAGCTTATAAGACCTCTGGAGTCCGCTCCTCATCTCTACTTTAGCAGCTGGCTGACTACATTAGTCATCACAAACAAGCCGGAATCTCTTCACCTGAAACCATCAGCAACAACGGTTTATTTGTATTTTTTAGTGTGTGTGTGTGTGTGTGTGTGTGTTTCTCACCCAGTACCGGAAGACGCCTGTGCGCGTGTAAGTGGCCTGGATGTCTCTGATGAAGGGGACGTGCTCCAGTTTGGAGAAGAAGAGCAGCAGCAGACCCTGCATCCTGATGGATGACACCTGAGACACAAAGTAAATGCATCACAACATTGTACTCTGATAGCCATCAGGGTTTTACATTCACTTACTTACGAGGAAAGAGAACTCGAACACCTTCGGGGTGTCACCTCTAATGTGTATGCATGTGTATGAGGGTGTTTTGAAAAGATTTGTACCTTAACGTATTTCCGTGATGCCAAGGTAGCCATGAACAGACGACTCCACGAGTCATCGAACACGCTGTCTGACAAAAACCTCAACGGCCCCGAGTACACCTCCTGCAAACTGTCATACACAGGGTGTTCATTGTGAGTCACTCTGCCCAGGAACTGTAACTTTATTGAGGTGAATCCACTTCCCAGTACAAACAGTCAAATGGCCCTTATTTCAATCATTACGTCCTAAAAGTTGTAAGATGCTCAGCGGAACCCATAGTTATTCTCCTCCCTCCATTCATGTGAATTCAAATGTGTTCAAATCTAGTTGTACGGTGTTGACACAGTTTGTGTGGTTGAGCGAGTACGGAGTATGACATTAATTACACAATAAGTAATTAATAAGTAATCCAGAACAACAAACAGCTTGATTATATCCTTGAATTTACTGAACTAAGAGTCATTGAATATGTGTCTCAAATATCGCTTTACAATGTCATGATATCAGGTTTAATTAAAGCTCACATGTGGCTTTGACTTACGATTGAACATTTGGCCCACTTTGTAGAAAATACAGAGTATAAATAGTGTATTACCATTAAGCCTTAATATATATATATATATATATATATATATATATATTTATATACAAAATCAATTCACTCTCCCTGCACGACCTACCCTATGACATAAAGGTCTGGGCTCTTTGGGGAGTTCAGATGGAGAAGCAAGGTCACGTCATCTGGAGGATCAGCTGTGGCCACATTCCACGTCACCATATGTAGCCTGTGGGCATCGGAGATGGGAAAAAAACAGTCACTTGTGCTGCATTTGCAATCAAAAATATACAAATTCCAAATTAAAGACATATATAGATGTTTAGAATGGAACAAGCTATTGGCTAAGAAAATATACCTTTAAAATATACAAGAATACCTCACAAGGGAAAAACCTCCAGCTTCGCCACACTACAAACAACTGTACGTTCACTTCAATCAAAGAGCTTCATTCAGTGTGACACAAGTCAACCGAGTGTGAAAGCTGTTACAGTTAAAAGCACTGTGCAACTACCATAAGTAGGTCAGGCTGCTACAGTTAACACATAATGAGACCAGACATCCTTTCGCTCAAACTCACAACAATCACAAGGTTGATTGTTTGTGCTCAGCTCGACAACTAAATATCTGACAGGGTTTCAAACAGGACAAGGTCCAAACTTGATTAGCAAGAATAAGAGTGTCTGGACAGTGTGATAGGGAAGGTCTCTGAACCCAGCCCAATCAATGAAGCACATTAAAGAGAAAGACAAAAGAGTACAGAGCTGAATAAAAAGGAGGTAGATGTACGAAAACTCTTTCCAGCTTCAGCACACAGAAGAAGGGGTTCTCCACCTGAAACTGTCCTTTTTTGGCCTGTTGGCTCTCTTGCCACAGATGAGGAAGACATTATCCAAAGTCTTGACCATTTTCTCATGCAGCTCGTTTTTGAGGTCCAAGTCATCCACACATGTCATCAGCTGGTTGAGCCGATGACGCAGACCCAGTCTGCTGCCCGTCGACTGCGTGGCATCGCTGGAAGCGCTGTCAGAGCGGATGCGACCCATGGTGCCTAAGAGCCGACTGATCTCATCCATTCTGGATCAAATTTTGAATTCTGCAAGGTTGTTGAATATTTAAGTATTTCAGAAAAGACCAAAATTGTTGGAAACCAAAAAAATCCCCCAAATGACGATTTTTAAGTAAATCTGGTTCGCATTAAGAGAATCAGTTGAGCAAAACAGTCCGAAGTTTTGGTTGTTTCTGAAGAAATCAAACCACTGAGTGAAACGAGGAGAGTCCTGGTTCAAGGATTTGGGTGCTCCAGAGTTGGACCGAGCGATTGGGAAATTCTTAGTCTTCTTTGTGTACTAAAAATGATGTATAATCTCTTTAAATGTCGTGTAATTAGGTCAATTAAAAAAACTAACTTGCATTGTTGGGTTTTTTTTTTCAAATCCGCATTAGGTGTGTGCTGTTGGGCAACCTAATCCACCTGTCAGAATGCACATTTCTTGACTGGCAAACATTGTACTGTGTTACGTCTGGCAGCACATTCAACCCTAAATTAGACAATTATCAGGAAAGGCTTGGAGTGGCATCGGTCCTTGAGTAGTTTACAGGAGATTGTAAATCTGTGGCAGTGTAACTATACAATAGTTACCAGCATAAGGCTCATTATACTAGCAACATTAACGTTAACAGGTGTACATGTTAAAATGTATGTCTACTCTTTCTGTGCTACTGCATCCCCTCATGGATCTGATGATGTCTAACATGCATCTTGACGCAACGGTTTTCTAAAACTGCTCAAAAGAAAACCGGCGTACCAGCAGATTATTAAGGGACACCGGTGTCAGCTTGTAGTTGTAACGGTGGTAGGCGGAGACTCTCATTGACGCTGCACTACGTTCAACTAGGAGGTCCGTGGTTTATAAAACGTGCTAACGACTTCGTGCGCTGATACAAACAATTGTCCGCAGACTCCAACCTGAAGCTCTCTCCCTCGTAGCTTCCCTTCCCGCCGTCCGGCCGCTCCTCGTTCTCCTCCATCATCTCCGCACCTGGAAGGCAATAAAGCGAACCCCGCTAAAACTTACACGCTGGCAGCAGAACTGCATCCGAGGCCTGAACCAAAATAAAACGCTAATAAATATTCAACAGTAGAGTAGCAACACGAAGCTAGCATTGCTAACGTAAGCCTCTACTTAGGGCTGACGGTTGACTTAACAGTTACATGTTTCTAGCTAGCTAACACACATCGTGCAGACTCGGTTATTACACCAACTACTAACACGGATGTAGGTCGAGCTAACTGCACATAGATAACGATGTCATCACGTCATTCAACGTTAATTTAGTAATGTTAATGGATGAGGCTAGCTAACTTTCACATCGCTAGCGAAACAAACTTTTTTTTTTATCCGACACTCGAATTACCAAACTGTATGTACAAGGGTGTTTTATCGTATAGTACCTGTTGTGTTTTGGTAGTACTCGTTGTCGTTGTTTGTCTAAATACTTGCAGAGACGTACAGTAACAGTAGAGCAGAAGCAGTCTGACAGTACAGTAGCTTGTGTTGTTGTTCCCCGCCCCCTACCCGGAAAACAGTTCATTCGCTTTCAGAATAAAAGCTTAACTTTATGACGTAGATGAAGCGTTTAAACCTCCAACTTTTAATCAAACTTTCTGCGAGATTTTATCAAATATACTGTGTATTAATTCATCACCACTGCAATACATTTGCTAGCCAGTGAAGAAAATGTAGTTTAACAATCAAAATGAGGTTCTTAGACCTGCTTCACTTTAAAGTCTGTGCATTGAGAAATCTTCACTTAATAGTGTACACTAAACATTAAGTCTGTGTACCTTTAATGCCAAATATAGAGTAAAAGTCGTTGACGCTCGTGGAGATGCTTTTATTCTGAAGAATCGAAGCATGCCGTTTTAGTGCTGGTGATATTAAAGGTTAAACTTTATAGGATTACTTGTGAAATTGGTGCCAATAACGCACGTGCTAAGGAGACAACATAGCAACAAAACCACTAGGAAGATACCACATTTGAAACCGTGACTTTATGCGAGTATTTCAAATGCCAGACATTTATTCTGATTCAAGTGATCATTTTTGACTGCCATCATTTGGGTCGTTTCCAGTCTGCAGTCAAAAGTACTACAGTTACTGTGTTTTGCCCACTATTACAGACCCGTTTTTTTACAGCAGTAGTACAATGTACAAATATCCGAAGCGCAAGGAACACCTGCATTGTCTTAAATGTACTACACAACTAACTCTCAACAGTAAATATTTAGCTTACAGTACATTATTATCATTTCCAACACTCCAAACCTCCACCAAGAGATAGGATTACAAACCAGCAGCTGGCATCTTTGTACGGAGCTAAACCAACCACCTGGCAAACATCAGGCGTAGTTTATTATGTTGGATGAGATCAAATGTCTGGAGTAAATGCCTCATAATGTAATCATTTGAATGTAAATCACGAGCTGCATTTTTATTGCAATGCCTCCAGCCACCATGTTAGGTTGAATCAAAGGACTTGAGACCACTTAAAGCACGGGAGGGTGGAGGAATTTCCAGTGTGACAAAACAGAGCAATAACTGCACATCATTTAGATCAGGAAATGCGGTTGTAGACATGTGACACAATGTTTTTAAATAAATAAAAACAAGACAAAACAATGAATAACTGAGAACCGGAAAAATACAAAATCAAGAGAGTCAACAAAACCCAAATAACTGCAATAAAAAAAAAGAAAATGCTTATCAGAAATGTTTACTCAAGACAACCCACAGTTTCCCCTCTTACTTTTTAAAATATAAGAGGACTAAATGGGCACAAGCGAGAACGCTTCATCCTTCAAAAACAGATCCCAGCAAAACAACAACAACAAAAAATGTTTAAAACTTGTAGATAGATACACACATTGCTTTACAATAATGAGCTCTTATTAAGAGAACCTTTTATTGGGATGTAAGTGTGGTAATCTGGATTATTATATCAGTTTGTTGTGGGTCCAGTGTCCCAGGAGAGGAGACGGAGGTTGCTGAATGGAGTCAAATCCTCCTGTGTCAGAGAGAGGGGGAAATGGAAGTTAAAAACAATCAATCCAAACATAAAAATGTTAAATCCATCCAAAAACAATAGTTTAGTACTCACTGGGTTAGCCATCGTCAGCTCCCATGCCTTTACGCTCATCGTTCACCCTCATCTATGACATGGAGAGACGGGAGAATTATTCATCATTTATTCAGCGTAGGCACTGGCGCTGAGGACAAAGCGATGAGGAGAAATATGGCGATGACCAGGGCAACGTATTCACTGACTATCAATGTCGCTTGATTTCAGTATGCGTTGTGAAAAACACCTGCAGTGGTTACTGATGTTCTGTGTCTCTGTGGTTCCTCCGTACACCAGTGACGTGTTTGGTAGAAGGAAGAGCTGCAGAGCGCTTCTTCAGCTTTGGTCGCTCAAAAAGGATATTACCAACAATGATGTTTTACAGCGGGGATCCTCCAGAATCTGAGCTGCTCAGAGCAAACACTGAACAGGGGGGTTTATTTCTTCAGTGGACTACATTTACAAAAACCACTGATTGGAAACCACATAAAAGTTGGCCAATTTTCCCTTTAAAATTTCCAATTTTATTTGATTTATTTTTGCATACTTGCAAACCACACCTGGTTTTTGTGATATAAATATGTTGGGCTCCGTCTGTCATTAAAATACAGGGATTGACTTTATGTCCCTCTCAACAACAATGTATGCAAAATATTTCATTATATAACAAAGCAAATATTTTCTGTGATGGTGGAAGTTCGGGGTCTATAGATATCGCATTAATGTCACAGTTATTATTGTGTAATGATCCGATATTCTGTCTGCCCTATAGTATAGTGGCAGTAATACACAGCCTGAGAATAGTGATGCAGAAGTAACGAGAGTAATCACTGCTCCGACTCATGACAGCGGTGCAGCGTACAGTAGACTGAGCTCATTCACCTCATCCAGCGCCTCCTTTGTCGCTTCCTCCATTCGTCGGATGTCATCCATCGACAGGTCGATCCATTTGTCGATCCAGCAGAACAACTGTCTGTGGAAATTGGTGAACAGGCGCTTCTCCACCTGGATGGACAGCATGAGGACACAGAAACAGATTAGACCATAGTTATGGGGAGATACCCCCCCCCCCCGAAAAGGCTTCCTAAAATATGAAGAAACTTGTTTACCTTCTGAATCATGTTTTCCACAGTTCCCGTTAGTGGAAACTGACTGAATTCAACAGTGACGAGCTTATAGGCGCACATGTGTGGACAGTCAGGGTTGTCGGCCAGTTGTTTCTGCGAACACACATAACATAAAAACATTTAGCCTCCAGACATTTAAACTGAAATCGCTGCCGTGAAAAGCAACAGGAGGTGCGTTTACCTTCCAGTCGGGTCCCAGAGGCCCTCTACCCGTCTTCACGGACTTAAAGACGGCTGGATCGTGCTCTGGGTTGTATTCCTACGGGAATTAATGCAACCAGTTTAATGAATGATGCAACGATATGCAGTGTAGACAGTACAAGCATCGAGCGAGCGCTGCAGATTCTATATCATTCAGGTTTCACCCTCCAAGAGCCGTCACAACTGGGTTCATCTCTGCAGGCGCAGTCGTGAAATATTATTTGTGCCTGTGAGCCCCACTTCAGACTTTATTGTCCCCTAATGGGGACATTTATAGCACCATCCAATATCCAATGCCATACACCCCACAGAAACGGTACATACTCAAAACACACAGTAGAAAAACAAAGAATCTCAAACAACAATAAGAGTCTACACGTTGTGACATAGAACAGCCTTGCGACCGCAGTTCTTCAACATCAAGTCAACAAGTGGATAAGTGAAGAAGATGGAGAGGTCCGGCTGCTGGATCAGCAACATCCTCCCATCCTTCATTCCAGCTGCCAAAGCTGCCTCAGTGCTGCCCACTAGTGCTCACTCTGCTTGTCAGTTATGTGCTCGTGTGCTATAGAGGAGCTGTGGCTCCACCTACGTCAGCTGGGGAAAACAGATATGCTGCCTAAACATAGAGTGTGATTCTTCCAAGCTGATGGGAAAACATTCTCAAAAACCCGGGCTTGAAAAACAAGCATCAATCTTTGCCCTCACCTTTTGATTTATGACACTTCTGTCAGCAATGTCAATGTCAACTATCGCCACTTTTTCCCATTTGCTTTTTTCGAGTCCATGTACCTGTAGACGGGCAAAATCAAGGCATCAAGTTAGGTCAGTTGCTTGGTAAAGACAGCAGTCACATTTCATATTTATATAGTACAGTTCAACAAAATGTGGGTTTCACCAATGCAGGATAACTGGCCCCGATATCCACACTAGTGATTGGTATCCAGTGTAATCTAAGTGATTACAGTTAGATCCAGTTCAACCTGTTTGGAGGGTCATTATAAAGCACAGCCGGCAACATGACTTACATTTTCCTGATCGCCCATGTCAGGTTTGTGCCACGTCTCGATCTTCAGAATGAACTTGTCTTTCATGTAGGCGTTCTGTCAACACGGGAGAGAGAGACGACAGCGTCGGTCACACACAAACACAAAGGGATTGAGTTGAAGTCATAATAGTGAGTTAAATTGAAGAATAGCATCCGTACTGTAATGACTGCATCAGAGGAAACGGTGGATGGTGATGGAAAGAGGACGGGTCCGGAAGAGGGGGAGACACAAGGTTTTAGATGATACACGGATTGCACGCATCAAGCTTTTCTTTCATGAAATGCCACAAAAACACACACTGCCACTGTAAACCCCCGTCGGTCAGGCTTTCATGCACAAAAAGGGAGGTGTCTCCAGTGTTTCCAACATGTGTATGAGGTGGGACTCACCGGTTTTACAGTAAGGATATGCATTCCAGGCCTCCTCGTGAACCACGAGTGCATCTTTCGGAGCAAGCCTAGCGATAATATCTGGCACTTTACTGCGGAGACACAAACATGAATCTATGTAGTCAGACAAGTGTGCACAGTCACAGATTTTGCAGCAGAATGTGTGCACACACACATATACACACACACACACACACACACGCCTGTGCACTTCCCTTCAGATGGTAAGCTGGATACAACGAAGGATATCCTGCAGGAAGAGTTGCTTTTCCAGCAACAACTAATTACACTACAAACAACCCCAGAAAAGGAAGAGAGACAATACCGGTAAAGAGAAAATATGCAGCAGTTTAGACTTTTGCTCATGGCTGCCTGCAGCAGGTGTCAGCCTCACAGCGACAGTAGGAGCTTAAATCAATGAAGTACAGGTTACTCTGTGACAGATGTCAGTCATAGCAACAATTAACTGCCTCCACCGCTTTTTGTGCTTTTCCACTGGAATCCTATAATCTCCTTTAGTGTTGCAGTTCGACAGAATGCAGATGCAAAGCCGTTGACCTTTGGCTTCGTTACTGTGAGATTGTGAACAGCGAGGAATGCCGTACGTAGCGGTGATGATGTCGCAGTGCGGAGCTGCCTACCTCTTCAGGTGGTAGATCTTGTGGGTGAACTGTCCTTTCTCCCCCTCCTTCTCATAGGGCTCGTTGGATAACACCTCCACACCTTCGCCTCCACCCGTCTCATTCTTACTGGCCTCTGCTACGGCATACAGCTGACCCACTTGGTACTGGAGGGACAAAGAGAGGATGAGCATGGTGACACTTTTATATGATTATTCAGTCAATCAATGCCTCATCTGAATGTTGGTATCAGAGCCTAAACCTGCAGGTGCCGTTATGTTGTGGGCTAGCAAGGTTTCAGAGGGAAAGCGGATCAATTCTGAGATTTTGGAAGGAATGTTAAACGTCCCTGTCTGGTTGAATTAATGCCAATTATTAAAAATGATTCATTCAAGTTTGTGTAGTTAATAACGCTTTGCGCTGCAGACATTTTAACTGTTCACAGCATGAAATACACAGATGGACCTAATAAATAAGTTGGATTAACTGACATGAAATCTGCATTAATAACTAATTAATTTTTTTATGAAACGTGTCAGTTTTTGGTTTTATGCTCACAAGCTCCTTTTCAGCAAAAAGACAAAACAAAAAACAGAAGTTGTGATACTCCACTCCATCATGAACATATTGAAGCATTTTTGGATATATAGCTCATATTCAAAATTTGGATAATGACTATTTCACACAGATATCATAGCTATAGGTAAATTTAAATTATATGTAAATGATATATCATACTATAATGAAGGGGCAGGACATAATAAGCATAGCTTCCTTCTGTCCCTCCTTGAAGTTGAAAGATTTTATTGATTTATTTTTTTTGAATTTTCATATTTGTATGATGTATTTCATGTCATGTAATTATTGTACTTTGTATTTAGCAGCTAATTAGTAGCTAGTGGCCGATTAGCGCACAGGGGGCTCAATCTTGAGGATTACGTTCTTAAAATGTACACGTTGGATGTTTCACCACAGTGCTGACGTATTCCAGACAAAGTACAGAAATGTTGAAGCATTACTGTATAACTGGCAACAACAAAAAAATAACCAAAGAGAGACACAACAGAGCGGGAAGACAAATTCAAAGCCCCCCGATGAGAATCTGTCTGTCATGACTTCAGTAAACCGTTCATAGAAATGACCTCGAGTTAACCATTTTCCTTTCGGCATCCCAGACAGATGTCAGCATGAGAAAAGAAGCAGAGTAAGCCATTTCTTAGCCGTTTCCCCTCTCTTCCTCTTCCTCCAGCCCTTCCTGAGTCAGGACAAAGTGCTGTGACATTGGAAAGAGTGACTCACATCACTGCTTACACACTCCTACTGAGACACACAGAAAGCAACGCCACGGCGACAGTTAATATGACTAAAATATGAATTTTAACAAGCTGAAGACCACAACGGTGGCTTACCCTGCTGCTGCCGCCGTGTGTTCAATTACAAAAGAAGAACAGTGGTAAGGTTTTTGTCTTTACCACACAAAGATGTGGTGTGGTTGCTGCTAATTAAATCCAGGTTCTACAAATACATAATAATAATGTATGTATAATTATAATATATAATAATTTTTTTACATTTTGCAAGTCAAATCTGAATCTGGAACCTAACAATTTCCATCAGGTACATGTATTAGTACAATGTTTTCTTCTGAAGTAGCACACAGATCGTAGAGTACATATTTATGGCTTTGGGGACCTTTTATGAGCAGTGCAGGCTACGATGAGTTCAAAAGAGTAACATACTTCAACTTTCATACCTATAATGAAGTATAAACTAAACTGTTTCCTGAACCAGACTGTATTCCAGCTGTATTTCTGGGTGTGGGACACAGCTATGTCCTGGCAGGTGTATTGCTGAGGACCCAAAGAAGTAAAATGTTGAGTGAAGTTCAGGAGAAATCTGCAAGCAGCAACAGCACTCGGGCCCTACTGAACAGGCGCGTTTTCACCGGGCGCTGCACTAGCATGTTTCTAAATGTGGGTGACAGTTGGTGAGACCGGCGGTGACACATCTGTAATGAAGTTGGGACAAAAATCTATTCATCAAATCAAGCCGAACCCTCTTCTCCCCGATGACAAAGCGCTGCTACGTGTTAGCCGTGGCGTGGATGCTCCGCCACTGTGAGCAGGAACTTAGGAATGTGACTCGTCATGAAGAACCAGTGTGCCTTCTTGTTGTCATGGACACACGACCAGACGTAAACGTGGCCCTTTAACAGCAGCTCGGGAAACAACATTCGGCTGCGAGCACGAAAAACAGGCTGAACCTGACAGGAGGTCATCAGTGATGGACAAAGCACGTCGAGGCAGTTTTGTCTGTCAAGTTTGTCAGAGAAAAAGGTTGTCAAGTGATTTACTGACAAAAACAAGGTGTGGACTAGAAACGACCATTTTCACGCTTGGGTTGTTGGCTTACCAATGTGGGAAAGGAGATTTGCCCAACTTTATGCAAGTGCAATATCACATTGCTGGAGAACCCAATTCATTTATAATTCATTATGTCTGTTAAATGTCAGAGTTATGCAACAGTGATACATGACAGGAAACACCGAGTCGTGTCACAGAGCCCCTCCCCTTTCGTTCAGATCTGTTCCAGTTCGAGCGGTTAGAATTGCATCGCCTACTCAAGCAACTGAGGAATCCAGCTAGCGCCTCAAACACGAGGGGGATCAGATGCAAAGCCGGTCATACAGCAAAAGGTGATTACATGGCTTAGTGGAATACTGAGCTTCTGCTTTGTGTTAAGCAACAGTAGAACAAAAGAGTATGTGTACTGCACAGGATGATTGGATTCAAACGTAGAATGAGCAAATAGGGTTAAGGTGATTGTTTTTAAAAAAGGAAAAGTGCAGCAAAGAAGGTTAATAAAACCCTGAAGGTTCCTCTATAAAGCACCGATCTAATGAAGGGGAAAGGTAAAGAGGCCTGTTCTCTTGATATACGGTGGCTGGCAATGGTATGCCAGATAAGACGCAGCTAAATAAATTCTGGACCTGATAGCCAAGTGTTTCTACTGCAAGGGCACGTAAAGGCAGCCTAAAGTGACAGACCCCAGAGTGGCTAACTTGTGTGCCTGAAATCCCATCAGCGTTGAGCTGTTGGACAAAATGCTATGCTAACGTGCTTCAAATGTGATGCAAAAGTGTTTCTAAGAAATTATCTGTACAGATATTCCGGGTTGCAAATTAGTCATCTGCTGTTACATGACACTAATCCTGTACAGTCACTCATAAAAATGTCAATTAATAAAAAATGAACCCTTACCTCCTCCACGGAAATGGGCAGGACGATTCGACTACAAGAGAGACAGAAAGAAAAGATGTTAGGCCACAGATATCCCAATCAGTAATAGAGCAAACAAGGCAACGATGATCATTGTGCTGTTGACCTCCGAGCTGTGTGATGAAGATAGACGTTATCACTGTTCCTCAGGTTTCACTTATGTCGGCAAATTCAAAACCGCCTCGACACGTGGGATTTGAAGGAATGTGTAGCAGCTGAGCAGGTTAGCTTAGCTTAGCACAAAGAATGTAGAGCGGGGGAAAAGTTAGCTGTAAAAAAAAAAACATACCAGCACTTCTAACAGCTCACTCATTAACACGTTGTATTGAGCTTGTTGGCCTGTGCAATAGAACGCGTAAAAGTAATTATAAACTCAGTAAAAAAAAGGACAATTCACTGTTTTATGGAAGGTTATTATCGCAGCAGTTACCTTTGGACAGTGCCTAGCTAGCTGTTTCCAATCTTCCTTCCAAGCTAAGCTAACGGTACATACGGGGGCGTGGCAGCGATCTTCTCATCTATCTCTTGGCAACAAAGACAATAAGGGTTTCAAATAACTGCTTTACCCTTAATCACGTTTTGTTCCTTCCTATGCTGAAGAATTGGCTTGCTATGATGCTTTAGCCGTTTAAAGAGGTACTCTTTAGTTAGCAGGCTGATAAGGGTCGAGCTCCAAAAAACACTCAATCCTACACTTCCCATCATGCAACTCAATATTGTCTGACACTCCCTGCCTCCTAAATACCTTTGTAAAGTTGCACCCAGAGCCACCGAAGTCAATATAAAGTCGTTATGACCGGCAGCAGGGCAGTAACTCCTCACGGTGAGTCAACCAGCGTCATGTGTAAAACCAATCAGAGCTGAAGGAACATTAAGAGGGTGTGGGTTGAGAAACCTAGAAACCTCACTTTTGATGAATATAGCAGGGTGCAGTAAAAACAAGAGTCAGCGATCAATCAGCTGACCTGGAGTAGTGACTGTCACCAGAAAGTACAAACGTCTCAGTGATTCACACCTGGAGGAGCCATAAAAACAGCAACATATCCTCAACGTTGTCCAGCTCGTTCCACACCCTGCACGATAACGACATCATGAGTGGGGATTTTATTCAGGGCACGTCTTCCAACAGTGGATTTGGACTGATTAATCATACGTTATTATATTATCACTTCTGTGGTAGTGCCCTGTTATCACAAGAGGAGAGGAAGAGGATATTATAACGGAACAAATAAACGTGGGGTGTTCGTGGAAACCCTGCATGTGTGTGTGTGTGTGTGTGTGCATCATTCTCCTTGTTACAATAGCCAATTAATCTGCCACCTGTTGTCAGTCTAGCAGCGCCTGAATATTTCATTAGAACAGATCAGAGTGAAAGAGGAGCCTTCCAGGCAAGACCTCAATGGCTGGCGTGGTGAAAATTATCCAAGGGTCCGTTTCTCTGACTTCACAAGCAGAAGTTTTTTTTTTTTTTTTTAGATGCACCGAAGCAGGATCATTCACCATGGCTGCTTTTTTTTTTTAAATGCACTTTGCACCGGGGTCAGATGACGGCCAGCTACTGGATGACCGCTGTGTGCATATGACATCGCTGTGATAAAACTGTCCGCTCAGCAGTTAGAAGAAACGACAACCATACATCCCTTTAAACAAGCCAACACATTTGTGATTATTCTTATGTGTCAACAAAACATTGCGTTGATTTCATAAACCTCAATATTCCCTGACTTAAGGCATCTCTGCCTCAAACAATGAACTAAGTGTATGGGAAAGAGTCCCTCCCTACCAGATTACAGTGTGATGTCAGGAGGTGTTTTAAGCCCGTTGGGTGGAGGTACAGGAGCAAAGTCACACTTGTGTGTGTATATGTATGTATGTATGTATGTATGTATGTATGTATGTATGTATATATATATATATATATATATATATATATATATATATATATATATATATATATACATATACACACACCTTTAATTTAATTTAGCTCCGAGAGAATCACACTATCAGCTATAAGGAGCTGAACCACCAGGAGGACACCAATGATAAAGACACACACACACACTCTCTCACACACCACTCACACACACACACACACACACACACACACACACACACACACACACACACACACACACACACACACACACACACACACACAGCCCGGCCTCATTTTCTCTGTCACAGTTAATAATTTAGGGGAAAAGTCGATGCGTTTCGTCGACGGCGCTCGTTTCTCTCTCGTCTGTCTGACAGAAGGAGAGAAACCCCAACAAGGCAAGTTCCCTGAAGTTGAGATACTCACAACTCTTTAATGAGCATGTTGACGGCGGCTCGGTGCAGACGGCGGCGGCGGCGTGTGAGGGAGAGGGAGCCCCAAGGATAAGCTGCTCATTCACAGCTCGGAAGCTTTGTGGTAATGTGTTTCCTTCTCTCTCTCCTCGGTTTCTTCCTGGAAGGTGCGAAGGGGGCGGGGCGTCTACGATGAGGGGGGCGGGGACTCCCACCTCCGCGTCCAGGTAACGCGATGTTACATTCAAGTGCAGCAGGTAGAATAGTACAAAGCATGACCGATTTAACTTTGTGTTGTGATTGCTTTTAATTACCACAGGTTTGTATTCTCAACTAAACTAACAGTAGCTCAGGGAGGTCAAAAGTACACACATACTCAAGTACTTCTACTTGAATACAAGTACTTTTTTTGCAAGGCTAACTAAATTAATAATTCCCCCTAAATGCATTAAAAATAAAGAGCCTGTTTTGAAAACGTGAGGAGTAGAAAGTAAAAGTTGGCCGACAAATAAATACTGAGGTAAAACACAGATACCTGAACATTCTACTTAGTACAATAACAAAGTATTTGTACTTCATTATTTCCCACATCTGAGCAGCTTTAACTTTGACATTTCCCTTTTGTGCTGTTGAACAGAGAGAATCATACGCCTTCTTATTTGCCAATGTTCCTGATGGAGAGGTTGCCCGTGCTATTATGTTACTGGTGATGTAACTGGTGCAGGGAGAAACCGTCCATCATGGTTCAGGTTCAACCAGTCTGAGGTTACTCAGACGTGTTTACGTCCAACGAGGATGTTCCTGTCGCCCAACAGGTTTGCCCAAAGTCGTCTCGTGTGGGAATTCAGTATCAAGCAGACATCTGCTCTCTCTGACTCCACATAGTATCATGGTAGTATTATTGTTATGAGTACAGTGAGAGTCTGACCCCTGCTGCTCTGGAAACAGCATCGTCCTTCCTCTACAACAGTGTTGTAAATGGGGGTACTTTGGAGTACTGTAGTTGGTACATGAGATTATGTTTTATATGTATTTTAATCAGAGGTCCTAAAATCAGTTCAATAAAAATGTAAATCTAGGTTTAGTAAACCACATTTTATATTCAATGTTCCTATCATAAAGGTAATCATTAGCCCTAGTAAGCTTTCAGGTGCAACAAACGTTTGTGCAGTCTACAGGTTTTATTTTTAAACTTAAATGCTTTTCACTGGAAGTTTGGCTGAAAATAATATTTCTAAGGAGATACATTATTGTATTATTATTAAAACTCTGCTCTCTGTGATCTTTGCCCAGCGACCATTTCTGCCTTTTGAAATAAGAGACGCATTTATACAAATGATTGCGTTTATTTCGCTTCATATGTTGATCTGTCTTTTTTTTTTCTTCTTCTTTCAGTTGAAACAACATGACTTGAAATGTCAATGAGAATGGCTATACTGTGGTACAAGACACACGAAAACCAAATATACAACATAAGACCATGAAAATACACTTTCTCGTAAACATAAGAGGGAAAAAGAAGCAAACCATAACTGGAGCATGGTACAGGTAGAAACCAATACAAAACACCCGAAAACACAAGCAAACACCAGGATTCATCGTGAGAGAGAGAGAGAGAGAGAGAGAGAGAGAGAGAGAGAGAGAGAGAGAGAGAGAGAATACACAATTAATCAACAGGTTTGGCGACTAAACCAAACAACTGCAGACTTCCCATCCTGGCAGGCCGGTTTGGACTGGAAAGGTGTTGGGCTTGAGGACAAGTCGTTTAAGGTACGGCAGTGAAGAAAAGTGCTGATTGGATTTGAGGGAATGAAGATTTCACCTGGTAAGTCATCGCATCACTCACACAGAGCCTGGCTCAGTGGTCACATGACATCAGACTTCCAATCCACAGAAGTTTGAACATGAGCTAACGTTAAACCGCAGAGCGAGTTCAGGACTGGTTTACCTGGCAAATGAAAAAAAATCCATTGAGCATCATCACCCACATTCATAGTGCTGCAGTAAAGGCCTGCATCAGAGGGTGTGTCTGTTTGTTCACACCCGCAGGAGAGGCGTGGGGACTCGTTACTTTCTTCTGCATAGGGGACAGTATTCAGTTTCACATGTGAATTCAGTTTCCTATGAATATTTTCATCACAAATGTAATGCTTTGTTTCCCAGGTTTCTTCACATTTGTCATCCAACTGAACCAGTTTAACAATCACTGCCTGTTTGACTCCAACTCCCTGTGCTCAGACTCACAGGTTTCGTGGAGGGTGAAGATGCCTCATGTATACCACGCTCATGCAAGCTCCTGAACCGAGAGACAAGACTCCGCCACACTGCCCGTACACATAAAGGCCATATGATGAACACGTGAAGCAATAGGGTTTGTTTTGTTTTTTTTTAAATCTGTAGTTAGGCTCTGTAAAAAAATAACAGCATCTTTCCTGTCGCCCACGTTCTCACTTAAAAATCTACATCTGAAGCTCTCGGGTATACATTCTTTGCATCATGCACCACTGCTGGGCGGCCATGCACTGCGTGTACGATGCAGCGTGGGACGGGCCCGTTTCAGAGACACGCGACTGAGGTCCATTTCTAGAGGTCTAAAGTGCATTGTGTGCCATTCGTTTCTTGGTCATGCATTGGGAGCATCGGCCGGCGGCGGAGGCTTGTCTCTCGGGTCTTTCACTTGTCACCGGTGAACATTTCAAGGCGTGTTTGCAGACGGATGAAAAAAAGAGATAGATGGATAGATGGAGGGAGAGAGAGAGGGACTGGGGGGGGGGCGCCATGTCCTGCCTGGAGACACTCGTCCCATCGTCTGGACGTATAGAGAGGCACTCTGAGGGTCATGGCTGTCTTTGGAAAGTGCTCGTGTATTTCCTGCCTATTTAAGCCAGGCAGGAAATATATGAGGAGCTTCTCTGTATGGCATCTGAAGACAGCAGGCTGAATCCAACCTCCATTACTATCTCGCCGTGTCTTTCTCTACACACGTTCAGAGACTTGTCATTGTCTCACCGTCTTCAGCCTGCTCACTTCAAGCAAACCTCCCTTTTATGTCTGCAGGAGTTGAATTCAAGTTTCCCAGAGCTGCTGCTGCTGCTGCGGTTGCACGTTGTGTTGCGGTGCAGAATCAACACGACACTGATGAGAGGCCGAGAGCCAAGTAGTCATTAGAAACGGTAACCTGACGGATTCTTTGGAATCCACCGCGTTGTTGACTATAGAAACTGCTCTTGTGAGTAATATTTGATGGCAATTTTGTGTCATGACCTCGGTGGCAAAAAATAAAACACCTTTTTCTGTGTGTGGTTCAACTAGCACCTTTTTTCGATTTAGAAATACAGTTTGTAAAATGAATTTTTTCTGTCTGTGCGTGTGATTGTGTGTCAACGTGTCGCCCCCGGCGACCTCACAGAAGCACTTATTGCTACGACGAATCGAGATGGACGGAGGGCTCGGCCCTCTACGCCACTCCAACCTTTGAAAACCACATCTCTGTTTCGACGAATCACGTGTCAGATTCAACAGAAAAAAAGCCATCGCCAATCATATTGCAAGTAAAATACATCTTGAAAGAAAGATACATATTTAAAAAAAAACACACACAAAAGGAATTCATGAGCAAAACAAATAAACAAAAACAAATTAAAAACATGGCAAGTTGAGTGTGTCCTCCTGCACTGGTGACTGAGTGAAACAGTAATGCAGGACCAGCACTTCCTCTGGCAACATGCAGTGTAGTCTATATGACCCCAGAACGTTGTTTCCCCCTCACACTATTTTTATGTGTGTGTGTGTGCGTGTGTGTGAGTTAATTTTTTTCCCCCGAAGGACATTTAAGTCCTCATAAGACAGACACCAAGCGGCCCCAGTAAACTGGCTTGTTCTGTCTGAAAAAGATGACAGCTTACTGGTTGACTTACCCGGACCCATCGAATAGGAAAGGTTGTCACGGTTACTGCTGTACACATTCACAACACCACAGTCGGTTTTCATGAGGCGGCTTTAAAAAGCACAATGTTTGTCTCTTGAGATTTTTTTTCCTCCAAAAATCTCTTCACTGTGGCTTTTCATTGGCTGGCATCTTCTTCTTCTTCTGTCTTTTTTATATATATATTTTTTGAAGTTGAGACGGAACGGTGAGAAAATAAAACATGTCTCCTCAGTTCATAGATGCAGTCGAGGTGCCAGGTGTCCCACAGTCTATAGCATCGGAGAGGGTGAGACGGGGTGTCACAGTGGTGTGTAGTCAATTCCACCAAATAAGATTGGCAGTAAAATGGTGCGAGTGTGTTTACGGGGAATGTGAGGGATTTGTGTGTCGCCTGAATGCAGGCGAACTGATCGAGGTGACGTCCACCACTCTCCCCTCGCCCTCTCTTTTTCTCTCTGTCTTTTTTTTATTGTAGCTCGTCCACTCCATTTATTTTTTTTTTAAAGATTGTTTTTCTCTACCCTCTTCCTCCCGGTCTAGACGAAAGCCTCGGGCTTGCTGTCATCGCACGCTTTGATGAAGATCTTGGGATCCTCGTCGCGCTCGTCCCTGATGCGCTGGAGGTGGCGGCTGTGGCACATCAGGTAGAGGGGCAGGCAGAATCCCAGCATGCTCAGCACCAACAGGCCCACGTTCACCTGAAAACGACACAAGGGTCAGACAATGATGGCGGGCCTTTGACTTGAAATCTCAGTTCAAATTGAGATGTTTTCTTCGGGACTCATGTCCATATATTCGTGTTTCCTCACCCATAGAGGGTCTCCGTTCAGGGGCCCCACCATGGCCATGAAGAGAGGCTGTTGGAGAAGGGCGAACAGGGCGCTGATCAGAGACTGCATGCCTGTCAGGCTGCCAAACTGCGAGGACGGGTACCTGCGAGGCACAAACAAAATGTCTCAGATGGTAAATTCAAACAGGTTTCATATTTGATTGGATGATGTTAGTTTTGAAGCCAACTGTGGAACGTTTGTGTGTCCTCATACATTTGGCTGTGTTTCATATGTCATAAATGGAAACTCACACAGCAGCATAGAGGCCTCCAACTGCAGAGTGGATGAAGCCTCTGACGATAGTGTGCAGGACAAAGGACAGAATCTGAAGAGGAGAAAAGTGAAGGAAAAAAAATACATTTTTCATTAAGGTGCAACACTGAAGGCAGAAACATATTTTTTAAATGAGGTGTTTTCATAAAGGTGTTTATGTTTCTTTGTATATTTGTGTCTGTAGATATGATGATATCATATTCCATGTAAATAATCAACTGGGGTAGTTTTATGATGTCTATAATAAGGTTATTTTTAGGAAATGCCCTTCATCTTTAAAAAAAATAAGACGCAGGATGAGTAAATAAGACGCAATTACACTTTTGTCCAGTAGATGTCACTGAAGTACTGAGTAATATCCGGGGCTGCATTGCCATGTGAGTCTCTCCTGTTTGAACATCATGTACACCTCTCAGTCTCTTTCTCCCTCTGCAGTGTTAGACTCGGCCTTCGGCAGCACATGCTGAGAAATGTGCATCCCCAAACAGCTTCAATGGATTGAGCTGGTTCTCTCGTCATGTGTGTGTGTGTGTGTGTGTATGTGTGTGTACCTGAAGTGGCAGGTTGGGGACAATGCAGCTGACTCCGAAGCAAACCAGGAGCAGGTTGGTGAAGACGAAGGCTCTGGTGGCGTTGACAATCTTCTGGATCTGTTTGTCGGGCCGACGGGGCTGACCAGGCTCCCTGATAGGATAGAATAGAATAAAATAGAGTCAGGCGCTCATATTTTTTTTCACATTTTCAAGCTCAAGCCCTTTCCATTTTCTCTCTTTTACATAATGTTAACATGCGCATCCTCACCTCTTGGTACACTTGTCATTCTCATCCTCGCAGTCTTTGAGCTTCCAGTCCATGACGTAGCCAATCACAGGAGAGGTGATCAGACACAAGAGCTGGAGCACGCCAAAGATGGACGTGTAAACGCTCACTGAGAGACACACAACAGAGCAGACAGTTATCATTGTGTATTTTAAGCTGTCTGTTAAAGTTATCAAACATGACATGAAACGCATGAGGAGTTTTGGAAAGAGGCGAGCACAGAGGGAACAGACA
The DNA here is from genome assembly GCA_029853015.1 of Chelidonichthys spinosus. NCBI lineage: Eukaryota > Metazoa > Chordata > Actinopteri > Perciformes > Triglidae > Chelidonichthys > Chelidonichthys spinosus. The sequence goes on along the minus strand of CM056828.1, from coordinate 7,664,841 downwards.
GCTGAAGAGGAGCGTGGCTGAAGAGTGTAGGTGGTTGGATAAGTTAAAGCCTGAGGTCTCTTACCCACTTGCATCTTCTCCACTGCAACAGTAGCAAGAAGCCAGCATGAAAGGAAAAGAGAAAGAGCGAGAGAGACAAACAGGAAAAAAAAAGGAAAGACAGAGCCGAGTTAGCAACGTGGCGGTTTAGTTCAAAGCAGCCGGACGAGGATCGTTAGGTGACAGAGAGCCGGAAGACACGGCACCAAAGGTCTAGAGCAGAAGTGTATAACACGTTGATCTGTTAGAGGCCGGAAGCAACCGTTCACAGCACCATCCAGAATGCAGGAAACACACCTGTGCTGAGGTCTCCCTCCGTCAGCGACTCCAGGATGGTGTTCATTGCTCCCATGTAGAAGATGAGGCGCAGCTGGGTGACGCACATGGTGATGAGGCTCAGCATGAAGATGGGACTGAAGATACTCTTCATGAAGGACTGGGCTGCAGAGGAAATGTAAGAAGAGAAGGCAGGGTTTGATCAGATCGGTACATCTCGTTATCACAGGTTCGGTTTCAGAGGACGGAGGACCCTTCGTGTTCATCATTTGTACAAAATGTCTGGGGAAAACGTCCAACAGTTGTTAAAGCTACAGTTGGTATATTTTGCTTATATTTGCTCAAACTGCCTCCTTTTAGTGCTGCAAATGGCGTTTGCTGTAACATGAGAAAGCTCCTCCAGCCTGATGGGCGGCTTTCTCTCGACCTGTACTCAAGTTTGGTAAGCAGTCAAGGCAACACACGACCTATATGACCTCTTGTGAGTCAAAGCAGGAGTGAACCTGAATGTGCAACAAGTCCAAACCGGCCTGTTCCTATTTCCTCTCTCTTTTTGCTCTCTTTTCGCTTCCTAAAATCGTGGAAAACTACACTGATGTGCATCCCCAGCCTGCTGTCAACCAAATATTCCTGCTGGTCCCTGGGTGCCATGGCGACACGTCTTGCCCTGCATGAGGAGCCGCAGGGTTACATAGACAGGTAGGAAATGTTGATCATTAATCAAAGTTGTGAATATAAATAGAACTGGGATGCGACTGCCCATATGGCCGAGCAATGAATTGTTGGGTGCACAGATGGGGCAGATGGGTTTATTACCCAGAACAACAGGTATCCATCTTCATTAAAGGGGTTTGTTGTAACAGGTCATGCAAGGCATGCTAATCTTTTCTAAGGACTTTGACACACGTTGCACATTTTCACATTAACACCTGGTCTGTGATCAAGATAGAAGAGTCTTCAAACGTGCTAGCGACCACGTGAGGCTGAACTTATCTTATGCTAGCTAAATGCGGAGTCTAGTTATCATGATCCGTTCTGATAGGAGCAGGAATGTCAGTGACTCAAAACCACAAATATCAACTTCATGGTGGCGACAGGAAGAGTCACTAGTTGGTCAGTGTGCCGTGGTTTTTATACTCCTTGAGGAGCAGCCATAATCAAGTCCAAAACAATTAGTTCAGTACAGACAACACATTTATTTTATTTTGAAATCTAAACCATCACTTGGAAAAAAAGACTTTTGTCCGTGTTGCTCATGTGTTCACACTGTGGCCATGCTGAATGTTTCACTACAGCTACGTGACTGTGTTTGTTATTAATGATGGAATAAATCCTCTCATACATTTTTTACGTTTTTTTTTTTTACCTACAATGACCTTATTATGCCGTTGCAAATTAGAGAAGGGTTTGTAATATGGGCCTCTTTAAAGCTCCTGACAGACAGAACATGTCCAGCTGTTGTGAAACCAACCATGGGCATCCTGACTGCACTCCAAACACACACACACACACACACACACACATACACACACTCAAACCGGATGACGCTTGGCCTTCGAACCACAACAATGCTTCTCTGGGGCTCCCTGCCAGCGAACCACACACCTGCTGAGTGGCTTTTCTAAGAACGGGATCCGAACCGATTCCACGGTCCACTCGCTGCCAAAGAGACCGAGAGGGGAGCCGACAGAGCCCCCCCTACTGGGAGTCCCTGACCCTGGTGTCGAAGAGGCAGGAGGGAGGCCGAGAGGTGTAGGTTTAGCGGAGGTGAGGTGAGCTCAGCGTGGATGTGGGGTGAAGGTAAAGGGGCATTTAAGGATGCAAGGGGGGCTCCTGGCTAATTGCTGTGTACAGATATAGGTCATGAGGGATTATGTTTTTCAGAGCTGAGAGGCGATGCTGCTGATATGAGCCAAGAGTAATTAAATACTAACAAAATGAATGAATGAAGCTGTGCTTTTGACTATTTCACTATACATTTTCAAACAATACCATATAATGTTAAATTATATCCGATCATATTTTAACAGTCGTATTCTTGCAAACTGTATTGAATGAGTTCTCAGTGGAGAAGGTTTTGAAGAGTAGGTTTGAACAAAACCGAACTCCTCTTCATCCCAGGGAAAGACTGCCCTCGCATGGACCTGTCGGTCACTGTCGAGGGCATCACAGTATTACCTTCCTCAACTGCGAGGAACCTGGGTGTAATCCTCGATGACCAACTATCCTGCACCCCCAACATCACTGCTGTGGCCCGATCCTGCAGATTCGCCCTCTACAATATCCGCAGGATTCGGACCCTCCTCACAAAGGATGCAACGCAGCTCTTGGTCCAAGCACTGGTCATCTCCCGCCTTGACTACTGCAACTCTCTCCTGGCCGGACTCCCGGCCTCTGCGATTAAACCATTACAGCGTATCCAGAATGCCGCAGCACGCCTTATCTTCAATCTACCCAAATTCTCCCACGTGACCCCCCTCCTCCGTGACCTCCACTGGCTCCCTGTTGCAGCACGCATCCAATTCAAGACGATGACACTGGCCTTCAGGGCCATCAATGGAACGGCACCCTTCTACCTTCAAACACTGGTCAAACCTCATGCCCCGAAGCGAGCACTTCGCTCTTCTACTTCAGCTGGCCGGCTGGTACCACCATCGCTGAAATCAAGCAAATGTCGCTCAGCAAAGTCCAGACTCTTCTCTGTTCTGGCGCCTCAGTGGTGGAACGAACTCCCGACCAATGTCAGGACAGCAGAGTCATTTGCCATCTTCCGAAAAAGGCTCAAGACTCACCTGTTCAGACTTCACCTTGACTCTACATAGCATGACCCACTAGCACCCTCCCTCGACACACCCCCCCCCCAAAAAAAAAAAAAAAAAAAAAAAAAAAAACTTACCTATAGCACTCTGATCTTAGCACTGTTGCTCTTGAAGTACTACTTTACTCAGATGAGGACCTAACACTTGTTCTATTTTTAGCTCTTACTTTATCGGCAATGATACGTCGTGGTTTCTTTGTTTCCTTCTTTTGACAAATGTACTTATTGTAAGTCGCTTTGGACAAAAGCGTCTGCTAAATGACCTAAATGTAAATGTAAATGTAAGGTTTTGTGTGGAAGGACTTACTCTCCTGCTTGGACTTGCACTTCACCTCCAGGTCCACGGTGGACAGGCACAGCTTGTTGGCCTCCTGCGTGGCCAGGTCTTTGGGCTGGTGCTGCTGCTTCATGGAGTTGCCCACGCTGAGACGGCGCCCGACCGTGGTCACCTGCCGGTAAAACTGCTTCCCTGTGATCTTGTGGTCGAAGCCCAGCCAGCTGAACTTGATCTTCACCCTGAAGGAACAGGCGGAGACAGAAAGAAGAAGATGAAAGGTGACTGCAAGCACAAAATACAGAGCCTGGAAAACCAGCCAATGAAAGCAAGCAATAAAAACACCGGCTGAGTGAGAGAGGAAAAGGGGATAAGACGTGAGGAAACGGAGGGATCCAGATGTTTGAGAGCAAAACTGGCTGATGATCTGGGTGTTAGGGTCTTTAGGCCTCACTCAGCCTCTGCTGCATTACACTGGGATTTACTGTGCATGAGTGTGTATGTCTATGCAATCTTATGCGTGTAAGGCAGCGGTGTCTGTGGAGAATGCCGGCTGTCTGGGCTCAGCCGGATTCCCTTCACGGCAGGTGTAGCCTGAGGTCAGGACAGCAGTTACAACGGCTGTTTAACCATAATGATAGCTGGAGGCTACGGCGATGTTTAAATGCCTGTGTGTTTATGTGTGTGTGTGTGTGTGTGTGTGTATATATGCGTTCATCTTACGTGAAGTCCATGTCCTCTGGGCCGGGGAAGGGCTCCAGAGGCCAGTTGACGAAGCAGTTGAAGAAGACGAGGCAGGCGCAGGCGGCCCAAACCAGCAGGATGATGATGAAGGTGGCACCCAGATCATAGATGACCTAGAAGGGAGCAGACAGCACCCAAACAGATGCATCATAATGGAGAATCAATAGCCCATTTGTTGGCAGCAGTGTCATTCTGATGCCATTTTTCTCACACAGTGGATGAGTACAAATGAATAAATGTGTGTTCATTAACAGCATCAAGCTAGTGTTACCTTGATGCCGGGGAAAGTGACAGCAGAGGAGGCATAGGAGCCGATCATCAGAGCGATGAAGGTCGACCTCAGGTCTCCAAACATGTTGGGGAGCTACGGAGAGAGCAGAAAGAACACATTAGCTTATAGCGAGCATATACTATATATACATAAATACACATAAAATATCCATTCAAATCCTGGACAACAATCCCGGGGACCTCATCTGAATATTATTTTCATCACAGTGAACCACTATGTGCCCGGGGCTTAAAGGAGATGAATCGAAGACACACTTGCTCACACTGGTCTGGTCTGAAGTGAACTCAAGTCATTGCTTTAGTGATGTCATTGTGTTGCCTTCGACCCCCCATAAAAATAAGAGGCAGCATTATTAAAACACACAACAAATACTTAAAATGAGACTTTAAAAGTACAATTCAGGAGCAGTGTAATGTACCTTTTCTTAACGTGGTACACTCGGGGGAGTTTGTGTATTGTGGCCTTGCTTAGTCATGACTGTGTCTGTTTGCTGACTTTGTGTTAAGCTGAAGTTAAACTTCCTCCAGCGGTACAGCGACGTAAATCCCATCATCACAGGTGTATGTCGGCTCTGTGTGGCCATCCGCGTACCTCCAGTGTGGTGAGAAAGCACGAGTGTCCAGACGGTATAGCCTAGCAATGTACTGTGCATATGTTGCAATGCATTCTGGACTGTGCCCATGTCGCTGTACGAGTCCTTTAGGGAGTGTAACCGTGGCCTGGTCTTTGATCTTTGACATATTTCCTTTTCCTACAATCCACTAAAACCTCCGACATCGCTCAATGGTTCAGAAAAAAATGTAGCAAACTGCACAAAGGTGTTTCTCCCTCGGTTGCTGTTATTTGAAGCGGAGCCGAGACATAAAAGGCAGGGAGTTGCACAATGACGCTCAACTCGAGGCGAGAGCACATGCCGTTCTGAACCGAGGGACTCCAAATGCATGAACAGCCCTCTTCAAGAAGTAAGAAACACAGAGAACGTGAGGGGCAACATGCAGCTCAGGTGTTTATCGTCTCCCTGTCAGCCGTGTTTTAATGGAGAACATCTAGTCTTAACCACGTCAACAGCAGTGATTGGAACTGGGTCAGTGGGGGACGAGCCGGGCGGGGAGTCCGGGCTTATGATTATTATGAGTCCTAAATAGCCGAGTGTTCCCCTCCCTCTCCCATTGTCCTCATCCGTCTGTCCACCCGTCCATCCGGCCGCTGTGCTCACCACAGGGGGGGCAGCTTGTTAGGCAGCTGCTTGAACCCTCTCACCCCACGCGGACGTCACTCCACTGATTAATTGGACCAAAGGTGAGCTTGAGGGGGAAAAAAAGAAGAAATTTGCTACGTCCCTCCCTCGACTTCCAAAACAACCAGGACTCCTGATTCCCTGAAGAGGCGCTCGACTGGAAGAATCCAGTTCTGACACTTTACAGGAGGAGACTGACAGAGTGACTACAGCAGGGGTAGGATGGGGGCCCAGTAAGATGGGGGACCTTTGGCCCAGTCGGAGAGGAGAGAGCACACAAACCACCGGCTCAGCAGAATTCATGTGGTCATGACGCATCGAGGCCTCGATGCAGAGTCAACTGGTTCAGATGTCACTAGATCCGTCACTTCCTCATCCTCTCGCCCGTGATGACTGGTCTTTTTTTCTTTTTTTTCCATGTCCAGTCTTTTGCAAGACGGGGAATCACGATTGAAAGTGAAGAATTTTAAATATGAAAATGATATCAGCTTATCAGCCTTCCTTTGTAATACAGTTTTTACAGTTTCACACTCGGCACAGCTCTGTTTCACATAATGTCCTCAGAAAGATCTGTAAATGGACTTCTATGTAAACAAAAAGGTCCAAAATAAGGGGGAGGGGACATAAGGCTCCTCTCGCCACTCCAGTAATGATCATACAGCTGGCAGTTTCTAATGAACATTTCCCATTTAGATATTGAGTGCAGTTACAGGACGTGAGTTCAGGATGAGTCGTTGCCCAACCTCTCTGTCATTCAACCCCTCGGTGACTCTCCCACTAACACCCTGGCTTGTTTATTCGCTCTGGGAACAGGTTCATTTGGGAGCAACACTGTTGCCACTGACGATCGGGAGGAAACACAAATCATGTGAGCTGACGTTGCAGTAGAGAAACTTTAAATCAGCTGGCCGTGTGAAACAGCATGTTCAAACCACGTCTAGTCCTCTAGGCCTAATAATTAAGCAATCATGTCACTCCGGGAGTTTTTCTGGGTTACTGGGTCTGAGTCAGCTGCAGCCACCGCTTCCCAAAAAAATATGTCACAAACTGGTTTGGTCCGCTAATCGCGAATAGGAGAAGTGGATTAAAGGGTGTGAGGATGAGATGAGAGCGTGTGTTGATGGAAGCTGAGCAGCTGTCAGGCTCGGTGAGGAGCAGCAGATAACAGTGTTTTTTGTATCCAGAGTGAAAGAAGGCATCCGTCAAGCAGACGGGTGAGTTTGTGACAGTTAAACACCACAGGACAAAGAATCTGTTGTGGCTTCGGGCGCTAACCGACACATAACAAGCACCTGAACGCACAGTAACTGTACACAGAGACGACAGGCGTGATAGATGTTACTGCTACCAAACGTTGGAACAAGTTTGACCCTATAGATCTTATGAGCCCATAAATCTAACGGTTTTATACAATAACAAAGCATGTCCCTCCGTGCTCTGTGTAGGGATCATACCAGATCCTCACCAAGCTCACTCAAAGCAGCAAAAGCAACGAAGAAATGATGAATCCGTCGGTTTTTTATTTGAGTATAAGAAAGAAGACCGATTTAAAAATCTGGCCAGTAAAAATATTTGTCATTCAATTTCAAGTATTTGTTGAGAAACCAAATTATTGGATTTTTATTTACCTGATGATGGCACTGGACGAAAGGTTAAGAGATCACTAAAGTGATTTAAATCCACCCTGAGATGAACGCAAGTGTGTGTGTGTGTGTGTGTGTGTGTGTGTGTGATTATGTAGCTCCTAATCAGAGACGCTACATAATCACCACAACAGTGTTTGTTTCACCTCATTCCCTCACCTACCCTTTTCTACCTCATTAGCCTTTAATCATCCCAACTACCTCTGCTAGTCTCCTAATCTCGGCTACATTATAGATATAAGAGCCAGCATGTTAATCTCCTGTGTGTCGACTCCTCTTTAAAACAACAACACCATAGATTTTGTGATGGCTTCCTCCAGTGCTTGAATTGGGCCGGTACTCACCAGTACGCAGTACCGGGACTTCTGATTTTTACCCATCTGCGTACCGTTACTTCTTACAGCGTACCGCCACCTCATGACGCATCTAGGTACGCATATTGTAGTTCTTTTATCATGTTGTGGATACCTATAATAAGCTATGCAGTTGATGAATCTGTCTTCATTTTAGATCGACAAGTTTCAGTTTGAAAGATTTTCGAGAGCTTGCGGGAGGCTGCGGCGCACTGTCTCTCCACACTTGCCGTCAGTCGAATGCATTTCAGGGCATACCGTAAATCCCCTAATATAGCATCAGCCAAAAATCTTCGCGACAATGGGAAGCGTGGAAATAACGCTGCCTGTCGACACTTGCCCTCGCCTCCATTAGAGACCGGCCGTTATTTACCTCCGCCGTTATTTATGTACAGGGAGCAGAAATGGAAAAATAAAACCGGTCACCCTCTCTGGATGGAGAGGGCTAGACAAAGGAATTCAAGAGTGAGTATCTAAGTTGTGATATCTTTATTCCAAGACAGCCTCTCTCTCTCTCTCTCTCTCTCTCTCTCTCTCTCTCTCTCTAGCTCTCTCACTAGGGCAAGCAAGTTGAGAGACAGAGCAAACAAGCAAGCAGAAAGCAAGTAGCTACAATAAAGCCACACATAGCTGCCATTTCACTGTACATTGTATCCATTTCAGACAAACAATTTTTTTTTTTTTTTTTAACAGAGAAATGTGTGTGAAAATGATCAACTAGTATATGGTTTATCTAAGCAACTAGTATAGGGTTTATCTAGGTAAACCAGGCAAAAACACATGGTATCCACAAGAGCCACAAGCGCTCGTGCTGTGCAGTTGCTGATTTAGAGTACTGGCACCTTTTTTATTCCAATTCAAGCACTGGCTTCCTCCCTGAACAGATCTGTCTGTGGTCGCCATGTCCACACAGATGGGCTCTATATATTAAGCTGCAGAGCAGTCACCTGGAAGTAGCGGATCAGGGCTAGAGGCGGGTGCAGGTGTAGAGTGTATAGTCGGGGGGTCTTCAGGGTTTCGTCTGAGCTGTATCCAGGTGGCTCTGTGGTCACCACAAGCACCGCTGTTTGTCATCATCACTCAGTGTGACATTTTATTTGTTTTCTTTCAAAAAAAAGAAGACATTCCCTTTTTGGGCTACTCTTGAAATATTTACACCCCAACAACTCTGCACAGAGAAAAACGACGCAGGTCAAAGCCACCGAACTCACCTAACCCAACCTGCTAATCAGCAACTGTGAGCGAGTTAGCATCCTGACAGTAGCGTTTAGTAAAATCGCCTCCTGTTAATCCCCTAAACCTTGTTTTCAGCTCGGTTTACTTCAAGTCACCAGAAGGGTTGATAGGAACCTGTTCAGCCGTGACTCGGCCGTGAGAGCGCTGAATGTTATCAGCTGGAGCAGAGCAGATGAATGCTGCGTACACTACCGTACATCACGTGACCCAATTATATATTTGCTTGTTGCAGAGCCGACATCTGCTCTAGAGTCTGTCTTTTTTTAACCCTTATCGCTTCATCGTGCACATGTTTTGAATGTAATAATATGTAAATCCATCCATCCATCATCAACCGCTTGTCCTGTTCATGGTAGCGGGAGGGGGAGGGGGGGGGGGGGGTTATGTGGCTGGAGCCATATAATAATATGTAAATGTAATATGTAAATGTATTACATGTAAGTGATACTTCTCGTATTGTTTTTTGTGAATGAAACAGGTTTATCTGCACTCAAAGTCCCCCCCGGTGACTACAAACTTTCTGCACTCGTGTGTGTTTCGTGAGTCACTCTGGATGAAATTGTTTGCTGAGTGTTGAGAATGGAAAAGGAAAAGACTGAGTGTGAGGTGACAAAGAGGCCTAGGGAGTGAGAAAACATGCTGAGGGAGGTGGAGGACGGGAAACCTAGACTTGGAACAGAGAAATGAAAGAAGGAAGAGCGTTGTGCTGCAGCAAGTGGAAACTGCCTGCTGGCAGACCATTGAGAACCAGCTCTGACCGGTCCTGTCCTCTCGCACGGGATTGGGCTCCATCCATCATAGAGAGCAGCCAAGTGGGCCGTAAGATTAGCAAACACCAGCTGACAAACACCAGACCGCATACCTCCATCGTCCTGACGTCATCCTTTGCTCCCTCTTCCTAGAAGCCCCATCGTTTTAAGGCTGGTATATTTTGGACTGTGTGTAAACATTGAGGAAAAAAAAGCATCCGGCCGTTTCCACCACAAATATGTTTGTTGGAAGGGTGGTAGAGTGTGAAGACCCCTCTGTGTATGAAAGGGATTTACAGTCACAAAGAAAACCCTAAAAGCTGGATCCAGCTACCAGCTGGACCAGAAACTCACACCACAACACAAAGCCACATCCACATGGTCCTGACATCAGCGACGGCTGTTTGGTCTAAATTACCTGACCTTTGGCATTTGCTCCTCTATTTTTGCCCCTCTCATCTCCCTTCCCTTCATTTCATGAATGCAGTTAACAGGTGACATACTGTACTCCCCTGGTTAACTGACGGCTGCCTCCCTTTCACAGAGTAGAATGAAACACATGGAGACAATCCTCCATCATTAGGGGAGCAAATGGCACAAATGGCTAAACACCACTCTGTTGACGGTCAGACCGCCAGGGAGCCTTTAAGAGCGCTCCCAGATGGTCCGGTGACACAGAAAAGAAGAGAAAAAAGGGACACATTACAGACAGAAAGTGGATTATGGCAGTGAGCAGAGCTAAGGACCGGGTGACCAAACCCAGGAAGCAGAGGGGCTCCAACACGTGCCGCAATCCAGAGGAAGAACAAGAGGAGGAGCTTCGTGTCTGCCTGTGGGGGTGTGGAAGTATGTATACATGTGTGTGTGTGTGTGTTTGGGAACACTCCAGCAAGAAAGCTGTTTACAAGAACAGAATGAAGAGCCAAAAAGGGAATCAGCCATCACATCCTCCCCCTCCTCAGCTTCACTCCCTGTTTTCAGTTGCCGGCTCGAGATAGCGAGGGCTGAGTGCGAAAATGGGGAAGTGAAGCGAAGCTCGATAAAACCGTAGAACTAACAGAGAAAGAGGAGGAGTAAAACGTCAAGCAAGGAATGAAAGCACGGTGGTGAAAGACGCAGACACGCTTCTGAGTTTCGATGACTCCTGACATCAGAGCATGTTAACCCCCCTTTGAATGAAAGGTTACCGGTTTCCTAAAATAGTTGTTTTCCTCGTCAACAAACCCTTGACCTAGAGATGCAGGAAAGGGCAGGGAGAGGAGAGACTCCAAGCAAAGCATCCACACAACATCACTTAGCACCAAGCCTGACACACACACACACACACACACACACGTGCACGCACCGAGGCGGCACGAAACCAAAACATTTGTTATGGCCTGCAGGGAGCTGTGGCGGTCCGAGACAACACACACACACACACACACACTGCTGGGCTGACACACAGTCACATATGGACAGTTGTGTGCAAGTCCAGTCTTGCTTAGGGAGAGCGGCTGAAACTGGAGAAGACAAAAACAACCAGAATGGAATGGGGGGGCGAAACCAGCTGAGCAACTTCTGTGTGTGTGTGTGTGTGTGTGTGTGTGTGTGTGTGTGTGTGTGTGTGAGTGTATGTCGGTCAGGGTCCTGAAGCCTGAATAGGAAACAGAGCAGGGTGGGGACACACACACACACACAGTTCCTCCTGTCGCTGCTTACATCCTGTTTGTCTCCATTGTGACAGCCTGTCTCCGCTTTCGGTGCATTTTTGTGATAATAAAATAACAGACTCATGTTTGGCATCAAAACAACCAGCTTGTTAAGAATCGTCTCCCACAGATTTACAATGCGACACACAGATTCCCCGCTGACGTGATGGTTAACGATACAGTTTGTGGACTGTTATATCTGCCTTTGAGAAGCGGACGCCGTCAATGCACACACAGCCCTTTGTGCCGTTAGAACAATGACACTTCTGTAGGCCTGAACAACACACACACACACACACACACACAACACACACACAGAGTATAGATCCATGTGTCAGAGTGGATGAAATAGTAATGAAGAGTGGTCTTTTTTTGGCTCCCGGCCAGAGCAGCAGAGCAAGAGTGAGTAATAAATTACTAATGCAGACCCCCCCCCCCCCCCCCCCCTCACGTGGCCTCTCCTCTATGTGATGCAGCACTTTCTCTAACTGATGAGATCATCCTGTCCACTGGCCTTCCTTATCCACTCTGTTACTTCCTCTCCTCCTGTCGAACGCATCGCTGCTCGTCCCTTTCTCCACGTCCTCGTCTTCTGTCTACCGCTCAGCCTGGTGTCCCCTGCTTTCCAAACCCCCCCCCCTCTCTCTCTCAGCCACATCCATCTTCCTACCCATCTCTCTCTGTCTTCCTCTCCATCCGCTCCTCCTCGCTTCATTTCCCCTCAAAGGAATATTGCTGTTGTGCTTGGCTGGTTTGCCGATATTGACTTTTTAATAGAAACTCTCCACTTGTGCACCAAGATATGTACTCGCGCCACCTTGCCAAACAGGTGAGAAGAGGCTTGGTGGCTCGTGCTTGGGACAGTTCTCAGTCATCCAGGCCGTGGTGATCTGGGAAAGCTTCATCGTAGAGAAGAAGAAGAAAACTGGACTGAAGAAGTCTCTTGGATGAGAGGAGGAGCAGCAAGTCTGTTTTTCTACGATAAAGCTTTCAAAACTTGGTGACTTCTAGTAACGCGTGGCAGGACTTTTTACGAAGGGTTGACAAAGCGAACATGAAAGCGTCCTTCATATACCGGCGTCCCCGGGCAACAACACAAAGATTTACATTACCTCCCTGAGCAAATACACCGATCACAGCACTTCCATTGAAATGAGTGAGTTTGGTGCAAAATCTTGCCGTTACAAAGTCTGAAAGTCTGAAAGTGATGAATATCGGTTTGTAACCTTAGGCGAGCTCTGGTACTCACCGTCAGAGAAGTGAAGGTCATGCACATGCCTCCAAACCCGTTCATCGCCAAAGCAAAGAAGATCAGGATGGAGAGATCTGCCGGGGGAAGAGCAGACGGATGTGAGTACTCCCGCTGACACTAAGGTTCCCATCTGATTAACCGATGAGTCACCGATGCATCCATGCTCTACACGTGTGGAAATATGCTGAGCAATGTGGCCCGCCCTTCAACAGAAACACGACTCAGGCGGCAGCGTGCTGAGGGTGAGGATGATATATGTGAGATACGTACTGTTGGGATCACTGGCGCCGTAGGCAATGAGGAGGCAGGAGAAGGCAAAGCAGGCGCTGGAAGCACAAAGCCATGGGGATGAATGAGACACATCATAAACAGAAGCAGTGCATCACATACATTAGGAAAATGGATTCGGGTTGCTTCCTGAAGACTCACCTGCCCAGAAGTCGAAGCTTCCGCGGACCATATTTGTCCATGACGATGCCCATGGGCAGGGTGATGGCAGACAGCAGGAAGGAGCCCACCGTGAAGGCCAGGTTCAGCATCTCATCCTGGTCCTTGCAGATGGGCCACCCGTTCATCTCCAGGTACTCCTCGGAGTCGGCCGGCGTGGTCATGTTGGAGAGGTTGAGACTGGAGATGTTTTCTGGGTGGTGAGGAAATGAAAACACCTTCACTAACTGGATTCAGCTCCACTGGTGGTTCCAAATGACAATGAGCCGTAAATTCATTATCTGCCAGTCCACTCTGCGATGCTTTTTACCATCACACCACCACACGGTCAACATGTTGGCATTTTTAGCGAAACGTCTCGGCAACTATTGAATGGATTACCAGGACGTTTCAACAGACATTCATGTTCCCCAAAGGATAAACCCTGAAAGCTTTCATCAGGTTGACACTTCAACTTTTGCAACACTTTGACCACAATATTAAACTTATGACGTTACAAATCTTTTTGTGTTTAATGCTCAATAGCAGCCACTTTGATTGTGAGCATGTTATGTTAAAAACATTTTTTTTAAGAATTAGCTGCAACATTGGAACGCTGCTTACATGCATTGATAAGAATGATTATAATAAATAATAAAATGTGCTGTTGTGTGTCAAATAATGACTTTTACTCTGGCCTTCTGCTTGTAATGAAGTTCACATTGTCATTCGAGAGGTTTGATGTCAAATCAACGCCCTCTTGGTGTTTTGAGGAAGCTCTTTATAATGCTGCTCTTTGAGGTCTGAGCTACATCGACGACTCCCTCTCATGGAGCCGTGTGACTCGTTAAAGGTCAAGTCAACAAACCGGAGGGAGGACGACACAATGCAGGGTAGACAGACGGCAGGCATACAGGCTACAAGTGGACCCCCGAGGTGGGACTCACTGGATAAACACAATCCACCAGGTTCAAGAGGAGTCAGGTTTAACTGCTCTATTAGAGTTTTGCCGGTGGTGAAACACCGTCTGCTGGTATCACCAGACAGACAGACAGAAAGACAGACAGACAGGGAACAAAGAGGAGGGCTGAGAGAGGAAAACAACTCCTCACTCACCTTGACTTGTTGTTGGTCAAAGTGCCAGAAAAGAACACTAGAGACAGCAGTTACCACATTTTTTTAATGTCTGGAGGAGGGAGCGAGGGAAAGAAGGACTTAGTCATCATTTCAGTCCTGGGGACAAATTGTCAACAACAGCTAGTCTGATAAACAGCAGAGCTAAAACTCTGCAAGGGAGGGGCAATGTTGACTCCCGGGTGGAGTGGGGAGTCGATGTGGGTCTGTGGGCTTGGGGTGAGAATTTAGAAGAACAACAGGAAGCTGTGACGTCATGTTTAATGCACCGCGGTGCATAACATTGGCCTCGTGCCCTGTGAGTATGTAAGTAGGCGAAAGGTAAGGTGGCTTAATGAACATCTGGCGTAATGCATGAAAACAAACAGCTGCATAGAAGACTGGTTTGACTTAACAGGATGCAGAGCTGTAATGATCTGTGGGCTTTTATTATAAAGCGTAGCATTCATACAGCGTAATGTCTACTTTGTTTACATTACCGCACTTTTTGAGTGCACTCAGTTAATAATAGATTGATTTTCAGTGGAGACTTTGAGTGTCCAGTAAAAGTTTTGATTTTGGTGTCCTACCTAATGGGACAAGACTAGTCATGCAAGCAGCTCTGTGAGGCTACACATAGACATAGCTGTGAGCTAAATGCTGACACAAGCACCTGAAAATGTTGATTCTTACCACCTCGGATGTTGCACTCAATTTAAAGTTCAGCTTCAGGAATTACTTAAATGTCACACATATGTCCGATATGCCTAGATAAATAAATAAGGGACTTTTGTGAGGGGAAAGTCAACAAAGTTGTCAGCCTGATTCATCCTCTGGGAACCATGAATGCTGGTTATAAGACAGCACGTCTAGCAGATGCGGACACGTCTGTAGAAAATGTTACGCAAATCCCCTTCAGTTTCTGTGGTGGAACAAAACATTTGGCCTCAAACAGATGGGCTTCGTGCCAGATTGAGACGCACTTTGTGATGAAACTCCGCCGTCGATACGGAGATCATGTGCTCTCCTCTCGCAGGCTGCTATTTGAGGTGTATTGGAGCGTTAAGTGCTGACTGCTGGACTAACAGAAGATAGCAGCAGCATCTGTCCCCCCGGCGGCCTCGGCTGCTGACTAATCAAATGGCTGAAGAAAACCTGAGTCAATAAGGGAAGAGCCCCGACCATACACACACACACACACACACACACACACACTCTGAGGCAAATACCCTCCAGGCTGACTTGATCTTCTGAGAAAAGTGCCTCCCGAGGAATCACACCGTGTGTTCACTGTAAACCGGCTCTCCTACAGGGTGTTTCTCATTCGCGTCAACGCCATGAAAACATTTTCCACCCCTGTATGTTCAAACAGATTGTTTTTTTTTTCTGCCACTCCTTCCCCCCTGTACATACTGGACATACAGCGGATGTCAAACAGACTCACCTCCTCCAGAGTCGTTTAATAATTACCAGGATGCGCTAACAGCTTTATCGTTGACTTCACAGTTGTCCCTTCATTGTCCGTTAGATAGCTCCATATTAAAACAATGGCCCGGCATTAGAGTAATCAATCACAGAGGAATAATGCTGCAGCAAGCAGTCCCCATACATACAATAGTTCCTTGTGATTAGGCAAGGCAAGGCAAGGCAGTTTTATTTATATAGCGCATATCTTACATCAAGCAGTTCAATGTGCTTCACAGAGAAGCAGACAAGGTTTAGATTAGAGGCTTCTTGACTAAGGATGTGGTAATTATTGTGTAAAGGTGACAGGGTGGATTGAGGGCGAGACGGTCAAGTAAGTATTTAACCGCCTCGTGGCAAGACGAAACACTCAAGTACACACAACGCATCTGAGGAGATGAGAAAGGGCAAGAAACGATGTTCAATCCTCCACCGTTTCCTTGTTGGAATGGCGTACGTTAACGCAAGACGAGTCTCAGCGAAAGAACGGCGTTGAGAGTCACGAGACTCAAAGAAAGCATGAAAAGAGACCAGAAATGAGGGTCGAAGGGACCGCTCTCTTTCTGCGGAGTGACAAACACACACACAGGAAACACACAACCTGTGTGGGAGAGAGTTTCACTAACCCATCACAAGAACATGATGTTCTCAACAGAGCGGCGGTGCCAGACACAAAACGTCTTGTGGAGATCAACATTCAAATTAAGCACACAGCCAGTTCAACACAGGGTGTGAGACGTGTGTGGGGTGGTGTTTAATGACTGCTATGTGACCTCTCTGTGTCGGCCTGCAGAAGGCGACGTGCCACCGGGGGGGAATTCCTCCGAAACATTCTGGGACCATGTTTCATTTTCTCAGCCAAAAACCTGGACGGCCTTTTCAAAGAGCAGAACAACTGCAGCGCTGCCAGCTCGGCCTCCGACTCGAGGGTTTCGTTAGCCTCCCGACATCAGCCGCTAACAGCTGTTAAAGAAGTTGTGGAGTCCATTATGGGGCTGATGATGTTGCAATGTAATGCCATTTTAAGGTGTCCTGGAGGCTGCTGGTGGAATAACAACCTCATAGGACACTTTTTGTTGATGTTGTCACTGTGTCTCATCATTATTACAGTGATTTGGTGCTAAATTTGAAAAATAAAAAAAAGGAACACCGTAAAAGAATCCACATTGAGTTTGGTGAAGATTTCTGCAAGAATCATCACACAGGGGCTCATTGGATCCACAAGTGTCTCAGCTTCCCAGTAGTTTTAAGATACCATTTTTTATAAAGTGAACCTCTCCTTTAATCTGATATTTTCATAAATTCAGACTGAAGAGGCTCCACAACTATAGGATGGTAGGGCTCAACTTTTTTACAAAGTTCTCCACACTATCAAAAATGTCATGATGTCGTCTCAATTTCCGACTCCTGTGCCCACCAAATAAACACCAAAGAAAGTACTGACGTAACACCACGTAGCAGGTCAGAGAGAGTGGAGACCTGCAGCAATGCGCCGAGTCACTGTGGAAGGAGCTGAGTCACTGGCAAGAGATACCTAACCCTAATCCAATCAGATAAACAGGCTATAATAAAACATTGATAGATAATCGGCTTTCATTCACGCCAGATTACACAATGCTGTATCTGCAGATAGTTAACACAGTTAATGCACCGTCATGTTTTACCTACAGATGATAGCGCTCTCACATTAGTGATAAAACCATTAAAAGGCTTCCTATGCACAACTTAACCCCATGAGGTCTTTCATCATTGGGCCTGATAAATAAGAGAGAGATAGCCAGACAGAGGATGATCAGATGATCAGGGATCGGGTGAGGGGATGAATGGTCTCATTCACACATCGATCTGCTGTCTGGCCACGGGGACGACGCCAGCCAAAGCCCACCGGTGATATCGCAAAATTTCAGTTTTGTTGTTGTTTTTAATCCGACCTACATTTGCTCATATGACTGGGAGGAGTCACAAAGACACAAATGAATAATGACAGACTGAGTGCAGCAGCTCCCGTCATCTCCTTTGATCACGGAGCACTAAGGACAGAATCAAATAATGATAAAAAATTCTCCAGATCTGATCCATCTGACGCTTTGTTGTGCAGCTCTTTAGCTGCTTTTGAAGCCTGTTTGGGGCTCGCCTGCCTGCCTGCCGCAGACACATTGATTTGTTTTCCATGAGGGAAGCCCAACAGTTGGATCAATCCAGATCGGGTTTGTTTGTTTTTAAGGTTAAACTGGAGCACTTCCTGAAAAGAGCCTTTTTTAAAGGCTTGTTTGTGTGGCCTTAAATTTGCATAATACTTCCACACCCACTCAGCAAAAAGTAACCTGGAGGGTCCGTTGAGCTTTTTGTTATTCGGCAGCTCAGGGCGTCGTCATGGTGCTGTTAGCACCGTTAGCTGCAAGCCGCCAGTCATCGCTATAATGAGTCAGGTAGTGGCAATAGATTCATTTATAATTCAGCACTGGGGAGCAGTAATGAATGTGAAAGAAAGTATTTTGAGTCTCCACAGGGAGCTGTGAAATCTGATAAATTGACTTGTGTGATGTCACTTGAGTCAGCGTCGGTCAGGGTTGTGTAGTTGGAAAGAAGTGAACTTAGCAAAAGCACTGCTCAGTTTGAAGCGACAGGATCAAGGCTACATCACTGCTGCTTGCAGCCCATCCTCTGACCAAACTATCAGCAGTCACAGTTGCATTATGGGTAACGGTGGCAGGTTTTAATATCAGTAACTATATAAAAAATGTAAACACTTTAGTAGGAAGTGCATCTCGAAATTGGACTTAGGCACTGAAGGGTACTCAGGTAAAACCTTCCAGCACTAACGGCTTCGAAGAGAGTTCGTAAGCCTCCCTCGTCGTAAACGTTTGAAATCCAGCCACAACTTCCCACTCCCTCAGTCGAACGTGATTGGGTGACTCACCCGGTCCTTTGCACAGGTAGGAGTAGAAGCCCTCAGACTTCAGCATGATGAGCAGGGATCCCCAGCCCAGCAGCACGGCGGAGAAAAGCAGGTTCTCGATCACTGCCGTCACCGCCATCCACCAGCGGCGGGAGAAGGCCGTGGCCAGGGTGGGAGCCATCTCAGCGGGGCCGCAGGCAGCACGTCACTGGCCTGACTGGGAGTGAGGGAGGCTGCTGGAGCCTGGAAGACAAGACAGTGTTACTCACTGGGAACTTTAGCTATTTAAGATATTATCCATCCATCCATCCATCCATTGTCTACCGCTTATCCTGTATTCAGGGTCCCGGAGGCAGGGTACACCCTGGACAGGTGACGCCAGTCTATCGCAGGGCTAAGGATATTATCACACACTATAAACAAATGGCCTTTTGTGACGCCTTTAAGTATGTGTTTGACTGCCATGTCACTGCCCATCACAGTCTGCCCAGTTACCATGGTAACATCTACATCTCCACGGTTTAAAAAACACGATATGAGTTGGAAGATTTATTTTTGTTCGACAGACATCTTCTCATCAAACACACCTTACGTTCTGAACCCGATCACTATATGTGTAATTGTTTAACATTTCATATTCTGAGTAGGAGCTGATGATCAGTTACACTAGTGTTAAATACAGATGACCTAATAATAATAATAATAATAATAATAATATGGGCCAGGACAGATGTATTTCTGTGCTCGTGCCTGATGATGAAGGTCTAGAGGAAGACTCGCACAAACAGAACACAGCTGAGGTCTTCGAGGTGCATAAATAAACCCCCTTCTATTAATATTTTAAAAGAAATCCCGCCCCCCGCCGTATCTGATTGGCTTGAGGTTTTCTCCGCTCTCCTCCTATTGGCTACCACTGACATAGCTCGTGCAGCTGCTACACGTGAGGTTGATGTTGCGTTCACACCCTGTGGGGGAAGCCTGAATCAGGGTCTTTATTGTCAGACAATTAAGTCTCTGCTGGGCTTTAAAAACATTCACAGCTTCCAAATGTGTGAACTCCATTCTTTCAAAATGTCGATGTCAATAAATGATAGATTATCGATTATAGACATACATGTATCCCACTTTAATATGTTGGTTTAAAGATATCTCGACGGGACATGACTCGAGCTGCTTTATTTGACTTCTTTAGCTTAACAGAACGGACATATTTCTCTAATACAGTGGATGTCCGACGAGTGAGCCACGGCTCCTTCCGTCCGAAACAATGACATGTTTACATACAAAAACTCGACGACACGTGAATGCAGCGCGAGCTCCAGCCGGTTCGAACCAGCGCGGCGCGAGATTCACGGCGTCATGTCAGCGCTCGCGCTCCTCTTGTGCCTATCTGCTCCGACAATCAGCCACGGTGGGAAAAAAGCTGCTGATTGGGATGATGAAAACACGCGTATAAATGTTTAATTTAATTACTCCAGAATATAAACACATTTAAATAAACACATTTACTTTATTGCTAATTGACATTTCTATTTTAAAGGAGGTTATTGTGTGACTGTGAAGCTTGTTCGGATGCTGCAGGGCTCACATACAAACACGACCTGCTCTTGAATCCTAAAATAGGATTTTTATTGTATCACCGTGCGGTTGATACATTTATACGGGTAATAACTGCTCTGTAAAAATAAGAGTCGACGCTGTTTTCAAGTGTCGTGTGACAGTGTTTTTGTCTGAAGACGAAGTTGATGTTGTGCCTCCAGCACCATGAGAAAGATGACACACACAGTCCAGACCTGGCTTGGATTTTGTGTAATTCTTTAATGTCATTGACTTAATCATCAACAACGACAACAATAAGACAAAGTATAATGAAGAGCAGCGCTGGAACTGGTCTGAACTGGACTGAAATCATCTGCACAATACCCCCCCCTACCAATCCCAATCTGCGTCTCCAATCCCCTCCTCCCTGCACAGAGTGAAGTTACACCGAACAAAACAGCGGAGTTCCGGTTGCCAGTCTCAAAATAAAAGTCCAATGAACGTGGGAGGTTTTGTGAAGGACGTTTCCAGCACAATGACAACAGACTACAGCACACATTTAGCATACAATTAGCACCAAAACACATAAAGGGGGATACAGTACGTAAAATGATCCAACTCCCACTGCAACGTGCAATAATAGGCCAAACAATCATACATGCTATGTATATAAGACTAATAAAAGTGATGTATAATCCATTGAGAACGTTTCCTACATTTATAATGTATACCCAGGTGACAACAAAGACAAACTTTAAGTGAAACTAAACGTGTTTTTTTTTCTGGCTGTATTTCCATGCTTTTATTTTGGAGAGAACATCTGCACTTTCCCGGATGTTCGCGGGCCGTGTTTTGCTGCTACCTTCACGCACATCTCCGCAAGAGGCGCTCAGCTGTTCGGCATCCACAACAGCACGGGGGACTTCACATCACATCCGCGGAAACAAAGACCGTTAACGAGACAAGCGCACGAGCTCACCCTAAACTGTGAATCCTCCGCCTCCTCGCGACTCCTTCTTCCTGTCACCGTGATACGTTCGTGACTCAATCACAACTTTCACGCGAACGCAACTCTGTCGTCACGGTCACCAGCAGAAAGGGGCGCTGAGGAAGTGGTCGGTCCTGGTGATGACCGACAGAAACAACTGTGACAAGTCGCCTCATCCGGTCGAAAGAAAGTGTGCGCGCGCTGCAGTACGTTTCACCCAACGACTCAAACACGATTAATCGCTACAGAGTGATTAAGAGTGACGGAAGTTGATAGGAGTGCTGCGGGCTGTTGCAGCTTCCCGTTCCTCTCCGCTGCCTCTGAGCAAAGCAGAGAAACGGTTCAAAACTGTGACTGAGCGTCCGTGAAAGACGGTGTAATTGATAGATGGTGTCTCCTCGCCCCGGTATGAGTCAGCCTCTCTCCTCCGGCGGAGCGCAGCGTGAGTCACGGAGCATCCTACCTGAGTCTGCGGGGGTCCAGGGACGTCGGAGCCGCTCCGTCCTCGTTCAGATTCCGCCTCCGCTGGTCCGAATGTCCCCTTCTTGAAGACAGGCGCGCGGCGGAGACTAACTCGCGTGTAGGATGCGCCTTCAGCTTCTTTGGATCACAGTTTCTCCCCTCATCCCTCATTGATGCCGCTTTATAGCAGCGCAGGAGCGCTGCACAAACAACGACGCCCGCCTATTGGTCCGCGGCTGAGCTAGAGACCAACGGCAGCCAATCACGGCGCGGCAATGTTACATGCGTGCGTGTTGTTTCTCCATACTAACAAAGGGGAAACAGTTCTCTCGGGTATGCCTGGACACATCAGTACAGTACTACATATTAAAAACAGCTCATTTAATCACTTTAACAGAAGGGACAACAGGGCGTCGAAGCAAATGAATGCACCTTAACTCATTATCAGGGCAAGAAAGTGATTGTTGAGGTTTGTACAACATGATCCCTCTCTGGTGCAAAACATTCTTGGAAGGAATACGAGTTGCTCCCCAATAAAAACGTGCCCGCCTCCCCCTCGTGTAACACATTTCTATAGGGCGGCTATAAGCTCCGCCGCCTCCTATAGCATATGCGGACTATAACTCATCCCATCAGCTTTCGAGATGACTCACTGTTTAATTCCAACTTTGTGCCAAAATTCCTAGAAGTACAGTACAGGAGAGGAGGGCTCACATGGTCCAGTGGAAAGGGAAACAGCACTGAGGGAGATATTCACGGCGAGGGCGACACCTAGTGGCTGTTTCAAGCCAGGCTTTATACCGTAGAATGTGTTCTGACCCTGTCGGTGGTGGAAGAATTACTCGTTACTCATGTAAAAGTACTAGTACAGGGTGAAGTTTCCTTATGATATTGAAGTCAATACTTACTCTCTTACAGCTCTGTTTGGAAATATCCATATTTCCCTGTAGGCTAATCAGTATGAGCTTTCACATTGTGATACATTGTAATAAATATATTGATTAAAGCATCTTTAACTTTTAAGGTACAGCAGTATCATCAGCAAAATATACTTTAAATATCAAAAGTACTCATTGTGTAGAATGTGCCCTAGTGTTATACAGCAGTGGGTTATTATTTAGAGTTTGAATGTTTATTTGAACTCCTCTATTTCGTGTCATATATACCAATGCTTCATGTCGTATCATCTGCAATGTACAAATATCTCAAAAGTATTAACTGTGTACTCAATCATATTCCCCCACCAATGATGATTAAACACAGGACCACCAGGCACAGACCCAAGTGGTCAGGAGGCCCCTTAAAGGGACTGTTATTAGTATTTCACTTAAAAAAGTAAAAAAAGATGATCACATCTAGTATTCATTATCATTATTATCGAGTTACTAATGTAGAAATGTAGAAGAGAGAAGTACGTGTGTACACACACACACACACACACACACACACACACACACACACACACACACACACACACACACAGGGCGGACGACACATACACACACCACAACACAGCACACACACGTTCACACAGGCGTACTGATAATTTACTTCTCAAATCTTTAGTATCTGATGTTTTAGTGTGTTGGTATAATTCTACATGGTTTGGTGCGTACAGTAAGTCAGGACTGACAACAGGAGTGCATGTGAATCAACAGACAAATTTAGGATTTGGTTTGAATAAAGCTTGTACACAGACAGGAAAGGAGGGGGGGGTCAGCCGGCGTCAGCCAAGGACTCTGGTGAGGAGGAGGTATTTCTCTTATAATCCCATACAAATCTGTTGTATTGCTATTCCAACAAGGCACAAGGACAAGGTTGCGTCAACAAAACAACACCAGAGGATTTTTCTTCTCCCCTGAAAAAATAAATGTTTACATCGTCAAACACAAACTGTATACAGATCTCCCTCACATTCACAACCGACACAATCATCTGATATCAAATCATACAACACAGGATCACTAGAAATCAACAGGGTCTTTGGCTAGTATGCTTTAAGTGCAGTGGGCGTGTTTCGCCCGCCTCGCCACCCAGAGCCATGCAGGGAAAAGGTTACGTCACTGAGCGAGAACAAACAAACAAACAAACAAACAAACAAACAAACTTGGAAACATTTTGGAGCTCCTCTCAAAAGTTTTCAATGACACAACCTTTTTTAGGATCAGTCTTTGGTCAAAGTTAAGACAGGGGAACTGTCCTTTAGGAGGCCATTCATCTGTTCTGGTGTGAGATCTGTTATTAGGATGCCTTAATAGTTTACTGTCGTCATGATTATATAAAGGTTTTTAGCCTAGTGTGAACATTTAGATGCAATTTCAGTGTTTCTACTTGAAAAACGTTCTGGCAAGAACTCTGGATGATTATGTTTTCTGGCCCTAAAGGACCAGTTCAACATTTCTGGGAAATGCACTCATGTGCTTTTTTTTTGCCAGAAGAAGATTAATACGACTCTCACATCTGAATGTTAAATATGAAGCCATTTGGCAGTTATCTGGAATTGTTTGTCGGCTGATTTTTTGTTTTGTTCTTTTTGGACAGAGCCGAGCCTGCAGTCTCCTTGCTGGTAATTTGCAGCTGTTAGCAGCTGTACACCAAGAGTTCAACGACCTGGCTTCATTTTAGTTGTACATTTTGGTCTAAATGCTGTTTCAAACACACAGAATTGTAAAAATGTAGAAGGATATAGCATATTAAAAACAAAAAAAACAAACATGTAGCCCCAGTTCTCTGAGACAGACGACAGGAGGGAGGAGGGGGGAGGAGAGGCGAAGCAGAGAGGAGAACGGAGGAAACGAAGCCAACGAAGGAGAGAGACGCTGGGCAGGTTATGAAGATGTCCAGGCGGCTGCTGCTGAACAAAACACGGGTTTCTATCTACACTTAACTCCACTCGTCCTCACATTGAGCGTCATGGTTTCCACACGTGGATTTACAACTCAACTCACCACGGACGCATTAGTCAAAGAGAAAAGGCACAAGCGTCGAGGTAAATAACTGCTGCGTCCCTTCGTCTTTCTTTTCACTTTTCTCTCGCCTTCTCACATACTTTTACACTGCGTGCTGTAAATTTATTTTTTTCAAACGCTGCACAAATAGATTTGTGGAATATATTCAGTAGTACGTCCGACTATTTATTCCGTTTGAGTGAGTCTGACACTTTACCAGCCTTTGATTGCTCTCCCTCACCCCTGAAGCTCTCGACAGCTACCCAACAGCCTAGTTCCACACACCGTCATGCTTCAACAGGCAAAGTTAGAAAAGTCGTGTCAGCGGGACGATCAGGCCTGGAGGTTGAGTGGAAAACAGCAAGCAGGGCGGAGAAAAAAGAGGCAACAGGCGACAACTAGCCCTGATTTTCATCAACAATCCCCTTCTTCTCATTGCTGTCTCTCATTCGGACTCTTCCCTTATTGGTTTCTTGGTCATGTTCCCAAATAAAGCACAATAAACACACAGGGTGCAAGAAAAATGCACCACAAATATTTGTTATTCCTTGGCCTCATATATAAAATCAGCATATTCAAACAGCAACAGTATTAATCCCCAAAAATATAATATATAAACATAAATATATCAATTAGTTTTGCTGGATTTGTTTTTTTTTTTTTGTTTGTTTTCTTTTATTTTAATTGGAAGCTTATGCCACCTGTGGAGTGACAGTTGGCGTCTGATTGGCTTAGGCAGAGCGGGGTCTGCGGTCATGTGATTGGAGGATGGTGGAGGTCAGGAGTACGTAGGTCCTGGTGTATGTGTCGGGTCAGGATGGCCATCATCTGGAGTTCAGTCTGGGAGCCGTCTGGAAGACATGCAACAGGCACGATATTATCTTCCAAAATTACAACAGTTTGGGGTTATTTCACAAGAGATTTCTGCATTTTTTTTATTGTCTAGACTCCGTGGCGTTCAGTGGGTGGGACTCAGTTGGGAAACGGTGATGTCACATATCTGGGTGCAACAATCAGGATGTAGGTATTTACATTTGAGCGTTCATGTCAGAGAGATTCAGCACTCACCACAGACAGGTGTCCGTTCTTAGCCTTGGCCACCAGTAGTTCGGACCCGGGCGTGAAGTCTATGATGCCCTCTTTCCCCTGACCCACTGTAAACGTTATGCTGGAGGAGGAACACACGGATGGTTAGACTTCCTGCTTTTCACCACCTGGAGAGGCTTTAGTGTGCATGTTTTAGGACAGCTGGTGCCATTACGCCTCTCACCTGCCCTGGTTGATGTTGATGTTGTTTATCTTGTCGGAGCAGATCGCGATCTTGGTCAAGGTCTCAATCACATGGTCGCTCTGCAGGACCACATCCCCCTGAGAAGAAACCATCCAACACAGACGGTGAAAAAACTCACAGTCACACACAGCCACATGAGATCTGGTTCATTGATGTTGCGACCTCGGTTTCACCTTCTGTTTGTTGTCATCACCGGGCACGTGCAGAACAAACAAGCCGTCACTGAGAGAGCTGACTGAGATACCTGCAGGGGACGGACAGACTCCATCAATTCAATCGGAAAGCCCAACGGTTTGCTTGCGAGTCCATCATCAAAAGTGCAAGCATTTGCATTAAAACACATTTATTTAATGCATAGTGGAAAGCGGATAATAAAGACACAGAAGTAACTCCGTAACATCCAACACAAACAACCTCCCGGCGAATGAGGACTGAGTGTTGATGCCTGACCTTTCAGAGCGACATAGTCGATGCGCTGCTTGAGTTTGGCCTCCTCCACGATGACGGCACTGTTGGCGGTGAGCAGCAGCTGGCGGGGCCGGGCCTTATAGCCCTTCCTGTCGTACTTGGTGACAGGCACCGCGTACTGGGAACAGAAATACGGCGGTCAGAACACCCGAATACACTCTCAAACTCCCGTCTCGCTTTGTGACGATGCCCGACCAACCTTCATCTTCTCGCTGCCCAGAGCCTGCACCACCTTGGGGTTGATGTCCTCGCCGTCTGAACAAGAGGAGACATGCCGATGACATCTTTTACAAAGTGTGCATTATGGAAAGCCTGCATCACAAAGGAAACGTGTCTTACTGAGTCTCGTGTGGACAAAGAGCTTGGGCACGCTCTGTGGGTAGTTGTCTTTCTTGTCCTTGAAGAGCTCGCTGGCGATCATCTTCTGCTCCATCTAGTCACACAGATTTGACAACAGTGAGGCCGGAAGGACAGAAGCAGCAAACGAGAGAGCCGACAGCCGGGTTCCAAAGAGCACATGGTCTTGGCTGCTGCTGCTGCTGATGCTCACCTGGTGTTTCCACTCGGGGCTGATCTTCTTGCAGTAGCTCCACACCATGTTCTGCATGCACAGCTTACGCAGATGCTCTGACGCCTAAAGACAGAGAAAGAATGCGTTTTACAGTTAAATCCAAAATTGGCCCTATATTTTTTGACCCTCCTCACAGAAGAATGCAATGGATGTTTTTTGGGGTTTTTTGTGCGTAAATGTGTGTACGAGTGGCGGTTGTCTCACCTCGGTGAGAGCGGCTGGAGGCGTCGGCCAGCTCTTGTCCAGGACGTTCTTGGGCAGATTCCTGCGCAGCTTCATGAGGAAGGAGTAGCGCACGTAATCCAGGAAATACTCGTTCTCTGGACAGCGCTCTCTGTGGCGGTAGATGAAGCCCTTGATGAACCTGAGGGTGGGACAAGGAGACATGTTACGGCCGTTTGAAAACAAAGAGAACACACGTTGGCTTTGGGATTAGGGTGAGTTCATCACACAGTGATGGTCCGTACCTGCGGATAGTATCGGCAGCCTGTCGCCTGCGCTTGGCTCTCCTCCTGGCCAGAATCCCCCTCCACCACGCCTGGATGGCAATAGCTGCAAAGTCACAAACAAATACATTTCAGCGTGCAGAGAAATGGTTGTTAAACAAACTCTAAGATGACATGAGAGGAGCTAAATGATCCCGGCGGAGAAGCAAGTCAGTCGTTTCCTTACCTGAGATTCTGAGTTTTTGGTACTTGGACTTTTGGCTGTAGCCTCTCCATCCTGCCTGCAGCTTGGTGGCTGTGGTATAAAATAATGAATACTAAATGGTTGAAATCTGTGGCGATAATGAAAATATTCTCCACAATTAATTAGCTGTGTCAGAGGCTCTCACCAATACTATGTTTCCTTATCTCCAGTGCTTCCTCGGTGGCAAACAAGGTCTTTGGGAAACGGATGAAGATTTTGGATCTAAAAGATTGAGTTCAACGTTATTTATCGACATATTTTAAAACAAAAACATAAAACAGAATAAGTGTTTGTGTTCTAAACGACTTCTTAAAGTTCCTATGAGGAATTTTAGTTTTTTGTTGCTGTTGGCGGTCCCTGTGGATAAAGGCGGGAGTGTTTCCAAGCACCAGACTCTTTTTAGGAAACCTCTGACGGTCTGCAGCTCACAGTCCTGGTTCTAGTCCTCCCATGCCCCCTCCACCTCCCACTGGAGCTCCGGCTGCGAAGCCAGATCCGGGTCTGTCTGTGGTGGACCGGTTGTTGCCGGAGGCCCCGCTGAAGTCTGAGCTGGAGGAGTTTTGGTGAACCTGTATGATTTCGTCTGATTCACCAGAGTGTCGGAACCAGTTGCCCCGATGACCAGAATTAAGGATATGGAAATAGGCATTCTTCTTACTGATTGTCTCGTTTAGAGAGACCAGTACTAGATCCAGACTGTTGAAACCAGTAAAAAGTTCCTCACAGTAACTTTAAGCCTGTACTACATGATCTGAGACGTTATGTGTTGCTGACCTGCCCAGTTTGTACTCCTCCGGCTTGTATCCCAGGTGTTTGACCAGTATGGCCACTCCTTCAGACAGTTTGCCCTGCCAGTTGGGCCACGTGTCTGGACAAAGGGACTTATACCTAAACAGACAGAAAAACAAGTCAACACTAGAATACTGATTCAGGAACTAAGCGTAAAGCTTCGCTGCACCACCTGAGGATCAGCATCTCGTCAGCTTAAAGTCTTTTACAAGTACAGTTTAGGAATAATAGAGCTGACACACTTATTCAAAGCAGTGTGACATCACATCACAGGACTGATCCTGAAACAGTCCCCTCGTGTAAAGACAGGAAATAACCTGCTGCAACTGGACAACAGGTAAATAAAGTCAAAGGAATATTTCACCCAAATCTGTACCAAATCAGTGCTTGTTTAGTCGGGTATTCATGGGTGATGAGTTGAAGGATTTGTGTCGGGTAAACTACCAAACCACGGAATTATCTGAAGAACAACTGTATGTCTTTTTGTGTACAGCTGGGATGTCCACACTACAGTATGACTGTAATTGGCGGGAGTGTTTGTGTACAAGAACACATGAAGGGTACATAACTCGATTATACTAAAACTGTCAGACTGACAGGAAGGGGGTTTAAGACTCTGGTCAGCTTCATCCATGATGAGTAAAAACAGTGTTTCCATGTGATGTGTGCACCAAAAAAAAAAAAAAAAAAGAATATCTGATCACCTCTGTAGGAAGACCTCATAGCGCCGCCTGTAAGCGAAGCCAGCCCTCCTCACCCTCAGGTTCTCCATCAGGCCCAGATACTTGACCTGGTGGCGGATCAGCACCTCGTCAAATCGACCTGGGGCGGGAGGAGAGGGGAGACGGGGGGGGGGGGGGGGGGGGGGGGGGGAGGGGAGAGCAGGGTCAGCTCAGTCTGACACAAATGTAAAGTCTGTTGGACAAGATGAACCAGAGCAAACCAGTAAATGCTAAACAACAGAAGTAGGAGTGAGACAGGACAGAGAAACAGTGTGACACTAACAAAAGGCAGACTGTGAAGGGGAACAAAGGCCGGCCCGATGTACTGACGACCACACGGAGAGTTTCAAGCAGCTGAGAACAAACTGTTGTGGTTGGAATTAGTGAAAGCACAAGATTAACATGATGTTTCTGGAAAATATTCGCTTGTTGAAGCCGCTAAGCTGCTTGAACCGTGTGTTTACGAGAACTGTTACATAAAACCCACATCAAACCCTGGAAAACTATCAGCGCACGCAATCAAATAATGTCAATAATCGTTGCTATAGTAATTTCACATCATGCAAAAACGCAAAAGTTTGATTCAAAGGGTATTTTTAGGGTTTGTAAATCCAGATCAAGAATGTCCAATAGCCTATTCAAACAGTTGCATGATGCCACCAAAAGTCAAGATGAAAAGTTCAAACTTGAACATCTGGGGTGATGAAGGATGATCAATCATCCTGAATGGAACCACTCTCTCCTCTCTGATACTGGGTCAGGTTTTCAACATCTTTAATGTATGTGAAATACGTGTCTTTTAAGCTACATTCCACCGATTCACCTCACGACTTCATGAAATATTTGATCAGGATTTGAACTTGAAATTATTTTCTGAAATTTGACAAAGGGGGGATTCCAACAGGATAACTTCAGCTTTTCAAAGTAAAACATTTTAATTCCACAACAGTGATATTCCACTTTAAGCATTCACAATAAGGTATTCAGTTGCTTAAACGAGTCAAATGATGATGGTTATTTCTTTTTTTTTTACTTTAACGTTTGTGTTAGACTTGACAGATTGGACTGTGTGTATTAGATTGTACAAAATGTAGACCTGAACTATTGGAAAGGTTGAACAATGGGTTCTTATCACTCCAACTGAACCACCTCTTCTACTTTGACTGACTACATTCATGCCCATACACTTTTCTTCTGTGATGGTGTAAAAAATGCTGGATCAACCTCATCACATCACAGATGCACGTTCTCACCTATTCAGAAGAAAACAACATTCGGATATATTCCTTTTTTTTTTGTTTTACCAAGAATACACTGTAGTCTTTTTTTCATAATGAAACAGGAAAGTTCTGATAAATCATTTGTTTGGATTTTAAATACTTTGATAATCACGTTTAAAAAGATGTGTACTTGTTGATATAATTGGTGATGTAATGCACACACAAGTACAAGTGTTTCAGCACTACAGCTCAATATGTGAACGGCTACTCGTTACGATCTTGAACCACAGCAAGCAAGCAAAAAAAATAAGACCTAAAATTCATACCTGCTTGCTTGGAGTCATTGGGCTTGATGCAGCGGACGTACGACGGCTCCTTCGACATAAGGATCTCCATGAGTTTCGCCAGACTGGCCTTGAACTGGGTGGCTGCCTGGAGGGGCAGACACAAACAGATAGACAACGGAGGTAAGGCCGGTGAGGAAGGGATGACGAGATGGAGGTGAGAGGACGGGAGAGGAAGTAAGCGGATGTAGACGCTGGAGAGGAGGAGAGCGAATGCGCGCTAATCTTATCCCACAGGCAGAGATGACGACCCGGGAAGAGCTACGCAAGCAGAGGGGAGGCTGGTGTGACAGGCTGAACACTGGGCCCAGTGTGGAGGACTGGCACTCTTACTTGCCAGCCAGTGACAGTACCCTGTTCAAGTGTGTGTGTGTGTGTGTGTGTGTGTGTGTGAAGGGCACAGAAGTGTCAGGGCATTCCTCAGTGAGAGGGAGGCTGCAGAGAATCCCCATCAGACCGCCCACTCCACAGCAGAGGGGGGAAACACACCGCTGTCTGTTTGGCTGTGGGAAAGTATGTTGGGATGCATGAGAGTACGATTGTAAGAGTGTGAAAAACATCGGGACACAAACAGGGAACGCACACACACAAACAAACGGCGAGGCGTCTCACCGTTTCTGGACGTTTCTTGTCACTCAGCTCCTCCCTGTCGAAACACTGGGTCAGGATCTTGTTCTCTGACATGCACATGACCTGCAAACACATGGGACAGAGCAGCCGAAATCAAAGGTTTACTGCTGATACTCCAAATGCATCATCTGCCTTTCCTCCTGTTAAACTCAAGTCTCACCTCTTTTAAGTTCCTAAAGAGCAGGTCGTTGTTCTTGTCCAGGAATCCTGAGAGAAAGAAGATAGAATTAGATTTTTAATACGTGTAGAGACTCACACACTTCCACTGAGAGTCACTCGTCACAAGCTTCATCTGCTTGTTTGCAGTTAGAAATAGAACAGTGACATTTTCAATATGAACAGTGTTTACAGCAGCACACACACACACACACACACACATACCGTTGACATTGTAGTTGACCTCTCCAGCGTAATGCAACAGTCTGAATTCGTCACGGCCCATCACCTTCCGGGTCTTTGCATCAGCCAGCTTGTGACTGCAGACACACACACACACACACACACACACACACACACACACACACACACACACACACACACACACACACGGATCAGTCAATGGACTCGACAAATATTCAATAATTCACAGTCAGCAGCGAGACCAGTATTTGTGGCACTGCAGCCGTTACATAAGACAAGAACAGGAATCAAACTCACGTGACAAAGTGGGCGTGTCCCCCCACGGTGTCCTCCAGCTTCTCTAGGAAGGTGAGATCGCTGGCGTCTCCGGGTCTCAGACACTCCTCATCCTGTGATAGGAGGACAAAAACAACAGCAATCACACATTGTCTTACAAGAGCACAAAAACAACCCAGGAAAAGGTCCCCAGATCAACTTGATCATAAGTTACAGTGTGTGAATCAGTGATAGGATCAAAACATTAGCACCTCTAAAGCTCACTTATCATCCACAACCTGGGATTTTTTTGGGGGGCTATGTGTTGGACCCCTTTTTGGCCCGGGAGCAGTGATTTCCTTCACTTGCAAAGCAGCTGGATTGTCATGATATCACACGAAAATCCATCTTGCCAGGTTTCAAGCAGCTTCCTGTGAGGAGCTACTGGCAGCTAGGGGGCGGGGTTTAGGTGTGTGTGTAACAAAACCATCTCGTGGGTTGGGTTTGTGATTTCCAGGATTCGCTGGCAGGATGTCCTAACATGTTTTATTATGCAACCACATTAAGTTCTTCACAGCGCGTGCCCTCACCAGGATGGAGATGATGCCTTTGAACTTCTCCTCCACCAGGTCACAGATGATCTTGTTGTTGAAGTACTGCACCGGCTCCCACTGCAAAGACACAAGCAGGGATCATGAGAATATGAAGCCCATCACAGGCCCATCTCACTGTCTGGACAACTTCTGGAAAATACAATATCTCAGTCTAAACCTGACACAATTACAACTCCTCGAAGCTATTTAATGATCGTAAAGGCGATCATCTGCCGAATCCCAGGAATCTGCTCACCCACATGTATGTGGACACACACACACACACACATGCACACACACACACGCACACACGCCCCTGCATGCCGAGTGCAGCATGGTTGGGTTGTGTTTGCACTAACAGTCACATTATTTCCACAGAGATGACAGGACGCGGCCCACGCTCCTGATGGTCAGATGATAATGGGTTCTTTGAGAGGTGACTCCCAAGTTTCTCCCACAACCTGCTCTCTGACCAGTGCATTTAAATCCAACCAAACACAAGAGGCCCTTGTTCCAGACAAGCAAAACAAAGCCAGAGAGGAGAAACAGGAAAAGAGGGATCTTGAATAAGATATCATCTTTCAATGCAGAGCTCTTTCTGACATGTCATTTCCTTAAGAGGTATCATTGAAGACTTGAACTGTGAATAAATAAAATAAACCATAACTCCAACAATAACAGAGTTATTTTCTATTGGGGGGGGGGGGCAGCATCTTCTAAAAATATCTGCACTTACTGTAAATCACTTTAAGTAAAAGCATCAGTGAAACAGCAGAGGGGTAAATTCAATTACCAATTTCACACTGAAAAACACAACTGCAACCACAATCACATTAGGCGCTCTTTGCGAAGCCTGACCCTCGGCTGAGGGAGGAGAAAAGTGCTGATAATGGAGAAAACTAAAAGCAGCATGATTAAGGTGCACAGAGACTAACAGGACCACAGGTAGGAAAGGCAAACCAAAACAAGAGAGCCGGTGGAGGTGGATCAATAGGATCAATTAACTGCTATACAGATACATCTGGAATGAACAATGACGGCGGGGAGCGCTGACCGTGATGCCTTCAGCCTCGTACTCCTCCTGCTCCGACTTGAGGGTGAGCTCGATGAAGAGCTGCTGCAGCTTCTCGTTACAGTAGTTGATGCAGAACTGCTCAAAGCTGCAACACACAACAATGTTCACAATGAAGACGGCTCAGAAGCATCTTATTGGCTATTAGTTTTGTAATGACTAATATTACCAACATACAGTGTACAGTATAACCATAACATATACTGATCCCATACCAGTGTTTTCTTGATTAGCCTCTCTGTGACCTAAACACTGCTTTCCTAACTTAATAAAACTAAATATAACAAATACATGCATAAATATTAATATAGTGAATTGTTATTTATTCAAATTACAGTGTCCACCATCAGATCGGCCCAGTGTCACAGACACCCTGTCTAGCTTTTCAAGACTAGACAGTGTCAGTATGTGTGCATCCCTTCAAATTCCAAAGGAAGTCAACCTTGAGCAAAGATGTTCTTTTTTTTTAATAAAGTGCTGGGATTACTTTTCAGGTTAAGATTGATATGTACATGTTCAGCAAATCTCATGAAAATACAAAAAAGAACCTACTGCAGTTGAGTCTAATGTCAATTCAAAAATGGTGTTGCCTTTTAAAGAGTTAAATTCAGCATTACCAAATCAAATTAATACTATACCTGTTGTGCTGGAAGACCTCAAAGCCATAGATGTCCAGCAGGCCAATGACTGAGTAATTCCTGTAGGAGTCGTCCTGTTAAACAAGCAGAACAACACTCATATATTATCAGTGTGAAGGAACAGAGAGAGAGAGAGAGAGAGAGACAGAGACACACACACAAACCGCGTAAACAGCTGTTATATACATATTTATTTAAATATATATATATAAATGTACTTGTATATGATCTTACAACTGCCCATGTTCAGAACTACTGCTGTAAATGTCCACAAGGTGGCGCTGTGCTGTAATATAATGAAGAGAAGACATGCTCTGCACTCAGTGTTGAATAGTGTCTGGATTTAGTTTGAGAAATCCAGCATAAGTTATGTAAAAAAAAAAAAAATATGATGATCAGGTGTGTGTGTGTGTGTGTGTGTGTGTGTGTGTGTGTGTGTGTGTGTACCGTGTTTGTCAAAGAAGCGTTGATCTTGTTGACCAGCCAGGTGAAGGTGCGTCCATACACCGCCTTGGACAAAGCATCACGAGCAGATGACGCCTGTTCTAGGTTCAGTGGGCTCATCAGCTGATGAAGACACACACACACACACACACACACAACACACACACACACACAAAACAAGAGTTACACAGGGACAGTTAGACAAGTTACAATATAATTACAAGGGACCAGACGAGACATTACACAGACAGGAAGGCTTTTGTAAACAAATGCTTATCACACACTCGCGCTACAATAAGAGTGTGTATCCGAACCTACCTCCTCTCCCTTGGCAATGATCTTCTTGTGTGTGAGTGCCTCCGTCAGCACCGCGCCATTCACTCCTAACAACTGGGGAAGCACAGCAACATTAGCACCGTGGCGCCCACAACAAACAAATGCCCTCGCCGTGTAAACGGACTGACGTCACGCCTCTCAGCAGAGAATCTCTTCATCTCATGGAGGATAACTGAGAAAACTGGGCTTGGAAAGAATGGCGTGTTGTATCCAAAGCGTGATCCACATCTCTGTTTACATGTTTCAACACTATTTGTAGGATGTACAGATATGTCAATTCTACAGAAAGCATGTGGCTGAGGTTTACCCAAAGTCCTACAAATTTCTAACTCTAGTCCAAGCCTGTGTTTATCAAATGTCTTAAAAACAATTTGTAACAACTGAATTTAGCTAAAAGTAATCAATAAATGATTAAAATAGTTATGTAAAAATAAGTGCATATCTGCTACCTATCTATGTGGTAGCAGTATGAATGCAAACTTGACTAAACTAACCTAAACATTATCAGATCTCGTTTGAAAAACCAAAATTGTAAAAAAAAAACGACAATGGCTTTTATCAAGAGTGTTAAATATCATCCAGTTCAACAGCAGTTGAACGTGAAGGGTGGTCTCTACGGGAGCTCTTCTGACAGGGAAGAGTGTCATAAAACTGTGATGTTGCAACCTCTCCAAAAAGTAGTCCCTCTCCTCGCCGAAAGCATGTGTAGGCAGCTTCAGGAATACCTTTGCCTTCAATGCCATTCCTACGAGGTATTTTGAGATGCTTGATAGATATGGGCCCAACAATAATCCCATCTTCCCCGGCCTGTTAGGAGTGTTTATGAATCTGCTGGGTGCAGGAACTCACCCTGGCCAGGTACTTGATCTGAGTGTCAGAAGTAATGCAGGCATTGCCTTCTTCCCCGCCGTACTGCACATTTCCCAGGTGGAGCACGCTGGCAATTATGTTCAACAGCTCCTACAGAGAAAACAGAGCAAGGGGAGGGGAAATAAAGACAAGAATGAACAACATTAGAAGACAAATGATGGAGGATGGAGAGATGGTAGAGGTGAGAGACTGCAGCACAATATGATTTACAGATCTGATGCTGTCTGTGGGTGTCTGTGATTTAAAATTAGGTTAAGAATTGAACAGGAAAGGAATGTAGGAACGTTCAAGTATCATAGTAGAACTACACACACACGCGCACACACACCCACACAAAGACACACACACACACACACGCACAACCACCCACCCAACCACACCCACACACAGACACACTCCCACCCACCCACCCACCCGCACACACAGACACACACTCACACACACACACACACACACACACACACACACACGCACAACCACCCACCCAACCACACCCACACACAGACACACTCCCACCCACCCACCCACCCGCACACACAGACACACACTCACACACACACACACACACACACACACACACACACACACACACACACACACACACACACACACACACACACACACACACACACACACACCTGCTCTACACGCTAAAAGAAAAATGACATCTAAAAAGGTTCTGGAAGCAAGCCCAGACTCATGAGTATGTAGGGACTCCCACACTGAGCTCAAATATGTTCTCACCATATAATACTAACCCACACACACACACACACACACACACACACACACACACACACGCACACGCACACGCACGCACACACATACAGATAAGTCTGTAACAGAAACTAGGAATGACACGTTGGTTGAAGCAGCAGCACATTGTGTGTTCAATCAGAGACTGTCATCCCTGCAAAACCTGCCATGAAAAGTTCCTGTACTTTCAGAAAGTAGGCCTTTTGGGGGGTAAAATGGAACCTAATTTAGACCCTGGTCACTGCGGTCAACGCACAATGATTTCCTTAAAAGGATCCTCGTCTTTGGGGAAAGTTTCTGCAGTGGAAAAGTGGCTAACAGCTTCAGTTCCACATCAGATATCACTGTGTGATGGCAAGGTAAAATAAGTTTTGCTGCTGCACCCTGCACCCCCCCACACAGCAGCATGTTTCTTTGCACCCTTGCTGGTTCTCCTGTCCTTTCCCCAACCGCCATCTACTGTAGGTAATACACTGACTATGGATCAGCACCTCAAACAACCCCACTATAGAAAAAAGTCAAAGCTCTCCCTTTACGGTGACAAAACTAATTGACACAGCTTGGACTTGGACTTACCTCCACCTCGTCCTCGTTGAAGCCAATCACGGTCAAGGCTTTCCTCACAGTCTTCCAATCACTGCGGTCGTTGATGGAGCTCACTTTGGGACAATTACCCTTTGGAAAACACACACACACACAAAACCTGAATAACTGCAAACACGGTATATATATTTATCATTTACATCTGCCTTTTGTTTCCTTGTAAAGTTTTCAAATGTCCAGCAAAATCCATAAAGTATGTGACGGTGTCAGAAGGTGTTAACGTGTACAGTAAACACCTGTTCATACGTGAGGTAAACACCCATTTAGATTAAACACACATGAGGTGTTTTTGCTGGGTTGCTGCTGATGTGAGTGTGTGCATTCATGGAGGGAAGGGTTCAGCTAGGGCCTGAAGGCAGATTTCCCCCCTGAGGAAAAGCTCCTTTCGCTGCACCGAGTCCCAGACTGAGAGCTTATTATCCAGAGCTCCCACTGGGACACGGACACACGGCCTCCCATGCTCGTACCGGGGGCGTGGCGAACATCTAACGCAGGTGATACTCTAACCATGGAGAAGTACCTCATATATACCTGCTTGAATGGGAACCGTGCCTTTCACATACTAGATACTTACTTTGACCAGGAACTGGTACTGCTGAGGGTTCCTCTCCAGGCCCAGGCGTCTCAGCAGGTCCTCCTCTCCTCCCTCGATCAGCTGATAGAAAATGTGGAAGTTCCTCTCCCCGTGGTTCTGGTGGACGACGCGGGACTTCTCCAGCAGGTAGTTGATGATGTGGCCTCCAACTGGGGCACCCTGCCGACGGCACAAATACCAGGGAGGGAAGGGGGAGGAAGGGGAGGAGGAGGTAAGGCAGGGGTACTGAAGTGTGATGATGCAGGGTTGATATGACATGCAGGTCCATACAGATTTCACAATCCATGAGATGTTTTGTATACTAACAAAAAAGGGATAGGAGCATAATAACACAACAACAAAAAACACACAGAAATGATATGCAAATATACAGAATTACGAGTACATTTGCATTATTAATATTATCATGAAAACATCACGTAACCAAGTAATGTTATGGTTTTGAATATGTGAGGTTTCTTCATTCGTGTAACAATCTGCTTCCGTGTGAAGGGAGCCTCATTAGACAGTGTTAACTGTTGCGTAAAGTAGCTGCCAGTATAAATCAGACCGTCCTACTCACCTTAAAGTCAAACTGAATGTCCATGTACTTGCCAAAGCGGCTCGAGTTGTCGTTACGCAACGTCTTGGCATTGCCAAAGGCCTGCGGAGAGGATAGAGTGGGATAAAGCAAGGAGAGGAGTGATGATTGACAGATTAGGAGGGAGAGAGATTACAGGTAACAGAGAGAGAATAAGTGATGAAGGTGGGATGGCAGATGAGGAGGGTAGCAGTGGAACAAAGAGAAAGCCACAGACATTAGCGTCCCTGCAGTGTTTAGACAGTAGCACAGATTACAGGACATACTCGTACACATGTGGAAAGTATCTGGCAGAGACGTGACAGACATCTCAACAAGCGCTTCTGCACCTCTGTCTTCCTTCATTCTCCAAATACACTGGCTTTTAACCAAACACATAAACAATCACCTATACAGTGAAATGTGAACATGCATCAAAAAAATCACTGTTTTTGTTGACTCTCCTACATTACAGGACATTCAATTGCTCCATTAAAATCCAGGATAATCAAAGATTGCAAACTGCTTAAAGCAACAGCTCCACAACTTCCCCCCAAAGCTATTAATAGACTTCATATTTGTCAGATAAATCAATAACTGTCACTAAAACACTGGTTATTAACTCGTCTTTGAGCCCTGTGGCACACTTCATCTGACTGTTAAGTGCAATCAAAGCAAAACAACACCTCTCTATCCAGATTTCAGTCAATCCAATATGCTGTAGGGGCTCGCTCTAGGTGAGGTCAACAGTCAGGACTCTCTCCCAGATTGACGAATGCCACGAATCTCACCTCCAGCACGGGGTTGGACTGCAGCAGGCGGTCTTTGATGGTCTGCACCTGCTCGCTGGCTGGACAGGTGATGGCGTAGTACTGCAGGATCTTCTTGGACGCCTCCGTCTTGCCGGCGCCGCTCTCCCCGGAGATGAGGATGCACTGGTCCTTCCTCTCCGTTCTCATAGAACGGTACGAGTTGTCTGCCACGGCATAGCTGAAGGAGAGGAGAGGGAGACAGGTTCAGGCAGATGTCCAGCAACATGTTTGGAAAAAGAGAGAAAACTTGAACGCATGTTACTGAAAGAGCTCTCTGTCATCATGGAGAAACCTACTGTATGTCTCATCACGTGGGACATCTTATTTAGAAGGGATTGGGGAAATAAGACAGACACACTTTAACCAATATTGGAATCATTGGCTTAGAATACATGAGCAACACCACTGGGAAGCTGCAGAATGATATAAAAACCTTAAGATTCGAGCAGCAAATGTAATCCCAATCTACTGAAACGGTTACAGAAAAGTCAATACTAGTCAAATGATTATTACATAATTAGTAAACTGAAAAAATGGGTAAAGTAGATACATTTTTACACACTTCAGTTCTACAATGTGCTGAGAAACCTGAATGTAACACGTGATAACATCTCGTAGTGTGTGAACATGGACGCCAGTATGACTCAGAGTGGAACACAGCCTGTTTCAGTTACAGTATCATTTGTCAGCACGATGTTTTTTCAGCCCGTTTGGACACATTTCTGACAACTGACTAATTGCTGGAAGATAAAACCGCCAGCTTACCCATAGCTGCATCGTACTTGTGTGTACTGTATGTGTATGATATTGGGGGAGGCTGGGGGGTCAGGCTCAGGTCAGAGGAATTCCCTCTCAAGGGAGGAAATATCTTTCATGGCACCATCATTTGCTTACTTTTCTTTCCACCTCTTCCCCCCTTTTCTCTCTCTCCAACTCTCCACCTCTTGCTTGCCAAAGCACATCTTTCTTTCCACTCAGAGGGATGGAAAACATTAAGCGTTGAAGTAACGGGAGAGAAAAAACCAGGAGAAAGAGTCTAGTGAGAGATTGGGAAACGCTTTGACGCCGCCGCTTCGAGTCACCATAATGCACTGGATTGTTTCGTAGCTGACCGACGGGGTCTGGGAGGATTTAAACGGGGAATTCCCTCACCATTCCTGTGGCAACCTTTCAAACAAACACTCTGCCTCATGCCATGACGTCTTGCAAACAGTGATAGAGGTCAGTCAGACCATGAGTGCATTGCGTAGGCGGGACACTGGGACAACATTTAGAAGGCAGGTGCAACAAGGTTATGTCATTATTGAATGAAAAGGCTTTCCAACGCATCAACAGATGCTATTTTAGAGCACTGGAGCAGAACCAATGCAACAGTAAACACGCTGTCCACCATGAATGATGTTTGGAACGATCAGGGGGGAAAAAAGTTCACCTGTAATCGCAAAGAAGTGCAATGAGTGAATCATCCCTCACGGAAGGCTGCGTTCATGGTCCGGCACCAAAACGATGACATGACAGGTTGTGTGTAATGAGTGCTTTGATGTGTGCAGAGGCTGCGTACTCACATGTGGGGCGAGACCTCATAGAAGTTGACTCCGCGGTACCGCTCCATGTGGTTCTTGGTGTAGATCTCCAGATCTCTGTAGGGGTTCACCGACACCAGCACGGAACCGATGTACGTCTGACGGAGAGCGAACACGCGGTCACATTAGCGGCGTCAGTGTGAGTGCGTTCACGTCGAGCAACGTATGATGTGATTCTTTCATTCAAACGTTAACCCTGCACTCTGCTGACTCATTCTGCCGGGACGGGATTCCTACTCGGGGGAGATCAAACCACTTTCTGCAACATAACACTGCTTATTGCAGTGAAAACACAGCTTCACTGAAATAATTAGATGCAAATTTGCAATGTGCAACTAAGGAAGACTTTTCACTGTGACTCTGAGCAAAGAAAACAAACTTGTTCCTGATTCACTGGCATCCAGACACCATTTTTTAACCATATAAAACCCGGCTCAAACCTTGGTAACAATTCTTTAATAACCAAACTTAAGGGAATCTTTATCAAGAATGTTTGTTTTGTACGTTCGGTATGAAAATGAATATCACCCAATATACAGCCTTTAACATCAAGCTGAAAGTGAAACACATGGAGCTGCAGTTGAAAGCCACGCCCTCCCACACCCACTCACATAGATGAGGTTCTCTTTGAAGCGTTTGCGCAGGTTCTCTATGAAGGCCGCCTCGCTGGTGTAGTTCTCCAGCAGGACAAAGTCCTGCACGCCCACCCGGTCTCTGGCTGTCAGGGCCGACTCCATCATAGCCCGCACCCCGTCACTAGCCACCACCTAGAGGAGGACGAGCAGAGAGGAGCTGGGGTTAGTGACTGAAGACGACAACACGACCTATGTACTGTAGCACTTCATCAGTCACACCAGATGAAAGGAAAAAGTAGGGAAACAAAAAAGGGAGGGACCGAAGAACGCCAAAAGCTACACGTACACATAATCCATCTTTATTAGAGGAGAAAGAATGAGAGGATTAGTCATAAATCAGTGCTGCACAAACTGGAGATAAATGAGGAGTAAAAAGTAGTCAAAGCAGTGTTTTACCACCCTGAGAGGCAGCCAGAATGAACCGTTTCACGCTGGACTGTGATTTCAGAATACATTATGATGACACAGTCGGAGCACTAATGCTGTGGGGTCTCATCACAAACTTAAAAAATATAAAAATGTAAGTACAAAATTATTGGTGGTCAAAGCCTAACCTTAACTATTCAAGGTTGGGGGCTGAATTGTAGGGGGGCGGGGCACACCGGCACATATGAAAAGGGGTGCAAAGTCCACCAGAGTCTACAACAGTTTGGCCACAGTACGTGAATCCGTTGAGAAGTTGTGCGCCTTTTTTGGTACAGACCACTTTCACTTCCATAACACCTTTTTGCAAATGTGCATGAAAACAAACACACCTTCCACACCCACACACTTGACCTCCATGGCAAAAGCCGTGGCCTCCGAAACCTGCCAACTGACAGAGGAAACTATAGAGCTGCCCATGACATGTTTCTAGTTTTGAGCAGCAGTTGAAAACACAAGGATATTTAGTTTATAAGACATACAACACAGAAAAACTTCCTTCATGTCTGATTCGCTCTCATCACACCTTCAGAGGAGCACAATCAGACCAAGGACGTCTAAAAGCCAATCACAGATCTCACATCCATTCAGACACATACAATCAAAATATAAAGGACATTTTATGTTTGTTAATCTTTCAAAGTTTTCAGAGTGATCTTCCCATCTTTAAAAATAGAGACGGAGCCAAACCCAGATGTGGAGGAGGGGGGTGTAATGTAACACTTCAACCAAAGTGCCCCACCCAAGTTACACATATCTGAAAGCGTACGGCACACATATAGAATCGGAAGTGAAATTAAATTGCACTTACATGTTTGAGCTCATCGACACGTTTGACCAGGAAGCCATTGTCTAGAATAGTGGCTTGAGTTTTACGCATGAGATTTCGAATGCCGGCCACATCCATGGCTGACGTGTACCGACCTTTACCGAACTAAAAGCAACTTGACTTTGTGCCGAGGGTAGAGGCAGGGACAAGCTGGGCAGGGACGGGGCCAGACAACACACACACACACACACACACACACACACATAGAACACACAGTACAGCAGGTGTTGTTGTGCTAACCGGTACAGTTGTCTTCATCCCTCAGGAGGACACAGAGAAGAGATGGAGATAGAAAGAGAAGAGAAAGCTTGAGGGAGGAGAGAGCATATTAATTAGCACTGGGTGAGACAGAAGGGAACAAATACACAGGACAGAGGGGGGAAAGGAGAGAACAGAACAAGTGAAAAAGAGAAGAGGAGATGATGGATGCCAGGTTATGACTGCATTTAACCTGGACTGGAAAGTTAACAATACTTCCTGAAATTCCACACAACTTAAATCACTCCATCGCCTGCCTTTTCTCTGCTAAACACGCATTCAGTTGATTGGATTTCGTTTTGCGTGCCTGAATGTTTGATCCACATCACACATGGGGAGAAACCACGATGGACACCGGTCTGTAATAATTACCTAATACCATTCGCTATTATTGATGCTTGTTCATTAACTGAACCACACCACGCTTTATCTTTACTGCCTTTCAGGGGGGAGAGTGACCTCGCTAAGAGGGAGGCTGTGAGAGCGGACTCACCTCACATCTTCATAATCTGATGAGGACTCAAGCTTTCAAGAGTCCGACTTTTACTTCTTATTACAGGCTGTAAAATCTGCTATGTGTGTGTTGGTGAGTACGCGTCCTCACAAGGACACAACAATGGCACACATCCTAAGTGTGGACAATTGGATTTCACATTTTACAATGTAGGTGTGGATAACGATATGCTCAAAATTAAACCGTTGCATATAAAGGTGCTAAATCTTGAGCATAACTACAGCAGCAAACGACTATTTGCCGTGTGAAGATATCGTGGAGTCGACCCGAGCAGAGAAGGAAGCTGCTCTCCGTCTGCGATTGTTGTAATCTGAGCTTCTCTGTGCTTTGTTTACATAGCCAGGCTGGCCGTGCGTCCCTTTTCATGCATGTTAGTGCATGTTAGTGCATGTTAGTGCATGTTAGTGCATGTTAGTGCATGTTAGTGCATGTTAGTGTGAGCGTCCCATACTGGCCACACATGGCAGTGCATCTTATACAGCGCCATGACCCACAGTGTCGTCACAGAAGTGTGGCGCCCACCCTCTGGTGAACACTGTTTTCCACAGTGAGCACCATTAGCTGCGAGCTGCCGGCTCAGCCGTTTCCATGTTGCATGCCCTACACTCTGAATCCCTTATTGAGCACCTGAGGCAGGTGAAAGTTAAAATCCTTAGTTTTATTATTTTATTTTATTATCATGAAATCAGCATTAGTCATTAAGTAAATGTATTTTCAGTAGTTCCCTCTCTATCTGTACATTTGTGCACTTGATTCAAATGGCCTTCGGGGGCACAATGCCTGCATGAAATCCACTGTTACTGTTTGTAATTGTATCTAATTTTCCTACAGCCGTGCCAGAGATGTATTGATAGTACTGCTGCTGCTTCCTATGAAAAGCATTCAACTGGCAAAAACACTGAGTGGCTTGTAAAGCCCTCTTACTGTTACCACATTAACCACCATGAGTGTTGCCAAATCCACCAGGACTGGAAGTTTGAGGTCGGAAGGTTCCTAACTTTAAGGGAAGGAGCAGATGGGAGCATGGGAATTAATTGATTTCTTGTTCCTGTCACCCCTGCACAGCATGACATGGTGACCTGTTGTTTCACACATCATTCTTACAGTGTGTGTGTGTGTGTGTGTGTCCTTCTCACCTGTCAATCAAACAGCATGGCTGATTAGATCAATTAACTGGAGGTTTCTGTACCCATCTGTTCAGCTATTTTAGCTACTGATGCTAATGCTAAAAAACATTTCCTTTTCTTCATCCAAACTGTTGCTCCAGCTAGAAACATACGAACCCTACGACTGTCTGTGTAGCTGAGGATTTTTCCTGGGAAAGACAAGCGGTTGTTTGGACTAAATGTAAAAGGCCTGTCCATCAAGATGGTTCATGGATCATGGTTTATTACGAAACCCTCCAAATATTATGGGGCCAGGGA
This sequence comes from Chelidonichthys spinosus, assembly GCA_029853015.1. NCBI lineage: Eukaryota > Metazoa > Chordata > Actinopteri > Perciformes > Triglidae > Chelidonichthys > Chelidonichthys spinosus. Next base: position 7,620,114 of record CM056828.1, on the reverse strand, counting down.
GGAAAGACACCAGAGCCTTACTTCCTCACCTCTCCCCTCCTCTTCCTCCTCTATACATTCTATCAGTCGTTGACTTTCCGTCCTTGTTCCAGTCTCTTGCCCTCTCTCTCTCTCCATTACTTCATTGTTTCCCAATGTCGCTTTCACTGTTTGGCTTTCATGCACGGAGTGTCCCACACCGGATCTCCACCCGGTCTCAGGAACTCAGCAAGTATGTGCCTACCCGGTTCCTACAGTACATGTCGTCATGTTTTCCAAGTCCTGTGCAGCAAAACAAGGCAGCTAGGAGCCAGGTTAGCAGCAGGAGTCCTGAAGAGGTGCAGCTCTCTGCTAAGACCTCGACCGGTGTTTTTGAGGGCAGGTATGAATACATCCTGATCCCGTCTCCCGTATCTATCTCCATTTCTTCTGCTCCCACATCTTATCACAATACCACAAAATAAAGCACAAAACCCTGGAAAGCTTTTCTTTTTGGACTTTCTTTTTGGCACAAAAAGAAAAGAAAACTGCAGAGAGCAATTTGTTCCAGAATGAAATATCACAACATCTGCATGTTGGGCTGCACAAATCTTTTTTTAATAGTTCTTTTAAAGCTGTGGTCTACATTCTGAAAATCAGTTGAGCCTTTGAGACAGATTTGAAAAAAGCATCCCCCCCCAACCAAACCCCTCCCCTCAGTGTTCCACGATTCGACGAGGCGGGATGACGAGGAGCAGGGGAGACTAGGGGATTGGATGGAGGGTACGAGCCAATGGGAGCAATGGCTCCCATTGGTCAATTTATATGCAGGCCTACGGCTGACAGACTGAATTCATTTTTCTATTATTCCAAATCGTAGACCATAGCTTTAACTGTTATCTGTCAGTTTACAGATAATTCATATTAGCTCCGTAGACCATAAAGACCTTTAACTGTTAAGTCTGTCAGTTTGATGCAGCACCTAATTCATCACTGTAGCTCCGTGCATACACTATACCTTTCTTTCATAGTCTCATGTCTTTGATCCTCCCTTTAGTCCCTCCTTCCTCTTTCCAGGGACAGACTGAACCAGTGCGCACATCCAGGAGAAGCTTGGATAGCGGGAGAAGGCAGAGGGATTGATCGTCCAAGCAGCCTATGAACAATAGCAGCTTGACCTTTACATCGCCACGAGTGCGCTCCCAGGGCTCGGATGTCACACTGTTTATGTAAACCTCATCTAACCTGCTGCTTTCACTGCACCATAGAGCGCTCGTGATGGAAGCATGCATGGATAACGATGAGAATTTACAGACCATCCAAACCTGCACAACCAGGCTTGAAATAAGACCTGTTTGACAGCATTTCCACTTTCTTGGTTTCTTAAATGCTCACTTCCCCCAAACGCCACATCTTCATTTCTAAATGCAAAAATACCACGATCACAATATATATTAAATAAGTATAAATTAAGAAATAACTAGTGACTGTTGTTTGAATTGTTAATAATCAAAGATCACTACGCATGCTCAGAAACTTCTCCGGCACGTAGCCGTTATCGCCACCTACTGGCCCAGCGAGCGGAGGTTTGGATGGAGATAGTTTTTAATGCACATAATATATATGTGGAGACGGGGTCTACATAAGAACCAATACAAACTGTTGTTTCTGTCATTGGCCTGCATGCATTATGTCTTTCTCAGACTGGACAGGGATTGTATGAGCCAAGACCCAAATCAGACCCCAGTGTGCTTAAAACAACTACAGGGAAATATCTGCGCATGTAAAAGATCCAGGGGAAATATGCAAAAAGGAGAACAGAGGTGTGTAGCAGTCAGTCCTGTTAGAGAAAATAAACTAACTTCTGACCTCTGTTTCACACGGCTTCTATAATGACACCCACATTAGTGAAGATTGAGGTTCTGATGAAAGCACTGGTTAGCTACTAGCAGAAGGTTTTGCCCCATTTCTGCATTTTTCCACTATGAATCAGTGGTTTGGCACTGATCCCTCCTCTTCTGTCATCTGTGCAGCGCTAGCTGGTAGAAAGAAAGAGTCAGGATGTGAAAAGATCCATTTTTGAGATAGAAATATCATCGCAGCGAAAATGTATGCCAAGTGTGACATCATCAGACGCCTTATATTACAGGTGAATGCAGATGAAATTAAAGTTTTCCTATTCTAAACACGTAGAGATTTACAGCTTATTTACGTTTTGATCATGATCGCCATGGAAACGCCCCTCCAGGCTTAGCGGCAAGCATGTTCATTTCAAATCCCGAGAGACTCTGCAGAGCAGTCAGACTGGTGTGACGAGCTAGCAGAAAGGATCCAGCCTACCTGAGGACATGTGGGCCAAACAACACAAGCAGCCCCCGGGAGTCTGGGACTAGTACTACGGCACACTAAGGAACCACCGAGATTAAGTGTTCCCGAGCTAGTCAGCGCTCTGCTGCATTCTTACCAGCCCCAGATGTGCTTTTCTTCATTTCACCATGAACTTTGACCTCCCTGGACAGGGACAGGGAGTGATCGGACAACTTTCCTGCTGCTTTCTCATAAGTATTGTATTTGGGGCCCCTGATTATAACCATGGAGAAAATAAAGGTGAGAAATAAATATTCTTGAGTAGAACTTCACTAAAAGTAAAAGTAACTGATTTTAAAAGCAGAAAATCGTTGCATTCCTTAAAATGTAATAGTCGCACATCAGAAACTACTGATACAAAACCTCTCACACTAGAAAAGGCAGTATAATAGTAATAGCTAGAGTAATAGAGTAGCTTTTACAGCAGGCTGACTGACGCCGAAGCTCCAGTTAGCATCAACCAACCTTAAACTGACATGAATCTTTTACTCTGTCCCTTTAAATTGAGTAACTACCTTGAGTTTGAACCTTTAAATCACACCCAAATCATTTTTATGAGACATTTATGAGTCGGACGCAAGAATTTAGCAACACAGACTTACCCGACCCCAACGATACTCCATGGAGAGACAGCGTTGAGGCTTTCAAGTCATCGGCTTGGAATTCCAGGTGCAATGAGCTAGTTTACAAAGCCATTCTCAAGCTTTCCACTTGTCCAACGTCATTATAACTTTCACTCGACGTAGTCTAGAAACTGGACTGGAATGGATAGCCTGAGGAGAGTGGGGCGAGCTCAACATTAACTACCTATTGAACTGAAGTCAGATGCCCTGCAGGCAGTAATGACAACTGTGTCAGGAATCTCTCAGTGCATTCATGCATTCGTTGCTACTCAACTATGACAGTCTTCCAACTTCCACACACACACACACACAGAGGCTGAGAAGGAGAGAGAGAGCGCTCGTAAACTTTAAACAAATCCTTATGGATGCACATGCATGTGCCAAAAATGTGAGGGTAAATATTTAAATACAAATCTAGGAGATCCAGCATGTGAGAGAGAGAATGCATGCAGCTCTAAAAAGGGTTTTAATAACCCAAAAACACACAGATACATGGACATACACATCCCGTCTGTGAATGCCAAAGAATGCTGCCCAGCCACACAACACGGCCGTGTGATGGCCTCGCCCTGGGGCGGCGCAAACGCACACACACCCGGGCGGATGAGGACACACCTTTACAGATATCAAACCGATTCAAATTCAAATGTGCTCTGACATCAACATGACAGAGACATGGAGTCGATGTGAATAAGAAATAGAGTGAGGCAAAGCCTTTGAGGTATGGATGTAGTAGTAAGTATGAGAAAGCTAGAGTGAGCGACAAACCCACCTGCCTCTCGCTCACCTGTGTGTCCTTGGAGTTCAAGAACGCGTCATCAAGGTCGTTACAACGCGTGAATGTAACTCACTGCAAATGCAGCAGCTCCTGAAAACTCTCTCTTCCCCTCCAATAAACTCCATCCCACCCCCCACTTCAACAGTCGGACCTAAAGTGACCACATAACTCCTTACCTTTCACTCCTGAATGCAAACCTGTGGACAAGCCCGTTCCGGACTAACACTAAACCATCAAAAGGTGTCCTGATTAATCCGTCTCCTGGCTGACTTTTCCTGCAACGTGCGGCTGGGCGTCTTACCAGAGGTCTGTACTTCATGGCTCCTGACCTGCTCTCGAGTGATTTGGACGAGGTTCTTCCGCTCCCACCCGGCTACGAGAATGTGGCCTCCAGCGCCGCGTCACAACCACTATTTAGCCGAGAGTTTGTTTTTAGAAGCTCTCCCCTTCGTCCTGAGAGCCAGCTGCCATAGCTTCTCCTCTTACTGCTGCTCACACAGGCACACACACCTCACTCTGTCTCTCTCGCTCGCCACTTGTTCACCCACTTTTCTTCTCCCTCCCTCCAGAGGAAATAGTCCCTGTGTTGGGTGACCCCCCTCCTCCCTCCTTTCCTCTCTCTCTCTCTCTCTCTGTTGCCCTCTCCTCGATCCAACAAGCTATCCTAAGAAACACCATAATTCCTCATATTTCTTTCCCTTGTCTTGCTCTCTCTCTTCTTGTGAGAGAGGGGAGTCTTAAAGAGAGCTAACGCATCACACACACACATCTGGCCCCAACCACCCCCGGAGAGAAAAAAGGATGAGAAAGGAGGAATGTGTCCTGATGCCGAAGGGGTAAGGAGTGCATGCGCATCCAAGCATGCTTGTGTGAAAAAGGGAAACTCTTAAGTTGTAAATGCAACACGAGCCAATAAATAATCATTTATTTGAGCCAGAAGAGTTTCCTTTTCCTCCCCTCCCCTCCCTCCACTCTGGGATTTACAAGCCGAGGCACAAACCAGACCGGCAGCCAGGAGTCCCACCATCATAAATACAGCTCTTAATGCTTACTGCATCCAGCTCACACACACGTATAACAGCCACACATACATGTATACAATGATGCACGCATGCATGCACAAGACTTCATCATTAGTCCAATATCATTACAGGGAGTGTAATTACTCCAGACCAGACACACACACACACACACACACACACACACACACACAGATCAAAGGCCTCAGCAGTCTAATACATCTGCTTGTTAACACTAATAACAACTGACATCTTACATGCACCGGGTGTGTGTTGCTGTGAACAAAGAGGAAGTTTCAATTGGACTAATACACAGACATCAACGACACATCTGTCAATCTTCACATCTAACTTTGGCAACAAAAACAAAATGTGTTGGATTATTCCTTTACTGTGTCAAGATGCATGAAAACGCTGTTATATTCCTTTTTCATGAAAGTGTCATTCTGTGAAGCATTGAGCATCGACAACAAAAAACACACGGGATTGTGGGTACAAGAGATACAGGTCTATGGTCCCAGGTTCATCAGTAAAGGAGAAAGGAAAAAGTAAATATTTCCAATAGGTTTCAGGCATGAAAGAGATCTGGAGAGTTCCTGATGCTGGACAAAGTAGGACGTTCTAGTCTACGGTGGAAGAGGCTTCAAAGAGCAAGGCGGCAGCAGGAAAGCCAGCTTTTATAGGCCTCATTAGGATGACTCCCTCCTTCCTGCTGATCTAAGAGAATAGGCCCATAAATCCAGAGATGTGGCGGCTGCTGGTACTGTATATTCTGGGGTCGATTAGTCACACAATCGGTCATTTTGGTCTTCGTCGATCAATGCTTCTTTGGTCGATAAGTCACTTTTAATGCTTTTTCTTTTGCTTCTTTAGCTCATTTGCAAAAAAAAAAAACATACAAGTACATCTCAGATACACACGAGATTTAAGTGGTGCTCTTGTGTGGTTCTAGATCCGTTTATCAAATCAACTAATCGATAAGTTGACAAAGTCATATGAGTGTTGTTGGCGAAGGATTTCTCTTCTTTCAGAAATCTGAGCTGCCATCACATTTTCTCACCAGCTCAGTAATTAAGTCAAGTCTTGGTCAAGGTCATTCTACTCTCTTGGTTAGCACAAAGTTCTTTGCCAAACGGAAACGTTCTTCACTGCAACACAAACCAGCGAGCTCTGGAGAATCATTAAAAGTGGATCAGCAGAAAGGTTCATTCACAGACCAGGCAGGTGGGACGTCCTTCCTTTAAAAAGTGCTATAGGGACAATGTAGAAGAACACGCCTTGGGAAAACGACTGAAGACAAACACACACAAGCTCCTCCACAGCGCCCTCTCCTGGTCTCAATGAAACTCAATTTTCTGAGGCAGACCGAAATGCCTGAACATAAGTCCGTCCCCATCTCCCAGCACACTTAAACAACACACACTTTGTACAGGACTTAGCAGTGTCTGTGTCAGAGATTTAACTTTGTACATCTCCTTTGATGAACCTCCCACCCAACACTCTACCCCCCTTCATCGCCAGTATAATCAGAGGTCCTGCTGCAGGAATCTGAGTAATGTCTTCCAGACTCTCTCCCTCCCGTCCTGTGTGTCTCACTCTCCCCACCGTGTGATAATACACAGGACAGACGGCAGGAAACAGCCACAGATCCACGAGAAGATAGAGGGCTGCTGTCGTTGAGCACATAAATGAGATTCATCCATTTATTCATCGGTGTTAATGTCTCTGGCTCAAACTTGGCTTGTGCTAAATGTGCAGACTGTAAAGTGTGTGTGTGTGTGTGTGTGTATTTCTGCAGGCTGATGCTGAGGCAGCATATTTGTTGAGTTGGAAGAAGGAGGGGCTGTATCTGACCACCCGTATCTCGCTCAGCTGTCAGACTTTAACCCGTTCTAATCCCCATTTCTGATCTCGCTTCCAGCCGAAGGGAAGTCTTTGAAGGTTAAGTGGACGTTACAGCACCAAGAGAATAAGACAAATATGTATATTAACATATTGTTATCAGTGGTATCAGTGTCACCGTTACCTCTCTCCTCCCATTTACTGCCTGACAGCACAGCTTGCCTACACACACTAGCACACACAGCATATTATTCAATCTGCCTTTTATAGCTCTGAGGCTATAAATGATATGACATAAGAGCACTAAGAGTGGCATAAAACCATGGAAACAATACAAACACATGAACGTTGTTTTATATTTACCATTTGACCTGCGGAGAAGCTCTTTAATGCAACCTTTTGCCCAGCAGTGACATTAAATGTCTTACATAAGAGGACTGTGGTTAATATATTGAGGGTCAATGATTGCAAAGGTTTACCAAATACTCCCATTCAAAGCACAGCCAAACAAAAAAAACACCAAATTAAAAATGAGTGTTGTTTAGATTGAGGGGGGAAAAAAGAAGCTTAAATCCCCCTGACCACTTTCATGGAAATGTGACCTTGAATCCGTGGGAAATTAGAAATAGGAACTCCACTCTCTCTGTGTGTGTGTCTCTCTCTCTCTCCTCTGTTGCCCGCCTCCTAAATTCTTCTTTCCTCTCTCACTTCCTCTCCAGCAAAGTTTGTTCAGAGTTATCTTGGATATATATAGACATTTTCCACTCTCCCTCCATTGCCCATATGGTCCACAAATAAGCCTTGGGAACGTGTTTGTCATGTGACATCATACCACGGTAATGTGCTATATTTATTATGTGTGATCTTCACTCTCTAACTCAATGCCACCTTGTCTTTGGATCAGCAACTAATTGCTATGCAGTAAAGTGTAACAAAAAGTGACGTCTCCGTCTCCGCTAGTCCATGTAAACAAAAGACGACTGCGGCCGAGCATGGCGTGTTGCCCTGCGGAGCACCCACAATGCAGCGTGTCACAACATCTATTTCCAAGTCCGGCACTATCACAGCATCCTGGACATGCTCAGTTGAATTAGGTCAAACTCTGGTGTAACGCGAATGGCTCATGTGCAACGAATTTTGCTTGACCAAAAGTTGTGTCATGTGAAGATACGACTCACAGACTGAATACAGAGGATTTCCCCATTTGTGCAACACACTGATTCAGACGCACTAGACACTCCTGATTTACACATCGGCATGAGTGTGTCTGCGACTCGCTGTGACTTGGTTTCAAAGGAAGTTAGGTCAACCAGCTACAGGGGTTGCACTGCCAACGTTACACATAAAGATGGCCGCCGCTGGCCATAATGCTGCGTTGACTTGAATGGTGCATTCTACTGCAATTCTACTTGTTGGGTTGGGTCTTACACCAGGCAGACACTGGCCTTTCAGTAGACATTAGGGCTGCACTGACCCGACGCTCCCGATCGTTAGTGGCACAGATGCTGACCTTATTAAGCAGAGCAGCTACGTGTTGAGTTTGTATAAGGACACACATGCAACTCAGACTCCACTAGCTTCACGCTATTCCACTGATCAATAGATGGTCGGGGCGGCTGTGGCTCAGAGGTAGAGCAAGTTGGCCTCGAATCGGAAGATTAGCGGTTCGAATCCTCCAGTCTAGAATGTTGTATGAATGAGTAAAATGATGTGCCATCAGTGAATGTGTGTGTGAATTTCAAACAGATTAGGATTTCATTAACCAGCAGTGCAGCTTTGATGTTTTTACATTGTCTGATCTTCTCACATATAGACTACTGCTTAAACGAGCTGGTCACTGGCATGTACGACGGCACTCAAACCAATAGACTCTCTCTATAAAAGAGCCCTAAAGACTCTGGATAAAAAACCCTTCTCCTACCACATCTGCAAGACTCTTAAAAAACATAATTTTTTAAGTTTCCATAATTTTAAAACATTTAGATTTGCTTGTTGTGTGTATAAAAGTCTCCATGGTCTTGCTCCACCACCACTGAATAAATTCATAAAGAAAAGGACTCTGGAAGGTATGAGCACCAGGGCTTGTGTTAGAAGAGACTGTGAGATCCCCCACAGGCGCACTGCATTTGGGAAGAATGTGTTGTCTGTTGTAGGGGGGGAATCTGGAATGGTCTTCCCTCTACAATAAGGGAACGCCCCACATATTCCTCTTTTAAAGGACAACTGAAACAGTGGCTTAAATCAAATCGAAAGTGTGACCACCGACTCGACTTGAATCAAATTACACATTACTTTTTATTTCATTGTTATATCCTGTCTGGGTCTGGTGTCCTTCTGAGTATGTAATGTATTGCGCTGTGTCTTGTCTCTATTTGTATTTTATTTATTTATTAAGTAGGGACTACGGATGCAAATTAGCATCTTTGCTATAATCAGGCATATTTACAGAGATATGTAATTATCGATGTTCATTAATGTGCACTGTGCCTATCCAAAAATAAAGCATTGACATTGACATTGACAATGGGTAGAAGTGACTGAATGTAGTGTAGCACTTTGAGTAGCTAGCTAGCTAGAATAAATGCAGGTCCATTTACCATGGTTGGGCAGTGAAAAAGCAAGTTAACAGATAAAAACACACAATTTTAAAGACAAAAATTGAAGCGCTCTAGGGCCTCTTTATCCTCATAATAATAGGATTCGGGGGTAGTGGGAAAGTTTTTGTATCAAAATGAGAAAAGCTTAAGACGAGAGAAATCCTAAATCAGTGAAAGCCTGCATGGCTCTAACATGACTTACAAGATTTTCAGATCTCTATCAGCGCTGCACTGTTGCATCACATTGAACACACCCTTCATCATATGGTTGCGTGGGTTCATTTTCAGCCTGTGGTGTAAAGGTTTCATCAGACTGATGCATCCCAGGCGCTGATGTATACACTAGGCTGTAACGTGTTGCTACATTGCACCGTGAACCAATTCTTCGCTGGTGCCACTTGATGATTAGCCTGAGATAGTGGCCAAATTATAGCAGATGGCAAATGTGCAAAAGCTTGTTGAGACGAGATGTGATGGGGGAAAAAACATGATTCGATTTGGTTCTATTGTTTGAAATGTAGGGAACCAAACTCCCCTCAACAGCAATGCCCTCTGTAAGAACATTTACAGCAAAACACAGTCCATATGATGACTCCACCCGTCTCTATTACAATATCCTCTGTAAGCTCAGCATGACACTATAGCTGGCTTTCCACCAAAAGCAATATAACTGCTGCTCTAAGCTCAGTCATGAGTTATGTTAAAGGTACACACCTAGTTTGGGGGAATTTGGCTAATTTCTTTGGCAAATTAAGTGTTATGTGATGATATATTGTCCAATAATCTACCAAGCACACCCTGTCCTCCCTGGTAGGTTGGTGGCCGATGCCAAAATGTAACCACATGCGATACTAAATGAAAGGAGCGTTAAAAAGTGAAGACTTGGACCCTGGTTCGTCATCTCCTCCCTGAGTGTCTTTCCCTCGTTTCTCTGGATGTTTCCTTGCTTTGTTAGCTTCGAGCAGGCCTGGCTTTCTTCCTGACACCCCACATGTCCTTCCACCATAACAAAGCCTTGTTGGTACTAATACAAGTCATAATAGCTTTAACAAAAAAAAAATATAGCATGCACCTTTGACCCTCCTTTGCTGTGGAATACAACTGTCAATGTGAGCCGTGAGAGAAGAGCCAGGGAGGATCAAACCTAAAGCCACTGGCTACAAATCAAAGAATAAAGAAATAACAAACATGTCTCAAAGTGCCCCTTCCAACCATCAAATGCCAGCTCAAAGTCGCTGTGAATCTGCAAATGTTTCCCTCCACCAACCAAAAGACTTGATATCAGGATCTTGACATTAGCCAGACCGTCATTCCATCACCATTTCATGCCTTCACCTTTTCATCCTCCCTCTCTCCCACGCCGTTCGCCTCACTCTCCTTCCATTTCTCACTCTTTTACGGTCACACGTTGATGCAACATATGGACGATCGCTTGCTTTCTCCCCGTCTTCATATCGCCTTGCCTGGATGGTTCCTTCCAATATTCAAATACATTAATAAGGAGGGCAAATGGAGCAAGGGACCAAAGAGAATAAGACAAAAAAAAAAATAAAGAGAAAAAAAAATAAATGGCAGAGCAGGGCGGCTGTGATGTCAGAGCAAAAGAATGCAAGCCATGTGGGCGGCGAACAAGAGTCAGGAGAGAGAGAAGAGGGCAGAAGGAAGAGAGAGAGAGAGAGAGAGAGCGAAAGAGAAGTATCAAGAAAGAGGATGAGAGGCAGGAAGTTGGTGACAGATGGCGAAAGTGTGACAGCAAGGAGGAATTAATATATCAAATGAGGGTGAATTAATGTTAGTGAGTGTGTGTGTGTGTGTGTGTGTGTGTGTGTGTGTGTGTGTGTGTGTGTGTGTTTTCTGACATAACTAGCGGCCTGTCAGCTTATTGTGGCCCACTACTATATTGACACAAGGGACTTCCCAGGGCTCTCTCTTTCTCCTCTCTATCTATCTCTCTCTCTCACTGCTCTGGGTTAAGTGAATCATCAGAACGTGTCTGTGTGTGTGTGTGTGTGTGTGTGTGTGTGTGTGTCTACCAGACCAGACCATGGCATTGTGAGAGGTTTCCACTGTGAACAGATGTGAGATCCAGAGACAAAAGACCAAAACAGCAGCAGGCTTGAAATTAAGTTAATTGGGGAAACTGAGCTATAGTTGTTGTTTTTTTGGAGCTTTTTCAATTCACACACACACACACACATATATATACACACACCAAATATGGAGACACTCCCTTTCCTTCACACACACACATACATACACACCCACTTTTCCACCGTGGCAGCACTTTGGTCATGCAGGCATTTCCTAAAGTGTCTAGCGTCTTCTATAAAGGCTTAATCCTAGGCTGAGTTGAGCAGGCAGCTGGGTCTTTCAGGGGAGTTTTCTGTGCCGATGAGTGGACCGGCTCTCCTGCACAATCTTCAGCCTGCTCCGATATGAAGCTCCAACCACGACGTGCTGCTCTAACTTAACACACTGTCTGAAAATTGGGGTTTTTACAGCTGGTGTTGTGAGCGTGATACAGGCACTGCATGAGGTCAACACGTGTGACACATTGCGTGAGTTTGAGAAGTAAAGAAGTGTTTCAACAGTCATATACACTGTATAAAAGAAGACGTTTTGTCACAGTAGGATCAGCTCAGGTGTAAATAAATCAAATCAACGCTGGCTCGACTGTCGCCTGTGTATCTTGGCACTCTGCCATGGCTTACAGGATTGAACGGAGCCATTAATATGTGCTTTTCCTGCTTTGAAAAGTCAAAATGTCGATGATTACATCGGAGACCCAATCTGTATTGCTGATCCTGGAGAACTAGAACCAGGACAGCATGGGGGAGACTCTCGGACCCTTGACAGCCTTGCGGTGAAGAAAATCAAAACCGAAGGTCAGAAATATAATCTGGTAGATCATTGACTCTCACTCTCCAGTTCAATGAATGATAGGGCTCAAGTTAACATTTATTTTCAATATCGATTAATCAGTAGATTAAGTTCTCGGTTAAATGCTTTATTGTCTAAAAATGTAAGAAGTTAGTGAAAGATCTATGTTTTCCAAATCCAAGGCAACATCTTAAAATGCCTTGTTCTGTCTGACCAACATCAACAATAATTGTCTACACCAAGTCTAAAGACCTGACAAAATGTCTGTATTCCTTAATGTTCATGGGCCTTTCACACAATGAGGTAAAAGAAAACACAGACTCTACCCTCCGCGACTGAACAGGTCGCTCCAGTCAACAGGGCAGGTGACGACTTGCTGAGAAGGAACTCAAAATATTGGGAAAATTCTACCTCTCCAACCCCCATTCCCACCGTTTCTCCCTTCACTGCATATCTATCCTGCTACTCCTCCAGTCTCTCCCCCTTCACCTCTTTTTCCACTTCTCTCTCTCACTTTGCCTTTCTATTATCCTCCTATTTATCTTTCATTCCTTTCCCTCGTATTCCCTTTCTTCTACATCTCTGCTGTTTTCTCCTCCCCTATGGATAGATGGCCTCTTGCTCTTATTTATACCCAGCAGGCCTTATATGGAGAAGGGCTTTAGTTGTAGGTTAAAACAATGCTGGCCTGCCTGCACTCTGGAGCCCAACCCATGATTCAGACCAGCACAATAGACTCTGGGACTGAGGCAGGCTTGTTATACCAACGATGATCACTGCACTGGACTTTTAACGGACGATATTTGGGCTTAAAATCAACAGTGCATTTAAGCTTTTCATTCAACTTGTTTCATAGCCAAAAGAAATGCCCTTTACTGAACACTGTGTTAATGCCCTGTCCTCACCCTGACTTATGAAACTGCTCACACCCCTAAAATAACTCCTAACACCCTTTTCAAGTAACGCTTTATGTTAACATCCTTGTAAAAAGAGACCTTAAAATATGCTTACTAACATGATGGTGTATCGCCCCCCCACCTCTTCCTGTTCCTCTTCCCTTCCATACCTTTCGTCCTTTTGCAATAAAGTTGCAGCCAATAATGTTTGAATTGCACAAAGCAAATTAGGAAGCATTTCATCAGAGTCGCTTGTATGTGAGACATTCCTATCAACATGTATCCAGTCCAGAGTTTTTGTGTAACAATGTAACAGCTTGAACAACGTTGCAAAATTTCCAAACAGTAAATTTCCTGTTTACTCCAAGCACTTCCTCTTTGCTGATTAGACATTAATAACAGCTGAAATGCAGGCCAAAACAAAACCAGACTATCATAAACAGTCACAAACTAAGAATTCAGAAGTGTGCACATTTTCATTCAACGACCATCTCCTTCTATCTAAGCTCTTAATGCAACCAGACAGGGTCGTAGAAATCCCCTCCGCTGGTATCAGCTGCAGCTGAACCCACTACCCGTCAGCATCCACTTACATTTAAGGTGCATAATATGACATTGGGAGCATTTCAATTGCCTCACAACGGCTCTCAATATGGCGATGCCTGAGCAGGCTGCTCATAGCTCACAAACTATGGCAAATGTGCTAAAAAGATCTAACAACAACATTGGGAGAAGCTCAGATAACAACGCAAACGGGAGAGAGAGCAACTTCAGTCTCTGTTCCAGTAGACATACTGTATAGATACAGAATCCACGTAGCAAATAGTTGTTTTGCTGCTCAGTTAATGCTGTGAATGTGGCATATTGCTTCTTTAACCCTGTCAAAGGGATGGGAATTCACATGTGAACTGCTTGAACTCTGGGAGGAATCTCTGGAGAAAGTAACTCAACACAGACCCTCTCCCGACACAAGAGGATAGCTCAGCAGTTTGGTCACACAGTTCATTGCAACATCTCTGGAATCTCTTAAGAGATTTACTACCAAGGGGCTCGGTCGCCGAGATAGAAAATATATGCACGACTGCTCCAGGGGCAGAACCACACACATGCTCGTCCTGCTATGCCAAGAGAATCATCCGTTCGCTTGCAAACGTGCACACTTCACTTAATTCATGCTCCCACTTTAACTCTCACTTTGCAGAGAAGAAATGGCCACGCAGGGCCACACTCCTAATGTTGTTCAGGATGTCGCAGGTCATGAGGTTACAGTGGCCAAGCAGCGACCAGAGAGCTGCATCACTTCCAGCCAACACCATGATAACGACAGAATGTTACACACAGATAGACAGACAGACAGGCAGACAGACAGTGTGTGGGTGGTATGATGGTGAAAAAAGAATATCAGCCTGGAGCCTTATACACCAGCTGTAATAACTAAATGAAACAACAACAAAAGAAATTGGTATTGTGATCGTCAATCAGTGTTGGCAAAGAACGGACAGATTAACAGGATCAGGGGGCAACATCAACAAACCAAAAAAATATACATTTCTCCATAGAGGTTATGAGATGTTTCTTAACGGGGAACTCGGGGTAAGTGTATTACAGAATGGATTCAGTCGAAAGGTACAGGATATGAATTCAGGTTGACTTGAAGAATGTCCTCTGTGAAGTTCCCCACAACAATTTCACCCCGCTGGGAACTGATCCAAACGAACAGTTGTTCCAACTCTCATAACGTTCCCTCACTCTCTCTCTCTCACACACACACACACACACACACCTCCAGCTAACCACTCGTCATAGCTCGACTGGGCAGGGCTGCTGTGGTATGTTTGATTATTTGTGTTTGTTAAGGAGGTATGCAGCTCCCGGCTGTGTTGGGAATAGAAATGCATTAGTTAAGGAACAACTGTGAAACCTTGTGGCCGGGAGGGTTTAACATGCCCACCATACCGTGTCCACAATAATAATTTGCTGGATAGATTGAAAAAAAAAAACAAATATCTAATTGAAAAGTTTTCCAACCGTAGACATGAGAGCAAGAGTAAACTTGTAGGAATACTAGAACAGTAAGCTCCTAAAGGAGTACAGCAACCTGGCTTTCACAGTCGGGTAACGCAGAAGTGAGAGGGAGGGGGGTCTGATAAGGATTTCACATGGCAGCATGCACCGTCCTTCACACTCTTCAACATCTGTGTCAAAGATTGCTTTACAACACCTCGGCGTACTTTCCCCCTCAAAGCAAAAGAGCAGGTAAAGATTAGCACTGAATGAATATGACTCAGTATCAGCCATCAGAAAGGTCCGAATGAGTCAATGCCCGGTTTGCTCCAGCTATCATTACCTCATTCATCAACTGTGTTTGCATTCCTTCAAATGCTTTATAGGCAGATTTCTTTTCCTCCTTTCTTTCTGCTGGTGTCTGGTCCGGCTTTTATGCCACATTTATGTTTCTTCTCTCTACCTCATAACACAGATCAAGTTATTTATACGCCAGTTTTGTTCCTGCCATTTCCCACATTCTACCTCCTCCTCCACCATCACATCCTCTTCCTTCATGTCACTCCTACTTCTTCTCTCTCTCTCTCCAAGCTCCAAGCAGAGATTCAGTAAAAGGTTAACAGAAAGGTACTGAGTGAGAGAGGAACCAAGGACATTTGCTGTATTGTCACCATAGTCAAGGCTATGGAAACACACATGCGCACATAGTTTCGTTCCACTAGGCAGCCCATTCAAAGAGCTCCTGTACGCTGCAGTGGTGAAGAAAATGCCTGCTTTACCTTTCATCTTTTCAATTTTGCTGAGCAATTGTGCATTGTTCACCAATAGCAAGCCAGGCTGACTTTTGAAGCTAGCTGAGGGCTAGAGAGTCAAAAATGTCTGAAGCTATTGCTGCTTGTTTGTGTGTTGCGTCATCCCGATTAATTTAACCCTCCAGAGTAAAAACTGCTCCACAAAAAGAGGACTGTTTTATGTTTTTGAAAGGTTATGAGACAGGAGTTTACAGTCTCTTGAAAGAAAACTGAACTATGTCCCATTTTGACTCAGCTAACAAGCTGACACTTAAATCTGAGTCTTGTTCCACTCTTCTTTAACTTTTATTGGGTGAAATCGTGTATAAAGAACAGAAGGTCAGGGGGAGAAACGGACCAGGAGAGAGAGAATATAAAGATGAAGAGTTGTTGTGATGGACGAGTGCTGGCATGTTTGCTGTGTGTGCATGTTAGCAGTTAGCTCCTCAGCTGCAATAGTTAGCTTTAGTAGTTAGCTATTAGCTTGGTGGATAGCCCCCAACCCACCAAGCATATTGGCCCTGTTTGTTTCAGGAAAATGTGCAAATTAATTTCCCTGCAACTTTGTGAAGTGAAGGTTTATTACAATCTGTAGAAGCTGTGGATGTATGCATGTATGGACAAAATCCATTATAAACACCTCCTTCATACTGTAACAATCAAAATGAGTTGATCTGGCAGGAAGTTTCCTCATAAGGCAGCTATTTATCAGCCACGAGGGAAAGTTAGTTGCATTCGAATGCTCAAGTCAAGCCATCCGGCTCATTTTATGCCATTTATTATAGTCCAACTTTTTCCTTTCCCACGTCCTTTCCAGTTACCAGATTCCTCATTCTCTCCACCTCCTTCTCATTTTACTTAATTTGAACACATCTGACATGAACATATTGAAGAGTTAGCTAACAACAGTCCAACAAACGTTTATCTTAACTTAAGGGGGGGCTAAAGAGAGGAATGTATTTGGTGATTATTTCCATCTGTTGAATTCTGCGTGAGAAGGAGTGGCCTTCAAATATTCCAGTGTGTTCCACAACAAGTCTCACAACAAACACAGGACACACCATATGCATCCTTTCAACAAACACTAATATTTGCCTTCAGTGTCACATCACAGCAAACAGAGTGGGTTGGTGTGTCGTAACATCTACAGTGTAGTAAGGACGTAGTTGGAAAATCACAGGTACACGGTAGAGGAGGCATAATGACAGTGATGATGCACGGGATCCTGAGGGATCAGGTCTGTTTGTCATGATTACAAGGATGGATGGGGAGGGAGGGTGGACAATCACACACATGCTACGTGGACAAAACAAATACAAAGACGTTGAACAATTGAACGCAGACCAGTCAGAAACCAGTATAACTGCCCACTGCAGGTACATTTCCTGGTGTCATGTGTCTGTTTAGACGATATACACAGTTAATACTGTGGGGCTGAGGAGAGTGTGTTTTTTATTCCTTAGACCACCTACCTTCTCCGTGTGTGGGAGGCAGGCCTGGAACAAAGTCACATTAATGGGTATTCAAATAAACACCGTAGTCTATTATTGTGCATGGATTATTGTTGTTGTAACTAACATGAGGGTAAAGGGATGAAGAACCGTCCAATAGGATTCTGGAAAACAAATCCAAAATTTCACAACAGGATGAAATGTACCTATTCAAGAAAATATTCCCAAAACAGACCCAAACTTTTAGGCTCAAGCGTTTCCTCCACACAGAGAGCACCGGCAGGGCTTCTCCTCTCCTTCTGGCCTGACATTGGATTATCAGTTATCTGGCATTATCTGCTTAATCTGAGTGAAGGTGTGCAGGTGACGATGTGTGGGAGACTATAGAATGGAACAGGATTAGGAAGTGAGCTAGTCAGCACTCTGGTAAGTAAACATGAATGAGCAGTTGTGTCCTCAGATGACACCAACTGTATCCTGTCAGGCTAGGGACGAAGGGACAGGATAAAAAGACAGATTCATAAATCCTTAAAAGTTTCACCAAGTCAGAGATATTGAACTGATCTATGATCAAAGGCCATTTGAGGACCTCCCAGCTCCTGCAGACACACTGCATATACAAAAATGGCAGTGAAGCTGGCATGGACTTTCAGTCATTTCCTGGGTGGTTTCTCGTCCCACAGCAGTCAAGGCTGTAATGCTGAGGAGAAGCAGGACTCAGTCACTCATAACATTTATTCCCAGCAGGGCGGGGCTCGCTCTACCGCTGGGCTAGCTTTGGGATGTGGGGGGAAAAAAAGAAAAAAATCACATGGAAAAGCTAAAGCAGCTGCCCGCAGCAGCGAGCTAAAACTAACCAGGCGCACACATACTGTACCCTCCAAGACTGTGAGTCATCAACATGCAGGTAACACATAGTCTGAATCACTGCCAGACACAGTATCTCTTATTATTTCTGCTCCACTACACCCTCCTATTACTTTACAAAGTGCTTCTGCACAATTTCCAGAAAAACTCACCTAAATTTTGAGTTTTGATAGCATTTCCTCTTCCCAATTCCAATTACGATACCTGCATTTATGTACCGCCCAATACATAGTACCAGGTTAAAGATATAAAAGTTAAACAGGTCCTTGTTCCCTCTCATATCTGTTGTTTATTACTGTGGAAAAAATTGGCTTTTCTTCAAGTTTCTCTCCAAAAATATAATTTTACAACAACACATCTTGATAACATTATAATTTACATTCTCCTAGGGCTGGACAATAATCCAATGATAATGTATTGTCTTTCAAAGGAATCGGATCCTGATGAAATCATCTCTACTGTCGATAGAGTCAGTATTTTGGCTGTTTCAGTGGCGTTGCTGATGCTTGTATCAGAACAACTCTCACTAACTTGCAAAGTGGGGCTGTCTACACCCAAGGTGACATTTCCACTGCTTACAGTGCACTCACTTGAACTTGCATCAGAGATCACACTTTATATGGGGTTTTAACTACTGACAAATCAACTGACATTACACCTGCATTCATCTCTTTTTCTTCAACTGACTGTTATTTTCTCTCCGTTTGATCAGTGTTTTATTAACAATCTTTAGCTTAACTTATTTATAGTCCGTAACTTTATCGTGAAATAATCAATTAAAGCATTCAAAGATTTCTGAATAGTTCAAACCATTTGACCTCTCACAAGGATTCACAGCAGCCAACATTCAAAGTTGTCCAGAGCAGCTTTACAGTTCATGTGCAACTTTCACATGATGGTTAATATTAGCTTTAAAATGGTGTGAACACGTTAAAGGAGGATGAGGTGTGATAAAGTTGATGTAAACCATCACTACATCTGAAACGGTCAGAGATAGGTCTGTATCTCTGTGTCCCTTGCTGTCTGTCTGACACAACCTCGATCAATAGCCATTACCGTTCAATAATGTCTCCATCCTGACGTCTGACGCAACTTTCCATATAGTCCATCAGCGGGAAGTCGTCGTCTCAACAACCTCCCACACATACCTCCAACATTACCAACTGAAGCTCATTTTATCCACTCAATTTAAGTATCACTCCACGTGATCTCTCATTTATCTCATACTCATTCCTTAGTTATCTCTCACAGGAAATACATCAGGTTCCTTTCTTCTAACAGTGTGCAGACACTGCTCGTTTGTTAAATATCTGATATTCTGTCAGTCACCTCTGATGGACATTTGCCATGACCACAGCTGGGGGAGAATGTTGCGTAATACATACAACAGAAGGCTCTCGCAAGAAATGCGGAAGTGTGGCTGCGCTGCTGCTTCACGGCCGAGGAGTGTCGTCTTGGTCATTACTTGAACCTCGTGAAAGCTTTCTTCACGTCACCTTGCAGAACAATGTAGCAAAGCGAGGTACTGCATGACGACTGTCAAATCTGAAAATGGACACCAGCTTTAACGGATAAGAACTGATTTTGCCCTCAATAAGCCATGTTGACTCTTCACAAGTTAAGAAAAGAGGTCAAAGTCCATGGAGCCACTCTGAACTGGAAACTGCTGTTGTATTAGCACCTTATCAGTCTTCTTCCAGGCTTAGTCTAGTGTGATGTCTGTGCTTAATGTTATCAGGGCAACATGTCCAAAGCCCCGACCATATCTGAATGCTTGGGTTCATGCTGTAGTCACAGATGCCAGCATTTAAACCAGGCATGTGTTGCTTTATGTGTCTTTACAATCCATGATTGGACTTTACATTGAGTTGTGCAAGTCAGTTGGCTTGGATATCACTGTAGGCATTTTCTCCTACTAATGCTCACTCCTTCACCTAAAATGGTCATATACACAACATCTTAAACAGAATAGTTTTGGGAAATTAAGTAAGGCGAAACTGTATTCTTTCATTCTATCTCTCTTCCAGCTTCCAACTCAATCAGCTGACTGACTTTCTCGATTATTAAATTAGTTTGGTATCTGCTTAAATCCAAACCCTTGTTGCAGCGGCCCTATCACCTGGTATTACACATGTGCAGTTACAAAGTTATAATCCCTCACCGGCTTCCCACCTCTGCCTACATTGCTTGTTGCCAAGCCAGACATACTGGTCTCTGCTTTGATGGCGTGTTTTGCCCATTTCTTTAATTTGTTTGCAGTGTAAACTTCATTGACAGCTGTATCTTTATCATGTTTCATACGTCAGGATCCCATTAAAAGGTCATAAATGTGGACTAGCAGCCGGGCAGTCAGGTGTATCCTATGGCTTCCTCCCAGGATCCACACCACATTTAGCTGAGGGACCGCAGGATCCGGACAACCTTCACCGGGTCAACAGCAGCGTTTATATATCCGCTAAACCAGAAAGCAGCGGTAATCAAAGTGGGGAGGTCATTAGTATCCCCTAGCACAAACAATTTCACTATAATGTATTTTACTACTTCAACACATGCATAATCCTTGAAATGTGGAATCTGAATGATAAGGCATCTGCCATGAAGGAATGTATGAAGCACCATAACAATCAGGGCAAAAATCAGACTGCAAGCCAAGGCCACTGAATCAACAGTCTCCTCAATCTTAGTAGCTCCTCAAATTCAATGAAAATGGGCCCAAAGATCTCCTATGTCATTCTCACATAAATTAATTTCACAAGGTATACTTACTGTAAGTAAGTATACAAAGTGAAAGGGCAGCTATGAAGAAGCAGGTTGACATTTGGGGTAAAAGCTCATTCTAACCCAAAAATACCCAACAACATTCTAACCACAACTCTGTCACAGCCACGAGCTAAAAATACTACCAAAAAACCCAGCCCGCCAGGATTAAAAAAAGCCTGAAGCAGAGCACTGAGGGAAAAATCTCCCTTAAAGCATCTGTGCCACATCAGTCTAATGGAAAGTTCAGCTAAATGCATCTCACCAGTATACAACAGGGGGAACTGCTTTGGAAAAATGTATCGACAACAGCACATTGATGTATGTTTTGTGCCTAGTCAGGTAATGGTGCGGACTACGCATGCTGAATATTCAGCAGTCTGCATCGTCTTCAATCACCGCTCGTAAATCAGACCTTTTATGTTCAAAAAGAAATTAACACTCCGTGCAGGCCAATGCTGCAACGCTGCCGTCTTTGCTGCTGCGGATTCGAAGCCAATCACCTCCGATAACAAGCTGTCATGTAAAGGAGCCGACATCAAACTTTCAGCTCAGTGACAGTCATCTTAGTGGCAGCTGCAGACACCCTGTGTATGCTGGGAGGTCCTGCCCTCCAGGCGACCTTGAAGCAACAGGTCAGCTGCTCTAAACAGTTTGTCCCCTGAGGAATACGCCATCCAATGTGCATCCTCCTAATGTACAGTACAAGGCTATTTTACATTGTCTTCCCTGCTGGGGGGGGATAGTCTTCCTCACTCATTATCAGGATTATGAAGCCAAAAGAGAAAGTAAGTGCCTGCAATGAGAACGGCTGAAAACCAGGATGACAAACTCATACCAATTACAAGCATCTGCATATTTGTGTTTTATCATATTTAAATATCAGATGGGGATTTTGTGTCTGTTTGATGCCATGTATTTCTATGTTGGGCATGAACAGGTGCTTCACTTGTGTTTACATCGTGCACATACCACACAAACCACACACAGACACACACACACTAACAGGTGTTGACAAAGCCTGTCTTGCAGAGACGCTTTCTCCCAGAGCCAGACAGCTGATCATCATTTTTAGGACCAGAATACAAAGCATAGAAAGCTCTATGAAACTGACCGATTCTGAATGGGAAATGGGTAATTTGGGGGGGAAACAGAGTTGATGGAGATGCCTCCCATTCATTTACCACAACAACACTGATTGTGACTCTGCTCCTCTTCCTCCTGACAGGGATAAAGCTCTGTGCACCCATGGGTGTGATGGGCTGCGAGGCTGGCTGTTTAGCTAGTGTTAATTAATCTGTGTCTGTCTGGCGACTATTAAAAGACCAACCTGGAGGATTTTAAGTTGTAGGCTACACGCCAAGTCAGTACGTGGCCGAAAGTTCACACCGATGTCAGTCAGCCAACTCACTGGCGTGACGTCAACCCGAGCCCCGTGTTAAAACAGATGAACTCCTGCTTTTTTTTTTGCTGAAATCATAGCTGGCGGAGCTTCACACGCGACGCCGCGTTGAGGCGCCGCATCTGACCGCGTCGTGGACGTCGGTGGGCGGATAACGGAGCGGCACACTCACGCTGAGCTCAGTACTGTCAAAGTCGCACAAAAACCGGCACGTTGGACCAACGCCGAAGTGAAGGGTGGCCCTCGCTGACCTGTCCCAGCTCCTCACGTATGTGTTTCACCCTGTCAACGCGTCGCTAACCCGCCGCACGGCATCAAATCCACGCATTTCTGATCCCGCTTCTGGCGCCGCCGGTCCTCACCATATGGTGCGTCCCAGCCCCCCTCACTCACCCGGGCACGCTGCGGTGTCACACGTTACTCTGCGGAAACTTTTACTAATGTCACCACTGTGACTGACGCGACGAGCTAGCCGTGCCGGTAAAAGTTAGCTTTGACCAAAGTTAACGGTTAGCACCGGGTGTTTGGCGTGAAACGTACCTTAAAACAGCCGAGGTTGGAAACAGTGTGGTCGGCTCTCTCTCTTCAGTCTGACTGACTACTAATCTTCCAGGTCCGTTACAGTCAGTGGGGTGTTCACTCCGCCGCCAACGTGTGAGCAGCCCGGGCCGTCAGTCGGTGGCTGGTGTCCGCCTGAAGGTAACGTGCAGTAACGTACTGCCTTCCTGCCTGTCTGCCGGGGTTTCTCCTGACTCTCCAACCACTCCCAGTCCAGACCAGCGCTCCCACTGTGGGCTCTGCTGCCTCACCACTGGCTTCTCCCACACAGCATGACCTCCTCTAGCGGCTCACAGTAACACTAACAGTCTTAACAGTCATCATTTTAAATATGGAGAAAACTGGTTTTGCCGGGACTCGTAAAAACAAAAACCCCCATGGGAGTGGTGTGCTAATTTCCCCTTTATTTGTCATGCACTGAAAGGCAGCACAGCCCAGTGACACCAGGAAGTTCACGTGAAAAAAAAACAAAAACACATCTCGTGCATAAAGTTTATTTTAGTCAAGCCACGCACTGTGACGTCGTTGTTTTCTCCACAAACGCATATTAACGACACATATTATCTTCCTGTCCGACAACCCTTGAACGCAGCAGCGGCGCTCACATCTCGCCGCCATTCAGATTCACACACTTTTGGGTAACTTCTTTAAAAGCACGTCTTTTGGGGACTAAAGCCGCCTCCTTGCTGGGATGATGTGGAATAATATACAGACACTTAGTCCTGTGTGCGAGGGGATAATAAACCCTATGAATGCCCGTAGCTGGGTTTAGCTGCGCGGTTAATATACCAGCAGAGCAGCGTTAGAGAGGGCTGCTGCATCAGACTATAATATCAGTTTCACGGGGTTATCGTACCCTCTACCGTCACTTAGGCGGTCACTGCACCATCACAGCAATATGAGGCTGAAGCTATGGGATTTAAGAGGGTTTCCCATTACAGGTGATTATTTTTAAATCTCCAAATGAGTAACCAGAGTCTTCCAGGTGGCCAGTAGATGTTAGTACCAACCTAATGATCAGTTTAGGCTTTCACCTTTATTTAATTCAATTGCTAATTCATAAATATAAATTAAACTCTCCTTATTCTTTATTTTTTTTCTTTCTTTGTATATTCACTTAACAGTTCAGAAATGTTTTCTGTATATTTCTTCTATTTGTTTGTCTTTTTTTTGTAGCATTGAATAAAATAATGAGTCAAAAATACAAAAGAAAATCCTGAGGTCGTGACCTCAGCGTCCTCGGCGGTCCCTGCATCACTGGCTGGATTGGAGGACCCTTGTGTAACAAAGTTTAGGAGTTCAGGGTCGGAGAGAGAGAAAGATTCTCCACCACAATCAGAAATCACTGCAGAGTTCTGCAACACGTGCCGAGCCCATGTGAAGGTGACCTCCACCAGCAGCTCAGCTGGCGGTCAATGCTGGAGCTGGACTGTAATATGGCTGCACTGCCAGAGGGGGGAGTGATCGATCCGGCCTCAAACAACCCGCAACCACCGACACACGCACACACACAGGTTGTATCCTGTTGACAAGGCAATGTTAAAGATAGATAGACAGACTGTCCTGGACGGAAAGACCCCTCCCCCCTCTCCACCTCTGTGGAGCCAAAACCAGATAATGCTGTCAAAACTTAGCCATTAATCTTTGCAATTGTTTCAGAGCCTATTAACGCCACTATTTTTTTTCATCGTCTGAATCACCAGAACATCTTCTTGCTTTAAATTGTTATAGCTCTTATAGTATTATATTATGATGTATTTGGAAACTAAATTGGTCATATGAAGCCTATAGGTATCATAGAAGAATGTGACACGTTGTTGATGCCAAAGGTTGCAGGGTCTTTGTCTTTGTTTGGTTCTGATGACCCTGACACACACACACGGACGCAGGGCAATTTGACCTTGGAGGAATGTGGGGAGGGGAGGGGGGAAAAATGAAGCTGTGTACTGGAATGTCTTTGTTGTTTCCTCTCGTCCGGGCTACAGTACACCGCATGCCAGCCCCATCATCCCTGAGCAGCACGCAGCAGGCTGCATCAACCACCACATTCCTCTGACTATACGTCCTAATCCTGTGTCAGCCCACGCTGAACTGTACCACATGGTACCTCATACCATGGGAGGAGGGATTTTGTAAAGCCCACTCCCTTCATTCCTCAGATGCAGTATAGATATCAGGCATCAGCTGTCTGTATGACGACCCTCCTCCCCACATAACTGTGTAACCAAACTGTTGCTGAATGGATGGATGGCTCGTTCCCGTGGAGATGTCACCGAGGCCAAAGCTACAGGCGGAGCCACGTCCACCCCCGGCGTGAAATGCAGGCTTTCTGCTACATTATAATTCATTATTTTGTCAGTTTGTGATTTCTTCCATTTCCCAGTATGCCTTTGAACAAACTCCAGCTTTCAGTCAATGTCTCTTTACCTAGAAGGCAGCAAAGAGTCTGTGACCATTACTCAAACACTGGCATATTATCACCTCTCAATTTTTTTATGGCCTTGTTAGCGAATAGTTGACTATTTGCACATCTGGCGGAGCAACATTAGAGTTCATTACAAGTTGTGTTTTCCATCCATTCTCCACCAACACTCATATCTCTCCTCTGACTTTAACCACTACATTTTGTTCAGGGCTAGTCGCTAACTGTCGTCTATCATGTTGTACTTGCAGCTGTAAAGTGGGTTTGGTTTTAGAACTTTTCTTTTTACAGTAAACAATAAAGCATAAAAGAGTGTTAAGTAGAATAAAGCATCACAAACAAAGCAACAAATTACACTATTGTTGCCCTTCTTCTGTATTGGACTTCTCCAGTATGAATATTGAGCCAAAATGTCATCTAAATAATAAATAAGGTGGGACTGAGTCTAAATCTGACATTTTTATGGTTGGAAATATCATGCTGTGTCATAAAGGTGTCTGTGTTGGTCCGGTTATCAGTGGGAAATGCATTGTGCATCACCAGCAAGACGTCGCTAATTGATATTTATGTTAAGCAGTACTGATGTCTTTGAGAATTGATGTCGCATGCATGGTGACTTTGCATGAATCCCACCATCATGTGAAGGAAAACAGTGTTTGGACCACATTCTGTTCTGGTGTATATGAGTCATGCTGATTATGATTCTGAGAGCGCTGCTCAGAGCCGACGGGAATTTAGACTTATTTACTAAAACACAGCTGTTCTGATTTATCGAGGTAATTTACGTGACAGACAATAAACTCTAAAGCAATTTACGGTTCTTAAATTATGCAAATGTTTCTCAACCTCGCTCCTGTGGGAGATGAGTCTTATAACATCAGCTGTGTCAGCGACCATTTCTTACTGCATTAGAATGCATGGCAATGGGGCAAGCGGGGAATCAAGACCTGGTCTCAGTCCTGGCCTCAGACCTGGTCTCAGACCTGGTTTCAGACCTGGTTTCAGCATTTGAACTGACCTTGCAGCCGTGACAGTAGTTTTCTCCGTTCTTCCCCGGAGGGAGGATGATTTCCCCCGTTGGGATCAGCTGGATCCTCAATTCCATCATTGTTCCCTTTTCTCCTTTTTTTTTTCTCCTTCCCTCGTCCTTTTCCTTAACGCGATTCCAACTTGTTTGGTGCTTTCAGGGAAAAATATCCCTCCCCTCTGGTCCGTTTCCTTCGGTCAGGCAGAAAGTGAATGTGCCCCGTCGACGATTCCCAAGTGATGCCTGAGAAGCAAACACATAACTCTCTCTCATCAGAAATACATGCAGGTGGACTGTAAATCTCTCCCACATGCATGTGAAGAGAAATACCTCATCTTCTATGTGGACGCCCTTACCTGACAGAGATTTCTGTCACACGGCTCAACAGGAGCAAAACCGTGACTGCAGAGTTGGAGCTCCAGCTCAGAGACTTGGAGTCGGGCTGTTACCTGTTGCAGAGCGGAGTCACAGTGAGGCCAGCTTCCCCTCGCTGCGGCCAGAGGATGTTGCCTCTCGAGTGGAGGGACCGGGAGGAGGATATGGAGATCAGGCTGGCCTCAGATGGATGTCACATGCAGAGGATATGTGTCTTGTGTTGTGTGTGTGTGGGGGGGGGAGTGGGGTGGTAAATGGGGAGTGGTGTGTAATCACAGCTGGCAGATTGATATTCTTTTATTAAAACCTTAGAGAATAACAAGGTGAAGACTTGTTCAGGAGTTCCCAGACTTTTTTTGTGAGACGAGCCAATTTATATATTTTTATCTATAATATTTCACATGATTCATTCTATACAAGTGGATATGGCTTCAATATTTTTGACATTCAATTGATCTGTCAGTGTTCGGTTTAGGTGACTTTCTATTTGTGCAACTTGGAGCGACATTACTTTTAGCTATCTATCCATTTCAGCTGCTTATTCATAACCTTTAGCTAAGAATTTCAACATGGCCTTATTTAATGTTATGTTTATTTATTACTAGCATCCATTACCTTTACCTAGCTATTGGAACAGTTCTTTTTTTTCTCTACAAAGTCAGTATGTGGATATCATTTTTTTTCAAGTATTTATTCCGCAATCTTCCCACGTATCCCGTGGCAACTGCAGAAGCCGCCTCCTTCCTGACACGCCTTGAATCACTGGTCTATTTCATCTTGTTGTTTACCCTTCACCCCGATTTGATAATTGATGTTCACGTTTTTTTTTTACGTGGTACAAAGACAGACAGAGGGCTGAACAGGGTTTCCTCCAAGACCACGCATCCTGCCTCAGACATTCCCAGTACCCGCCCAGTAGATTGAGTGTGTGTGTGTGTGTGTGTGTGTGTGTGTGTGTGTGTGTGTGTGCATGGCAGAACCTGCTGGTGCTTCCCTCAGGATACACAAGCAAGGGGCACGCGTATGCACACACTTTCTTAAAACAAATAAGAGACTTGTGCACTCGTGGCAGTGGACATCCTGTCCCCAAGGACTAGAGGTACCACATTCAACACACACACACACACACACACACACACATCATACTGATAGATGGCCACGGGGTTAAACTTGACATCGTGGCGATAATGTTCTGTCTTAGCGACAGAGACACATAAACATCTTGACTGTGGTGGATCAACATACATCATTTGGATGACCCTCCTGACCTGTGTGATGACTCCACGGCCCTCCTTGCATGTTTGCTCAATGTCGGCATCGAGGGACACGCCCGGTCACTCATGCACATCACGCATTCTGCCTTTTGTAAGCGTTTCATCATCATTTTGGGGTGAAACGTGGCCTGACCTCGCAATAAGGGAGCTAATGACAAAGCTGCCAGAAGAGAATGGTTCATTTTTTTATCTTCTTACTCAAATGCACTAAATGTACCTTTTTAGGTGTCCAAATATTATTCAAATAAAAAAAAAAAAATAGGGTAGAATGTTTTTTTTTCTGTTCTAATGAACCGCCCTGATTTTGCCAGATGCAGTTGTTGGGCATCTGTAAAGCCTTAATGATGAATATTCTTTTTGTTTTTTAATCAATATTTAAACAGGATTTGACTGTTTGCACCCACTGGACAAGTGGTTTTGTGGGGAAAAAGGACCTTCATCATATTTAGATTTTTTTTAAATCAATAACACATAAGTTGTAAGTTGGTTTTGTATTTGTCTCAATGCTGCTTTCAATGACTTACATACATATTTTGGTTAAAATAAATATTAATCAAGCAACAGCATAAAAAAACACATACCATGCTGTGTGTGTGTGTGTGTGTGTGTGTGTGTGTGGGGGGGGTTTAGGGGTAGCAGGCTGCTGCCAAAAGTGAGGAAGTGACAGTGACACACATCCTTTGACCTTTAACCCCGGCTGGAGGCATTCCTGACGGCCTGGCATCAACAGGAAACCCGTGGCCTTGACACGCGCACACACACGCTCCCTCCCTCCCTCCCACACACACACACACACACACACACACACACACACACACACACACACACCGGGGCCTTGCAGCAGACATGGCCCTGCCTGGGTTTATTCTAAAATAAGAACACAAATGACTGGCTTCCAAGATAAAAAACACTATTGTTGCTTCATGTGGAATGAAAGTGAAATGAAACAGAGTCGTGATACAGTGAGGGATTCACGGACGATACCATCTACCTGGTGCCAAACAAAACAATCTGAATGACGAGGACATCTGAATGCCAGTCCATGCTTCCTCTACACTTACTGTAAATTTGCGTCGCAGGACGGTAGTAAAAGCACTCCGTTTCCTACATTCCCGCCCAGATAATGACATCTGTTTTCATACGGAGACTGTAGGGGTTGCACCTCACATCCTCTCTATTGCCTCTGAGAAATATTGGAGGGCTTACACACCGCTGTGTACTCTGCGTGGATACTGTATGCGTGTTCCACCGTGTTTCCTTTGCTTCAACAGACTGAAGATGAGTCACGGCGAGACGAGGGAGGCAGCTGCTGCCAGAAACACTGGGAACAACCTGCCAGTGTCAACACACACACACACACACACGCCGATATGGGATTTTCAAGGTCCATACAGAATGATGTGAGTCACACAACCAACAGCTGTGAAGTCAACAATAATGTAATAACAAGAATGAGGCCATTTTAATTGCATCCTAATGAGAATGATTCTGGTGATAATTGTCATCATCCTGAAGACGGGGGATGGGTTTAACTAGACTCAAATGGAACTGGAAACGTTGGTTAAAACAGATGTTTATTTGGTTTCAAATAAATAAATAAATAATGATCAAAAAGGAGTAGTAATAGTAAGATTAGCAGTAGTATAAAAGGTGACAGAGTGTGTGTAGGGAGTATGTTATGGTGGAGTCCTGTAAGAAGTTTGGTAGAATATACATAGTAGGCTACATAAACACACACATGCTACACATACAGTATGTTATGGTGCTGGTCCGGCTGGGTGTGTGGGTCTGCCATGCCACATCCACCGGTAATACAAATAGTATTGTGTTGAGAGTCTGCACAGCCAAAGTGACGTCACTCTATCAGCCATGTGGATGTTGGCTTTAACCCACACCATCAATCCTGTCTGCTGGAGAGAGAGAGAGAGAGAGAGAGAGATGGATTGTGGGAGCGCCACCGTGTGCTCATCACGCACAGACACACGTGTAAGTGTACAACATGTGTCCGCTCCTTGTACATGGAGCCCTGCCGGGGCGGTTTGAAGGGCGTGGGGGCCCGACAGAGCAAGCCAAGGTTCACAGGTTCATCCTGCTGTGTATTTGCGGTGAAGCCCTGCAACCAGATCCCACACGGGGGGCTCAGCCCAGACCAGATCAGACCAGGGCTGAGTAAATCTCACAAGTGTTGCCTGAAAATAACCCTGGCTATTTATAAGTGCTGTCTCTGCAGCAGAGGAGGAAGTTCATAATATTTCATTGACGTTTGTTCCCTGGGTCGCGCTCTGCGAGCAGTAATCTTGCTCCGAAAACGGAACACCGCGGCAGTTTCCAGTTTCCACAGGAAGGTGCAGGAAGCTCGAGGACGCCGATTAGGCTGCAGATATAGAGGTGGCCACCAAGTCTATTGGCAGAATCCTCTGGAGAACCGGGTCTGCACATGTAATAAATTGTTATGCTCCCTCACAGCACCTTAGGGTGAGTGATGTTCTGTCAGATTAGCGGGAACTTGCTGCCCTCTTGAGGTTTCACGTTACAAGGAGCTGCCCAGTGGAGGAGAAATAAGAAGGGTGCCATGGTAACCCGACTGTCAACAATCCCCCAAAGGTCCATGAGGGTCTGTTTATGTTCTACATCACCCACTGAGAAGTCCTGCAGGGTAACCTGACAGAGGAAATCTACGGATAAAATAACGGTACAACATGTTCCCAAAGGAGCTTTGCATCCTACAGTAGATGTAGATGAGTCACTGGTATCGCCACGGGGGGAAAAGAGAACTTCGTTGTTCTGTTAACACGTGATAAGCAGAAAAGGCGTCTGGCATGGTGTGAAAATTATGATGCAGAGCAAATAGCTGAACGCAATTTGAACATTTGAATCCAATGTGTCATGATCTTGGTTTGTCAAAGTTGCGTTTTTGTGTTGACATGTCATTTCCTGTCTTTTATTTTGTAGTAACCTTGTCTCCCTCTTGTTTCAGACATGCACTTCCTGCCCTCTTGTTTACCCGCGTCTGGTGATTGTCTTCCCCGCCCTGATTGTCTCCACCTGTTCCCCATTACCTCGTGTGTATATATTGTCTGTGTCTCCCCGCGTCCTGTGCCAGATTGTCTTGTATTCATGCAAACTCTCCAGCGTTATCTCGTCTATGGTCCGTACTCTCGTTCTTGAGCTGAAGCCTTTTTGTTTTGTCACTTTGTTTGTAGCCTTAGATTCCTAGTTTAGTGTTTTGCTCCTTTAGTTTAGTTGAATACCTTGTCCTCTTTTTCTTCTCTTCCTCCTTGGTTATTTCCCTGGAGTGATTTTCTGTTTCTCGTTAGCCCCTCGAGATTTTGAGGTTTTTGGTTTAGCTAGAGTTATTTGTCAGGGTAGATATAGCGTTAGACTTTCCCCTGTTTCTGAGTTCCTTAGTTTATCTCCGTGTAGAAGTTGAGTTAGAGTGCCTCTGTGCCTGTGTTCCTTAGTTTTTTTCTCCGAGTAGTTATAGTGTTAGATTTAGCCCCTGTGCCAGAGTACCTTAGTTTACCCTTATCCTTAGATTCTTAGTTAGTGAATTTTTCCCTTGCCACAGCACTTGCCTGTGTGCCTTGTTATTTTGTAATTGTTCAATAAAACCTTGCTTTGCAACTTTCTACCGTGTCCTGCGTTTGGGTTCACCTCGGATCTAGCCGATCCTTGTCAGTACAATCTGGCCAGCATGAACCCAGCGGACACCGGTCAGCTCAGGGAACTCCTCGGTTCCCACTCCGCCAGTATCGATCGTCACGAGCAGCAGGTCTCAGCGATTATGCAGGGAGTATCCGACATGTCCACTCACCAAGAGGGATTCAGGACATCCATCACAGCCCAGGTGAACCAGCTGGGGAAACAACTAGTGGACATGCTCGCACTCCTGCGCAACCAGACGCCCGACAGGGAACTTCCTGCTCGCTCCAAACCAGCCAGCGGCTCGCCTCCCGCTCCTCCCACCGCCACGCTGAGACTGGCAGCCCCGGAGAAATACTCGGGTGAGTCGGAACTATGTCGCCCGTTCCTGACACAATGCGAACTTCATTTTGAAATGACTCCGGCTAGTTTTCCCTCTCCCCGCTCTCAAGTGGCATTTATGATGTCTCACCTAACGGGAAGAGCCGCAGCCTGGGCCACCTCCGAGTGGGCACGCAAGTCGCCGGTCTGCCAGTCAGCTGATCAGTTCTCCGAGGCACTAAGGAAGACTTTTGATCTCACCACACCCGGGCGGGAGGCAGCCAGGATCCTGGAAAGGCTGGCGCAAGGTAACAGACCTGTTTCGGACTATGCTGTTGAGTTTCGCTCCATTGCTCAGGACAGTGGCTGGAATGATGCGGCTCTTCACGCCGCCTTCATCAGAGGACTATCAGAGACCCTTAAGGACCACCTGGCCCCCCTGGACCTGCCGGAGGATTTGGACGGCATGATTGCGCAGGCTATCAGAGTGGACACACGGCTCCGGGAGCGCCAACGGCAGAAGAGGGCTTCCGCCGCTCGTGACCACCAGAGGGAGTTCTCGCCTCGCCACACCTATCCATCTCCTCCTGCTTACCAGCCCAGCGCCTCGACCAGTCGGGAGGAGGCTCCTATGGAGCTGGGCCGTGCCAAGCTTACTTCAGAGGAGCGTCTTCGCCGCCGCCAGGGAGGACTCTGCTTCTACTGCGGGGATAAAGGCCACCGCCGCACAGAGTGTCCCAAGATTGGACTACAACCCCCCGAGAAAAGGTGGGAGCCGTGCATCACCAAGACCACTGCTCAGCGGGCGCTTACCAGTGTCACCTGCTTCAGCCCTACCAGGACCCTGGACGTCAGGGCCCTGGTGGACTCGGGAGCAGACGACAGTTTTATGAACTTAGCATTAACCAAATCTCTCGGGCTGCGGACCGAGCCGCTTCCTCAGCCGCTGGACGCCTGCGCGCTCAATGGCAGGTCGCTGTTCCGAGTAACTCACCAGACTGAGCCTCTTAGGATAAGCATAGGGAATCATTCTGGGACACTATGTTTTAAGGTTTACGATTCCCCTCTGCATGATCTAGTTTTAGGATACCCCTGGCTGTGCAAACACAACCCCCATATGGACTGGAAGACCGGTCAGGTTCTGGGTTGGGGCAAGAACTGCACAGACTCATGTTTTGATTCCAACCACAAGGTAACGGTGGGGGGTGTGAAGGGGTCCATTAACTCTGAACCTTGTCTTCCAGATGAAGCCCCGCCTCCAGACCTCACCGGTGTTCCCCAATGTTACCATGATCTACAGGAAGTATTTTGCAAACAGAAAGCTACATCCCTGCCTCCCCACCGTCCCTATGACTGCCCCATAGACTTGCTCCCAGGGGCCCCACTGCCCAAGGGCAGACTGTACTCAATCTCCGGACCTGAACGGGAAGCCATGGATGAGTATATCTCCACTTCTTTGAAGGCTGGGCTAATCCGCCCCTCATCGTCACCATTGGGAGCAGGTTTCTTTTTTGTGGACAAAAAGGACGGGTCTCTGAGACCCTGCATAGACTATGCCCCATTAAATGACATCACAGTAAAGAATCGTTATCCTTTGCCATTAATGTCCTCTGCTTTCGAACAATTACAAAACGCTAAAATATTCACGAAGCTGGACTTAAGAAACGCTTATCACTTGGTCAGAATAAGGGAGGGGGATGAATGGAAGACGGGTTTTAATACCCCATCGGGGCACTACGAGTACTTAGTGATGCCTTTCGGACTCACAAATGCCCCGGCTGTGTTTCAGAGTTTTGTTAATGATGTGTTGAGAGATTTCCTTAACAAGTTTGTATTCGTGTACTTGGATGATATTTTGATATACTCCTCAGACCCAGAGACCCACGAATGCCACGTCCGCCAGGTACTGTCCCGCCTTCTCCAGCATCAGCTCTATGTTAAGGCTGAGAAGTGCGAGTTTCACGCCGGAACCGTGTCATTCCTGGGCTTTATCATAGCCCCGGGGCAGACACGCATGGACCCGGCAAAAGTAAGTGCTGTTGCAGAGTGGCCCATCCCGGAGAACCGTAAGAAAGTTCAGCAGTTCTTAGGATTTGCCAACTTTTACCGTCGGTTCATCCGTAATTTCAGCACCGTAGCGGCGCCCCTGCACACATTAACGTCCACCCGGACACCTTTCCAGTGGACTCCCGAAGCCGACGAGGCTTTTCGCCGCCTCAAGGGCCTGTTCAGCTCCGCCCCTATCCTGGTCGTCCCCGATCCTACGAGACAGTTTATTGTGGAGGTTGACGCCTCCAATGACGGGATAGGGGCAGTCCTGTCGCAGAGGGCGGCCTCTGACAGCAAAGTGCATCCATGCGCCTTCCTCTCACGGAAGCTTTCACAGGCAGAGAGAAATTATGATGTTGGCAATAGGGAGCTGCTGGCAGTCAAAGTGGCGCTGGAAGAATGGCGCCACTGGCTGGAGGGGGCCCAGCAGCCCTTTATTGTTTGGACCGATCACAAGAACCTGCAGTACATACGCCAGGCTAAGAGACTCAACTCACGTCAGGCTCGATGGTCGTTATTCTTTAATCGCTTTGACTTCTCTCTGTCTTACAGGCCGGGGTCCAAGAATGGTAAGCCGGACGCCCTCTCCCGGCTGTTCGATCCCGAACCTGTTGCCAAGGAGCCTGGAGATATCCTACCACGAAACTGTGTGGTAGGGGCGGTAACTTGGCAGATAGTGGAGGAGGTGAGGAGTGCCAATGGTGGAGCCCCGCCACCTGCTGGTTGCCCAGAGAATCGCCTTTTCGTGCCTACTGAGAAACGTGGGCAGGTGGTCCATTGGGCTCACACCTCACTCCTCACCTGCCATCCGGGGGTTAAAAGAACTCTATTCTTCATTCAGCAGAAGTTTTGGTGGCCGAAGATGACTGACGATATTAGAGAATACATTGATGCATGTTCTGTGTGTGCCCGCAGCAAGTCCTCGTCCCGAGCGCAGGCAGGTCTCCTTCAGCCCCTCCCGATTCCTGGACGGCCCTGGGCCGGGATCTCACTGGACTTTGTTACCGGGCTGCCCGTTTCCGAAGGTAACACCACTGTCCTTACAGTGGTGGATAGATTCTCTAAAATGACACACTTCATAGCGCTACCCAAACTTCCCACCGCTAAGGAAACGGCGGAAGTCATGTGCCACCAAGTTTTTAGGATTCATGGCTTACCCACTGACATTGTGTCTGATCGAGGCCCCCAGTTTATCTCACAGTTTTGGTCTGAGTTTTGCTCTCTATTAGGGGCCTCGGTCAGCTTATCCTCAGGGTACCATCCGGAAACTAACGGACAGACGGAGCGGCTGAATCAGGTGCTGGGGACCTGCCTGCGATGCCTGGTAGCCCAGAATCCCTCCTCTTGGAGTAAACAGTTGACTTGGGTTGAGTATGCTTACAACTCGCTCCCCTCAGCATCCACAGGCATCTCACCTTTCCATTGTGTGTATGGCTACCAACCCCCCTGTTTCCCGGACAACGAGAAGGAGGTGGTGGTACCCTCTGCCCACGCCCTCATCAGGAGATGCAGGCGGGTCTGGAATGCCACCAGACAGCTCCTCCTGAGAAGCCAGGCCCGCTACAAGAAGGCAGCGGACCGCCACCGCCGGCCAGCCCCCATCTACCGGGCGGGGCAGAAGGTCTGGCTCTCCACCCGCAACCTGCCTCTCCAGATCCCCTCTAAGAAGCTGGGGCCCCGCTTTGTGGGGCCGTTTCCGGTCTCTAAAGTGCTCAGTCCTGCGGCAGTGCGCCTCCGACTCCCAAGGTCCCTGAGGATTCACCCCACATTCCATGTGAGTCTCGTAAAGCCCGCGAAAAGCAGCCCGCTGGTTCCGCCCGCCAAGCCACCGCCTCCTCCACAGATCGTTGACGGGGGACCCACCTACCAAGTAAGGAAGCTCCTGGCGGTCCGCAAGCGTGGCAGAGGGTTCCAGTTTCTGGTCGATTGGGCAGGTTACGGCCCGGAGGAACGCTCTTGGGTCCGCCCATCATTCATCTTGGACAAATCCCTCCTCAAGGACTTTTATAGGACGCACCCTGGTGCCATTGGACCGTCTGGAGCCGTTCGTTGAGGGGGGGGTACTGTCATGATCTTGGTTTGTCAAAGTTGCGTTTTTGTGTTGACATGTCATTTCCTGTCTTTTATTTTGTAGTAACCTTGTCTCCCTCTTGTTTCAGACATGCACTTCCTGCCCTCTTGTTTACCCGCGTCTGGTGATTGTCTTCCCCGCCCTGATTGTCTCCACCTGTTCCCCATTACCTCGTGTGTATATATTGTCTGTGTCTCCCCGCGTCCTGTGCCAGATTGTCTTGTATTCATGCAAACTCTCCAGCGTTATCTCGTCTATGGTCCGTACTCTCGTTCTTGAGCTGAAGCCTTTTTGTTTTGTCACTTTGTTTGTAGCCTTAGATTCCTAGTTTAGTGTTTTGCTCCTTTAGTTTAGTTGAATACCTTGTCCTCTTTTTCTTCTCTTCCTCCTTGGTTATTTCCCTGGAGTGATTTTCTGTTTCTCGTTAGCCCCTCGAGATTTTGAGGTTTTTGGTTTAGCTAGAGTTATTTGTCAGGGTAGATATAGCGTTAGACTTTCCCCTGTTTCTGAGTTCCTTAGTTTATCTCCGTGTAGAAGTTGAGTTAGAGTGCCTCTGTGCCTGTGTTCCTTAGTTTTTTTCTCCGAGTAGTTATAGTGTTAGATTTAGCCCCTGTGCCAGAGTACCTTAGTTTACCCTTATCCTTAGATTCTTAGTTAGTGAATTTTTCCCTTGCCACAGCACTTGCCTGTGTGCCTTGTTATTTTGTAATTGTTCAATAAAACCTTGCTTTGCAACTTTCTACCGTGTCCTGCGTTTGGGTTCACCTCGGATCTAGCCGATCCCTGTCACAATGAACATGTTTGTCAGGGAGATAATGTTGCTGCAGGCCTTAATGTCTGGCGGCAACCTTTACTATAAAGGCTGTAGAAGAGAGAAAAGAGACATTCATCAATCATTAATCGATTCATTTTAAGACAGTTATTACTTTAAAGTTACTGAATGGAATATTTAAAGGATCTATATGACCTTCATACGTAAACAAGACCATCATAGAGTAGATTGGACATTTCTATTTAGTCCCACTTGACGCCCGTCATTGTGTCCGATTCCTTGGGAATCAGACAAATTCACGCACTTCCAGCAGAAACTCTTTCAGCTCAGACTCCACTTCCTGGCTTCGCTGCTGACCTGAAGTCAGAGGTCCAACGCGTGGACTGGGGGAGCCGGGGATCGAAACCCCGATCAGAGGACGTCTCGCTCTGCTTCTGCGCCACAAGCCAACATATCATTTAAGCTTCCGATCATCTCATCAATGGCTCCAGTTTTAAATGCTATAGGCTGACATATGATCTGATCTGATTGTGAAGCCATGTGTGAGAACATGCTCTTAATGTGTCAGATGTGACCTGCAGAGGGCGCTGCAGGAGCTGCTGCACAATCAACAAGTCAGAGGCGAGGTAGTATCTAGTAGGTGTGGGGAAAGAAGAACATATAATATACACTAAACTGACTCTTATTATATGGGGTCGTGGTCTTTCTTGTATGCAGGTACTCTGTCATTATTAGTTCACCCCTACCCTTCTCACAGTCTTCTGAGATAGAAGGGGCAAGATGGATGTTAGTGTGAACCATTAAAAAGGGGGGAAACCCACCCATGTCAAACAGACTTCATTGGATTTTAACTTCTATTACCTTGTCTACATTGATTGCTGCCATCGGCCCTCACACTGCCTACTTGAGATGGAAAACAGAGCTTCTGTGGCGTCAGACGAGCATGGCAGGCTTGTGAAAGGTTTGACAAAGTAGAGTGATGGCCTCTGGCTGACTCTTTGCTTCCACTTACAGCTCGACTGTCAATCACTATAATCACACCGCAGGTTGGGAAAGTAAACGCAGCAATTACAATGGATGGGTTCCCCCCCCTCAAAACAACAATGTTAAGAGTCTGTAGCCACTCTGAGCTTGTTGTAAGGGAAAGTAACCAAACCAGGTTTACGTTACGACCTGATGATCGTGCTAGAAAACAGTCAGGGATCACCAAAGTCCTCAAGGACCATGAATGTCTGCACCACATTAGCTAGATATCCATGATCCACTCCATGCTGGCGATAGAAGAGTCAGCAGGTGGCCAAAGTCAGGATACATCCTCAGGGAACCATGAATCGTCTGTGCCAAATTTGGTGGCCATTTGCTGTATAGACGTTGAGATATTTCACCTGGAGATGCTAGAGGAATATTCACAAAACTCTGGGGACCTTGAATGTCCCTACCAATAGAGAAATAGAAAATGCTCAACCTCTGGGGAACAAGAATGTGATAAGTAAAAAGGTAGTATATATAAGTAGTGCATTATTACAACAATAATTTGGAGCATATGACGCCACTTTTTAAGTATAAAGTATTGTAATTTTCTTTTAAATTCCATATGCGTGCCATTTCTATATGCACATTACATTGTACTATAGTAAACCTTCTATAAATAAACCATAGGACTTTATACTTTAAGGGAAACGTAAGTAGAATTACTGGTGTGATTATTTCGGCTTTGTTGTAAAATATATTTTTGTATATTTTAAAATATATTCTGTTATTACTGTAACAATGCACTGTGAGCTTTTTTTTAAAAAAAAGGTTATTACATGGAATAAACTAGTGTAAGTCCAAGTCTTATTGAGCATACTATTAATAATAATATTTATGGTGTATATGTATTAGCAAGAAACTTAATACATTTTTAATATTCTCGTAACACAAAAACTTAATTTAATTAAACAAGCAGGCATATTAGTACATACAAGGCCATGTCATCTTCAAGTTAACTTATCATTAACACATCTGAAGCATATGATCATGAGTCCGTATGCAAGTATATTGTATATTGCAAGTATAAGTATTCGTGTTTCACCAGGCCAGGCAGCTGCAGCGGTTCACACTGCAGGAAGGAAGTCCTTCTGACTGGCTTTTGCACGCTTCCGACCCCATCAGACTCGTCTACCTCCACCCAGAGTCTAAATTCAGGCTCGCCACAGAGCTCGGGCTCACTGCTGCTGATGCAACTGCAGCAAAAGGTTGCAACGGCTAGCAAGCAACCGAAACCAGGGAGGCAAAAGGTTACAGCTATAAGGGTCCCTGCAGGACGCATGTGTGAGCGCTTGAAACGGTGCGAGAGGGAAAGGTGGGTTTGATGGACAGTCGAGATGATGGCATGTCACTGGTTCATCGTGGTGGTCAACACAAAACACCATGGCGCCATCTTTGTCTCAGCCACACAGAAAGGTTTGTGTTGACGATTAGTCACAGCAGAGCCCAGGCATTAAGATTGCATCTGTCTGTCACACACTATAAATAGAACACATAAATGTATGATTACACTCAGTCGCCGACTCAGATTCCAACATCTGCTCTGTGTGGCAACGCTGTTCTGCAGCTCAGCTAGTTTTGGAAAGCCGGTATTCACACTTATTCTTTTCCCCAAACACCTGTGTGCTTCATACACAACTCATTACAACAAGGTTTCATGGATTGTATTCATTCACTAAACACCGGGCCAAGGCAAGCAGATGTCTTCTACAGGTAACGAAAATAATTGACACAAAGTCAGTTTGTAATGTTTAATTTAGATTGTTTAATGTTAATTCCATGCTGTGTTTCAGTAAGAACAATACAGATTCCCTGTCTGTGGCTCCAGTCAGATATCCAGTAGTACAAATCAGCTCCAAGTTACACATAATGAAGCAAAACTAAGAAGAGAAACAAAGGAAATGGCAAAGAAAGAAAACCTCTGAAGGAAGAGGAGCGTTAGTGAAAAGTAGGGGGAGAAGCAGCAGAAAAGACTACGTGTTAACTCCTGCAAACACTGACAATCGTTTAAATTTTGGGGTTCACTGTTGAGGAGCAGGGGCCAAACTGAGACTTGTCTTCTCTCTGAAATCTCCTGTTTTTTGTTGTTTGTTTTTTAATTAAAACTACCAGCTCGCAATAAGTCAACCTTCAGAGATTCAGCATGTGTGCACAGTTACAGTATTTCAGCACAAAGTACAGTCCAAGGACAACTACAAAAACATGACAACAGAATCACTATGGTGTAAAAGTTAAGCACTTCTTTGCCCCACGTGGATATCGCAAATCTTGCCATCTTCCTCTTAAAACCTACTTCAACAAAAAGGGCACTTGTAGTTTTTCCAAATTGCCCATAAAAATGTAAAATGATTCGCATGACATTTCACTAAAACAGAGATAAAATAGCTCCCATAACTAATAGTCAACATTATCAGTAATAAAAGTTAATTTCTGTAATTACATTAAGAAAAAATTCTCAATACATCCAGCAACTGATAAAAATATTGAGGAAAAAGCAAATAAAACAAACAAAAAATACAATAATGAGAAAAAAGATAACATTTCAGAACCGCTTGTACCAGGACAAAAAAAAAAAAAAAAAAAAAAACACACACACAAAAACAACCAAGGGACTCTCTTTAACTTTGACTGGCTAACATTGTATTTCCTGTCTCAATTAAGTGCTATTTACTTGAATGATGTACGGGCTAATATAAAAATAAAAAAGAAGAGAAAAATTAAACTTGTTAACTCCTTGGCCCTGCTGGGTCATGAAGCTGCAGAGGTGGAAGAAAGGAAAAGGAGAGGAGGGGGAAGGAAGGAGGGGAAGGGGGACTGGAGAAGGCAGGTCAAGGGGGGGAGGTTGTGAGGAGGTGAGGGGAGGGTCTCAAGTTGTTGGCTGTTGGTGGCATAGTCTCACTGGGCCTCGTCCTCTACGTCTTGCAGTGCCTCTTTGTTTTGTTCTTCACCTGGTCAGGAGGATAAATACCATCAGTGCTCATTTTTCACACAGCCTTCAGGAAGACTGCCTTAAAAAGGGCCAGTGTGTAGCATTTGGGTGTCTATCAGCAGAAATGGAATATAATATTCTTTAGTGTTTAATACACAAAAACTAAGACTGGTTGGGTTTTCGTTAGCCTAGGATAGGGCTGAGATGATTCTTTGATGGTATCCAAGTCATCCATTACAATGATAACGATTTGTGTCACGTCCAACAATGTCTACGTCCAGAAAACAAGCAACGGCTAAAAGACCTCGCCCACGATCCTCTTAAGAGTGGAAGCAGTTAAGAGTGAGACCCAACAATGTGGTGCTCTTTAAGATTTGCAGACAGGAAATTGCTCATCACAACAGTACAAACACTTCTGAAAGTGAAAGCACCCCGCTGCGCTCCGCCAAGACGGCGTCAAACATTTATTTTTGTCCCCACCAAAACATGTTGTATTCATGATGTAAACATGATTGGCAACCTGCATTTCTGGTAGTACTTGTCAATTTTCTAAACGTTTCATCATCGGCCCCATGTTAAGTTATTTCTGCACTGCTGCGGTTATACCATCGTCTTATATTGTCATGGAGCCATTTATTATTTTCTGTTTACTTTAATGTAGGAGCAACAAAACGGCTTTAACTAACGTTAGTTAAAGCCGTTTTGTTGCTTGAATAGGTAGTACCACATACCATCCCCACTTCTCCCCAATTATGCCTTTAAAATAAAATGATTGAATAAAACATTGGAATATTAATCAAAATGTGTTTTTAATATGTATTTGGGGGGAAATTGTTAAATAATTTATAATAACAATTTATAAAAAAATCTTTAGAATAATAAATTAGTTGTTAAATTAATCGAAAAGGGAATCGTCAGATTAATCAATTAAATTAGGCCATTCGGTGCAGCCCTAGCCCTCTACATGAGGGGCGGGTTGTCTTCACGCAGTCCGCCATGTTGCACCGCCATGTTTGTCGGAGTGAGGCGAAACAGCGTGACAACAGCAGACGGGTATTCGGTTGGTTGCAATCTGCAGCAACACCATTAGCTTGCCCTCAAATCCTACACACTGGACCAGCAATGGAGAATGAGAGGCGGGCAGGCCTAACACTTCATAGGAAAGCTCAAACACAGTTACATTTAAAACCTTCTGCTGGAAGCGTCAAGAACAAAGCTAAGATCATCATTTTATATTTTTGTAATTAAAAAAAAACAACAATAAAGAGCTTGACCCAATGCAACCCTTCACTTTTGCTTTTCCCCTCTGTATTCAATTTCTATCACTAACTGAATTTTCAGAGCCACCTTTGCTGTAAGAGGATTTTGTTTAGTCACAGTGGTGTAAGAAGTATTCAGCATTCATTTACTGAAGAGAAAGTAGCAATACTACAGTAAAAAAAAATACTTCTTTACAACCCCCAATC
Organism: Chelidonichthys spinosus; assembly: GCA_029853015.1. Taxonomy (NCBI): domain Eukaryota; kingdom Metazoa; phylum Chordata; class Actinopteri; order Perciformes; family Triglidae; genus Chelidonichthys; species Chelidonichthys spinosus. The sequence goes on along the minus strand of CM056828.1, from coordinate 7,577,947 downwards.
TCAAAAAGGAATTTCTGTCTTTAACATCTTAAAAAAAAACTTTTTTCTGCCATTAATCTGTTGAGTAACTGTGAAATAAATGAGGTGGATCAAGGGAATAAAATACAAATGTGCACTTCTGTTTGTTAATGTATCCAATTTGTTACTTTCCACCACTGCTAGTGAACAGTGTCATCAGGAAAAACTATTTTTAGAGACTCCAGGTGAAATCCGGTTTAAACTGACCTGCTTTTTGTTAAAACCTGGACTTTGGATGAGATAAAGATGGTGTCACCATTTTCATTTACAATGAAGAAATCCTCATCAACATGAAACTTCAGTCTACATGCGTGCTGAACTCAAACGTCACGTTCACCAGTGTTTGGGTTTGGGTTAAATGTGGTATCAAACTGTATTAGTGACTCGTGTAAGGTGTAAGTACAGTGATTGGAAAACTGAACCAAGTGAATTGTGTTGAAGCTTGATCAAGTCAGTGGAGCGTTTACCCAAACGTTCACACATGCAGATACCTCCGACAACATAAACTTTGTACGATAATAAAACCAATCTTACACAGCAACTGCTGGATTCTAATTCTACAAATAGTATCATACTCAGAATATCATTGGAGTCTGATCTTTTTCTACAACAAAAATACCAGTTTTAAACGCAATGAATAGACATGGACCGCAGCATTCAAATGTTGATTTTGAATTTCAAATGTCAAAGTTATGAAGATTCGAAGCTTCCAACTATTTAGTACAGCCCCAGGACAAAGTAAGCGCTCCACAAATATTGGAATAATAATATATAAAGAATATATACATCTCATCTTGTAAAATATCCGGTGTAATTGGTAACACAGTCGGAAAATGGTTGACTGAAGCAGTCGAGCATGCCGAGAACATGATCTAGCCTAAAGCTAAAGTTTGAACTGGACGATCTAAACTCAAGAAACCGAAATGAACTGGCCGTGGTGGAAAGATTACAGCTCGTTACCAACAGTTAATACAGAATTCAACCGCAGCAGTGAGCGACAAGTGACAAGCAACAGGTGAGTGGATTGAATCATTAAACGCTGAGTGAGTTAGTGTTTACAGGGGGGGGGGGGGGGGCAGCCACACACAGCAAGGCTTGGGTGAGCAACACTTACAAAGTACAGTTAACATGGGAAATGAACGGTCAGGTTTGTTTCCTTTAGGACTCTACAGCAGAGGGAATGAGAAAGAGACAAGAGAGATGACGAGTGTGACTTGCTGCTGGAATTAATGAATAGAAAGAATGAATCAAACACTCCACGGTTATGGTTGTTACATTGACATCATGTTTGTTAATTGTGTGAGATAAAACCAGCCCTCTTGGGATTTAAAACATTTCTGTCGTAGCTTATGTCAGTGAAGATTTAGTGGCAACAAAGACAATCACCTCTGTCAGATTTACCCAGCTGCAGCTTCATGTTTATTCAGTGAGTTGGTGAAACCACAGAGGAGAGATTTTGACGGTTATCTTTCGACTTGTGAGTCCTTTTTAACATCTTTTACATTTTTGGCAGAGGGTGAAAATGACAGACGGCTGGCAGACAAAATTGTTGGACTCTCCCAATTAAAACGCATCGTGTTGTTTTGATCTTACGACCATATAAGCTCAAAATCAGGACTTTCAGGGCTAAAGCAGCTCATCTCGTCTCTTCTAAAGCAGTCAACCGTAGCACTGGGGGATGCCAGTAAAACATAAACATCATTGGATTTGATTAACGAGCGGTTTGTAATTATAACCACAACAATGATTGTTTCAATAAATATATTATTTTAAAATGTAAAATATAGTGTATTCTCTATCTGTATTTTAGTAGTTTATTCTGTGTGGGGTTTCATTCAAGTAAATTGCAATTAAGACATTTTCCTGGAATCGAATGCTGCAAGTTGGAAACGCAGGTGGTCTTTGTTACTAAAGAGGGTCATGACTTTGAGCACGAGGGGACGGACTTCAGCACGGCAAGGACACCAGTAAGACAGGCCTTCTGTAACTCCGTACCTTGGCATGCACACTGTGAGCAGCATGATCCAGGTCCTGAAAGCTTAGCCTGACGTCAAGGGTGGCTGTTTAATTCATGGCTTAACGTGTCACTGTCTCTGAACTTCAACAACCTGATTCACCCCCAGTTCTGTCAAACGTGCATCTAAAAATCTGAGAAATCACATTGCCTTTGCTTGGATCGCCGTGCGACAGGAGCAGATCCTCTGTTGACATTAGAGCTTTTTAGAGTGTTTGCACACTGTAAATGCATCTTCTCCCTAACAACCTATGCCGTAGTAGGAGGAAACTAAACACACAGGAAACTTTCAAGGCTTCAAATGTCATATTTTATGACATCATCGCTCTAAAAAAAAAAATCCTCAATTGGAATAAAGATAATAAACCCATACATGCACTCATTTTTTTAATAGCCTTGCAATGTGAAATGACTGCTTTGGGTAACTAATATACTATACGATATACTATCGTCACACATGAATAAAATATCAGATTTCCAGTTAAACCCAATTAGCAATAGCAAGCCTTTTAAGGGACCCTGGTATTTGTTTTTGTTTTTTAAGAATAAGCAAAAATAACACCTTTATACTATATGCAAATATGTGCATGGGGTTTTAATAAAGTGCACATCTGTAAAAGGGAGATTTGCTGTTTCCATTCACATATTTTTAGGTGAGAGGTCAAGGGACCCCTACAAAAGTTAGCGTACCAGTCAGTGCTGATTGGAACAGAACATGAATCAAGCTGCACACAGTATTAAGACATCATAATTCAGTGTAAAAAGGCTTAAGGCAGGTAAGAGAAGATGAGCGAGGTAGTTTATCAGCATCTAGTCATGAGAAAGGAGGCTCTGCAATGACGAACAAGTCGACTGCAGATACAGTACAATGTCCTAGAGGAGCATTATGAATGACGCCACCATGATATGAGACTCTTACCTTCTCCTTGCATATCTGAAGTCCATAGTGTCAGGTTGTCACGTAACAACTGCATGATAAGTGTGGAGTCCTTATAGCTGTCTTCATTCAGTGTGTCCAGTTCTGCAATGGCGTCATCAAATGCAGCCTTTGCCAACCTAAGCAAACAGACTTCTGTTGAAATCATTTCACATGTAGTATTGACAGTATTCACACTCAATAGTTCACTGGTTATTTTCCAAGCTGCCCTGCAGTCTTAACATTAACATAATGTGGAAAGATATACTCTACATTATCCATCTGTGTCAGTGATCTTCTGCAAGCAACTCAATTCTTGTGTGCTTGCAAATGGCTTCTGTTAATATCACTATGTTTATGTGAACGCAAAGCTACATAGGAATGGTTTAAACAATGTTAATGTGGTCAAGTCGGGGTCTAGGCCTCAATCAAATCCAGAATGTTTAGCAGGAGTCAGAAACTGCTGTTCAATCACTATTACTGTGCAACCTGTAGGAGCAATGATTTAAATATGGAAATGGGGAGCTTCACCACTAAACTAAAGAGAAAACGTTGAGAAAGTGTATTGCAGAAACAGTAACCTGCAAGCCCGGTCAGGAGAGTTTAAGATCTCATAGTAGAAGACGGAGAAGTTGAGGGCAAGGCCGAGGCGGATGGGGTGCGTGGGTGGTAGCTCCGACATGGCGAGATCGGTAGCAGTTTTGTAGGCCACCAGGCTGTTCTCTGCTGCCTCCTTTCTGTTGTTGCCAGTGGCAAACTCTGCCAGGTACCTGTGGTAATCACCCTTCCTGGAATTGGGGACACAACAAAAGTTTATCGTTTGTTAATTGTTAGTTGTAGATGTGAAACTTATAACTACACAAGCTTTCACTCTATACACAGTAAGATGTTCCTGAAAGTGTCCCATTCATTTCATGGTTTCAGATACCTTGTCAAATTCCCTGCACTTTGCTGTCTGGAATTTGCCTTTCAATATTCCATATTTAGCTAAATTACTTAAATTACGCTCAAGCATAAACATGTTCTCATTATTCTGTGCAGGGACAGGAAAGGGTTAATTTATTCCTCTATTCATTTACATTCAGAACATGAAGCGCTTACATTTTGTTGTAGAAGACCTTAGACTCTCCCATGACAGCAGAAGGGAGTAGGTGCCTGTCCAGTGCATCCAGAATATCACCACAGATTGACTTCAGCTCCTTCTCAACCTGCCAAACAAAACACCAAACAAAGGCAATAATTAAATCAGCAAAAATGATTTTGATAATTTTCCATTAGGGCAAACTGATTAATCATTTCAGCATCAATGCTGTGATGTGCAAATGTGCAATAGTTGGAAAACCCTCGCAGTTCTTATCATCTGTGACCAATCCAGTGTTTCTCATTCATTACCTACAGTCTAGGTAGACCTGCTACAGTTTCATAATGAACAGTATATACTTTTGCACTTCAGCTGGAGTTTGCATCTGCTTGTGGGATTCTACAAGGCAGGTCAGGGATGGCGGCTCAGTGGGCGAGGAGCCAGACTGTCAGCAGACTGTCCTCAGTGCGAGAGATCTGCAGTGATGTCAGCAACCAACCCGAGCAGTCTTGAAACAAGGAGCTTGACTCGCCAACCATGTGTTAGTCGGCGTGACCTTTTTTATTTATATTTTTTTAATGGCTATCTAGTCTCTTGCTCTCAAAGTTCACCAGACCTACAAAATGTATGTTGAATATTCCTGTTTTCACACCCCAGATCACAATACATATCACAGGGGGGGAAAGTATTGCAACGTCAATCATCCCCCCCACCCCGCCCCCCACCCCCCGATATAATGCAGCCTTGTTTTCCACTGAGGCTATCCCCTAAGTAATACTTTCCAAGTATTTTTGGGTGCAAGGGCCCATGTTAAAATAAATGTAGCAATGTGCCCGTGTTTGTGAGGGTCCAAGGTATGACTGCATGGGTAGGGCAGTATGTGCCAACAAACGTGTGACCCCCACAGTAGCTGCCCATTACCTTTTTATATATGCCCTTTTAAACCCCATACTAACAACCTGCCACAAATGTGTTCCCCAAGGGAGTTAGGGAACAAAAGAAATCAAGGTAGAGCAGCACGATTACTCATCTCTGAACCCCATTAGGTCCCTGACTTCAGCCCATGCCTCTCCCATCTCTCTGACACACTCTGGCCTCTCCCAGATTAATAGTCAGCTCTTATTTCCCTTCTTAATAGCAAGAGAGTGGAGGATTTGCCAACTATGACTCAGATGCAGTCTGTCCAGTAGCTGCGCATAGTGTGTATTATTAATATGAGCTAGTGATCTCACATTAGCACAGCAAATCTCGAGAAACATATTTGAGACATGGTAAATCCATGTAAGAGCTCCTGACATACACAGTCCAAATACAAATGCTAAGCTTGTTTTTTGGGAGTACGTGACAGAGCCTTTGATGAAGGCTTTACCGTTTGCCTGTATTCCCGGATCATCTTCAGTTTCTCCTCTCCGCCCTTGTTCTCTTCCCTCTGTTCGATACTGCTTATTATCCTCCAGGAGGCTCTCCGAGCTCCAATCACATTCTTGTAGGCCACTGATAGTAGGTTCCTCTCTTCCACTGTGAGCTCCACGTCCATGCCCGCCACGTTCTTCATAGACACCACCATCTCTGTTGAGAAGACACATATAACAGTGCTTTAATAACTTGGACATTTTTACAGTTAATTGGAGCTGCTCGCTCTTAGTCAATTAGTCGCCTTAATTGGTTGTGGAGAAACAATTTTACAGATCTATTGTCAACTATCGGATTAGTCGGGAAAAAAAGCATACAACAGTGTGTTAGTCGTCCAAGAACTTTTTTCATCAAGGACAGCTCTATAAGAAATACTTCTCATTAAACTTACAACCAAAAACTAGCTGTTAATCTTCTTAAAGTGTCGTCTAATGAATTAGTCTGAAGACGTGAGATTTGATGTCTGACCTCTTCTACCTATGGCATCAATTCCATTACTATGCTGTGAAATAACTCCTATAGGAGGCAGAAATTCAGATGTATTCATAAAACCACCAAGCATATGCCATTTCAACATACTTATAAATATTTAAATTTGACAAATTGGAGTACAGATAAATGTGCTTCACAAATCCACACGTTTTTGGTTGGACAAAAACTTGCATTGTGGATGAAGTGTTCAACGTCAGGGACATTCTGGTCAGAGATAATTTACTGCCTACAGAACATGCACGTCAGGTTTAACCATGAAACGTTTGAGGGTATTAAGAGTACATGTTAAGGCGGCTTCCTAACCAATGCCAAACCTCCATCTATCCACTGGCCACAATCCAACAAACACACACATAGACAAAGGCCTGTTACTAAGGAGAGGCAATAAGGTGCAATGCTTGTCCCTTGAACAGACCTCAACCACCAAAAAAATGTACCTTCATGTAAGAAGGAACATTTGACTGATTAACAATGGTTGCATCAACAATGGCACATATACAAAAACTGGTATAAGAAATACCTTATACAGCCTAAAATGTTGGTTTGGGTATTGGCGAGTAGGCCAGTCAATGTGCTGATCCATTATTGCATCATTTACCAACTGATTTAATCTACAAAAGAATAACCCATGTCTTTCACTGCCAAATAAAGAGGATGCATTGAGTTACATTTTGATGATGTTCGAGCTTTATTTATTTATTTATTTATTGGGGCGGAGGTACATTATTAGTAGCGTTGTTTTTTTGGAAGTTGTTTGAAGGAGACTGCCTTTTAACCTGTTTAACTTTGCACTGGTACTTGGCCGCTAGTTCACTAGTCAGAATCAGGAGGGGAAAATAGTATAGGAACATCGTTTTTTCCTGTTTCCACGGCATGTTAACATTGGATAACCCTATTTCAGAATGACAATGTGAATCGACTGCATTCCAGCAAGTTTACCATTTAGCCAGTAAACCATAAATCACTCTGAAAATACACTCGGTCCAAATCCCGTGAATGAGTCATGGCACATTCACTTAACGTTACTGGGCAACGTATGACCACTGGCAGAGGCAGCGGTCTAAAAACAGCATCTACGAGGCCTGTAATGGTATGACAGTGTGACAGGAGTGAACCAGAGAGGAAGAGGCATTCATTTTCGTCCAATCGATCCGTGTAGCCTTGCTAACAGGGGAACACCCCAGCAAGTGAACAGCTGCCCTCCCACACACTGCTAACACGCAGCAAGCTTCAAGCAGCTAACGCCTTGCTAATGTCTAAATTGGCTACCATCGGTAACGTTAACAGGATAAGGAAACAACATAATTGGTACGTTATTGTGCGTACAAACAGAGTACGGCGACACTTGGTGTTGCTTCTGGTAGCTAACCGGGCCAGTAGCTCAAGTGTTAAGTTATAACGTTAGCGCTAGCATGGTGCAGGGGAGGCAACTCCTGACAGTTCACGCTCCAGTAATCCGCCATTTTGTTATGGCCCCTTCGCTAACGTTAGCCACTGTCAGTGACATCCCCTTACAATTTCCATAAAAGACAACACTTCATGACATCTGCTATTTCTTAAATGTCACATTCGTTTTTTCCAGCCCGAAGCCATGTGAAATGACAATTAATTGTTAGCCGAAAGACGACGGCTGTAGCCGCGTTAGCTCTCTGGTTAGCCGCGGCTAACATTGAGCTACCTAGCTAGTTGAGCAAAGCTCCGTTAGAGCTAGCTCGCCAAAATCCCTGCAGCGAACATGTCCCACTCCGAGCCAGCCCCGAAACTGTCTTACCGTCATATCGCTCTGCCTGCTCGGCAAGTTTTGCCTGGTAAACTAGGTCCTCTCGCTCTCCCATTGTGTGGCGTTGAGCAGCTCAAGTAGCGAAATAACCAAAGTGACTAATCTGTAGCGAAAAGCACAGCGGTGAGCCAGGTCTGTCGGCAGTTCCTAGAAATCAACTGGGTCGATGAGTGGTGTTCCGCCCCACCGGCAGCGATGTGCTGGGATGGAGTAAAGATGGCGACCAGACTCATCCGAGTGCTGCACATACGCACATGAATCACCAGCCCTGATACCTCCCCCAGTCATTTTAATACATGTACGGGGAGAACAGCAAGCATAACCTCTGCACGCTCATTTAGAGTAACGCACAGAAAACCCATATGAGTTATGTGCATTGTACATGCAGGTGTTGCTATTATCTCAGCTAATTCTGACACAAGGATTTTAATTTTGATTGTATTTTTTTTTTTTTTTTTAGAAAGAACAGAATAACTGAACGAACCTGTGATGTGACTCAACTCAAATAATCGAAACATAATGGCTGAAAACTATCTGGGAAGACGCAGTGTTGTCGATGTTTTCAAACATCAGTATTCACTGCTTTCCTCGGCACGAATTCAAATACCATTTACCTCCATTATTATCCATTTACTCCGAGTGCTTCTCATGTCGGTTTTGTAAACTATAGACTACAAATCCTTCCAATCTCAACATTTTAGTATTAGATATCAGTGCCCTTTAATTTATATTTATTTCTCTAAACAGTTGAAAAAAGGCATACATCAAAAAAGTCACTGCCAATTAGTTGCCTATTTCAATAAAAAAATAAGCAAAGTCAGTTCTTTTTCAGTAGTTTCTGTATATTTTAGCTGTGTAATTGTAATTCTTGCAGTAATATCTGTTTACTGAATATTAATGAAGTCATTTTGTTTGTGATTTTAAATATGTGAAACAATGCTGTTAGAAACAACAGACCAGATAGACCATCACACCACTTTTTATGGCAGGTTTCTTGCTCAACGTCCACATTGTCTTTGGTAGTCTGATGCACATACTGTTAAAACATGTACAGCTTATATACCCGGCTTCATACAGCGATACTAAGAATACCCCTCGGTAATATGAATGGCAATTATTTCTGTAGCTAGGCAACTGCCATGTGCAGCATGAATGAAAACAGGTTTTTGGTCATGAATTGTACTGTTAAAACAGTGCACGTTAAACCTTTGTTAGACTGATAGTGGTGTATATGAAATAATGAGTGAAGCTTCCCGGACTCTGCTGATGCACTGTTTCCACACAAAAAAAAAGTATATACATAAAACAAATCATTTGTCATGGGTTTGACTTTATTTACTAGTATATTAACACATTACATGCTACAGAAAATAAAAAGGTAATTTCAATTGTCTTGAAAGAATATAGTGTTATAATAAAATGGCACATTTTGATATTAACACAATTTCCACTGGCATTTTGCCACCCCTTCCTTTTTCTGAAAGGAAACGAATGACTTCATGCAGGGCTACTAAAAAAATACTTCTTGGTGGTTTCATTGGCAATGCAATTTATACGGTAATGATTTATGTAGCTAAGCACCTGCCACGTGCAGTGTGAGAAGAGGTTTGATTTGATCATAACGACACAAAAATGGACCGAGTCAAAAGCTGGCAGTACACAAACGTTATTTTCCTTGGTCAGATTTTTCCAAGAAGTCAACCACATATTTTAGAATATTAAATATTATTACATCGGTTTGGAAGATGGCCAACTTGAAAATGAAATGTGAATGCATGGAAAATAACGTGTGGGAGCATCGAGAATTAAAAATCCTAAAAAAAAAAAGGGCATATAATGCAAACTCAGTGTAAAAGCGGTAAGTGCATTCTGTTAAAAATCAAATTTCATCTCCTTTAATCTCATAAACACTGGCAGAATGTCATTTGAGGAGGACCCCATCTCTCTGAATGCTGTTATAGTGCCACCTAAAGGTGACATGGTGTGCTGGCCAGAAATAAAACACCATGACAAGAGGAACCGCTTGCTTGGGAGAGACGCCGAGTTCTCACGGCTCAAATTCAGCGTGACCCCACTCTGGCAAAGGTCTCAACTGGTGCACACCCAGCCTGCTTTGATCCAAACCAGTCTGCATTATGATACATGAGGGGGATGATTGTCAGGTGTCAACAAATAGATTGATTCAATCTCAACAGAAAACAACCTCTTGGGAAGGAAAAAAAAAAAGAAAGAAGAAGCAATCTTTGACTACAACAAAATTTGCCTGTTTTCTTGGCAACACAAACATGGCGGAGGTAAAACACTGCTTGTGCATCATCATGAATGGACAAGGCTTTAAATAAAACAGTGGCAGAAGATTGAGAGAGGAAGCACAATAGAAACGCGGGCCGATAAGCCCGAGGATTAAAAGAACAACATGGTGCAAGGTGGCAATGAGATTATTTAAAAAGGTTAAAAACAAAAGGGCAGGTACCAAATAATACAAATTTCTCTTTTTCTCTGAAACATTCGCACACAGAGCAGTGGGCTTCTCTCTAGGGTATCTTCAACGAGCTGAATGCAGAGCGCTCACATTGAGAAGACAGTACTATCTAACATAGTGGACAGCCTACATTTACTCCGTTCAACTTCATTCATGTACCTCAGGTGCAGAATGTGACCACCTGTGGACGAGTGAGCGCACCTTCGAATCAGTTTATCCATTTTGCACCAACGACCCATCGCTCCTTCCCAACGTGCAGCAGTACAAAGTGTACACCGAAAAACTTTCTTTCGGGACAAAAAAACCAAAACAAAACAACTACAAAGATAACAGAAAAAAAACAATACTTTAGCATGTAATGATAATCACATAGTACATCATTTCATAACAATATGTTCTTTGTTTTCCTTACAAAAGACTACTTGATGGTACTTGGTTGGAGGTGATGGGTGGATGGGGCTGAGGTGAGCCAAGGTGGAAGGTGTGGAGAGGTTGAATGTAGTGTTGCCTTCGTCTCCACCTCAACAGTCTTGACGTTTCTCAGTGTCACTGCCGGGGCCTGCTCTACTACTCTCTAGGACTACTTGAAGCCGCTGGTCTCCGCTCAGTTTAGTTTTCTCAGTGTGATATTTGGTTTGCAGGGTGGGGGCGGATGCTGAACTGGACCTTGGTCTTCTCCTTGAGGAGACCCGTAGACCTCCGGTAGACTTTCATGTATTTCTGTGCCCGTTTAAAACTTAGCAGCTGCATTTGAGCGTCACTGCTCTCATCGCTCACTGTCTTGTGTTACCCTAAAACAATGGTGCGTTCATGTCCAATAAGATCAATTGTAAATGCAAACTTTTAAACCACAACGCACCTTTAACCTATTGTGGTAAAAACCGCCAGAGAACATCGTTCAGTCCAGCTTTTGTAGGTGTTGAGTGTTGGAAACTCCTATAAATTGTTTTAAATAACATTTTAGAATTAATTTGTAGAGTCTTTAATTTCCTGAATGAAGACATTGACACTAAGGAGAGAGCTATAAAACATATAGCTATATTTGAAAGAATAACAGTCATTTGTGTGGCTGTCATTGCAAGTTAGTGCTCAAAGTCATCACTCACTACACACATGCACTATCAGTGTGAAACAAGTAGACCAGGATTAAAAGAAGAGTTGGAAGATATGCTTCATATTCACTTTCTTACAGAGTTACAAAAGAAGAGCAATGTGATTCTCAGAAATCTTATTATATTAGCTTAGCTTAGCATAAAGTCTGGAAATAATCATGTAAATTATTATTTGAGTTACAGCTAATGTAAGGATGAGCATTATGTGCAGGATAATTTATTGGCTGGGTGCTGGTTGCCTGGCAACTGGTGGCAGCGTAGAAATAGTCGGGCACATTAACTCCATGCAACAGAACTGTCTTTTTAAGATCTTTTGTCCTTCTTGTAGGGATTAACCAAACATAATAGAACCTTTTAGTTTGTGAGTTTTAGGAGGTCCTTGTAAGTGGATTCTGTTATATTAGCCCAGAGCTAGGCTATGGTCCCACCTGCTTCCAGTCTTTATGTTAAGATACACTAATCGGTTGCTGTCGCTAGCGTCATATCTACTGTACAGACAGAGCAGTATCAATCCTCTTATCCAACTCCTGGCCAGAAAATGAAGCATATTTCTTAAAATGTCAAACTATTGCTTTCATTTTTTGTAAAAACAAAAACAAAAAACAAAATCAACAATGGCACGAAACGGCGGTCAACAAGACAGAACACAAACAGTGTTGTTCTCCTTCAACTTGTTACTGTTTTCCCATCTGACAATGAATGCAGCATGAGTGATCCTACAGCGCTGTAACCATGGTGACGGATGAGAACGAGGATGAAAAATGACACAGCACTGAGCTGTTATCTCCTGGCTCCAACACAGGAAGAGGAAGTTGTTGAACTGTGCGGGCGAGGAGGAGTCTCCTGAGGAGCGAGTGTTGATAACGTGGCCTTGGCGTGACGAGGGAAGGATCTAAAGGGTGTGGTTCAAGGAACAGGAGATTCAGTTTCCAGTTCCACTGTAAAGTATATCAGTCAGTCGGTCAGAGCAGGTGGTGGAGAAGAGCGGGCATGATTATTCAGAGGGCTAGGAATGGAGGGTGTGTGTGTGTTACAAGGGTCCGACGAGGGTCTGTTGGTTTTGTTCTCAGTGATTCTCTGAAACTGTACTTGGTGCAGGTAAAACGTGGAGCAGACGTGAGGGAGGGGGAGCAGGTGAGCGTGTGGAATAAGAGGTAGGGAGGGGTGAGGAAGGGTCTAATACTAGTGTCCAGGTTACGGCCTGACTGTCCGCTCTCAGCTGAGTTCATCCTCGGCGTTGTGCTGGTCCAGCAGTTTGACGTGTGTGAAGGGAAAGTGGCCACGTTTGCCTTTACATTCACCCTCCCACTGGCCGTTCACGTTTATTTTGGTCACCTTCACCATATCGCCCACCTGGGGAGGGAGGGGAGAGAGAAACGGCGTGAGAGTTCAGCAGCAAAGAGTCAATGTGTCACAGACAAGACTAAACGATTAATCATCCTTAAACACATTAAAAACAACATGGATAATCCTCTCAAATCTATTGCTGCACGAGAGAGGGAGAGAGAGAGAGACAGAGAGAGAGAGATGAAACAAATATTGGATCAACAGATAATACATTTATTGTCCTACAGTCCGCTTCTAGTTCCCCAGATATGGAGATTTACTTGGTCCGTCTGTCTAATATCAAAGTAAATTGAAAATGCTTCCGTTTAGCATTTATTGGTCATGATTAATGATGTCTGTAGAATGTCACAAAATAGAGAAAAATGCACACAGACTCAATGATGAATGGATTAATGATAATTGAATGAAAAGTAACCCCCAACAATGTAAATGTTACTGCTGGGATGTATGATTACAGTTGACCTGGACAGGCAGAGGAGTGGCCGTTGCTGTGTCACTGAACCTGAGCAAACAAGAGCCAACGGACAGTTCCAAAGTTCAAGTCGATGTGGTTGACGGCTGAATAGTCAGGGGGGAACGATGTGTGGGCACGCTCACATCACACACTATTGTGGGTTTTATTTCCCCCCCCCACCTAATGCAACTGCACAGTGCACATAAAATAGAATTAGAGAGGCAATTTAGGTATGTTCGACTGTTAAAGTAGGGCTGGGTATCATATATATGAAGATGTGGCATGTTTGCTGGTAATTCAATAAATAAATACTCTATACAAAGTTGTATTCTGTGTCAATTAAATATGTGATAAATAAAAAGTGCAGAGTACTATAAGAAAAAAACAAAAATATTTCCTTATACGCAGTTTGTTGATCGCATTGACATGAGAGGTAAAGCGTGATCAAAAATGCAATCTTCAAATGACAGATTTTGTATATAATGATGCACAAAATCTATTTCACTAAAGATTTTGTGCATTATGATTTACATCTATTTATGGTTTCATCCCGGTACGCATGTTAGAACATCATAAAGTCTACATCTTTTTGTATTAAAAAACAATTTCTATCATAATGAGCTAATCTGCAGTCTTTTAGATGATCTGTTCTTATAAATTTATGAAAATAGTGAAAAATATCTTCAAATAACTGGTTTTGACCTACCATTAGATCATATTTCTAATCAAGGAACAGGATTTTTTGTTGAAAAATTGGGGATTTTGTTACAAGTTTTAGCCATTCAGTTGTTAAGACTGATTAAGAGTATTCTATAAAAGTTGGATGTAACAAGGATTAAATATGGTATTTGAAAAGGATGATTACAATATTGTTTTGTATAATTCCATAAATCACAGGACTAATGAATGGGCTGTATATAAGGAAAGCGGAAACAACCTCAGACAACACCCAGAAGGCAAAACAACAGAATGACACGTTTGAATAAAGCATTGTCGCACTGGAGAAAGGTTGTGCCGAGTCCTTTTCATTTTGATGTCCAGCTATCCAACAACTACTTTCAGGGAATATTAAGCATCTTTGCTTCAAACATGACTTAGAAAAATACAGTCTAAATAAAATGGCTCTGCTTGCACGCCTTGCTGAAGTGTGTTGATATAATTTATTTAAATTGCTGGCTGCGGTTTGTGGGTCACTCATTCACAACAACGTCAGTGTTAACAATCACAGTCATAACAGAGCAGAATGTGTATGATTTGTAACGCATAACGCTTTATAAATGCCTTATGCATTTTTGAATGGGTTAATTAAATAGAGGTTCCAATGTGTCTGCATACTGAAAAGTATCAAGAAACCAATTTGGTGCCATTCAGTTAAGCCCCACAGCAAAGATATGGCCTCAAAATGACCACACAGCTGAAACAACACCTCCGTGATGCAGTTTATACAAAAACAGAAAGGTCTGAGCCTCCGGGGTTATGCTAAGTCTATAAATAATAAATTAAATGGCAACTGTTTTGGTAACCAATTAATTGTTCAGGTGAAATGCCAAACACGGCCTAGTTCCAGCTTCTTAAATGAGGATTCACCCGTTCTCTGGTTAATATGATTATTAAAACATCTTCAGGTTTGGGACTGTTGGTTGGATAAGAACTGCGGTGTCAAGACCTCCCCAGGGCTCCAGACTAACTTTTTGCATTGGTTGCACTGGTGCGCCTAACTTTTTTTTTTAGGTGCACCAGCACAAAATTTAGGTGCACCCACATTTTTCATCGTGTCGCCTTTAATGCCAAAAGGTCACCTTTTTATCGCTCTGCTTTTACATAATGACACCCCCCTTATGGCCTAGGTTAACTGCAGCACCATCAGCACCCAGAGGAACCGTTTTATCCAGCCAATCTGCACACTGATGCCCAAGCGCAGTAAATGCTTGCTTTGTGGCACAATAAAAAGATCATAAAGGTCACTAGCCTATAGATTGCAAATGGAAAACTGTTTATGTGATCTTAGCCTAGCCTACTTATATTTTTACTTAGGCTATTCATTTTTAATAATAATATTAGGAATAGGCTACTATACAATTTCCTATTCATGATGTCTCATGCTGTAATGTGGGCCTTCAAACATGTCCGTGTCCATGCTCCACCTCGACATGTCCAATTAACATGTTGACCGGCCTCCCTTTATGCAAAACGCAGCAGTAGACAATAACGCACTCCTTCGTAGAGACGTCTGTGTCGCCGTCAGTCATGAATGACGTGTACGTGACGTTTCCAACCTCCGCAGCTGTCTTGTTCTTGTTCTTTAGTGTGTCAGCATTATTTTTCATCAGAATCATTTCTGACTTAAATTAAGTGAACGGCAACTCCTCCTTTGCAATATTGTATGCGACGTTGAATTTTATAATCATTTCAGATTCCTCAGCGGACCTGATCGATACAGCCTGACGCTGAAATGCAGCTGGATGAGGGGCCACTTTATTAACACACTTATCACGGCATGTAGTATGCTTTTTGGACATATTGCGCCTTTTCAGCGTCTCGATGCGAAATGTTGTTGACTCTTCCACAAACGCACTATTACCGGACAAATTCTGACCGCACTCCCGACAATAAATGCAGTGTATTGAGTCCCTTTCTTTATCGTACATCAGACAGGGAAATTGCTTCAACCAGTCCGGTCTGAAGGCATATTTTTGGGCTTTTTAATTAGTCTCGGGGCGAGGCTTTCTGCCTCTCTTCACTTTCAAAGAGAATCGAAGCGCTCAGAGTACCTGCTCCGCTCGCTCGCATTGTTCGAACCGACACAATTTACAGCAGTGAAAAGGACCACAGCCAATCAGAGGCAAGGACCCGCCTGCGCTCTGTCTCTTATTGGTTTAGACCACGATACCGTCAGGAGAACATAAAGAGATACTGCGCTTATGATTTTTTTTTTTCACTCGAGCAGCGTTAGGTGCACCAGTGCGACCTACTATTTTTTTCAGTCGCACTCATAAAAATTTTGGTCGCATATGCGACCAAAATGGTCGCACTCTGGAGCCCTGCTCCCCTTAGGCTGTAGAAACATGCGATGGATAATTTGTTTTAGAATTAAAGTCACAAAAAACATGCAATGAATTCTGCATCAAGAAAATAATCTTTCATTTGCACAAGTATCCCTACTGTGGACATTGCACTATCACAGTGGATTCATTCAAATTGCAGGTGTTATGAAGTCCAATGCATTTTAGCAAATATGCAGACTGGACTCCCCACAAATAAATTAGAGTTTAAAAGGTGTAAAATTCGAAGTAAATTGAATACTAACAAAACGAACAGTGCAAACAATGGCAGCAGTGCTGACAGAACCAACAGGATCACTGGAGGATCACTGGAGGATCACAGCTACGCTGTGGGTCGGGGCGAAGTGATCTGGGGTAACCGCTGTATGAGCACAGTGCAGAGTGGAGGTGGTTAGCTAGCTAGCCAGCCAAAATAGTTGTTTGCTAGAGCGAGCTATATTAAGACTGTGAATATAATAGCATGTAACTACGGCCATAATTGTACGATGCTGAAATGCTTTCAAGTCACAAAACAGGTAACAGCATTAATACACAATCATCTGCAACAGGGAGCCATCCGGCAATCAGGCCTTGGGAGTGTTATTAACACACAGACGTAGCTTTTACTATAATTATATATTATTATATACACAATATAATTGAACTACTACATACCTTTAAGGTAGTTTCATTGACTGAAGCTGTAGAGGGTTTTATGAAGTCCACAAGGACAAGGAAATGTGAGCTAATTATTAACCACTAGTGCTTCCTTGCTGAGTCACTACGAGCCAACTAGAGTGGAGAAAACAAGCAGCTTCACACAGGTCAAAGCCAGACGGGTCTACCACAGGTGGGAATGCCAGAAACTAACTCGAACTGGATCTACATTTATGTAACTGAGCAAACGTAAAAACTTTTTTCAAGCTGAAAAAGGAACTGGAAAAACAAAATCCCCCCCCAAAAAATAAAAATAAATAAATAAAAGGGGTAAAAGTTTGAGGAGTCCAAGGAAGGTTCTGTATTGGTATCTTTGGCATTACCATCAAGCAGGGCAGGAGAGACAAGAGCACACTCTGACTAGTCTTCCACTTTTAGTCCCAATTCTGGCTCAGCTTGACTCCTGGCTTCACAGAGACCAGAGGAAATGGTCCTGTTCCCAAACACAAACTATTTCCTTCCCCCAACGACCTGCTCCGTGGGAGCCCCGCTCTGGCTTCCGGACAGTTTAACAGCCCAGCTACGGTGAGCATGGAGCGGAGCTTAATGACACTTTTCATATCGGGGTCCCCTACTGGGTTAAAATCTTTCTACTTCAGAAAGATGAAGCCAGTGAGTTAGTAAACATTGTGAGACGCCTCTATGCGGATCTACCTGTAATGTCACCGGACTGACCTCTGCAGAAGAGATATTAAACGACCAGATTATCTAGAAAACTACACGGGGAGCTGGATGAGCACTCTCTGACCTTGACCTCCTCTACGCACTGCTTAACAAACACCGAGGGCGAAATAATCATCAGCAGAAGGGGAAAGAGTTTGAGGTCAGTCTTGATACGCTTAAAAGCTTTTGTCCTACATGCTTCTTCTTCACTAACTGTCTCCTTTCCTCCAGCACATTAAGAGGATACACGGAGTCCAGAAAAAACACCACACACGTCCACATTTACCTCTAAAGCCAGGGCGGTCTTGTCGTAGGCATTGGGCACCCTCTTCTGTATGGCCCTGGCAAAGACAGGTCCATTCTGGAGATTTGGGAGGGGGGTGGGCTGGGCATACTGGCTAGGGTCTCCCAGCAGTGGAGCACCAGACTGGGCTGCAGAGCTGTCAGAGTTCCCTTGCATCCCCATTCCTCCCGGCGGTCCCCCAGGTACACCGGGCCCTGCCAGCGAACTCGGAGACGCTGGTCGGTACTTCTCCACATACGGCACCGGGATCATCCCCGCCCGGCCTTCAGAGTTCTGGGCATTCCACCACTGCTCCTCTGGCTTCTCCAGGACTCGAAGAATATCGCCCTTCCTAAACGGGAGATCCTCCTCGTCATTTCCAGGGAAATCGAAAAGCGCTCGGACATACTCGTCTTCCAGGCGTGGCGGGGGTCCCCCAGGGCCCACGCTGATGAAGGAGGTGTGTTTGGACTTGTTGATGGGTTCTATTAAGGTGGTGGTGTCCAAGTAGTGGATTTTATAGAACTCTAGCAAAGCAGGGAGGGCGTCAAACTCCTGGTCACCGATACGGAACCTCGGATGGGCCAAACCTGATGAAAACAAGGGAGTGAAAGACAAAATGATATAACTTCTTAACCATTATACTACTATACTACCATGTTCAATTCTGGCAGATCTGAAGAATATCTATTTATGTAACCATGCATGATGGTGATGTTTTCCAGAAAGACCAGGAAGGATTTGTTTCCTTATTTTGCATGTTTTGGTTCCTTCAAATTATATTTCTGTGTTTAAGAAAAGGCACAAGGAAATAAAACATAACATTTTCTGCAATGCCCACACAGGAAAATCCCAGAAAAGGCAGGGGGGGGGGAGACATCTGGTCAAAGTCTATTGAAACGTTTTATTAGGGTCAGTTGGTATGTTAGGCTCATTTTAAAAGGTGCACCAGGACTCACTGCTCTTTGAAAACTCCCACTAGTGAGAGAAAAGTGCACCAGTCTGTATGATTTACTGAACCTATGTGTTGCATAACGTGTGGTGGGTTGACTGTCTGAGTAGTCGGACAGGGTCTGAAACCACCAGAGATGTGTTTGCATATTCACACACACAACGCCAACATTACATTGACACGTTTCAACGAGGCTGGCCTGTCGTGGTCTCCACACTGGAGATTGGGAAAGGCACTATTGCGCATCTCCTTTGGTGCAAGTCATGCAAGAATGGTCACATCAGCATCCCCACGATACCGAGCCCCGCCAAACCACTCCGTTGTCTTACCTGGACCGGACTGTCGGTTGTTGCTGATGCTGTTAATGATGTAATGCGAGACTTTGGAGTTCTCCGACACCGAGAGCACGTAGTCGCCGGGGCTGGTGATGGAGTCCCGGACCAGAAACACGCCGTGCCTCTGCCCCTGCAACAGAGACACAGCCTCCTGCCTGCTCAACCGACCCCAGTACCAGCTGCCACGGTCCTCCGCGTCAAAATTTCCGGCCATGATAAACACTCCAAAGCCGAGGCTTCACCGGGCCTTCCCGTCTCTCCCTCCCGTTATCCACAGGCGAAGCCTTCAACTCATACAAAAACTTTAGCGCCTAGAGCACGTTTAGTAAACAGGCGACATCCGCAGATGGCCGTCAGGGCATCAACTCGCCGACGTAGACCCGCAACCACGAGCTAAAAGGGACTCTCGTCTGGTTTACGACCGGAATTGAGCCCCGGTACTCATATAATGCGTTTAAGCGACAGAATTCAAGCTAAAATCCAGCGACCGATGACAACTAACTTCAAAAAACTGAAATGGCGGATACGGGAAACAAAAAAAGACCTCACTCACCGGATGTGACGTAGTAATTATGTGCAGACAGACGCGCCAGTGTCAAGTTGCTCACAATCTAACAGAAGACTTCCGTTTCGAGCTTACATTGCTCATCGTACAAGTTTATAATGCCTAAATACAGTTTAAATTAACTGTATAATTTGACGTCACTTGTATTATACGTTTTATTTCGCCCATTATCAAATACTACGGCGTATAATTAACTTTTTTAAAGTAACATATTTGTCAGCTTTTATTTTGAAGTAAACGGCTCTTCCAGTTCATGTTACCTTGAGCTGTTCATGTAAACCCTGTCCTTCGTGTTGGTGGCTTGTTGAGGGACCTAAATCTTGCCTCTTTACTGCGCCAGATCAGCAGCAGTGCTGCAAACACACACACACACACACACACACACTCCACGTTCAGCACCCAAGGCATTTAGAAGCTCTTAATAATATATCTAGCATATTTAACCTGGTACATAGCGGCCTGGTTGCAATTTGTAAGCTTGGCCACTAGATGTCAGCCAAACACTAATACATTTCAAGACCATTAAACCTTTGTCCTCAACACATAATCAAACTGATACTGTATTAACTTAAAAAGAAAAAAACCAAACCATATGCCAAGTTAGAGACAGAATCCAAGCCACTATTTCACTGATCAACAACATTTTCGGCCAACAGGTCTAGTGCCAAGTAGGGCAAGTGGGCCAAAGCCAATGCTTGCAACAGAAAAAAGAAAGGAAAGTGTGGTTTTAGTGGAAATATAATTCTGGATTAATGCATGGCATTAAAACAATCCTTGGTTGCTTATTATTATCATTATTATAGTACAGTGTGTAGGATTTGGCGACATCTATCAGTGAGGTTGCAGATTGCAACCAAAATAAACTTTCAACCCTGCTAAGCATGTAGGCAAACGATAGAGCAAGGGGGAGCACTGTTTTTAAAACGTAACTTTAAATAGTGGTTCCAACAATGGAATTTTAATTCTGGGCAACTGCAGAAACATAGGGAGGCCTGCTTCATATGTAAATATAAATTATCTCATTTTAAGGTAACAAAACATAACGACTGCTATTTTCAGGTGATTGTATATATTATACTAAATAAAATATATTTATTATTATTATGTTCCACACACTGGCCCTTTAAGGAGAGTGGCTAGATAGAATTGTTGTGCATTGTTGTTTTAAATGTGCTTGGCACTAGCAGAGGAGCCACAGGATATTATTATAACAAATTATTATAACAAATGTTATTATCATAACAAACCACTGCAATAATAACATATTTAACTCAAACAGCTAGCATGACAATGAAGATCCAGCTTTCAGGATCTCAAGCATCATCTGAGAGGATTATTACACATGAAAACAGCAGGACAACATGGTAAGATGACTCCCTGTATAAAGGATTTATAAGTTATGACTAATGTTGGCTTTGTGAACCTTAAGGTTGCCAGTTTGGGGCTGGTGTTGATCCTCCTCCTACATCACACTTTGCCTGTGTTGCTCAATTAATCACTATGAGACTTATTGGACACCCCTTTCTTCTCTAGTAACACTCACATTATGGTGGATCTCAGCAGATGTACACACACACACACACACACACACACACAGACACACGCTCTACTTCAAACACAATAAATGCATTTGTTTTTGCATCATAGAATTTATTGGGATCCAAACAGAAAGAACGTTTTACAACTCCATGTAATGCACAGAGCATTATTGTTTTCAAAGGGTCATATCGATGAAGTGGGGGAAGGAAAGAGTGACAGAAGAGGATCCCGTCTAGAGAGTAACACAGAGGTATACTGTAGAAATATATATTGAAGAAAGAGTCACGGAGAGTGAAAAGACCCAAGGATACAGATTCACATTACCATGTTTCTTTTTACATCTATCAGAGTAACACACATGCTGCATCGTCACAGCTCCTCCTGCTCTATGAGGCCAAGTTGAGAGTCTTCAGTCAGTGTGCCTGACCTCTGTACATAAGCTAATAGTTGTTTTTTTTTAATAAATTCTTGTTACTTCTGAGACGAATCAAGCAACCCCACATTAATTCTTGCATGGAATCAAATTTCAAATCAAAATCTGGATCCTTCATCAAAGGTAGATGACTCTGAGGGATGAAAGGTTTCAAGTTAAAAGCCCACATCTAGACTGATGTATTAGTCGATCTCTCTGCTTTGATTTGTGACGTTAAACATGCGTTCTGATCTCCACCGTCCAACTCTTTCTCTCTCTCTCTCTGCAGTCAGGAGTCCTGACAGAGCAGCGGGCAGGAAAGCACACTAAACCTTGGGATTAAGTCTTCCACGAGAGTTCTTGATGTTAGAGGTCACCTGTATTGAGACAGCTTGACCCCTGAGCATCAGGTCTGACCACCGATGCTGTCCTGCATCTAGAGCCAGTGATCCACACTGACTAGCAGTTAATTGCATTCAAACATTCCCATAGAAATCTGAACTCGCTCTGTATTGGTGTCTGTCCACACAATGGCTTCCACTGCTGAAAATCAATGTGGTTTTCAAGGACGACCGTCCACCGTCTCATTCACTGCATGTGTGATGAAGCACACAGCTGACCTGCCTGCTGCCTGCCTTTCTGCTTCGACGGCTGGTTGAACGGAGCGTTTGACAAAGTTCATTTTGCAGGGACAACGCAAAAGCAACAACAGCTTGTTGTGACGGAAGCTTAAAGGGAAGTTTCTCTTTGTGATCGGCATGAAGTGCATTGAATCTTCACATGCTAGTATGTTGTTATGACTGGGTTTGCTGCATGGCGAGCATGAGCCACACAGAGCGACCAATTCCCTTCTTCACTGATGATCAGATACAATACATGGTGGCATTAAATGGAATAGTAGGGCAGCAAAAATCAATATTAGTATTGTTATATATTCTATAATACGTATTTGAAATGTATTGAATAACCTTTAAAGGGCCAGTGTGCACCATTTGTGGAATCCTTGTCTTTTTATTACCTAAGAGTGAGCTGGTATTCACATCGGGAGCCGGTCCTCTTCACGGAGTCCGCTACGTTGCAGCTTCTTCCTTGTTTCTATCCCAGATCGCTCTCGAGTGGGTCATTCATGTTTTCACGTAGTAGATCTCCCACACACTTGGCACACAGGAGAAGTTTCAGTTGGTTGCAATCTGCCACTTCACCACTAGATGCCACCAAATCCTACACACTGGCTATTCAGCTGATTCCTTGCCTTGCTTTTATGGGCTCTGCTAAATTTAAACGGTATTCATTCATTTGAATGTCACCATGGCTTGCCTATAAGTCAGGATTTACATTCAATTAAATCAATTTATACCGAACCGATCTGATCAGCTAGTTTACACATTTCATTTGAGTTTCTAGTGATTATTTCTTGCTCACCAGAATGTGGTTTCCATGAAATCTTTCAAACAGAAAAGAGCTCTGCATAATTTGGTCATCAAGCACAGTACAAACATCTGCCAATTCTATGAAGTATGTTGGATTCTTGCCATGTTCACCCAATGACCTTTCCAAAAAGTCTAAAAGCAAATCCTTCCAGAGGTAATACAGCGAGCAGAAAGACAAAATGAAAGGAGAACATGGACAGCAATAACTACTGCATTGTAGTAGGGGCACTTCATCAATTTAATATTGCACATCCATAAAGCTGCAGGATTCGCAGCAGGCTGTGAGCTGGAGTTATACTAGCTGGCAATTTCAAAGTTGCACACTAAAACGTCTATGTGACAAGTGCGTAGTTACATTCTCCTCCTTTTCATTTCATCAAAGCCGTTCCACTCAGTGCCTTTTTAGGATATCACAAATCAGGAGTCTGGTTCATATTTTCTCTTTTCCAACTTTTAAGCATTATTTGTGTACACAAATATAACTACAAAATTCACATATAGGAATCCTTGATCTGAGTGGTATTCCCCTTTAAATAGCTCATTTTCAATCTAAACAATTGCCCCTGCACACATTAAAAAACACGCAGTATAGTGTATTTACTATATATATATATATATCAAAAAATACAGTTAGTTTGTTAAAGCTTTCCATTGGACTATAAGGAACACATGGGATGGAAAGCGCAGGGCGGTTGAGAGCTACATAAGGATTATAATTTGTTGTTACGGCGTACGTGAATGTGATCATAGCTGCAGCCGATATATAAACACAGCCCTGTAAGCATGTGATGCACACTAGTGCACAGTACTGTGGAGTGAAACATGACCTGGATTATGAGGAAAAGGCTACTAAATATTTCAACGTGATACCCAGGACTTTGCATTGGGACACATGGCCATAACGTTATCATATCTATCTGCTGTAGACTCACAGCCCCTTGTCTGATCGAAAGAGGACACTTTTCATGTGTTTTTTCTTACAGCTTTTACTGTGAACTTTTCTTGTATCAGTTGTTTATTTCTTTTGGTTTCAGCTGACTAATTTCACCTCCAGTGCACTTCTCCTCCACTGAAGCACGGTGCATCTGTTCATTCCTTGAGAAGCGGCTGATTTCCATGAAGCGGCTCGACTTTTGATTCCTGTCTATTTTCCAATCCATCTGTCTAGCCGTTGATGCGTGTGGGTGGAAAACATTTCAAGCATTTCCAATTCTAGTGTTTGTCAAAGAGAAAAATTAGTTTAGTTTGTGTGTGTGTCTTTGTTTTTTTCCCCCCAAAATATTTTCTCCTCTTTTTTTTCATCTTTGAACACACGCTCTTAACCAATAACGGTACAGGCACATGTAGGTATCACCAGGGTTACTGGACGGAAAGGACCTGATAAAAGGTTAACATTCTATACGTAAAAAGCCTTTATGTGATGTAATTACTCAATCTATTCTATGCATTAGCATCCTTAGTCTAGTCGCACTTTCAAATCAAACAGTTACGATAAAAACAGACATCCTGTGGGGGGATTGTCTTCTCATGTTACAGTCACCAAGAGTCACCTGGGTTCAGTTCTCTGCCACTTTCTGAACGCCTGCGGATGGTGGCTGGTCACAAATCAGATCAGTGGATGGAGCATCCAGTGCCATGTTCATATGGATCACATCCTCCTAGCGCGGCAGCCTGTTTGACTTTGAGCACACTCGGTCGTCCTCTGCAGGAGTCTGCTCCTGCCTCCTTCCACGGGACTCGACACAGAAGGGGAAACATAAGCAGGAGAGGAGCAGCAATCAGGTCAAGTGATCTGACTGGTCCGTCACCTCGTCCTCGTCGTCCTCCATCCTCATTGGCTCGACGGCTCCAGAGGAGTGTTGTGACTGGCTGGAGCCAGACATGTGGGAGGAGTGGCTGTGTGTGTCATCGTCGTCGTCCGCCATGATGGCCCTCTTCCCCGGCTGCTGCACTTTCCCCCGCACCTCCTTCCCCAGCTTCTCCTCCTCCCCACTCCACCCCCTCCGCCTCCCCCCTTTCCTCTGCTCCTCCACCGTCCACATGCTCTCGTCCTCGTCCTCTTTGCCCCGCACCTCCCTGTCGAAGTCCAGCAGCTCCTCCATCATCTCCTCTATCTCCATCTCTCCATCCAGCTCCTCCTCCACCTCCGACCGGAGCTCGCCCATGCTCTCAGTTCGGTTGGTGTCGTCGGTCTCCTCCTCTTCCCCGAGCCCCCTCAGTCTCTCAGGCGCGTCGCTGGCCTGACTCTCGCCGAACTCCAGGATGGTGGGCAGGTTTCCCTGCTTGGGACAGCGTTTCCTCAGGCTGACCAGGAAGGGCTGCGGCAGAGAGAAGATGTCCACGTTGTTGCCCAGGTCAATCCATGTCACACTCGGGAAAGTGCCGGGATCCTAGGGTAGAAAATATCAACATAATGTATAACATCATCATTTTCTCATTTTATCTGAAGTGAATATTATTTCAAAGAACTCTAACTGGTTATGAACAAAAACACAATTTAATACTGATACCTTTATATGACCTACATAAGTAAATGAGACCATCCGCAGAAGCCTTAAACTTGCATTCTTTCTAACGGCCATCAGGGGGCGACTCCTCTCTGATTGTTTGGAAGTCTATGAGAAAATGACCTTACTTCTTTCTTGATTCAGAGTTTATGGTCCACATTTAGAGTCAAATAAAGCATCTTATGATTTATTTTTCTCATGGCTTCCAACGTTAAGCCTTTCATATTGTGTTTTCAGTTCAAGTTGGGGTGAAGGCGGGTTACAGCCTGGACAGATCCAGTCCATCTATACCTCCACACAGAAGGAACCTGAACCCAGCCTTCTTGTGTCTTCTGTGGTTGGACCAGACATTACTGTGCATGTGCTGAACCCCAATGATATGAAGCGTGACATCCCCCTGTTTTTTGGTAGACGCTTTAACTAAATTATTAATGACAAGGTCCCTTCATCCATGATAAATGGAGCTAAATCCCTCAGTGTTGCTGCCGGTCAGGAGTGAGCGCAGCTGAGGTTCCAGCCACTTGTGCTAACGGCTGCTAGGCACTGCTTTCAAGACGGCTCAGATGGTCTTTAAGTAACGAAAAAAATCAACTAATTCTCTCAGCAAATTGAAAGTCACTCTGGCCCAGGAGCAAAACTCGAAGCACGTCTGATTCCACGTTCCAAATACAGCCCTTAATGTTGCTGAATGTCTGCATGGAAGCCTGTGCAGCACCTCTGTACTGCACATCTGTTCTGTATACCTCCTATAGTTCAACATCAACAACTATATGAACATGTGTGACTTGCTGACCTTCAGGGCATCAGTCAGCTCCTTCAGAACGGTTCTGGTGAGCCTGTTCCCGTTCAGTGCCAGGGTCTCCAGGTGTGGCAGGGCGGCCAGCGTCGGCAGGAGCAGGAGGAAGGCCTCGTCCGTCAGCTCGGTGAAGCCCAGCTCCAGGCTGACCACGATGGACGCATGGCGCTGGAGGTGCGCACAGAGGCGCTCCATGTCGCGAGCCACCAGAGGGATCCCGGACAGATCCAGGGCCCCGCTGGACAGAGGGGCCAACAGTACCGCCTTCAAACTGGAGGAGGACACAAGAGCCAACATTAGAGCCGATGTGATTCAGGATTGTTAGTTTGTGCTTTATCTTTTGGTGCATTTTATACATGAATTTGCCGAGAGCGTATTGTGTAAACTTTTCATAATATTGCATTTTTGTAATGCAAATAATTCTATAGAATATCATCACACAATTTGCCACCTCCACTCATCACATCAAACCTGCCACTTTTCAAAATGACGGCATGGTTTCGTTTCCTCTTATGCAGCTGTCATTTATTCACTGAGAAGAACCCACGACAGAATGCATCCAACAATAAACCGCTTCACGAACTGTTCTTTCTTTGATTGTTTGTTCACATCATACAGAAACGTTTTGCTGCTATTACTGACTATTGTTGCTACTTTCTTACATATACATAGTAGACTTTTTTTTATTCATTTTAGTATTAGTAAATGTCTTTATCCGTTGTCCACTTTATTGTTTATTCTTGTCTTGTCTGTCCCTGTGCACATGATCTCTTTTCACCGTGGGACAGGGAGAAACGTCTTCTCGATTCCTTTGTTCTCCTGATATTCACTAGTAAATGCTGTATCATGATCACTAAACTGATGTGCTGATTGGTCATGTGAGACAGGATGTACAGGAGGAATAGTTTGACATTTTTTTTGTGCCGAGCATTAGATGAGAAAATCAACGATCATCTCATCTGACTTTCGACAATAAAGACACTTTTCCCAAAATGTCAAACTATGCTTTTCGATGGAAACTTCAAACCATCTGCCCACTGAAACTCTGTGGTCAATGGAAAAAAAAAAAAAGAAAGTCCACACTGAATGAGGTAATGTGCAGAGAAAGAATGGATTTCACCTGGCAGCTAATGGAAACTACAACACACACTTGAGAAGCGCAGACCCAGACAGGCAGGCAGGCAGGCAGACACCGAGGGGATTTAGGGCTTAAGAGGCTGAAGTTTGAAGAATGGAAAAAATGGCTGTTGAGCAGCAAAAACACTTAAAGCTGTACACTCTAACCACAAAGTCCTTGCTAAAAATAAACCCGATGGGCTCCTGGATTTGGCAGAGAATTTAGTGAGCGGACACAAAGCAAAAGGAAAATCAGAATTACATTTCTTTTTCCATTTTACAAGTGAAAACAAAATCTGTAATACACAGTGAACATGAGGGCCAAACATCGATCCTGCTCATAAATAACACACTCACACACACACACGTGACTGTCAGTGTCATCAGTTAACAGCTGAATATGTTTATCTATTCATGTGCCAGAGAGACTTCAGAGGAACGGAGGCCAGAGCAGCCTGAAGCCAGAGCAGCCTGAAGCCAGAGCAGTGAGCGTGCACGGGTCAAATATAGTCCCCCAACATGTTTCTGCTCATTCTCCCAACGGTTACACAGAGTGGGCTGATGTCGCTGCGTTTTATTTTTGGTTTTAACGTTCGGGCCAAAACATGCAGCTAGCTGTCAATCTCCCGACATCGCTTGGGATCGGATGGATGGTACGAATGTATTTTTATTTTTTCTAAACATTCACGGCTAATTTTGGCTAACTTTTCTTCTCGTGTCACCGCGAGGTTTGAGTGAAATATCTCTACAGCTATTGGAAGGATTCCAATGACATTTAGTGCAGACATTCAACCTGACTTTGGTTACAAATGACATGAAAACTAATAACATTGCCATCAGCCTCAGCTGTACTTTGTGTTTAGTGCTAATTAGCAATGTTAGCATGGTTTATATGCACCACTACATGATGTCCTTGCTCGGCCACGTACATACTCAGGAAGAAGACATTCTTAATTAGGGAAAAAGCAACACTGATTCTGCTGCAACACAAAGCAACACTGATTCTGCTGCATATATTTATGAATACAATAAGTACAATAAATACCTCAAACTATTTATGTGAAGCTGCTGAAAAGTCCCTCCCCACCCCCTGCATCATATTCACCAACACCACCGAAACACCTGGTAAATCTGTTACGAGTACAATTACTAAATAATTAGTAGTATTAGTTAACTGTAAACCAATGTTTAAGTACCTATAAATTGACCATAAATCAATATTATAAGGTTTTGCAACTCTTTACTATAAAATAAAGTTTATATAAAACAATTCTTCCAGATGATTATGGAGAGATGTTCTTTTTTTTAATAATGAAGCACCTGTTGGACACTTTTCAATGAAATGACCTGAGAAAAGAAATGCCCCAATGATGAGGAATATTATTTTACCTCTCACTGTTTGGCTAAGTTGACAAAAAAAAAACACCTCCCCAGAAGGCTTGAGCTCCAAGACCAACGGTGCAGCGATGCCCTCGCCCCCCCTAGTGACGCGGCCTGTGACAACAGATCAAATAGTGGCCGATGCACTGATGACTCAGAACAGTAAAACCACACACACCCGGTTTGGGAACCGTTATTTACCATGCTTCACCCCTTCCCTCTCTCTTTACACAGACAATCCACTTTACCCCGACAGTCCTCCTCAGTTTAAAGCAATAAACAAGGCTGGGCACGAGTAGTAGAGTGTAAATAAAAAGCAGATGAGACGCTGAGAGAGCTGATGATGTATTTGGCGTTGGACCAGAATCCCACGCTGCAGAGCGAGAGACGAACCATCGCTGCGAACTGAGGTCACTCACCCCCGTTTGGACGAGGACCAGCAGATCGCTGAGACAGAGGGCTGGCTTGGTCGTCTCAAACATACACTTTTTCCACTCATATTCTATCCTTACTCTGCAAACGGAGAGTTACTGATGCCATGTCAGGCTTTCCACTCTAGCACAGCACATCTGACAATCTGGGAGATAGAAACAACACCATCATGATAATGATCCACACACATCCATCCATCCATCCATCCATTTTCTACCGCTTATCCTGTATTCGGGGTCGCGGGGGGGCTGGAGCCGATCCCAGCTGTCATTGGGCGCAGGCAGGGTACACCCTGGACAGGACGCCAGTCTATCACAGGGCTGACATGTAGAGACAGACAACCATTCACGCACACATTCACACCTACGGGCAATTTAGAGTCATCAATGAACCTATCCCCATCCTGCATGTCTTTGGACTGTGGGAGGAAGCCGGAGAACCCGGAGAGAACCCACGCTTACACGGGGAGAACATGCAAACTCCACACAGAAGGAACCCAGGCCGACCCGGGAATCGAACCCAGGACCCTCTTGCTGTGAGGCGAGAGTGCTACCCACTACACCACCGTGCAGCCGATCCACACACAAATTAGGATTTTTAAAATAACACTTCTGTTTCTGGGAACACCATTGTAAACTGCAACTAACAGCTTGTTGCTCATCAGAGCTGCACATCTGCCTGCATGAACTGAAATCAAAAATGCAGAACTCCACACGGTTTGGACGGAGACACCGTGGGAGGAATGGACAATTCTGAGGGAGTTATTCATGCAGAAATAAGTTTGTATTGATCTATTTCTTAAGAGGTGTGAACTGTTTTTCAATGCACAGTGTTGATTTATGCTTAAGTAAGTCTGCGTGAAGGTTCTGAATATATTTTACAACAATCTGGTGCTTGTCCCGACAGATCTGCTGCACATAATAAAGCACGAGTGTGTAACACCACTGCAGTGGGAGACTACATGGATTCACCAGTGTAGGAAATGTAAACAAACTGTCATGGATTACAGTGCTGGTAAAAAAACCCACTCGTGAATCTTTATTCTACTGGCATCAATAATTAGATAATACAATAATAATACAAACAAGTGACAGAAGGCCCGAGACATGCCCATGAGGAGAAACATGACGCAGCTTCATAAATGATGCCAATAAACCACACAACGATCAGCAATGGAAACCTGTTGCAAATGAAAAATCAAACTGCAGCGAGCTGAAACAATACAAAAAAAACAGATACAAAGTCAAAAACATGCAAACCCCGAAAACAAAAAACAACTCAACAGGAGTGAGGTTCTCCAGGCCTCTAGGGGGAGCCCTTAGAGGAACAGCTTGATTTGTTTTTGTCTCCCAGAGCTCTATGATAGAACCTCACATTACTACAGAGACCCAACCAAACTCTCTATAAACCAGAGACTGTCTCAACGGTACAAACAACAAGACGACATTGTCTTGATGAGGTTATTTTCAGTGGCGATGGAGCCGCTACGCTGCGTAGCCTTGCTCCAAACCATGACTTCTGATTTTGTTGTCGACGAATTGTCTTTTAATCCATTTGCTGCCATTAAATCACAACAAAACTGTTTATTGTTGAAGAAATTCTGCACATCTATGTGCGACCCGGTCTTTGGGAATGACTGCCCCAGAGGCCTGAAGAGCCTCTTTGTGTTGACTGGATATGCAGCATATATTTCTTTTGGCTTTGTGCAGCTTTTTTCATATGCAGAATGTTTCCAATGTTGTATTTGTTTTGGATTTCTGTGTGCATTTTTTAATCGGCATCGTTTCTAAAGCTGCAGTATGTTCCTCCCAATGCTGCTTGAGGGAGAAGCGTGGCGTGCTTCACGGGGAGAAAAAGGCATTCTTGCAGGTGGAAGATCTGTCCTGCTAACCGATCCGACACGGAAACGACACGGGATGATCTCTGAAGGAAGTTAGACGATAAAATGTTCCCATGCTGATAGTCTGACCTACATACCTCCAATCATCCCCTTCACAAAGTCATATCTGCTCTAGAGATCCCAGACGTGTGTTCTGTGTGAAGACTTTGTCACAGCCTGGATTATATACCACATCTCTAAAAACGCCACGTTTGCCTCGGCGCCTCTTGGGTGCGTCACCACTGCTTTTAGCCTCTCCGTGTCCCTGCATGTCGCTGTGTGATCCGCTCAGCCCACCGCGCCACGTCGTGGACGCTCGCCCCCGCTCTGCCGGCAGTCTCGTCTTCTGAAAGGCCTTAAACCGCCCACTCGCTTCCCCAATCTGACTCACAAGGTGAATCCAGGTGAAACCGACTGTCCCCCGCTGCATCCTCTCCAGACATGTGATGTGTATTTACGACGGTGGGGGAAGACAGATTATACAGGGGGGATTTAGGATGGTGCATTTAATTAGAAGAATGCCCCCCCTCTTCAGGTCATTCATCCAGTCAGCTGGAAGACAGCGGGTCTCCTCCTGCCTCCTCTCCCCTGCGACAGAGAAAGTGAGAAAGCAGCTCCTCCCTCTCCTCCACAGGTTGCATGGAGGTCGTGAGCTGTTGTGTTTATGTCTGCCTGGCTGTGTGAACGGCTCACACACAACAGACGAGCAGGAGGAGCATCATGTTAACTGCAAGACCATTCTCGGTTTTATGGACGTATTTTCAAGAGGAATCGCTGACTCCGGTAGTTTGATGTAATCATATGTGAGCTGTGTTGTGCTGTGTTGTGTTGCAGAGTCATGTTCCAAGCAGTCACTCCAGCAGCCCCATCACACTGATTAGGCCAAGCAGAGAGGAGGAGCTGGTTGGGATTGTGTGTTGGCAAGAATCTGATCAGAAGATCCGTGTTATCATTCAATACCACAATAGCTCATGGCATATTAAGAGAATGGAGATCATCTTTTACAGGTTCCCATTAGAGAACTGGGGGGATAGGAACCCTGGGAACGTTGAACCCACTGTCAAGTTCCCATAATATGTCAGATGAACCTGGGGAACGTAGGACCATAGGAACAGAGGAATACTCCAAGCAACATGATATAATGCATTTTTTATCTAATTGTATTTATTTATTTTGTATAAAATATAAGTACTCAAAATAAATTAAAAATGTTTTTTTTAATTAATAACCGGTAAAAGAGTTTTTCAAAAATAAATGCGCTGAAGTCAAAAGTACAGTATAAAGTATAAAGTTGAAGAAAATGGAAATATTTAAAGTACAGAAATGGCATTACTGTATTTTGGCAGAAAAATACAAATAATGCAACACGTGTCTATAAAATACAACAGTTGGTTTTCAACTTTGAGGGATGATGTTTTCTTTTTTGTTGTATTTTTCATACTAACAATGACCCAAATGAGTGCTGTGAAACGGTTGCTCAATCAGCCAACATTTCAGCCCTTTATTCCTCATTGTTTTGGTTTTAATGACACATTTCAACAATTACCAGTAAAAAAAAATAAAAAGCTGCATAATAATACAAAATTGCAGTCAGACTTAGTGACTAGCTGCCCAACACAGTGGAGCTTTTAGCAGTTAAAGAGCCGGATTGACGGAGAGCGCTTCCATTCATCGCGTGGCCAGAAACACAACTCCAACTGAAGCCTCTCAGCTGGATGAGGTAGGTACCTTCATCCTAAAAATCAGGTGTGTATAAGGGTCACACTGGAAATGGAAACATTAACTATACTCAAAAGATGCATGTGCAAACAAACTATTTGTGAGTGTGCTGTTGATATTCTCCTGCCCTGATTTCAAAAAGGGAACAAGAGCAACAAATAACTGTTATAGTTTTGGGAAGAAATGCAGTAGAATCCAGAATTTAGATTCTCTGTCCAAGGGCACAAGTATTATTTTGTGTATAAAAGTTAGGTATGTTGATATTTTTCTGCCCTCTAGTGACCGAAACCATCGGCGTAAATTCTGTCATTGATCTACAGAATACACTGGGAACAATTTTTGCGCAGAGAGTCTTTATCTGTGCCAGGCAGCAGCGGAGCTCAGTGGGTAATACCACCATTATTCACACAGCTAAGAGGTCACTGGTCCACTGGGAATAAACATGAGTCACAATGAGGCACCAACAAATGACGGTGTTGTGTTGTGGAGGACGGCGGCGAAGGCGAACCATCAGTCCTGCTTCATCTAATTCAAACGCACTTACGGATTCAGATCTGGCCGTGCCAATGCATTGAATGTAGATGACTGTGTTGCCCCCCCGTGTCAGCGTGCAGCGGTGGGCGTTACACACAGCAAAAGGTTACATTTGAATTTCTCCACTTCGCCACAGTACGACATATATTCATATGACTGCCTGCTGCATAATGCAAGAGAACTTATCGTCTAAAACCGGCGCTATGTTTTCTGTGGACAGACTTTTCAGCTCCTTTGAGACGTGTTGAAGCTGTGGGATTGAACACGTGTTCAACATCTGCAGTCACAAATTCATAGTTGTTTTCCTTCTAAGCCCTGAGAGAGCAGATCATTCAAATCTATCAAAAGCGTAATCCGCTTGAATCACCTCGTCTCCCACTGCAACGACGCTGGTTCTGTCATAATCTCATATATTTTTAGAAACGGGTGTTTCATTGTTTTCTCCGTTCCCCTCTGTGTGCTATGAACACAGTTATTGTAAAGCCAGCAACAGCCTCAGGGTGACTATGCTGCTAAATGGGGGAAGGAGACAGCAGAGTACAATTCAGAGGGGTAGAGAGAGAGAGAGAAAGAGAGAGAAAGAATGATTCATTGGACGAGTTAAGAGAAAGAGAAAAGATGTAGATTAAAATGAGAAAAGGGAGGGAAAGAAAATGAATCCAAGTGCTTTGAAGCGCTCAGATTAACTGCGAAACTTCATCATCTCCGTAATGTCAGTTATAGCCTGCATTAATATTTGAAGACTGAAGTTAACACTGCAACTCATTTTGAAAACGAGCAGGCGGACTGCTCACATTCAAAACAGACGTACATGTTTTCTGCAATAAATTCAAATGAGGCCGAATACAAAAGGCAACAGAGCAAAAGAGGTTATCTTTAGTCCTGATAATGCAGCTCCAAGTCCAGAGGGACAAAGAGCCTCTGAACCAACAGGAGGACCAAAGGACTTAAATCAACTGGGAAATGATAGACATGAGGAGGGTTTTACAGTGAAAACAGCAGCAAGAGCAATCAATGCATTCGTCACCAGGAACTGTCCACACACTCTCACATGAGGCCGGGCATTGTCCTGCACCAGGAGGAACCCAGGACCCACTGCACCAGGAGGAACCCAGGGCCCACTGCACCAGGAGGAACCCAGGGCCCACTGCACCAGGAGGAACCCAGGGCCCACTGCACCAGGAGGAACCCAGGGCCCACTGCATCAGGAGGAACCCAGGGCCCACTGCACCAGGAGGAACCCAGGGCCCACTGCACCAGGAGGAACCCAGGGCCCACTGCACCAGGAGGAACCCAGGGCCCACTGCACCAGGAGGAAACCAGGGCCCACTGCACCAGGAGGAACCCAGGGCCCACTGCACCAGGAGGAAACCAGGGCCCACTGCATCAGGAGGAACCCAGGGCCCACTACACCAGGAGGAACCCAGGGCCCAGTGCATCAGGAGGAACCCAGGACCCACTGCACCAGGAGGAACCCAGGACCCACTGCACCAGGAGGAACCCTGGGCCACTGCCCTAGGAGGAGCCCAGGGCCCACTGCACCAGGAGGAACCCTGGGCCACTGCCCTAGGAGGAACCCAGGGCCCACTGCACCAGGAGGGACCCAGGGCCCACTGCACCAGGAGGAACCCAGGGCCCACTGCACCAGGAGGAACCCAGTGCCCACTGGACCAGGAGGAACCCAGGGCCCACTGCACCAGGAGGAACCCAGGGCCCAATGCCCTAGGAGGAACCCAGGGCCCACTGGACCAGGAGGAACCCAGGGCCCAATGCAACAGGAGGAACCCAGTGCCCAATGCCCTAGGAGAAACCCAGGGCCCACTGCACCAGGAGGAACCCAGGGCCCACTGCACCAGGAGGAACCCAGGGTCCACTGCACCAGGAGGAACCCAGGGCCCATGGCACCAGTGTGAAGTAAATTCTGGTGTTCTCTGGTGAATGCCAATAGAGCTGCATGGTGCTGGACTGTGAGACTAGGTCCCACTAGAGGATGTCGAACCCTCATGTCACCCTCATGGAGTCTGTTTCTGACAGTTTGGATAGAAACATGGACACCAGTAGCCGGCTGGAGGTCCTGTAGGGCTCTGGCAGTCCTCCTCCTGTTCCTCCCCACACAAAGCAGCAGATCCTGGTCCTGCTGCTTGGTTGATGCCCTTCTACGTCCCTGTCAAGCTCTCCTGGTGAAACTGGATGACCCAATGAATGCATTGATAAAGTACGTGGATACAGTGTTGTTTAATATCCGGAGCCAATCAATCTGTTGGAGCAGCGCTCACAGTTGGCCAATCAGTAGACAGACAGAACAAGATGCTGGTCGGCCGACAGTACCGGGTAAATCTATGATTAGTAATCATTTTGTACAGGCGTATAACAGCATGTCATGGGTTACCATGGTGAACAACGTTGTGGTCAAGCACAACCTTAGCAAGACCTCATTATTTCTCTTCCAGCATCATTAAAAACTTGGAAAAAATGGCCTGATGGTCGACATACAGGCAGTTGATTCCTTGTTGGTTGTCAGCCAGCAGCTTGCCTACTGAACCTTTTTGATTTTCATATGGAGCAGAATGGTTTTCTCAGTGTTTCACTTCATTTTGCAGCCATCATCAACAATAGGGTGGCAAACTTTACCGAATACCTATACATATCGATATAATGATGCTAATATGGAAGGCATGGGTTCTCAGCGGCTATCGCCTGATGATGACGATAGTTCTGGACGGAGACCCATGCTGCCCCTCCAAGGTCTCCCGAGGTCAACAAGCGCAATGCTGATCATCATCGGATCGCTGCTTCTGCCTACAGAAAGAAAAGGTTTGGCTTTCTGACAAAAACATTCAAAGATTGACACTAAGAAATGATCCCCCCTGGTTCTATTAGCCCATTTGAAATATTAAAATTGTCAATCAATCTGCAGTTAAACTCAAACTCAACCCCATAAACACTAGCCCATTGTTTATCACCAGTGGCCTCCCAGCGTCCCCCCTGCGTCCTGTCTGCCACTCTGCCAGCAATCATCTAATCCACTCACCTGATCTCCAGTGTATTTAAACCAGCTCTCATCCCCAGTCTTTGTCAGAATGTCTGTTAAAGTGATCTACCCGTCGGTGGAAGCGTCTCTCCTCTGCTGCGTTCTAGTGATCGTGTTTCTTCCCGGTTGGATTGTGTTTCTAGGTCTGGGTCTCTGTGGGATTGTGTATCTGCCTCACCTGGACGATCTGCCTTCACTCCCGGTCTACTCCCTGCTGAGTCCTGTCAGCTCTCATTTGTCACCTCAGACTCTGGTCCATTCTCGCTCTCTGCTACAATAACATCTGGAACATTAAACACTTGTAGTACACTATTGAGTGTACTAAAGTCTTGCGTTGGGGTCCTGGTACACTGTCTAGTCTCTACAACAGAAGTAACTTCTCGTGTCTCCAGTTACTAATCACAACTGTAGACAATGGCCGAGTCAGGGAAGAGGAAATGTAAGACCGGATATCTGCTGGCTACGCGGAACCAAAAAAAGTGCCCGTTTTCTTAGCCAGCGGGTCACAAGATGGTTAGATGTTTAGTAACTTTTACTTGTGATACCCGGAGTATGACTCCAAACAAATTCCTTTTTAAAGCACAATGTCTTAATGTAACCCTGACCCAAGAATAATTGCCGCCCCACTGTGGACCTCACAGTTGTCTCTACAGGGGCCTCAGACCGGGGTTCTGAAGCAGAGAGGAGACTCGGTTTGCGGGGCCGCTCCACACATTCAGCTGTGCAGCTGTCTTATTTCAGTGGACTTGTTGAGCCTGCTGAAAGGAGCCGTTGTTCAGCAGCCAGACAACGGACAGTAAGCCTTCTTAATCCTGCTTTGTTTTCATCATTCACAACCACAACTACTCTTGTTGACTAGACAATAACAAACTCTCGGCCAGTTGATTTACATTTATACAGTATATATACATATATACACACACACACACACACACACACACACAGTGAGGACAAGGCATGTGCATTTTTTTTCACATTGAAGTAACTTTTATTAATTTATATTGACATTTAAAAGAGATTTTTAGCTGTCCTATCAGTTCTGAGTGAACCTTTCCTTCATGATAAGAGACCAAACCATCCTTTGTGGCTGTGGACACGTGAGATGCACAAAGCTAAAAGCAGCAGATCGACCCCAGAGCCACACCGCTGTTACACAGTGGGAAGGCTTCTGCATGGAGAGATCACACACACACACACACACACACACACACACACACACACACACACACACTCACACACACATTACTAAAGCAGGTAAAGAAGACATGAAGGCCATGGCAACGCGCAGCACCGCAGGCTTCATTGAACCTGGCTGCCGTTTACATCTCAGCTTTATTCAAGGATTGGAAGATCATGTATTGTCATTGTGCAAAACAGAGATGCACAACAGATAAAACAACAATGGCGGCTCCTGAAGGGGTCCGCATAGATGCTGGAACAGCATCGGTTATATCAGAGCTGGAGGGTCTTCATAGGAGCAAAGAATGGCACTTAAGGCTGTGTTTTTGCTCTTCTCTTGACTGGCTTTGGCAACAGATTGATTGACAGATGGCTCCTCCAATCATGTGCCAAGAATTTTTTTGAAAATGGCTGCCCTTTTTTTCGAAACAGTTTCCAATGACGGTTTCTCCGATGGTTCTGTGAAACTAACCATCTGGTGCGCCGGGATACAAAAATCACAGCAGCACACATTCTTCTGTATTGCCAAAACGTGGTGACTACATTACCCACAATACATCTCGACCACTGACAGTTTAGCTGTAGATGTGGGAGTGTTAGCCTAGTAGCAGCTAATATAGCCTTGGACTGCTAGCCTTGACATGAGATGAAGAGCTGAGGTGTGCAAAGCTAACGTCTTTCTGATTCAACACCTCTAGACTTTTTTTTTTTTTTCCCCGTTTCAAACTTGTAGTCTTTAGCTCCAACCAATGCTGACTCATAGCATATAGCGTATATATATATATAATATATATATATAATATATTTATATATATATACGTTCCATGCAAATAGGATGATCCGATCTCATGGGCTGCCCTGAGTAAATGGGGCCTGCCTCTCCTCTGCCTCTCCCTCTGAATGGACTTCATGACAGCCTGAAATGCCGACTGCCAATAAATCTCACCCGCCAGTCCAGCATTACTTAAGATAATTACCATACTCATTTCCATTTTTATCTCCAGCTATCGTTTAATTCCATTACCGGTGGTTAACCTGCTGCAGCGGCAACATTCGGAGCTTGCAATTTGCTAAAAACAAAAGCCACCTATTATTTTTCTGTCGACTGTGAAGGTGCTGACACGCACCCAAACACACTCAGCGGGGAGCCAATCTCACGGCCCACGCCGACTTGTCACTTCCACCCGCTACACTCGCCCATGTGTCTGCAAACTGTGATGTAGAGGAGGACACACTCGCTGTTCACGCCGAGGAGGAGAGATTTTCATTTCCTAGAGATCCTCCTTCCTCACAGCGGTGAGAATCCTCGCTCCAAACGTGTCCTGCTGCAGAGCCAGGTGTCTTCCATATGCTCCCACCGGGATGCATTTTATAGGTTTACAGCTTAATGTGGCGATTACGCATAAAATATAATGACTGAATGTATTTAAAGGAGCACACCCAGTTAAATGGAATATTTCTG
Organism: Chelidonichthys spinosus; assembly: GCA_029853015.1. Taxonomy (NCBI): domain Eukaryota; kingdom Metazoa; phylum Chordata; class Actinopteri; order Perciformes; family Triglidae; genus Chelidonichthys; species Chelidonichthys spinosus. Next base: position 7,538,866 of record CM056828.1, on the reverse strand, counting down.
TGTTGTACTGCTCAGATCAGGGGACACTTTATCACGTTATTCTTTCTGATTCTAGTGTTTTCGATCCAAATGAGTGCACTGCTTATAGATGTAGTTATCTGAAATACTTTGTGTGTGAACAAATTCCTATAAAACTGTCTAATAAAGCAAAACATTAAATGGAGAGACAGCTACAGAGCTCTTTTATTTCTAAACTTTGCAAGGAAATATAAACAATCTCATCTCACACAGTAGCTCTTCGTCTGGAGCAGGATTACTGTTCACATAGAGGTGTGCTGATAAAGGTTATTTCGTGTTCTTTCGTCCTATAGATTAGCAGGTCTAACTCAAGCCCCTTTCCTAGCATTTGTCTTCAGTGGGAAAGGTTGGCATTCATTCCACGGAAAATGGTCCGATCAGCCGTGATGGAAACATTACAAGCCAGTTTTGTCTGATTGCTGTAGAAAATGATGACTTTAATGTCAGCTACAAATTCCATCCGTCACTGTCCGAGCAATGCTCCAACATCCTTCAAGACTGAACAAGTAAGAAACAAGTAGCCACGGTAACACTGCCATCGACTGATTGCTATCCTTATTTTCCAGCTGAGAAATCACATGTACGAGCTAGTTTTTTTGTCGAGGGCTGAGGAGGTACACAGCTCAAGTCACACTGCAGGAGACGGATGAAGCGGCTGCAGGAGGCGATTTGAGCTCAGTTAAAATCAATAAAAAAAATGGAATTACTGCCTCGTGGTTTTATGCCAACCAGTCAGATGCAGTTTCGATCCATATCCATCCACGAAGCCATCAGTTCATCCCATTAGACGTTTGGGTTCATTTTCATACTCAGCATATGGATTCTTGAGTCATGTGACCGTTGACCACTAAAACGTAATCACTTCATCTTCACTCCTGGTTGAAGTTTGTGTCAAACAACTAAAGGGTTCAAATGCAGCAGAACCAGAGTACAACATCAGATGCAACAACACTAGCAGCGTGAGCTGCTGGCCTTTAAGCAAAGAGGAGCCTGCATAAGTCTAACTTCATACTCCACACCTCCAGATAGTTTTCATTTTCAAACTTGCAATGACAAGTTGACAGATTTCACACAGCTTCCTCTCGAGACACCTGTAAAAACGCAAATGTGTTACATTGTTAATTTCCCCTTTGATTAGAAACAAATTCAGGAGGCAGATTCTTCCTCCGTCTGTGGGACTACACGTTTTGCATATTTCATAGCTTCCACTCAAGATCATTCTTTGCTGGCTGTGCTTTACGGCACTGCAGAAACATGGATTAGTTGTTGGTTGCTTTTTCATGAGTGATTTGCATATCATAATACTGCTGCGTATATTAAATCCATCCAAGGAGTTAATTCGGCTGCCTGCTGACCTTCAAAATGGAGGTTTCTCCACCATGCAGGTTCAGAGAGAGGGAGCGGAGGGAAAGCTAACTGCCGCTACACAAAGTCAATGAAAACATACCAGCCACAGCTGATGGATAAAACCTCAAATGCAGACTCATCGAGCAACACTCGGCCGTGTGGTTGGCATAATGCAAGTAACGATACGACTTATGCAGCGTACACATGACGACGGAGACAATGAGAGGGAGACACAAAGCGGAGACACTCACCAGGCCTGAGGTTTCCTCTTCAGCAGGCCCTGTCTCCTCCACTGGGAGTGAGGGCTGAGATGGTAGGTCAGCTGACGGCAAACTTTCTCCATGGCCCCGAGAGAGTCACCCTCCTGTGAGACACACAGAGACAGAGACGCACACTATCAGCTCAGTGACAGGTGACGGCCGGGTGAGGAATCGTTTTCTGTCTCATCCTGGAAAGTGAGTTCCTCGGACCATTGTAGGTAAAAAAAATATATATATATGTATATTCACAGAGCTTGGGGAATATTATTATAAAACACATCATTTTGGAGAACCTTGAATATTCTCCCATTCTGATTTTAACAGAGGGGGAGATTTAAGTTCAGAGGAGTCGCCGTGGCCAACACACAGTCATGAACACACACTGTTTAATGTGCGTTTGTGAAAAAACACTGTCTCCTATAGGAAGAAATCTGAGCAGATTTGGGTTACATCTGCATTTGGTGTTGGTAGTAGTGTTAGCAGTAGTAGTAGTATTGGCAGTAGTAGTAGTATTGGCAGTATTAGTAGTATTGGCAGTATTAGTAGTATTGCCAGTAGTAGTAGTATTGGCAGTATTAGTAGTATTGGCAGTAGTAGTATTGGCAGTATTACTAGTATTGGCAGTAGTAGTAGTATTGGCAGTATTAGTAGTATTGGCAGTATTAGTAGTATTGGCAGTAGTAGTATTGGCAGTAGTAGTAGTATTGCCAGTAGTAGTAGTATTGGCAGTATTAGTAGTATTGGCAGTAGTAGTAGTATTGGCAGTAGTAGTAGTATTGCCAGTAGTAGTAGTATTGGCAGTATTAGTAGTATTGGCAGTAGTAGTAGTATTGGCAGTATTAGTAGTATTGGCAGTAGTAGTAGTATTGGCAGTAGTAGTATTGGCAGTAGTAGTAGTATTGCCAGTAGTAGTAGTATTGGCAGTATTAGTAGTATTGGCAGTAGTAGTAGTATTGGCAGTAGTAGTAGTATTGCCAGTAGTAGTAGTATTGGCAGTATTAGTAGTATTGGCAGTAGTAGTATTGGCAGTATTACTAGTATTGGCAGTAGTAGTAGTATTGGCAGTATTAGTAGTATTGGCAGTAGTAGTAGTATTGCCAGTAGTAGTAGTATTGGCAGTAGTAGTAGTATTGGCAGTATTAGTACTGTTGGCAGTAGTAGTGTTCGCAGTAGTAGTAGTATTGGCAGTATTAGTAGTATTGGCAGTATTAGTAGTATTGGCAGTAGTAGTAGTATTGCCAGTAGTAGTAGTATTGGCAGTATTAGTAGTATTGGCAGTAGTAGTATTGGCAGTATTAGTAGTATTGGCAGTAGTTAAACCTAAATAACAAACACCACATGATCAATAATGGACATATATACATACACACACATGTACAGGTTATATATATATATGCATACACATACACATGTATGTATATGTATATATATGTATACAGTATGTGTGTATATATGTACGTATGTATACATATTTGTTTTTTTGACACGCCATCATGACAGAATGAAACAGAGCAGTGAAGTGTTACAGGAGGAAGACACAATGATTATATTCAAAACCACTGGAGCAACAAATCAGCAAACACACCTTCTGTCAACGTTAAGTGATTTGACAGGAAAACACACACACACACACACACACACACACACAGTGAAGCTGGGGAATTGAGCGCTACATGCTGCGCTGATTGGGCTGTGTATATAATTACTCCCTATTTGCCACCTAGCATTCTACATCCCATCCACTCTAAGCCACTAAGTGACGGAGTTGTACATTTATGTTCCACCACCATCCAAATAATTCTCCTGAGCACCTCAAACAACTGACGTGTGAATTATAGTTATGCAAACTACATGTTGTTGGTTGTGGCACAAAATAAAAATGTATCGTAAACGTCCACGTTTGCTGTTCAACTGTTCACTATTGTAATGATCCCCATCTCCACCTCTGTGTGTGTGTGTGTGTGTGTGTGTGTGTGTGCGTATCCAGTCTGAACCAGATGTTTGGGGGAAGAGATGATATCAATAAAGACCCTCGGTTCCCTAAACGTCTGTGCATGTGTGTGTGCATATATATGTGTTTTTGGTATGTAAAATACCGAAGGGCAGAAGTTGAAAAAAAAAAAAAAAAAAAAAACAATAACAGCATTTGTGAAAGTGAATGAATCGAAGCCCAGGGGGAAGTAGAAAAAAAGTACTTCTTCTTCCTAACTTGATAATTATTTCCACAGAGAAACCGTGAAGATGTTCTTGTTCATGTGTCCGTGTGGTCAGACGTGGCAAAAAAAAGAGAGGCATCGTATTAGATTCATAGTGAAATAACTCATTTTCATAATTTTTCATATTCTCACTTATCTTGTCTCAGCACTCTGCTACTCCTGCACTGAATAAACCGGATACTGTTCTGCTGCTTCACAAGTCCAGCTGTCCTTAAAGGTCCTGTATCTCCTGGTCTGATGAACACCAGACATTCGTTTCATTAGTTATTCATTAATAATGTTCTATCATTATATGCATGATGCCCCATCGCTGTGGCTTTCTCTACATTTTGCTGCATCCAGATCTCTCTCTCCTTCTCCTTTGTCTTTTTTCTCTCCTTTCCCCTGCTTGTCCTACCTCTCTCTTTCTTCCCTCTTCTCTCCTGACATTATCGATACATAACACATGAGTCTGTACCGTCTCCAGAGCACCGATGACCTCTCCTGTCTCCATCCCTCAGTCGTATTTATCTGTCTACTCCATATCTCCTCCTCCCCCTCGGGCCAGCCTGCTGATGAAGTTATTTTGCACAGTACAAATGGAAGCATGACTCTAGGCCTATATTTCACCGCATGCCCCGTATGCTCTGGTATATTACTGTGAAACCATTCTGCAGATGAATTGTTTGGTTAATTCAATCTCATTGCTCTCGTTTAAGCGGCCAGGAGGTGCAGGGGGAAGACCAGGCAGACATCTGGAAACATGGCTGATTTCAGAGCACGTGTCATGTGCTCTACGGGGGCGTAGATGGGACCCTGATGTCTCCCGGGCTGGGAGTTACCTTCTACACATGGAGGGATATTGTTTAAAAGCTCTTCGAGTGTTTATTGCATTCACACAATCGATGTTGTCTTTCATATGTAGGTTGCAGGCAGAGGTGGAGTATCCAAAAGTAAGAGTATTGTTACTTTGAAATCATTTTACTCAAGTAGAAGTAAAAACTAGTCATGCAAATAGTTACTTGAGTAAGAGTAAGAAAGTATTTGTTGAAAAATTAAGTAACTCCTGAGCTACTTCTGATTCACTGTTATGTTAAATACTCAAAATATTAATGTGCAAATGTAGATATCGCCAAACAATATCCCTCTAATTAAAACAATAATAAATTCAATCTTTACAAAAATAACATAAATTGAGGCAAAGTGTTCCACAGTTTTTACTTCCTGTATTCTGGTGCATTTTAACGTGGTTTGATACTTTTATCTGGCTGTGAGTTTAGTGGAGGACCAACTATACGTTCTCCAATAAACTACATCCCCGTTATTCCTTATGTATTATATTATTTCCCATTGACAATAATAAGTCCTAAAAAAATTAAAGCAACCAGCGGATGTAGCGGAATAAAAGACGCGTTTCTTCTTCACAAATACACTCAAGTAAAAGTATTAAAACTACTCTTACAAGTACAATATATCCAAGAAATAACTTAAGTAAAAGTAACAGAGTAAATGTTATGCGTTGCTACCCACCTCTGGTTACAGGTGAGCTACGCCATGATAAGTTGACCCACCTGACCTTCACCGTGATGAGTCATCGTATATCAGAGCCGATATGTGACTGTGTCACTATTTAAACACGGCACTGGGCAGACGCCACAAAGACGAGTGGGAAACCGAGATGAGCTTAAAGCTGCAGACGGGAGACGGAAGGGTGTGAATCAGGACGGATAAAGGAGTTAAAAGAGGGAGAAAAGAGAAAATAACGCATAAAGAACCACAGCAGCTGTGGAGACTTCAGCTCGGTATATAGATCCACGAGCCTCCTGCTCTGCTGGAGTCGCACTGCAGTGAATGGAGCTTTCACACTCTCGACGCCTGCCGCTGTGTCAGACTGAGGAGAAAAGGGTCTGAGGATGAAATCGACCAACTGTCATCAGTGTGTGTGTTTGTCCACTGTGAGCATTTTTCGACCAGCAACGTTAGTGAGTTAACAGGAACCGAATGTTCTTTTGCTAAAGCTAACGGCGTTAGCTCTGAGCTGCCTTATGCTCTTCCCTGTGAGCCTCAGAGTTCAGACTCGATCCTCCTCCATCGGCGCTGCATGCACACATACACGGTTCTTTCTGCTGCTGCTGCTGCTCCGCATCACTTCTGAGCCACGGACCTTGCTCGGGCTACACCCATCCTCCAACCTGACCTTCATCTTGATCTCAATTACACACTTGTCCTGTGCATTCTGCACAGTTGTGACGCAACCTGTCCACACAGACTGGACTTGTAGGTTCAGTTCAATACCTGAACTCCCCACCAGTCAGTTAGAACAGGACGAGCCCCTGACAAAGCTTTCAAGCATCACACGTATCCACGATGACTCACAGGCTGGAAACAAAAGCAGCCACACGCTGATTCAGCTGCTAATTATGAGAAACTACGAGAAGGGAAATCCTGTTCGCTTTCATGGCTATTAACAATTTATTAAAAAATGCCTCTACACATTCTGGACAACCTGATTTCTTGATAGTGTTAAATATTGCACTAAGGAATTAATAAAAAATGAACCAGTAACTGGTTGCATAAAGATGCAAAAACACATTAAGCAACCTGTTTTTACAACGCTGCATCGCTGTATTGTCTTTCCACATTATTGTGATATTATATGAACTAACATATAACATCAGCATTCCAATAACTCGGCGAGTGGCCAATTTATCCACCTCAGATGGCGAGAATGCAGTCGACTGATTTCATATTTACTCTAGAATCAATCCATACCCGTCTATGGGAAGAATCTAATAACACTCTAGTGTGCATGAGTATGTTTTATTATTCATGGTCGCAATATTATTGATTCACCCACTGCATTGTATGTATGATGTATGCTGTGCAGTAGTGAAAACTAAATAAGGCCATTGCATACTTTGGATAAAACATCTGAAATATATCATATTTACTCATATTTAGTATCCTCACATTTGCTACAAACAACAGCAATGTTTTGCTTGATTGCTATGATTGATCCATAAATGTAGCATAGAGAGGATTAATACAGATGTAATTAATGATTATATTTCTATTTATGCACCAACTCAACTACCTCAATCTAAAAATCCTGTCTCTTATTCTTGGAAAGGTGTAATCATCCCTCCAGCAGTTTTGGTTTCTATTAATCAGACAGATTAATCAGGTTGTGAGGTGGCCACAGTTCATTCAATCAGCTCTCTGTTATCTGGACTGAAGGCGTCTGAATGCGACATCCATTTAAAGTCACGGTACGCATTCTGTCACAGCGTCTTGGCAAAGGTAATGTTCGCGGATCTTTTTCGTGAGCACATAAACAACAAAATTGGTACAAATTGAGTAAAGATAACAGCAGCCATGTCCACACCAGCAGATGTGTAAAATAACACAGTGGGATTGCAGTGAAATGGGCAGCAATCAGTGAACGTTGTGTTGGGGAAAACCAGGCTCTTTAAACATGCTCCCTCTGTGGAGGTCAAGCCATGTGTCTGTATGCCTTTGCAGTCTTTAGGGCTCAGGTACCTCTACAACCTTAAATCCACTATTTTGAGTCAGTAATTCATATGTGAGATATCTTAATTATTCATTTGGAGAAACGCCCGGATGAAGGGAACCATCCTGACATGCATTGCAACAGTCCAACGACAGATTACTGCTGATTACTTACTAGAGAGGAGCTGCATGTCACTTACAGATAAGGCTTTGCATCTAAATTTGTCCTTGATGATGTTGGAATGAGAGGGATTCAGAGATGGTGCATGGACACGTGGAGAAGAAGCAGTGACGTCTCAAATATCTTCAGCAAAGTAAAAATGCACAGCGATCAAAAGAGTCAGGATGTACGGACCTGATCGGGGGAAATAACACCTCTCCCTGTATCCTTGTGTACTTCCTCTCTCTCTCTCTCTCACTCTCTGGTATCCTTTCTGTCTGCACATAACAACCCCCCCTCTGGTGTTTCTATCCTCCCTGCTCGCCTCTACAGCCCCCATCAGGAACTGTACACACAAAAAAAACCCTTTCCTTCAAATTCCTCTGCAGCGCCGTGTGAAGAGTCTCTCTCAGAATGTTTCCTGTATGCCGATAATGAGCGTTTCTCTTTTAGCTTCCACGCTACATTCTGGGACCTACAATACTAATCTGGTTCATTCTGTAGTGAATACAACATTTTCCTGAATTCAAATAAAAGGCTATCTTACCGTCTTTTGAATGCCGGATGCGTTTTGTAGCCACTTCTGCAACAAAAGGTTTCGCCTCTCGGAAACCGGTTACGTTAGCGAACATTACTGGTTACATTATATTATTATACAGAGATATCGTTACTGAATGCAACATCGATATGCAAGTTGTTCACCTGCATTAATACACTAATAGGTTTAATTATTGGCATTCCACATTATCAATTAGTTGCTGTGTCATTCTTGCAAGTTGATTAAAGTTACACTACTAACATAATTACTTTAAATTCAGATATATACTCTAAATACCCATATATCTCCAGCATCCGTTTTTAATTGAGATACATCGTATGAAAAGAGGCAAATTGGTCTTTCATGCAGTCATGGTGAGTTCAGCAGCAGGAAAGAAGTCATCCAGCCATCTAGCAATATTATGATAGCCATCTCTCAGTTCTTCATTACTTTTAAATGCAGCCAGCAGTGGGGGGGCGACGGCATTTCAGCACCATGCTACAATTACCCATCAGGCCTTTTTAATACCTATCTTCATCTCCATCAATCCTCCTCCCTCCCTGCATTATTCACCCAGGATGGCTGCTGTCTCTCGCTCAATGGCAGAGTGGACAACATGAATGGACAAACACAAGGAGCCGCGCTCCTCAAGGACACACAGACACACAACCACTTAGAGCACTTCCGTAACCTAATAGTGTCGGACAAATGAGTCGGGAAGATAGCAGCTACCACATGAATCATCGCCCCGCGGGTGTGTACGTGAGCGTGCACAAACATGTATGTTGCATGTGTGTGTGTGTGTGTGTGTGTCCTACCGTCTTGGGGCAGTGGACGTATCGTGCCAGGCTGATAATCAGGTCGTGCGTGATTGGGTCAACGAGGTTTCTGAAGCTGGCGTAGCGGTACAACACGTCATCAAGGGATGTTGACTCCATGCCCAGGTCCTACACACACACACACACATTAGATAAGACCATCATATTCTCACTTACGCAATTGTACATACCGTAGAGCACTTATATAGGCAATGCTCATATAAGCAAGGCGAGGCAATCTACTTATACACATGATTTAAAACACATCACAACACTCAGGGTTGTTTTCGTTTACAAGCAAAAATAAAAAGGTACAAATTCATTCATGCACAAATGTATACACCTAAGTCGCTTGTGTATGAGTGCAAATTAGAACTTGAAGGCTTTTACATTTCCCATGATGCCTCGTCAACTTGCTGACCCCCCCAGGCGTTAAATTAAAAACCCTGCTGCTTTGCTGCTGAGGGAAAATCGAAATGTGTCACGTATCAAAGCACCATCAAAGCCTACTCATCAACCTGTTGGCAGACGACTGTGACAAACACCTCGATGCCAAAATCCACCATACGTATGCCAGAAAACGAGTAGTACGTCATAGTGTGCAGCTGCAGCAGCCTATGTACTAAAAGTAAAAAGATAAATTGTGTGATTTGGAATGCGGCCAACGCTGCTGCCGCTAATGCTAAAGTATGACATCCATAATGCAGATTGCAGATCAACCCTCATGCCAAAGAAAGAAGAAAACATCCGCAAAAAAAAAAACCCCACAGTGAATCGTGCACATGATGGCGATGCTGTTCTTAGAGTCTTAATAAAAAATGTAAAGTTTGTGCTGAATGTGGGAGTAAAGTGAAGACTCCTTTGGTACAGCCAGCCTAAAAGCAATGAGAAACCTGGACACGTCACTCACTCGGTGTGCAAAATGAAGCCGTGGATCATGTATGTGGTCAGTAAAAGTCTTGTTTATCTGCTCATTGACATTTCCAAAATTACAAGTAGATAATACAGCTTGATTGTGGCAGTACGGAACAAGCTCATCAAAAATAATTGGCATTCAGTCACCAACTGTCATGTCATTGCTTTGGTCTTCAGATCAGTGTTTCGTACATAGCCCAATCCCACTGTCCCCCCTAAGGTCTAAGCCCTGAACCCTCAGGGACTTCAATAGATGTAGTAGTAGATGAGTGTGAGATACAAATAGGACAGCACTCGGCATGTCACTTAACTTTGATGACACAAAACATGTTATCTAAAAGGGTTTAATTTTACATGTTTTACAGCCTGATCTGAACGTCTTCCAGACTCTAATCATCCCAGACGTACCTATCAAATCATGTATTTACTTGTTCTAGTTCAAACGGCTTCAATAAGCTCAATGAAAATAGCTGGTTGATGAATAAACCATTGTGTGATATAATAAAAATGATATTAATCATAATAATAAACCAGGTGTGTAGCCTATGATGAATTCCTATGATTTCAAGTGTTTTATGTTCCATATTAAATCTTTAATGTTAATGTAATAGTCCTCTTTTTTTTAAATTCTCCTGGTAAGCCCGTGTTTCACGTTGCAACGCTATGAACTGTGGGTAATTCCCTCAGGCAAAGTCAGCACCGATGCTGACTTACGGAAAGTGGGCATAAAGGGTTTGACCGTGGGACAGACCTGAACCCTCAGGCACTTAACGGGAACGCACGCACATTGGGATTTAACCGGGATTTAATTGGGATTTCTTTTTTTTTTAACCAGGACGGAAAAATCAGCAGGCTCTCTGTCCTTTTGACAGACTGGAGGCCTTGGAACGTGTTTGCGATGGCCACGGGTCACAGAGAGGTGCCGGTGCATCTGGACCGCCGCTGCAGATTCCGGTTTCCTCCCAGCCAAACGAACGCTTGCAGGATCAGGAGCTCCCACGTTCAGAGTCTAGTAAGTCCGGTTTCCAGTACGGAAGCTGTGCTGGTCCAGCCTTCAGAACAAAATGAAAACATGAGAAATCTCCTGTCTGAGGACAACACAGAAAAATAAATGTATCGTCTCAGTCCAAAGCCCCCAAATTTGTTGTACTCATTTTCAAAATTCACGTTTTAATGCAAGGATATATAACGCTGCTTCAATCCATATTTGTTGGAATTTTACCTTTAAAAACAACATTTTCTCTGGGATAAACACACAAAGGGAAGCTCGCAATTCCACATGAACAAACATGGCAAGTTTCATTCAAAACCCTCAAAAGATGCTTTGAATGTCAAAATGAAAAGTGGCATTTGGTAAAACCCTCGTGGCTCGGCCCGATCCGCTTTGCATGTTTCACATTTACAGACTCTGTATGACAATCTGATTCCGTTTCACACAGAAAACAATTACGACTTGTTCATTTTGATTTAAATACGCCTGTGCTATGTCTTATCATCGTTAAAAATGAAAATGACAGGTACTAATTCATGTTGACAGATCGTTACAACCCTGTAAGTCAAAATGACAGACAAAGAGAAAGTCTGTCACAACCGAAATTTTAAATGGAAAGCGTTGATGCCCGACACTTTGGGTGCCTTAAGTGCTTTAAAATCAAAAGAAAAACCAGCCTCAGCGCTCATCATTTCACCATCCACCTTTCTCCCTTCCCACAATTCCCGTTTCATCCGTCTACAGAATGTAAGAAAGACGTATTCCTGCCATTAACCAGCTAACCAGCTGTCAGCTTCCAGTTTGTATTTCCAAGATGGAGGTATTATACACGTATGACAGCTATATCGCCCTCTTAGAGAAAAGAACTACAATATGTCGACAAACATGGGGGAATCTGTCTGGAAAGTCTACATTGCTGGCAGTTATATCGAAATAAAATACAATAATATCACTAATACGAACACAAAAGATGCTACAGACTATGGACGGATGCACACATCCTTTGTTTCCTGCTCCAGGACAACACTCACTAAAGGGAGGTGTGCGTAGGAGGTGACAGGCGCTTGGACTGGATGCACGTATGAATCAGCTGCTGCATTTTTCAGATGACAGCCACATTAATAGCCAAACAGCAGACGAGAGAGTTGTTCGATGAGAGCATCAACAGGTGTGTGTTACGCCCCAGTGATACACAGTCAGACTCACGATTGAGATCACACAATGGAATCACACAATTCGCATGTTCTCCCCGTGTTAGCGCATGTTCTCCCCGTGTTAGCGTGGGTTCTCCCCGTGTTCCACGAACACCTGGTGGCTCTTTCTACGACGTCACCTGACTTCCGTCTTAATAAACGCAGCCGCTAAAGGTCGCGCCTGACAGCGGATGTAAATATGGGTCTCATAATAAGCCTTTGAGGTCATTTTTATGGAGATGCACAGATGTGAGGGTGACACTAATATTCTCATAAGCAAGCAAATAACCTGTTTCACAAAATGTCAAACTATCCCTTTAACGATTTGCATTTGCAATTTGTTGAAAATTAACCACATTCATTGCTTTTTAATGAGTGATCGTGCCTCTTGTGAGAGGGTGGGTCAGAGGTGCGTTCCCCTCTGGGTGTCTTTCATCATAGCGGGATAAGGATTTGATTTGAATACGTGAAATGAATCCTCCAGGTCTCTCTAACCTGAGCCCAGACTGGTGAAGGTTAACGTTCAGGCAGATAATGTATTCACAACGCAGCGCTGAAGGTGTGTGTGTTTGGTAAGAAGGTGTGCAATACTGAGAGGTAAACAAAAAAAAAATAATAACAAAAAAAAGTCTTCTCTATCCAGTATTAAGCCATGCATTATTAAAAGTGGCCTCTCATGAAATATACATGACATGGACAAAAACGCACTGTCTACTTCCTGATACTCTAAGGGCCCAGTGTGCTGAGACCCACACACACACACACATGCACATATTAATGCTACGGGGGAAACAGTGCAGGCCTTTCTTTCATTGGAAATCACCGCCCACACTAACTAGTGCAGGGGTCCGTTTCACAAAGGAGGTTCAACAAACTCTGAACCTAACCCTGAACTTTGAGTTGAACAACTCTGAGATGGGAAACTCTGAGTTTTCGGTTTCAGAACAGCGGTTTTGAATTAGTTCACTCAACTCTGAGTATGTAAACTCTGAGTTACGCGCGTGCCTGCCGACTCTACAAAGCCATCATCAATGGAGCTCCGATACTACGATTCACCATGGCAACGGGGAGAGCGTCATTAGATATTACCGAGTGTTTATGTAGAAAACGAGCTCATCCTGAGAAAGCGGAGCACCGTAACTGCAGCAAAGTAGTGATAGTTGGCGTGGCAGACATTTACTGCCCGATCTAATGTGTATAACTGAATGAAACAGTCTATTGATCTAAAGGTAAAAAGTGTTTATTTTCAGAGTTGTATAGCGTCACGGTGGTGTAATGGTTAGCAATGCCGCCCACAGTGCTGGCGACAGCGGTTCGATCCCCGTTAATCACAAAGTAGCGCAACACATAAATTATTATTTTAATTGGGTATAATCCCCCCCAGGCACAGAAAGAAAGTGGCTTCAGTTGAAAATTAAGCATAAGAATATTGCGCAAATACGTTGACTAAGGCATATGATTTTAATAAACATATTAAACAGTAAATATAAGCAGGTATTTCAACACAGAAATGTATTTAAACATTTCATAAATCTCCCGTTCGCAAAAACACTACCTCCGCAAAGAATCTGGTTGCGGATTATGTCCGCGATATGAAATGTTGAAAATGTCGGAGAATATTGTTTAGATAATATCTAATGTGATTGAAAGGAAAGGTAATCAAAATCCTCTCCCGACGCAAAGCTGCTAGAATCACTTTTATTTCCATATCGATTAGGTTGACGATGAAAGGACGGCACATTTTTTCAGAGTTGGTTCAGATTCCGGAAAAAGGCGGAGACATGTAGGGAGAAACTCAGGGTTTGTTGAAGCAAACCTGCTAGCGAGCAGGTTAGTTTCACGGAGCATGTTACCCGGGTAACTGACTCAGATTTATGCTGAACTGGCTTTGTGAAACCGAAAAACCAGAGTTTCCCTCATCTCAGGGTTAACTAACTCAAGGTTTTCACTAAACCTGCTTTGTGAAACGGGCCCCTGGTCAACATCAAAACGGGGGTCTGAACCCGGCCGAAGGTGAACAAAGACGGAGCTGAAGACGGACGTGGCCGGCGGGACGGCTCGAGGGCAAACGAGAGGAAAAGAGGACCCGTCATCAAGAACCAATCTGTAGGAAAACAGCACTTTAATGAATTTAAATGAGCTTTGAACCAAAGACATTCAACAGTTTGACCAACACAGAGTGCAACTGCAGCTCTGGGCCGAGAATCAAAAACACAGAATCTGCCAAATGCAAAGATGAGCGGAAGGAATAATAATGGGATGGAGAAAGAAAGAAGACAAAATCAATATTCTGCGGACGATATCAGCTCGCAGCTTCGGTCTTAAAATATTAATGGAGAGCAAAACACAACAGGCTCTAATTATCTTATAAATACCCTGGTCGCATACCAGAAGATGAGTTAACAATCCTGCGCCCTGTTACTGTATTCACTGTTAACTTCCTGTTAGCTGCCGGCCGCAGGGGGAACCGCCGGGGATATAAGAGCCGATTGAGGTTTCCAGCCGGGAGGAAGCGGTGAACGTCTGCTGGACTCGGTGTCGAGCTAATCGAAGGGCGATGATTAAGAAGGTGGTCTCCTCGTTAGCTCTTAACAGAGCTCCTGCTTGATCAGTCAATGTCTATTTAGTAGGAACCCTCTGGCCATCGCCACGGTTTCCGGGCAACGTGGAGAGAACCTGGCAGAGAGCGGCTCTCCTCACAAACAAGCTCTCGCCCTCCCTTTTCTTCTCCGTTACATCCCCTCTTTGTTTTTCTGATGTCTCTTTAACCACCGCTGCCTCTCTGTTTCTTCCTCAGTGTCTCTCAGCGCTCCTCATCTTCAGTCATCGCCTTCAATCCACTGGAGCTCAAACCTCTCAAAGCTCTTCTAATTTCCATAAGTGACGTTCATCCTCCGAGGCCACAACATCACGTCTCTCTGTATCTTTGACTTTGACCCCAGTCAGAGAGCATCGTGCTGGTGGACGTTTTCCTTTCCCCTAATCCCCAGATCCACAAACAGCAGCGGGGGAAAAAAATCCTTAAGAGGCCAATTAGAGCTTGACCTCAACTCGTCAGCCGTACAAAGCTAGGCCATGTGGCGTTTACATACCATCTCTTCTCTAATGATACACCAGCACAGACAACGCTGCTTGGTGCAGCACAGCATGCATTTCCTCACACGGAGAACGGACGAGATATGGGAACATCTTAGGTTTGGAAATAGTGGCTTTATAATTCCCCAAAAATCTGCCATCAGCTCGATCTGGTGCCACAATGGATGTCCAATGGAAAGAGGCCGTGTGCAGATAATACCTAAATATACTACAATAAGCCCGGATAAAGAAAGTGTACCAGAACAAAAGTGTCACTGCCGTTTGTGATTGTGTTTCTTGCCGTAACTTTGAAATGTTTAAATTGATACCCAGCCTTACTCATAATAGCTATTGTGTTCCTTTAAATAATTAATTGTGTGTTTGTTTTGTGGATGAGAAGATTGATGCCACTCTGTCGTCGGTGCATTAGGCAGCTGGAGCCAGAAGGCATTTAGTAGAGCTTAGCATAGCTTAGCATCAAGGTCGGAGGCAGAGAAAAGCAACTCAGGCTCTTTCCAAAGTTACGTAGAATCACTCACAGCCTACTATCAGATTAGAGACTTCTCCTCCTCCGGGGCTTCATGGCTTCATCAAGCCAGCTCTTAATGAGGATGCA
The DNA here is from genome assembly GCA_029853015.1 of Chelidonichthys spinosus. NCBI lineage: Eukaryota > Metazoa > Chordata > Actinopteri > Perciformes > Triglidae > Chelidonichthys > Chelidonichthys spinosus. Next base: position 7,523,230 of record CM056828.1, on the reverse strand, counting down.
TGGAGAGGGCTCCTTCCTCTTTCAGCCCGTTTGCCGTTTGGCTAAATAATCTAAAAGTGTGATCGGAACAAACTGCAAATGGGAACAGGATGGCAGCAGATGGAAATCTCCCAACGCCCAAACAACAAGCTGGAGCGGCGTGTGCGTACCAGCGGGAGGCTGTGCTCCCCGACGTTGAGTCATAGAGGGGTAACAGGCGACGCTGGCAGCAGTGCTGTCTGCAGGGATGAGACTCTATAGCTTCTTCTCCCTCCACCCTCTCTCTCCAATACCTAATCATCGCAATATTAAACGTGTATTAGAAATAATTCAACAAAACTGCATGCTCAGATCCTCCCTTTCTTCACAGCTCTCCAAATCCTCCAATTCAACTGGTGGCATTTTGGGGATTTTTATTCTCCTGCTTTTTGCACCACACCAGATTCTTCCAGTCGGCTGCTCCTGCTGCTGGGCTTCCCTTCCTCTCTGTAGCAACAACAGCAGCAGCAGCAGCAGCAGCAGCAGCAACAACAACAACAACAACAGCAGCAGCAGCAGCAGCAGTCAGCCAAGCACTGCAAATCTTGAAAGCCATAGAAAGGCTATAAATTGTAGGACTCTCCACACTGTAGAGCTGCCAGACTGAGCATGTCCAGCCAGGGGGCTCATCTTCCATCATATAGGCAGAGAGGCGCTCATTCATCAGGAAAGTTCGCAGTCAGCATGCTGAATCAGTTTAACGTCAGCGTGCCAACAGTCAGGCTGAGCCTGGAGACATGCTCACACAGAAAGAAGTGACCGGAGGAAAGGAAGAGAAACTGAGCCGGGTCGATGTGAGAGATGTGAACTTTGTGACCCTAAGTCGCCCTCCAACACCCACACACACACACCCACAACACCCACTGAGCTGCTACCTGTCGGAGGGTGTGGAGCATCTCCGTGGCCTCGTCCTGCTTGCCCTGCTTGGCCATCAGCATCATCTCCTGGATCATGCCGATGCGGCGCTGGTAGGGTGGCGGCGGCGTCCCTCCGCGACTCAGCCGGTCCCCCGACTTCAGCATGGCCAGGATGTCGCCCCGCTCCTTGGTGGGCGTTCGCTTCCAGCCCTGCTGAGGGCTGGCTCCTCCGGGCTCCTGGCCCTTGGTCTGCTTGCCACCCATGGCGCTGCGTTACTGTGGACTGTGGTAACAACAAGGCCGGTCCCACAGAGCGGTCATGCAGGTCAGATTAAAGTCTGAGACACTTTGCTGATCAGGGTGTCTGCAGTTGATCACATCTCTCTGGGCACTGTCAGCAACACCCTCCCACAGTGAAATGGACTAATAATAATACTGCACAACAGAGAAGTGAAACCACCAGGGGGTTTGTTTTTGTTTTGTTGAGAAGTTCCCAAATCCTAGAGAGAGTAGGTCAGGTGGGGAACAGGTCTGAGGATGCTGCCTGCAGCATGGCCGCAGCAGAGCCAGGATGCAGGACGGCTAGAGGAAGTGGCCCGTCGCAGCCTCCGTCCTATCCCACACACAACTTCAAAACACCTCCGACGTAATAATAACCTCCGACAACAGCGTGATAGTTCCTAATCGTCTCTGCTGCTATTGTCCCACGCGGAGCGCGGAGGAGCGGGAGGAACCGGATCGGAGGACGTGCTGCATGAAGCAGGGCATGGCAATGTTTACGTCTCGCGAAGATTCCTCGCTCCTGCTCCGTCCTCCTCCTCCTCCCCCCTGTCGCTGGAAGTCATGCACGGACCGAAACAAACCCCGACGCGTTCTCCGTCCTTTCCCCGAAGGTTGATCCTCCATCCGCTCCGGAGCAGGAAAAGCGGCCGCGTCTCCTCCGGGACCAGAGGCTGCGTCTCGGCTGCAGCTCCGCGGCTTGACGGGAGGGGAAGAGACCGAGGGATGTGCTCCCCCTGACGGGACTGAATTATGTATCGCACCCTCCTCTGTTCAACTGCATGGGGGGCGCGCAGCGTGTGCACGTGAGAGCGCAGGTCCAGGGAAGCGCGAGAGGAGCACGAGTTTGCACTCTTCAGGGAGAAAGCGACGCGCCAAATCCCGTCCATTAACGCGTTGATTGGAGGTTACGTCGGTCTTTTCCACACACACGTAGGTGTGGTCACGATGATTCCTACCTTTTACAATCATGTGTGTTCTTCTAGTAAAATCGGCGTACAGCTGATTATCAAAGTATCACTTAATTAGAATAAATCTACAATATAAACTTATCTCATGAATTAACGCTTCTAGCATATTGTTGAGGAAGTAGGTCAAACAAAACTCTACAACTCCACCTTAAAAGTTAATATCTTAACTGTAATAAGAAATATGTCATATCACTCATGTGGGATAAAGGAATGGATGCGGTCATGTTATTTATGCAGTTTTTACCTGATCAAGTGGGCACATCCAGTTAAATAGGCATACTGAGACAAATGTGAGTTATATCTATTTATTCAGCATCCAATGCAGTAAATCTGATCACGTGGTACACACACTCGCGCTCTATTAACTAGATGACCAAGGGAAGCAGCGCACTGACCTCTGGTGGTGGTTTCTAACACACACAACAGCTATATTGTTGCAGTTTTTGCTTATAAGCTTTGATTAAACCTTATCCAACAGATAGAAACAACAATACATGTTATCCTTATTTCCATGTGCAGACGACTCACAGGAGCATGTTTGAGAACGAAAGCAACATCAATTAAAAAGGGAAAGAAAAAACACACCAACGAAATGTCAAGATGTACTGTTTTCCCAAAAAATGTTTTATTTATTTGTTTTTGCCTTTAATTACATCTCTATTTACAGTAGATACTTGGGTTTCCTTCATCGCTGAGAAGAGAAGTTTTAGACTCATCATTTTTTCTTGTCACAACGCTTGCAAAGTCAGCCTTAAACATCCAGCATGTGTGGACAGGGTAAAGACTTCATTCTGGTTTTTACACACACACACACACCCGTTAGTCACAACACTGCGCTGCCATGAGCGTGGCTTAATTACTTTATGGTGTGTGCGTTTTTTATTCGAAGACAACTATGACCAGACTCATCACCTTTCCAGCAAAGGAGGGATTTTTCTTTTTATTGGCTGTCAACATACACAGTTCACTGCTTATAAAAAGTATTGAGCCCCTCTTGACACTTTCATTTGATCTTCCTCAGCATTGAATCTCAGTGGCTTTTATTACGAGTTTTGAAGCACTGATCAAGCGAACGGGACTTTAATGTCAAAGGGGAACTAGATCTCCTTGGAAACCTTTTATCAATATGGTGCAGCTGTGCCGTCCACGTGAGAATAAAAACGAATGAAGAAGACAGCCAAGAGACGTGATGGACCTCTTCAAACAGACCGTAGAGGGTATTATAACCTTCTGCTGCCAAAGATGCATCTACCAAATTACATGACAGTCAATATGAAAAAAAAAATAGCGTTCCTAATTTGCAAACATTTGATTTATTTTGGCATTAAAAGTCTTTATCTTTTGATCTCTGTCAAACAGACCCCAATTCCATACACTGCGCTTCACTGTTGTAAGAATTAAAATTAAACACTCAATTCAAGCTGGTTTTCCTCTCATACGGGGCCTAAGGAGGTCTGACATAACTATGACAGGGTAGTATTATAAATCAAAAACATCAGGAACAGGAAAATAGGGTCCAGGATAAATGGGCATGCATCAAACAAGAATATCAAGGAGGAGTTTGTAACACGAAGCTTAAGTAGTGGCTTACTCGTTATTTCAGCTATTGGATGCACACAGCATGTCAAGCTCAGCTTGTTAACACCTGCTTCACTCCTCACCTCCCAATACTCTCCACTGAAGACGCACAGAACTGCCAATTATTTCTCGACCCTATATAACTTAATCGATGCCAAGATTCTCTCGGGTGCACTCTCACGGGAAAAGGGCGAGGAGGGACATCATTTGGATGATCTAGAAAACGCTAAATGTTCCCTTTGCATAACCTGACTCGCGCTAGTTTTATGCACAAGGCTGAGGCGACGTTACGTGGGAGTACAATTCTAGACGACCCAGACAGGACCGGGACTGACGGCGTGTCTGGGGCTTCACAGGAAGGGAGGTGGCTTCTCGCAGTTAGAATGTGTAGCCAGCGGGGGGCGCTTTTTCATCTTTGTTGCTCTCCAGAGAGAAAGGAGGAATGCGAACATCGAAGTGGGAGCCGTCAGTCCTCTCGATACGAAACGTCCCCCTAAGAGCAAATATAAAAACATACAATAGTGCACACGACCAGCGAGTCCAATACGTCAAAAGGTTGTGCTAAGCTTCTAGAAGATGTCCTCAGCAGTGATGTGGATGGTCTAAACTGGTGAAAGAAGGAGCAACTCACCACATATGACCACTGGGGGCTTGTAGAGACACATGGCTACTGTACTGAAAGGCCGGCTGTTCTTTGGACAACACCGGCTCCTGTGACGGCACACAAACACAGGTACAATGAGGCGTTACACTAATACAGTATAGTATACTACTGTACACAGTATACTTCACCGTCTGAGTGTATATAGAAAGGATGTGCCGATCGGATACTTCTACTTTCCTTTTACACAGCTGCCGTACACACTTAAGTTGGCGTCTGCTTTATGATGAGTAATGCAGAAACTCGACAAAAAAACGTTCAGCTCCTGAAGGGATCAATGCAACTTTGCTGCTGTTCCTCGTCCCTAAATGCGCTGGTAGAGCAGCTCTGCGGTACATTTTAGAGAACGTATCGCTAACTTTCCTCCTTTTCACCCACAACACATCTGCTCTGAATCACAGTGTAAATATCACTGCCCGACCCACTCGATCTGAAAATATAACTGCAATCTGCTCATTTCTAGTTGACGGGATTGCATTACCTGGAGCTTGCAAGCTTGAAATTGGCTATAGCTGTGGGGAAACGCAGCTGTTTGCTAGGAGCGGCCACATTGAAGTGACATTTTACTATATGTCATTGTATAAGCAAACAGAATTTGTTAAAGCAAGTAGTTAACTTTTCAAAGTCATTCTTCTAAGCAGGGTTGGGTTCTTCCAGCTCAGACCTGCATTCCACCGGGCATAGCTGCACCGCGTCCGGCTGGGATGTGGCCATCACAGCTGATTACAGCCACTTAAGTATCCAAGTTTTTCTACATATAGTTGACCCCTGAGTGTGCTCTTAATGCACAATGAATGAGGAACAACGGAAATGGAGAAGCTGCTTATAGCTAATAATTCAGAATCAAAGTCATTGTGGGTCAGCTCGGTATTCTAGCATTTCCTGGACGCACTAGAAGAAGTAGTATGTTGTATGGATTTTAAACTACAATCCAAAAAGGATGCAAGTGTCATTGCACTGGAGAAGTTTCAAAACGACTCGACACTGGGTTACTTCAGCAGATACCTTCATCGAGTACCGATACCCAGGCATATTACCCATATTTGGGTAATTTATATATACATTTATAATAATTCTATAATGTGTGTTTGGTGTACTAACCCTGCCGACGACTCCTCTTCCTCGGACTGTCTCCAGGGTTCCTGACAGGCTGAAGATCCTCCAGTGCCTCTCTCTCAGCTGAACCACCTCGTTGCCCATGTTCTCCAGACGGATACAGTAGCGCCACTGCAGGAGCACAAAACACACACTTTCAACCACGGAGTCTGCTGGCACAGGAATAGTTAACGTTCACCATGAAATACACCAGTGTCTGGTTTCCCTCAGTAACTGTTCCCCACAGATACTCACCCAGTAAACATGGGAGTTCTGGGCCTCCTGAGAACAAGAAACACGTTTCATTAACATTAACAGAGCCAACCAGGCCCACAAGGGCAATGTAATGCTTTAAGCCATTTCTGAAGTTCAGAGTTGCGTGGGTGATTTACCCTCATGCCCATGTAGAAGGGGATGACGGTGACTCGAATGTTTTCGGTGGTCTCCCTGTGGACGTCGGACAGCTCCAGCCAAGGGTGGTTCTTCTCCTGCCACGCCTTCAGGGTGTCTCTGGCTGCGAACGGAGGAGCTGCAGGAGCACGACAAAGCACACATGTATTAACTGACAAAGCTGTTTTCTATTCCTTTGTGGATCTCGTGGGTGGCGACATTGGCTTATAAGAGACCGAAAAAAAACATCTCAAATCTACACAAACAACTACCATTAATCACTGTTAAAATACAGAAATGAATGAGACCGAAATATGAACCAACTGCATGGAAGATTTACATAATGTCAGCGTATTATTCACAGGCATTTTCAACTGGCATTCACACTTAACAAACCTGCTGATCGGTTCCGTTTACAAATAAATACAATTTAAAACCTGCCCAATAACAGACAGTGACACACAGATACATAATCTGATAACATTGATGCGTGAAACAAGGCTTTTATACCTCTATGACCCAGCGCTCGGGTCATAGATCAGACAGACAAGAGCATCTGGGTGAAAGTGAGAAATATACACAAATCTATTATTATCTATTAAGTATTTTTTTCCAAGTCAGGGTCTCTACCTCTCCTCTAACATGCAGAAGTGACAGTGAGTTACTATGGTTACGTGCACGCTCCGTCTCTGTCGCGCCAAGACTTTCCATCAATTAACCATGCAATCTTGGTTTTCATAGCAGCCTCAATTGATATTTTTTCCAGTATCCCTCATATTTGGTATTTCTTTTTAAAACAGGCACCCAGACAAAAAATAGATCTTTATTATACTAGAAATATGTGTAATATTTGGAGTCTGTCAGAAATGCTACCCAAAAAACACTACTTAGTGAATGACTATGAGATAACAATGAGGATGACATACATTATGAGAATAACGGTAATGTGTATTATATGCATGAACACAGTCACTGAGGTGAACCTGTGGATATTTGAACAGATTTGTGCTGAAAGCTGAAGCGGATGTTGTCGGGGAGCGTTTACATTTGGCAGGGTTGAACATGAGGAAGCGCTCAAACAGCTCGTGCTGGATGGGGAGCTGCTCTGCAGAGTTGTAGGGCAGGATGTCTTCGTGGCTCACGTAGTCCAGACCTGAAGTAGAGAAACGCAGACACGCGGTCACATGACACCCAGAACAATAATTACCACCTCAAAAAAGTGACATAAAAATGGTAAACTGGGTCAAACGTTTAAGGAAAGAGGAATCTGAATGTTTAATACTTAAGAGGAATGGTATGAGGATGGTATTGTCATTCATCCATTTATCATAAATGCTGCATTCGAGCGTTAGAAAAGGGACATACATGTAACAATGACATCAGGTGGCCAATGTGTCAGTAATGAAGTCCAGTATGCATACCTGGGATAGCGTACAGGGCTCTGCTGTCATCGTGGTTGGCCAGAAACGTCACAGCTTCTGTCTGGGACCTCTGAGACTGTCAACAACACAAACCAGAAGTCACACAGCTGGTCACCTCAACTGGTCCTTTCGGTACCCATGTAAAACACTTGTATACTAATATAAATTATCTCATTCTTATAAATATGCATCTCGACTTCCTCACTTCTCTCCATGGAGCTTACATTCCCTCAATCTGCCTTCTCTCAAATATAATGGGACTATATGGCACTCAGCTTTTGGAGCCTATATAGTATATTTTGAGCTTTTCCTCATCTGATGCGAAGGTCCAGGGATACAGGATGTGAAGCCTTCTGAGGCACATTTATGACATTGGGCTATATAAATAAAATTGAATGTAAATTCCACATTGCACTGCAGCTCTGTTCTGGTTATGCAACAGCACAACATTGGCATAGTGCCACTGTTACAAATGCTTATTAAATAGAGGTATCCGCCTCGTAATTCTTCATGCAGGAAAAAACCCTGACTGTAAATTTTTTTTTCACCCATATGTAATTCATATGCCTTTATTTTTGTAGTTTTAACACATTGAAACAAACAGAAGATCTCTAGGGGAAATAAAGCAAAACTGCAGTGACTTACTATATGAGGGCAGTCCCTCGTGTCAATCAGGACTTGGTAGTAGGTGTGAGTCTTCCCCTTCACCTCCTTGGACCCGTGGGCTCCTGGAGGTTCGGGTTTACTGAAGGAGACAAAAAAAGATCTCGGTTACATAAGTCTCACCCACAAAAACAAGCCAACAAGGGCCTGTTTGATGCAGTCTGCAGCCAGAGATGGATGTTTACCTCTCGGACATGGGAGGGGTGATGTCTCTGTCGTAGAGTCGGGCATGCCAGGGAAACAAGACGATGCCTCTGTAGCCAAACACACTGTGGAGAAACAGCTGAGGAGAGCACAACAACAAGCAGACATGGGATGAGTTGCTGGGAGATTATAGCTGTAGGAGGTTTAATAAAGCATAAAATTGGATGGGATTACAGTTACTTGACAGGATCATGCAAATATATGCCATCATAATAAAAAAACTACTGATTTATCAACAGATCATAACGCAGGACAGCACAGTGATTTTAAAAAATAAGTCCAATATTGACATAAGTGATTTTGTAGTGAGGGAGAAATCCCCTGTGATGGTGTGTGTTTGATGACTGAAAGTGACTCACCTGTCCCGTTTCATATTTGCCGTGCTGCTTCACGGCCTCAAACATTCCCACCGTCTCCAAAATCTTCCCTTCAGGCCTGCTCCTGCCAAACACAGGCAACACCATTACACACTGGACCCTGAGCACCTGTGAGTGTGCGTGTGTGTGTGTGTGTGTGTGTGTGTGTGTGTGTGTGTGTTCGGCCATCAAAAGAAAAACATGATCACAAACTAACATGCAGGTCTGTATACAAAACCTGGGGACTTTGATCAAAACAACATCCTACATGGACAAACAGTCCATAAATCCATAAGGAGCCTCAACAGGAAACCCTACGGCTGTGAATAGTGGAGGCTTCAGGATTTGCCCTCCTGCGGAGACGATTTACATTCATCCCTTCAGGGAAAATCCTGCTGCCTCCGCTTGGCCTCCCTCCTCCCCTTTGGTCCTAATCTCAATCACAACTTTGACAAGATTGAATAAAACACCTCGACTTGTCAGACGTCAACAAACAGGAATACATCAATCTAATCCCCGTGTCCTCGCCAGCAGCCTCGCAACAAAACACACACACACACACACACACACACACACACACGGGGAAGAGAGAAGAGAGAGAGAGAATTACCACTGACAACAACAGCTGGTCACTTCAAATAAATAACACGAACACTTCTGTGCTTCCTGCTAAGCTAATCTTCACAACAGAGATGAAGAGTGGGGATTAATGAGGTGGATATATGGATGGTGGGATTTAATATTATACTGTAGGTTGGGTTCAGGTTATTTTCTGATCATGGGTGCATTGCGCAAGAATAATTACAAAACCGGAGGAAATCTAATTTTTCTATGAGAAATATGCTTTAAGTCCAACTGAATCTAAATTGCTTTTTTTGTCTGCTACAGCACCGCCACTGACGGCCAATGCATGAACCTGAGTTTGTGCAAAATACAAACAAAACAAATGGTTTCTGCAGGGTAACAGATATTTCCTGATGAGTTTACTTCACTGTTCATACTGTAAGCTCTTCTGCTGTTTTCTACATCGCTACCAATCTGAGAAATGTCAATAGACTGTATGACCAGAGAAAAATAGTATCTAAATATAAGAATCCATTAGAAACCCTGGAACCAGCCTGAGCCAACAGCTTCCCCTGGTCAACAACCTGCCCTGCCAATAAACACGAGGTCAACAGCATCCCCCTTTTACGTCTGTACTGGAGTGCTTCTGCAGCGAGGGCCAGGTCATTGTGCCACTGACTCGTCATCTTGTCGGGGAAAGGTGGGGAATGACAGCAGTTAGACTGGAGATTATGATAACACAATGAAAAGGTTTAATAAAAAGTGAGAGGCACAAGCTGGTGCTGAATAGCTTCCAGTATTCCAAATCCTGACGGGGCCCTCATCCCCTTGTCTCTCTAAATCAAGCAGTCCAGAGTGAACATACGACAACAGCACCCCTCAATAATCTACCACAATATTACAATTAAAAAAAAAAAAATAAGCAGATGAAGAGAAACAGCTTGTCAGGAAATGGCTTGTCCACCTTAAAAAGGTCAGACCACCTTAGGTGACCCTGACCGGAGTCTTCGCTGACTCCAGTCAGATTAAAAAGGTACACGCTGCCCTGCTACGTTCACAGTCGTAACGTTACTGATGAGCTCATGCTCATCGCCACGAAATACAAACGCTTTTCCCCCCCAACACTATGTTATTTACATAACCTGTCTGCGCAGGTGGTGACGATGTGATGGGGGGTGACAGGAGGAGATGGCGACAGTCTCAAGTGTGCTCTGATATTGGCATTGGATAGCTGTTTACAGTATACTGTATCGGTCACTAACGAATAAATCATTCATGAATAAATAATGTCATGTTCACTACAGGGACTTTAAACTCAAAAACTATGTCAGTGTGGCCCTTTTTCTCTGTGCTCCAGTGTGCAACGCTTCAAATGATCTTATTTACGGAAAAGTTATGCCTCACTAGCAGAAATAACACAGCTGAATCTGTAAGTAACGTATGATATGGAGTGAAATTAAATGTATGAGAGGCTCTCACAGGTCATTTCTAACAATCGAGCTTCAATTCAGAACCTCACCATCTGCATCGCCAGTTTCTTCTGTCTCCATGATGTGGATACACATGGGTCAGAGTCTCTGCAAGTTTGTTTTAATAGATCTGAACGTTTATGCTGAAGTGGTGGCCGTTATTGTTAGTATGCAACAGTTTAGCAGTTAGGTAATAATTTCTACAACCCAAATCTGTAAGAGTCATGCCACAGATGCTACATGTGTTGTTATAAACCCCGAAATAAATTAATTTAAATATTACCTCAGTGGTTATCAGTTGATGTGCATGTGTCAGCAGGTAACTAAGTTTTAAGAGTCCAGTAATGACACGCGTTTTAATATTTCTCAGCAAATACTTAAAAATATTTACATTATTTATTAAGGTCTATTAAATGCAGAGATTATGATTAATGAGCACAGTGAGATGATCTTCATCATGCTGTTTTTTTTGTGGGGGGGGAGGGCAAAGTTTTTCATTATGTAATAGTTAACATATAACAGCAAATATACCCGAAGCAGAGTTGTAGTCAAATCAAGGACGAAAGGGTCAAAAAGTAAACGTGTTATGCTGTAAAATATATATAATATGCATGAATTCACCGTAAGATACGGACACCAGTGCTTTACATCATTTACAGGCTGTTGCGTCAGTATTACGGTGTTATAATCACGGCACTAATGCGCACTTATTATTACGGCACCTTATTCTTAAACACGCCAAATAACTAAAGAAGAATCCTCCTCCAATGTGTGTGATTTAACATGCGGGCTGGAGACGATCCAACCAGACGGTGTTGCTCAATCCATGCTGGCTAGCTAGCTCACTAGCTAATGCCCAGCAGAGGACAACAGCGCTTAAATCTCATTTTCTGCTTCCAAATAACACTTTGTGTTTTTCCACCTCTCGTTCGTGAAGCGGGCACCACCCGGAGACGTGTGTCCGCTTCACCACAACGCGGCCAGCGTCTTTACGGTGCCATCTTGCCAAGCTCGTAGTTAGCTAATGTTAGCATGTTAGCATCGCCAGAGGAGGACGCTGGCTGCTCGCTCGGCTCTTACCGTGACGACATGAACCGCCTCTGCTGGACGTCGCCGGGCAGTCTGCATGCTTGGCATTGGACCCGCGGCCTGAACACCTCAAACCCGCTGCTGCTATCAACCGCACTCAGGAGTCTGTGTGTGTGTTTCTTGTTGTATTTACTGACAGTGCTCAGCAAGCCTCGGCGTAACGCGCAAGCCGCCATCTTTTCCAGCCCAAGGAGCAGGCACGCGCACATACGCATACACATACAACGTATTTACAGAAGGGCACTGATGCTGCGTTCAGGGAACACCTGTAGATTCGAGTTGCTAAACTTGAACGTCTTTCTTTCTGTTTTAAACAGACGAGAGTTCTTTCTTTGTCACATTATGCTTGTAAAAAAACAAAAACAAAAAAAACAAGAGTAATTCAGCCTGGTTTCAATATTATAATCTGACAGAAAGCAGGGAAGTTTTAATAGATTTGCTAAAAAGGTGAACAATAACCACTCAAACTCAAATATCTGACCACTTAATGTTTGTTTCAAATCAAATTAAACTTTATTGTCATTATGTTCATACACCTGGTAACAAAAAAACAAGAAGGTGATTCTCGTTAGATCAGGTACACAGTTTCACACATTTATCCTACATTCCCCTCTATAATATAATAATTGTGGCTGAAGAAATCAACGACAGTTGCACAATAAAGAGTGGTATATACTGAATAATAAAAAAATATATAAAATATTCTCAGTAAATAGACAACGTGCAAATAGCTGGAGTCCAGTTAGATTCAAGGGGCTAGCATATTTAGCAGACGGACAGCTTGTGGCAGGAAGCTGTTCAGCAGCCTGCTGGTGGAGCATCTTATGCTATGGTAGCCTTTCTGGGAGGGTAGTAGCTGAAAGTGAGTGTGAGGAGTCTGACAATATTCCCGGCACCGTTCCTGCAGCGGCTCAGGAATGTCTCCTGTACAGTGGGAAGTGAGACTCCAGTGATTTTTCTGCAGTTCTTACAACCATGTGCAGGGCCTTTCGTCCACCGCACTGCAGCTTGAGAACCACGTGGAGATGGCAAAAGTCAGACACTCTCCACTGCCCCCCTATAAAATGAAGTGAGGATGCTGGTAGGAAGTGAGGTCTGTTCAGAGTTTCCTGAGGAAGCACAGTCTCTGTTGGGCTCGCTTCACTAGCCCAGTGGTGTTCTTTGACTAGGAGAGGTTTTTTTTTTTAGAGATCTCCACTCCCAGGAACTAAATGTTCTCCACCCTTTCCACTTCACTGTTGCTGATACAGAAAGGCGTGTCGTCCGGTTGTGATGTCCGAAAGTCAATAATCATTTCCTTAGTTTTGTCGACATTGAACATCTGGTTGTTGTCTCTGCACCAGCTCTCAAACAGTTTAACCTCTTCAAGACAACAAGACCAACGACTGTAGTGACGTCTACAATCTTGACGATCAGGTTGTCCTTGTGCCTGGTGTCAGCAGTGTGTACAGCAGTGGGCTGCACACACTTCCTTGAGGGGATCCTCTGCTCAGTGTGATGGAGTTGGACATGTCCCCCCCCACGTGTACTGACTGTGGTCTCTCAGTCAGGAAGTCCAGTACCCAGTGATAGATTGTGGGGTTTAGACCCAAGAGGAGAAGTTTCTCCATCACTCTGTGATTGTATTAAAAGCTGAAGTCAACATAAATGATTCTGGCGTTGGTGTGTAGTTATACGTTAGAATAGGTGAAGTATCAGGTTCCCAAATCAAGTAACAACAGGCTTTACGAGCTAATAAAGGACACCCTGAAGGCACCAAAGCAGGTCACGTGTCCTGCAGCGAGCAGCATTTGAGTTGAATTTGCAAATAAATAAAATATTTATAATATATAATATAATATGTTTAATATTTATCAAGGAGACTTGAACATTTTAAAACGCACAATAACAATAAATGTTCTTAAAACAAAATACAAGTTGACGCAGTCGGTCATGTGAGCGAATACGTCATCGCGTCACAAGACTAACAACATGGCTGCGTGTTTGGTTTTATATATTTGCCTCTAGCTGTGTGTAAGCTGTTAAAACTTCAGTGTATCGCCACTAAAACAGGTGGTTTCGGCTCCTTTTGTTGTCGGTACGTGCGGGCTGGAACATCGTGCTTCACCGAGAAAAAAACTTGACAAAAAGGTGTTTTTTTTTTATACAGATAACAGCGTCGCTAAAAACCAGACTTCGGAATAAAACCATGGCCTCGTCATTTGTCGTCGGGGGTAAATTCAGAAACATGGCGACGCTGTTATTGGAGAAAACTGACTCGTCTCTGCCGGAGAGATTGAGAGGAGAACTGGAGGAGACTCTCGGAAAACCGGAACCAGCAACCGTGTCCTTCCGCACCGTCAGGAGCCTGAAGAAGTACCTGCAGGACCAAGGTACTCAGACTGCTGTTTCCTAAACCAGACAGATGTTGTTACAACTACAGAGAGTGAAAAACTAATGTAAACGTATTAAGAGGCATTCACTGTAGATTTGTAGCAACACACACTCTTATTGGTCCTTAACGACTAAAACAACATTGCATCTACTGTGATTAATATGATTTAATTCGTCAACACATCAGGATTTAGTGTTGTGATATAAAATAATTCATATTATAATCATTGTCTTCCACCAGGGCATCCTGTCTACCTGCATGAGTTGTTGGAGGATAGCTCACTGTACCTGCCCCAGGTGGAGACGCCACCCAGAGTAAGTGAATATATATATATATATACACACACACACACACACACACACACACACACACACACACACACACAGGTACTGTAAATAGTGGAACTGCAACTCATCCCTATATCCCGTATAAAGAGCCTTGATATAAGATAAGAAATGAAAGCGTTGACTCTTCTCCATCAGAACCCCGAGCTCGTCGCACGTCTGGAGAGGATCAAAGCCAGACTGGCCAACGAGGAGTACAACAGAATGACACGCAACGTCAACACTCAGGTACGTTTAGCTTTGTCTTATCTGTGGTGCATCAAGTTCAATGTGTGATGTCATGCTATGAGATTGTATTAAAGTCATAGAAATCTTTTCACATACTTGACTGCTTACATCGTCCCACATATAAATGCATATTCCAAGGCGGAGAAAACCAGCTGTTTGATGGTTGTATTGCTTGAAAAAGGAACGTATACTGACACATGCTGCTTTTGGTAGTTTTTGCACATATTAATTTTCTATGTGATGATCTTTGTCTTCAGGAAGTCAACCGTAATGGAACAATAGCAGATTTTGGACGACAAGGTGAGAGTGGTACACATCCGGCATTTAACATTTTAATATCATTTTGATGCTTGTATTATATCTTATATCCTCCCTCTTCCTTCAGTGCGATCAGCCAAAGCAGTGGTGGCGACCGTATTCAACTTCCTGGTCACAGTGGTTGCTGCTTTTGCCTGTTCCTATATGGGGAGTCAGTACCTGTTCACGGACACTGCAGCGGTAAGAGCACATTTCACTTTACATGTCTGCTATACGTCAGATATATATAACCAGCTGCATGCAAAGTTGACCTAACTTTGGCTTCTTTTTGCTTCTGTCCCTTGTTCTCCAGCGAGTAATATCGGCTGTGATTGCTGCCTCTGTGGTGGGGCTTGCTGAGCTGTATGTGCTGGTCCGGACCATGGAGGGGGAACTAGGGGAACCATAGCAGCTACGTGAACCCCGGCGGCCCCACTGAGCCTGCTGAGTCAGACAGAAGGGTCACTTTGCCATGACAACCTTCTGGACTTTATTGTAAAAAATAAATAAGGGACTTTTATTAAAGTGCAGCACGGAATGGAAGCTGGAACATTACAAGAAAGCACATTTGTTCAAAATGACTGAATATCTGTCACTTTGTCACATACTACTGCTTAATCTGACATTCCACCCGCCCAGATGTTTTTTAATTCAATCAATACATGAATTGTTTCTCTTATTTATTTGCAGCTGTTTTGTATTTCTGATTTTCCCTCAAACAACAACATGAAAAGAAATGGTAATTTACTTATGATTCCTTTCTTTTGTGATCTAAGATGTAATTGTATTTTTGTGTTCAATAAAATCATCAGCACTAACCAGCAGGGGCCTCATTTAGAAAGCTTGCGTACGCACAAAACGGGGCTGGAAACATGCGTACGCCACTTTCCACGCAAAGGTTGTGACGTCGGTCCACCCTTTGCAGTTATAACAGCTTCAACTCTTTTGGGCATTCTTTCCACAAGGTTTAGGAGTGTGTTTATGGGACTTTTTAACCATTCTTCCAGAAGCGTATTTGTGAGGTCACACACTGATGTTGGAGGGAAGGCCTGGCTCTCAGTCTCCACTCTAATTCATCTCAAAGGTGGGGTTCGGGTTGAGGTCAGGACTCTGTGCAGGCCAGTCAAGTTCATCCACACCAAACTCTCTCATGCATGTCTTTAGGGACCTTGCTTTGTGCACTGGTGCTCAGTCATGTTGGAACAGGAAGGGGTCATCCCTAAACTGTTCCACAAAGTTGGGAGCATGGAATTGTCCAACATCTCTTGGTTTGCTGAAGCATTCAGAGTTCCTTTCACTGGAACTAAGGGGCCAAGCCCAGCTCCTGAAGAACAACCCCACACCATAATCCCCCTCCACCAAACTTTACACGTGGCACAATGCAGTCAGACAAGTACTGTTGTCCTGGCAATCGCCAAACCCAGACTCGTCCATCAGATTGCCAGATGGAGAAGCGTGATTGGTCCCTCCAGAGAACGTCTCCACTGCTCTAGAGTCCAGTGGCGGCGTGTTTTACACCACTGCACCCGACGCTTTGCATTGCACTTACTGATGTATGGCTTGGATGCAGCTGATCGCCATGGAAACCCATTCCATGAAGCTCTACGCTGTTCTTGAGCTAATCTGAAGGCCATATGAAGTTTGGAGGTCTGTAGCGATTGACTGCAGAAAGTTGCTGACCTCTGTGCACTATGTGCCTCAGCATCCGCTGACCCTGCTCAGTCATTTTACATGGTCTACCACTTCTTGGCTGAGTTCCTGTCGTTCCCAATCACTTCCACTTTGTTATAATCAAACTGACAGTTGACTGGAATATTTAGGAGTGAGGAGATTTGACGACTGGACTTGTTGCACAGGCGGCATCCTATCACAGTACCACGCTGGAATTCACTGACCTCCTGAGAGCGACCCATTCTTTCACAGATGTTTGTAGAAACAGTCTGCGTGTTAGGTGCTGCTTTTATACACCTGTGGCCATGGAAGTGATCAGGAACACCTGATTTCAATTATTTGGATGGGTGAGTGAATACTTTTGGCAACATGACTTGCACTGGTGGTCCCTTAACTTTCCATTTAGTAGAAATCATCAGGTCAAAATGTAAAGGTCTGGAACTGCAGCTCTATATCAGAGAAATAAGGGACGTTGGGAAGAGTAACGTACACAAGTGAGCAAACTACCCTGAGATGAAGAATATGAGATGCGTCTGAAAAGCTCGGGTCAAGTTGTTTGTTTTTTTTGTCAGATAATAGCTCTCTGAATAACCCAGCAGCTGTGGCACCACATAATAATACTGTTTACTAAAATGATTTCCTCGTCCGGCTCCACCTGACAGATGTGCTAATAATCTGATCTGTGCTGACTGTATCTGCGTTGATGTGACTCCTCAACACAGAAAACACAGGAGTCGTGATAGAAGACTTTGAACAATAACTCCATGTGTCGTATTTCATACAACACGCTAGATCTCTGATCCCTTCTCCAGATATGAATTCTGTTTTTTTTATTGTAAAGTATCCTCCTGTTATCAAGTCCTGTCATATCAGTGGAAGGATTAAATGATGTGACTACATCTGGAATACAAAAAAAAAGTATCTTCCAAAGATCTGAGATTTGACACCCGGATTAAAGGTTTATTGAAAGATTATTTGGTATTAAAGATGATTATGATATGCAGAGATGTCTGTCCAGCGCTGGGCGAACAGTGCAGGCTGCTGTCTGTCATATTTGCCTCTGTATTATACCTCTCATGTAATATTTCCAAAACTTAAATCCAGGCAGAATTACAGAGCCTGTAAGCTGATAGACCCTGAGCTCTGGCTTTAATCGAGTTCTTATTTTTCATCTTCCCCTTACAGTACAGAAAATGAAAAAAAAATAAATATTTTGACTTAGAAAATAATTATTCCTGTCATGGTATCTTACCACAAGGAATCATTTTAATCGGGATGTTTTGAAAGATAATACCTGCGGGGTTGCTGCATTAAACATGGCATGGTTCAGCTTAGAGCAGGAAAACAGGAGCCGGCATCTGTGACGGCATCCCCGTCCAGTACATCGGTCAATCCACCGTGTTGGAGGGTCAGTGAGCCGCTGTCAGTCCTTCCATCAGTCCTTTATTTATTCACAAAACATCAAAACCACAGGAGAAACGTAGCGGAACAAGTCCTGAGCACCTTTGCCACATTTTACATTTGCCTCAGCTCAGTTTCCATTCGCAGAACTTTTGATACAAAGTGCTGAACTCTTAGTGTCGGGCCTCAGAATCTCACATTATCCTTCCTTCAGAGCATCACAGCACTGTATGGATTTTATCATAGTTGCATTTTAAAATAAATCAGCAGCCAATTCTCTGTAATCATTTCCTCAACATTAACCACATAAATGGGGAAGAATATGTGCAATGTCAGCAGAATTTAGTGTTCAATATCATAAAGAGTCAGAATAAAAATAAAGTTTCTATTCAAGATGGTAAATCTTAAATGTTCCACTCTGTCATACGTCTTTAGACTGTTAAGTCCAAGCTGATACCAGCAGACAGTCATGTTGGAATTCATCACATCATGGTAATCAAAACGTTTCTAGTTTTTTAATCCATCACTTACATTTGACATAAAGTCATAAGCAGATATGTAATGCTGCTCGCCTACTAATATTAAAGGATCAGTTCACCCCCAAATCAAAAATACATCATGTTCAGATTACCTGCTACGTATCAACGTAGCTTGTTTTGCTGTGAGGTCGGGGATATCGTTGGACACTTTTATGGAAGGACAGCTTTTTGTGTTTAAACGTGTTAATAAACACCGTTATGAAGGCTGAGATGAAATCCCAAAGAGCAGAATTAAAACGTGAGCGTACTAAAACAACACCAACAACCACTGGAGAAGAGCTCTGGACAGATGTTCTCTCAGGACCGACGGAGACACGGGACAGATGGAGACACGGGACTGAAGTAGACACGGGACAGATGGAGACTCAGGACCGACGGAGACAGGGGACCGACGGAGACATGGGACCGATGAAGACACGGGACTGATGGAGACACGGGACAGATGGAGACACGGGACCGACGGACACAGAGGACCGATGAAGACACATGGAGGTCATGTAACAGCAGATACAGCGATCCAGTATTCATGTTTCTCTGTTCAAGCTCCACATTCAGACTCATCAGAATTCCAGGAAGTTGGTGACAATAGCTGCGTTGTAGATCAGGTCTGAGATGTAGCCCATGGAGGTCTGTGGTCCCATTTGTGGGTGGTGGTGGTGGTGGTGGTGGTGTGGGTGGTGTTGGTGTCCCTGGCCCTGAGACACCTCCCAGTACACAGGCTGAGGGTGAGAAGGAACTACCTGGTCTACAGAGGCATGACCTCCGCCTGCGGCCCCACCTCCGTACGCGGCCTGATGGGCCCCGGACGGAGCCACGGTCTGGGGTTTAAAGTTCCTGAAGGCCTGGTAGGAGCGGGCGGAGGCCGCGTGATGAGGCTGCCTGCCGCCTGGCTGAGGGAAAGGGCCTGGAAGGAACCCGGGGAGCGCTGGTCCCAGGTGCTGCCGCTGGTGGTGCTCCTCCTCCCAGAGACGAGACTCTGGAGGTTTTGAGGGGCCCAGTGTGGGCTGCTGGTGGTGAGACGAGGAGGATGGCGGCGATGACATGGGGTTGCTGTAGATCTGGATCCAGTCGAACATTTGCGGGACATCCTCGCAGGAGTGGTTCTGCTCCGGTCTGAATATGTCTGCCAGGGTGGTTGAGGCGAGGAAAGCAGAAGCCACGGGCCCAGGGGAGGTCTCAACCACCCCTCTACCTCCCAGGACCGGCTTGGTGGACTTGGGGAGTCTCACAGTCTTGATGCTCCTGGCTCTTCTGTTTTGGAACCACACCTTTAATGGGAGATGCAAAGACGTGCGTGTCAACAACAGTGTTCAAACGGGACCAGAACATTCTCTGTGGAGCGAAATAAGATGGTGTTTCCTAAATGGAAACACTTAATGAAGTGTTTAGACCCCCAAGCTGAGCAGCGGACTCACCTGGATCTTGCTCTCCGGCAGGTGCGTGTGCGCGGCCAGCCTCTCCCTCAGGGTGATGTCTGGGTAGGGAGTCACGGCGAAGGCCTGCTCCAGCTCGGACAGCTGGGCTCGGCTGAAGATGGTCCTCTTCCTCTTCCTCTGGCCCTCCATCGAGCCGGCGGCGGCTCCAGCGACTCTGTCCGGCTCCGGAGAGGACAGAGCACTCTCACTCCGCCCATCTTACAAGAGAAGGGAAGTGAAACAATAATAACTAATAATATAACATCAAATAAATAAACACGAGGAGGAGAAAAACACACATTTAAATGTTTTTTGTAGGCCATTAAAATGAAACTAATAAATAATCAAATTAATTCATTAAACAATTACATTTAATAAAAAAAATATATAAAATAGACTACGAAGCAATTTGCATTCATTTTTTTTTCATATAGATTTTGCTTAGACTGCAGAAGTTATATTTTGGAGCTTGTGTTCGATGTTAATAATGTTGTTTTTTGTTGTTTTCATTTAGATAATAATTCTAATTTCTGCTTTGCTTTTTGTGACTGCCCTACTTTTCCTATTAAACCTGTCCTGTTGATCAAAGTAACTTTAAAAACAAATTATTTCAGTTGGTTATTTACTCTCATAGTAGTTAATTCAATGAGTAGTTTCTCGACTGGAGGTTGATTACAGGAAGCAAGAGATGCAATTAAAGGAGAGGAAGATGATGACGTGAACGCTGTTGCCACTCACCTCTACAGTGATGCTGCGCTTCTCCAAATAACGCCTTCAAATCCATCATGTCTTTCTGCTGGTTGTGCTTGAGTAAAGAGAAGTCTGAGTCCGTGAACAGGGCCATAACTCCACACAGACAGGGCTCAGCCTCCACTGGTGCTGACAGCTGAGGAGGAGCTTCTTATACCCACATCAGATCATGGGACACCCACCTCCCAGCACCCAGCACCCACCTCCCACCACCCAGCACCCAGCAAAGCCAGGTGTCCCCCTCTGCCTCTAATCCCTGTTTCAGAGAGCCGAGCACACTTGTTTTCATGCTGCTCTGTGTGTTTTTCAAGAGTTTTGAGTATATTGTGTTGAGCTTATTGTTCCAGGTCTAATATTCAATACAGATATGTATCGTTGAAATATAAGACAAAAGGTCGGGGGGGAAATCAACCAAATACTGAAGATGTAAATGTAATTTTTAAATGTATTGTTATATGTAATAAGAATATATTTGGACTCAATTACAAAAGGAGTTCAGAGGGTTTTTAAAGAGTGATCTGCCTAATTCTACATTTTAATTCAACGTATAATGAATGAGCCTCTCTATCTCTTGTTTAAATTATGTTTGTCCTCTGATGTCAAATACTCATAGACATACTGACTTCTGACTCAAAGTATGAATGGAGGTTGTGAACAATCAGATGTTACCAAGAAGCTAGAAATTCCAGCTCATGAAATTTGAAGAAGAAAAACATGAAAAAGAAATAATGACAGCTGGAATGCGTGCAATGGGGATGAAACAGTTGAGTTCACATCCTAAAACCTAATCTCAGCTCATGAATTTACAAAAAAAAATGTAAATTGCAACCGTGAGACCCATTTAAAATGGACATTTACAGAAAATACATATATTTATTATTTATTCATCTATTCTTCCCATTATAAATATATTCATTTGTTTTTATTATTTGTATTACAATGCAGAAATGTCTCTCTTTGATGCCCACATGTTGTCAAACCGTTTTATTGATTTACATCATCTCAGTATCCCAAAATCACAGCACACGTGGATGTAAATATTAATCACAAACATATTATTTTAATCAATCAGATACTCCTCGCTGCTTCATCACAAAAAGTTTCCTACAGATTACATTTGTGGAACACGCATACATCCTCCCCTTTGGTTCAATATGAAAAGGCTAATATGAACACTCGCTCTGTGTGGTGGTAATAAAGATTTATACAACACAGCAATAGTTGCACTCTTTGTCAACAACACACACACACACACACACACACACACACACACACACACACAACACACACACACACAACACACACACACACACACACAGAATTAAAAAAAACTACTGTTTAAATTCATCTTCTTCATGACAGCTAACATCACAGGATATATACACCAATCCGCCACCAGGGGGCAGTGTAGTCTTTTCAAAGTGCCCCCGTGGCAGCTCTGGATCTCCAATCAGCTCAAAGTTGGGTACAAAGAATGAAGAAGAGGTTGAAAAATGTTGAGGCCAAAAAGCCAAATGACCCAGGATGTGAGACGCTCTGCTTTTGAGCTTCACTCAAACTTGCGCAGGTGGTTGTAGAGGGACTGGACGTAGGTGAAGACGCACATGGGGTCCGGTTTACGACCCATGATCATCATGTCCTCCACCTCGATGAGCCGGTCGCAGCCTGCCATCACTCTGGAGACGCACACAGAGACACCCAAGTCAGAAGGGAAAGCTTTATGCAGCACACCGCTATCTCAGCTGAGCAACCAAAGCAGGGTTTGCCATTTTGAAAAGTCAGGTTGTATATTTTCAGATTTCTTTGGCATATTGAGCGGTCTACAACATGTCGCCTCAATCACCTCAAGTGTGACATATTAAAGTGCCAAATGCTTTGCAATTAATACATGATGATGATACAGAACAGACAAATGAAGCAAACCCTCACACTTGACAAGCATGTACTGCAGAATGTTTGTTATTATTATATTCATTATTATTATATTCATATCATGCCTTAGTCACGATGAAAACACCGACATTAGCTTTACATCCTCACAAACATGTTGTGAGGCGTCAAAGAACGACACTCGTGAACATTATTGTCCTATAAGTCTCTGTCTTTGTGACCTCTTTAAGAGGTCAAATGTAAAGCTGCCACTATGTATGAAGGATTGATTAAGTGACCGAGTGAATAGTGCTTTGCAGTCAAATCAGCTTAATTCTGCAGCAGCGTTATCAGTCGTAGAACAACACCTTCTTAACTGGAGTGGGAGTCTTTAAGCCCTGACGTACAGGATGTGCATGGCCACGCTGAAGGCCTGTGTAATGTCGGCTCTATAGTAGCTATAGTGTGTATGTACAGCATCTGTCTGCATGGAGTCAGCACACTTTTCCACCAAACATGTAAAGGAAAAAAGCATGGTGGCATAGGCTGCATTGTGTGTGTGTGTGTGTGTGTGTGTGTGTGTGTGTGTGTGTGTTCTGGCATATATTTAAAGCAATAACTTTGCAGAGAGCGAAGTAAAAGCAACAAAGAAAACACATTAAGAGACATTCCGCCACAATAAAGTTAAGGCTTGCATTGTTAATGTAGTTAAGGCCAATAAATACTTTGAGGCTGATTCAGTAAAAATTCTGGAACCACAACTGACTAACAAGCAAGTGTTTCTGCTGTTGCGTAATGAGTGCAATCAGTTCAAGTTGAATAAAAAACAACAAATAGTATTGTAATAATTATTTTAAACAAACGGATTATGAACACCAAACAATCGAGAGCTCTTTTATTGTGAAAGGTAAGAATGGAAGGAGGATCTAGGAAGTGCTTTCTTTTGTCAAACGTTGAAAGGAGCAATAAAGTTTGCTACACTCCAACCCGTACCCATATCCCGTACCCCATATCTCTCTCTCTCTCTCTCTCTCTCTCTCTCTCTCTCTATATATATATATATAGAGAGAGAGAGAGTAATTAATTAAACAGCACATGAGATCATCCATCATATCATAAACCCTTCTCATAAGCGGCCTCGTCTTTATATCCACTCACTCTGCAGTTCCAAAGGCCAGTTCAAAGTTGTGTTTGCGGTTGGCGGGCGACAGGGGGATGTAGTCAAACTCGGTGGGGAAGAAGGAGTGGACCAGAGCGCAGAAAGCCATGCCATCGCTCCAGCTGGACGAGAAGTTTTGGATGTCAATGTTCTAGAGAGGAACAGAGAAGATGAGGCGATGTCAGTAACTGTCATCTCTGAAAGCAGCGAGCGCTGAAGGATGGACTGGGGTAAAAGAAGATGACTTGTTAAACTGACTGGCAGCTCGCTGTCGCTTCGTAAAGCTATCTCCCCATTCACTGCCGAGCCCATAATTGTGATGTCTAAAACAGACAGTGCCCTCCTCTCTCTCCACTCCTCCGTTACATGCTTTGGAAATAACATCATTTCAAGGCTGCCCTTTATTAGTCTGGAGTTTGCATTGAATGAAATGCAACATGTCAAGTCATCGGATGAGCATCTTTCCTTCGTGTGTGTGTGTGTGTCGTGTGTGTGTGTGTGTGTGTGTGTCTGTGGCTCCCAGTTAATAAGAGTCTTGGCTTAGCCCGGCTTGACTTTAACCAAAGCCACATGGCTGCTGTGGAGAGAAGGGTACCAGAGTGCAGCAATGAGTCGGTGTTCTCAACCGTGACTTAAACGACCTGAACCCTCACACCAGGACCCCCACTTCTATACACCTCTGCCGTTGAGAGCTAGATCATTTGCACATTAGCACGGCACTGTGTGGTGACAGGTTTAAATGATATAAAGAACAGATATTTAGGATATGTATTAATGCAGACCTATCCAGGGTGTACCCCCTTTGCCCAATGACAGCTAGGATCGGCTCCAGCCCCCCCATGACCCTGAATACAGGATAAGTGGTAGACGATGGATGGATGGATGGATATAAATGCAGGATATATATGCTATAATATCTAATGAAGTGTCCTGTCCAGCTAAACATCATGAGAAGCAAACAAAGTAGCGAAAGAGGACCTGGAGCCAAGGGGCATTAGCCTAGCTTAGCATCAGGACCTGAAGCAGGGCAAACAGCTAGCCTAAAATGGTCTGTTTGGTTAGTCCTAATCCGAGTGAAATTGATACTTTTGGTTTTGCGTTTATTCTTCTTCAGGTTTACAATGCACAAATTATATATTAAAAATAAATCAGAAATATATATATTTTTCACCATTTTTGTGGACTTTATTCTCAACAAATGCCTTCACATGCCGCACATAATCCCATTAGCAGTTGTTTTGGTCGGCACCAGAGTACAATTACCACAACTCCCCAAACTCACCAGAGTCCGATTAAGAGAGACTAAATAATGGCTTGTGAAAGCATCCTAAAACTTGTTAATTTACATGTATGTTTTTACTTTAAGCCATACAGAAATAATGTCAAAAGAAGTTACATGGTTTAACTAAGTCCAGGGAAAAAATGGGCGTCACAATTTTACATTTCTGTTTGGATTAAACTAATAATTAATGATGTTTAGAGCTTTAGACATTTTTTTTTACTTGTAAGGGAGCAAGGCAAGCTGTTTCCCCTGTGTCCAGTCTTCATGCTAAGCTAGGCTACACAGCGCTCAGCTCCAGTTGCACTCAAACTGTGGGGCGGCTGTGGCTCAGCAGTAGATCGAGTGAGTGGTCCTCCAATCGGAAGATCGGTGTCCACGTGTCAAAGTGTCCTCGACTCCTCGAGCAAGGACATCTGAGTGGTCGGTTCATATTCTTATCTTTAAACCTCTGGCTGTCTATTTTTGTCAGTCGCAGTATTATGATGATACTGTAGTTGAAAGCCCGGCTGGATAGCAGAAGTTGGCTGTGGTGTGTTCATGTTCTGGTGGGAAGTTCTGTGCAAACCTATGCTGCCAGAAAGTAAAACCCACAATACTATCAGCCGGAAAGGAAAGTATGCGTAGAGATCAGACATGGACACCGTGTCCTGGAGCCTAATAGCAACTAATATCGTCATATGTGGACAGAATATGGCTCTAAATAGGCGGAACATTGTATCTGCAAAGTCTGTAATGAGTGATTTACCTGGTAGCCAATGGTCTTGGAGCGGCACCACTCCAGAAGGATCTGTTTGATGCTGCTGGCACTGGACACCCCAAAACTCTGAGAACGCTTCAGTTTGGGTTTAGAGTCCACTGGTTTGGGGCGACTGTATAAGTAGAAGCAGGGCAAGAATACATGAGAGAGATCCAATGTTTAGGGGACTATCTACCATAATTCCCATGGGACCCGAATGCAGCATTACATTGCATTTACCTGTTGGCTTCAGAGTCCAGCCTTTCAAAGATGGACCGCCGAGCCTGAGCGCCGATGTTACGTGGCAGAGTCTGGGACCTCACCAGCTCCCGCCTTCTCTCTCCTACCTGCCCGAAGGGTCTGTCGCTGCTCACATCGCCATCTCTGCAAGACGGGAGCACAGATAGGTCAGGCAAAGAAAAACACGATTCACCTATCCTTAAAGATGCCCTTCACAAGTCACTTTTCACTCACCTGTCATGCTGAAATAGCCCCGAGTAGGTCACGGATTTAGCTGGGGCTGAGTTTGCTTTCTCTGCAAAAGGCAGACAGTCAGTTAATCCTGTCTGTGATATTGTATTCTCAAACAGGACTGTGTCTGAGAGCCCGGCTCACCTTGAAGGCGGGGAGATCCCAGAGCTCTGATGGGTGTAGGGGTCCATGTGGCAGATACTAATCAGCAACAAAGAAGAAGGAAACATAAAGTCGTTGGTATATTATGCTACTATAATTAAGAAAAAACTATGAATGAAAAATCTAGCAAATGAATCTGAAAAATTACGTAAATAGTATTCTCTCATATAAAGCTTGTGTCTTTCATTTTCACCATACATTAAATGCAATGTCAATTTGATCATTAAAAAAAGAAAACGTTTTCAATCACCTGGCTGAACTGGTGAATCCTCTGTTGGCTGGGTCTGGTTGGTGCTAGCAGCTGATTGGCCAGTATTTGAGACCTCGGAGACCGGAGAGGAACGAGAACCGACAGGGCTGCTGGGGGATTCGGGGCCTTTCATTTCCGCCGTCTTGGTTGTAGCGGTGATGGGGAGGTGGGGCATCCTTTTGGCCACATGGGCTGTGTGCTCGTGGGGGAAGTCGTGGGGCGGAGAGATCTTGCCGTGTACCAACTCTGAATGTTCTGGTTGGATAAAAAAGTTGTTGAATGATCACGTTGATGAATGCTCTTAAAGTGAGGAGGTGGTAACACAATTCAATGAATGCAAAGAGTCACACTAAATACTGGGAGCTGCCCAGTATAACCACAGCCTCCGAATCACCTTATTCCAACTGGATGAAAAAAAAAAAGATGACTCGTTTTTTACTGCAACTATAATTATCATGAGGGAAAATCATCAGAGAAGCATGAAGATCTTTATTCGAGGGCAACCTCTCCCTCCTCATGTGATTTAAACGGATTAAATCATCCCCAAAAAAACCCTTACCTAATCATAATCCCCGATGACATCATCAGGGTTGTTTTCTGAGACAAAACTCCTCCAGAGCCGCAAAAGACATTTTACAGCTGTTTTCACAGACTAATGGCGTTACTTTTTTCAGTAACAAGTAATCTAATTGATTACTCTTCCCGTCATTATAACTTTATTACAGTAATTATTAACTCTTTGAAGTTAAGACCATCTAGATCTCTAAGATCTTTTTAATGTTCTTCCATAGTGAGGGGCCGGGGCAGGACTGGACAGGAGATTTCCCGCACTTGGACTGCTCCACTTTTTGTTCAATCCGATTGGCTCAGCCTGACCCTCGGTGCCCAGTTGTGGCCTGTTGAGGTGCAATACGTATCAAAAGTTCCAAAACATCTATTGTGTTATTTTTATTTATTCACTATATAAACATCGTAATAATAATATCTACAATAATACATGAAGTTTGATTGGAGGCCAGCCTCACTTTGTCCCACAGCAACATTAAAATAGTTTAGCGTTGTGTACACAGTTTTTGTTAAGAATTTATTGTCAATTTCATTATAATATTCAGATTTATCATACATAATTGAACATGCACATGTATTTTAAGTTCCGTTAAAGAGGGGCGGAGGTGGGCTGCAAATTCTTTGACACATTTGGGGATTTAAAAAAGTACTTGAAATAGTTACTTTCCATAGTAACTAGTTACTTTTGTATTTTGTAACTCAGAAACTAATTCAGTAACTCTTTTGGAGAAGTAACTAGTAACTGTAACGTGGCCAACACTGCGTAATACCCATGAACTGCATTTGAGGCCCCCTTTAAATACCCTTTTTTTTTTACAATGGTTCCCGTGGTTACCTGTGGTCGCTGCATGTCCGTTCTCCAGTGTAGCATGTGTTGGGGCGGGGTCCACCTCTATTGGCTCCTCTCGCTCAATACTCTGAAACACACAGAACCATATAACAACGCCATCGCTTTCAAAGTTGCATGAAGTCACATTTGACCTTCACTGGTGACCATAGGAAGACTTTTTATAACTTTCAAAATAAAGTACAAAATAAGTAGCGGAACATTTCTTTTGAAAGCCAGCAATTCTAGCATTGGGTGATTTAATCGCTTGGTATTGATCACTCTCTGAACTCCGATGTGTTGTGTTTGGATCACAGACAAAGTGTCGGGGCATCATGTTCCTCTGGTTTGAAAAAAAACAATCCAGATGTCTGATGCTCATTGAGTCATTACTGGACCATTTCAGGTTTTTGAATTTTCTCCAACATGTGGGCTTTTTGGACTTCAGTCAAAACAAAACAAACCAACAACTCAGTAATGCACAACACAACTCGACACACTTCAAAGTTGGCCTGGCGTCTGGATAAAAGAGCCGGTTGTCGGAGGCGTTGGAGACGCTCTGTTCTGTGCCTCCCCTCTTGTGATAAGTCTTTGTTTAAAATCAGGCACGACTGTCCGTGACACACTCGGTGACGGGCAAACTGCCAAAGTCTATCTGGGGATCTTGCAGCCTGACTGCTAAAGTGATCGTGATCATGTTTTAGTGTCAAACACCATCAGTGTCTTAAGTTCACGTTACATCGCCCCCTGTGACCCGTTTATTAGGCATCTCTGTGATCAGACGTGCAGCAGTGGCTCTTTTTCCCCTCTCCAAACACAATCAGCTACATGGAAACAGCCATCGCCATCCCGAGCAGATACTTCTATCTCAAACTCTCAACCGCATGGCGTTGCTGACCCACATAGGTTGCGGGTCAAGCCGTCACTTTTCTACGTGGCCTTGTCAGACGGAGGCTTAGCGTGTTGATAGTCGGCCCCTTTGGCGCAGAACAACACTGCTCAGGTCAAAAGTGCAGCGCTGATAGCTGTACACGTTTTCCCAATGGTCGGCATCAAACCACAGGCTCTAACAGGCGTTCTGGGGGCGCACGTCCGCACCTTCGGGCACCCCTGCTGGAGACCCTCAGCTCCTTGGCAACGATTAACTCTGAACAGCTGGTTGTGATTCAAACTTGGCTGTCACAGTGGAATTAAATAGACGTGGCTGATTTTTGTGTTCGACCGAAAGCTTTACTTCATCACTGGTGCATCTGATGCATCGGTTCGGTGTTTAGATAACGTCAGCGTGTTTGGAAGCAGAGCTGGAGCATCTGGCCAGCTGGTCTCCGCTGTCAGAAACCACCACAGGACTCGACCAAAGACCGGAAACACTCACAGCTATTTGCAATCATTTGAAAGGAGGACAAGTAGTAATTATATATATGTATTGCCTCTCAACATTGCAACAATGTTGTATGCACAAACCCTACCATGCACAATGCAAGGATTATATCTGTACATAGAAAATAGTTGTTTGCTGCTATATTAATGCTCTGAATCCAGTATAATGCACCATGAAATGAGTCTTTACAAAGAAAAGCAACCAACTCTGCAACCAACCGCCTGCTGCTGCTGGAAACACCAACCAAAATCAGTGCAGCTGCGGCCCCTAAACCAAAACAACTAGCAAAAACGTGTTAAAATGCTTTGTAGAGCTACAGCATCTGATAACAATTATCTGTGGGTTCATCACAACACATTTATCACGTTATACTTAGTCCTTTGATCCATGGATAAAAATAATATTGTTGTTTGAGATTGGTGCCTCTGATCCAAATCAATGAAGTTAAATAATTTTGTGTCGCTCAGCACTGAAAAATAACAATGAAAAACAGCAACAACTATAAAACGAGGGATGCTGCTATTAGAGACGAAATATTATTTCTCAATGAAATAAGCACCACTACATTTCCATTTACTTCCATTTTTTTTAAGTTGGAGGCAGAAAAAGTAAAAACCTCCACAAACAAAATGCATGACTGAATACCTCTACAGGCTGTCCGCATGAAACAACCTATCAGGTTTGAAGAAAGCAAATGCAGAAACTTAAAACCGCCACTGTATCCCCTCCTGACTCACACACACTCATAAAGAACAATATGCTGTTCTTCTGTCAGACAGCATGCTGGGCTCACTTGAGGAAATGGCTGGGAGTGTGTGAACGTGTGTGTGTTGGGCTGAGCTCACCATATAGGAATGCTGGTTGTGTGCTGTGTGTGTGTGTGAACACCAAGAAGAGACTGTGTGTGTGTGTGTGTGTGTGTGTGTATGGGGGGGCCATTTCATAAAGAGTGTGGGGTAACACACCTGGAAGGGAATAAGTGAGGACTTTAAGTATGAGAAGGTGAGGAAGGCAGAGGGGAGCAGGGTATATTGCATGATGGGAAATGAGGCAGAGGGACGAGGCCGTGAGGTGGAAACAGCTGGCCATCCAGCAGGAGGAGGGAGACAAATTGCAGAATGTCTGGCTTTGGGGAGGGGAGCTTTCCCGGCTTAAATACTCAGATCATCAGACATCCACATTGGGTCAGAGGGGGAAACATGATAGCGGAGCTGCTGAGGTTCCTGTAAACTCTCTGGTATCTCGAGGTCCTTTTTTGCTGGCAGGACACACTGGCACTCAACACTTGGCGTGGCACAGTACTGACCAGGGACCTGGGGACACGCCGCACCCATCACGTATGTGGGGTTAAACAAGAGCCCAACACACGTGTTGAAAACCAATCAATCGTACTTGTTAATGTGCTAAATTGGTGATTTTTGAGACAATTTCTTCATGAGAGTGAATGGAGACATGAAAACATATCTTTTCCCCTTTACTTACTCAACAAGCACCAACTGATAGAGACCATCAGCAATCAGCATCTCCGTGTGCTTTATCGTAACCGGGAAGCGCTCGAGTGCAATGTCCTACCAGAGGTCAATATTGCTGCTAGCAGCTGCTGCACAGCAAATATTTATACATTAAGAAGGTGTGGATATATAAGTCTTCACTAACAATGAAAACCTGTGTAAATATACCGTACAGCTGCTCCACAGTGACTCAGTGCATAGTAAATGTTATCTGCATCCAGTAGCCTTAAAGAACTCTTCCTATACAACTGGACAAATGACTTTCGAGGTTTCCAAGTTCCACAGAGTCTCACACAGCCTCAGCTTTAGCATAGCTTAGATTAAAAAATATATAAATAATATGAATATATTATTGAGAGGATGTCACATTTCATTCCAACTTCTTTGGTGATGTGTGAAGACACTCAAAGTGAAATGTGTTGTTTGCTTTTTGAGTCAAGCATGAAGAGGTTTGCCCGGACAAGCTGAATGGTTAGCATGCTAGCAGCGTGGGTTCTTGACAAGTATTATTAATTTTAATACATTGTGACAGTGTCTCTCTTTTCAAACTTTACTAAGATGAGCCTGTTTTACACTGCCTTTTCATGTGCTAATTAGCACATGTTAGCAAGCTAACACAGCAGGCTAAGACGGTGACCATAGTTAACATTACTTGTTAGCATGCTATCATTGTCGTGTAAGGATGTTAGCACGTTGACATTAGCATTTAGCTTGGTTCACATGGCTCGAGGTCTTGTTGTCATGTTGTGGGCTCTGCTTGTGTTGATTGATAACAAATGTGGACTCTTCTACACAAATGCTTGCTGGATAGGGCACACCCATCATGCAGAGACAATAAAAAGACCAAGCAGGGAAGTGTACGCAAGCCTGGATGGACATACAGGAGGTGTGTTAGTCAGACAAAGTTGATTGACTAGTTGTTTAGTCTGGGCTGCCATTAGCAGCCGTTGCACTCTTTATCCCACTCCATGGAAAAGAAAGAACCAATGAACGTACCCGTGTGCAGTCCTATATACATGATCACTCTCATAACAGCCTCATCATGGAGTGACAGACAAAAGCTGCAGGGAAAAACAAATCCCTCACTCTCCGAGAGTGCGTCATTGCATCATGAGCGGGGAACTACAAAATGTTTGGACGAAATGAGTGAAACAGAGCAGGAATGTGGACGGGCCCTCTGTGTGCATGAGAGCAGAGACAGAGGAGAAGGAAGAAGAGGAAAAAGAGGACGAGGAAGATGAGGAGAGAAAAAAGGAGTTTGCCATCTTTGCTGGGCATCTACTTCATGCGTTTTCACACTGAGGTAAACGTTGGATAAATGTCCAATCCCCACAGACTCACACTCTAACTTTCCATGTGGACATTCCTAAAATCTGACATGGTGTTGGAATTGGTAATTTATTGTATGGTTTGTTTCAATCTAATGGAAGTAGAACATGGTGACATTCATGCTTAAGATGTTAAATGCTCCCTCACAAATGTATTTAAAATGTCCTGGCACGTTATAATGTATTAGCCCTGATCTTGTGAGTGTGGGTTCCCACAGTGCAACTAAAGACAATTCCAATTCCTCTTCCAATGTTAACTCAGTGGATGTTTGGACAAAATGTATACCGGACTATTTGCAGATGCCACAATATTGGGAGTTTGCTTTGAGACAACCTGCCCTGGGAAACGCGTCTGTTCAAACAGGAGGAGGCTGCTGGGAGAGCGCCACACACAACCGAGTTTAGGCAGAGGATATTGTTAAGCTGTCAGAGGCATCTTCATCACTGACACTTTAATAAAGGCTTTGTAGGGGTGGGGGCGAGGTGTGTACGAGACGACTTTGTTAGCTGGAGGGTGAACATTTGACGAGGGCACGCTGTGGTCTGCTGGTAATCACAACAGACACAGCGTTGTTGTGTTGGCTTTGTACTGCAGTGCATGGCTTATGAAATGAAACACTGGCCCTGAGATTAAACTCCCAACTCTCAGCTTTAAATTCAGGGTATTAATCCTCATCAGATCAGTAACAAAGAAAAACGAGACAGAAAAGTAATGCACACAACACAATGACTACTAAACTACAAACTGTTACTACTGTTGACATGACATGACGCGCAAAAGTGAGGAAACACCTGCATTAGACAGGTAACCAGTCTATCACAGGGAGACATGTAGAGACAGACAGGTAACCAGTCTATCACAGGGCTGACATGTAGAGACAGACAGGTAACCAGTCTATCACAGGGCCGACATGTAGAGACAGACAGGTAACCAGTCTATCACAGGGCTGACATGTAGAGACAGACCGGTAACCAGTCTATCACAGGGCTGACATGTAGAGACAGACAGGTAACCAGTCTATCACAGGGCTGACATGTAGAGACAGACAGGTAACCAGTCTATCACAGGGCCGACATGTAGAGACAGACAGGTAACCAGTCTATCACAGGGAGACATGTAGAGACAGACAGGTAACCAGTCTATCACAGGGCTGACATGTAGAGACAGACAGGTAACCAGTATATCACAAGGCTGACATGTAGAGACAGACAGGTAACCAGTCTATCACAGGGCCGACATGTAGAGACAGACAGGTAACCAGTCTATCACAGGGCCGACATGTAGAGACAGACAGGTAACCAGTCTATCACAGGGCCGACATGTAGAGACAGACAGGTAACCAGTCTATCACAGGGCCGACATGTAGAGACAGACAGGTAACCAGTCTATCACAGGGCCGACATGTAGAGACAGACAGGTAACCAGTCTATCACAGGTCTGACATGTAGAGACAGACAGGTAACCAGTCTATCACAGGTCTGACATGTAGAGACAGACAGGTAACCAGTCTATCACAGGTCTGACATGTAGAGACAGACAGGTAACCAGTCTATCACAGGGCTGACATGTAGAGACAGACAGGTAACCAGTCTATCACAGGGCTGACATGTAGAGACAGACAGGTAACCAGTCTATCACAGGGCCTGACATGTAGAGACAGACAGGTAACCAGTCTATCACAGGGCCGACATGTAGAGACAGACAGGTAACCAGTCTATCACAGGGCTGACATGTAGAGACAGACAGGTAACCAGTCTATCACAGGGCCGACATGTAGAGACAGACAGGTAACCAGTCTATCACAGGGCTGACATGTAGAGACAGACAGGTAACCAGTCTATCACAGGGCGACATGTAGAGACAGACAGGTAACCAGTCTATCACAGGGCTGACATGTAGAGACAGACAGGTAACCAGTCTATCACAGGGCCGACATGTAGAGACAGACAGGTAACCAGTCTATCACAGGGCTGACATGTAGAGACAGACAGGTAACCAGTCTATCTCAGGGCTGACATGTAGAGACAGACAGGTAACCAGTCTATCACAGGGCTGACATGTAGAGACAGACAGGTAACCAGTCTATCACAGGGCTGACATGTAGAGACAGACAGGTAACCAGTCTATCACAGGGCTGACATGTAGAGACAGACAGGTAACCAGTATATCACAAGGCTGACATGTAGAGACAGACAGGTAACCAGTCTATCACAGGGCCGACATGTAGAGACAGACAGGTAACCAGTCTATCACAGGGCCGACATGTAGAGACAGACAGGTAACCAGTCTATCACAGGGCCGACATGTAGAGACAGACAGGTAACCAGTCTATCACAGGGCCGACATGTAGAGACAGACAGGTAACCAGTCTATCACAGGGCTGACATGTAGAGACAGACAGGTAACCAGTCTATCACAGGTCTGACATGTAGAGACAGACA
The DNA here is from genome assembly GCA_029853015.1 of Chelidonichthys spinosus. Lineage (NCBI taxonomy): Eukaryota > Metazoa > Chordata > Actinopteri > Perciformes > Triglidae > Chelidonichthys > Chelidonichthys spinosus. The sequence goes on along the minus strand of CM056828.1, from coordinate 7,488,612 downwards.
GGTAACCAGTCTATCACAGGTCTGACATGTAGAGACAGACAGGTAACCAGTCTATCACAGGGCCGACATGTAGAGACAGACAGGTAACCAGTCTATCACAGGGAGACATGTAGAGACAGACAGGTAACCAGTCTATCACAGGGCTGACATGTAGAGACAGACAGGTAACCAGTCTATCACAGGGAGACATGTAGAGACAGACAGGTAACCAGTCTATCACAGGGCCGACATGTAGAGACAGACAGGTAACCAGTCTATCACAGGGCTGACATGTAGAGACAGACAGGTAACCAGTCTATCACAGGGCTGACATGTAGAGACAGACAGGTAACCAGTCTATCACAGGGAGACATGTAGAGACAGACAGGTAACCAGTCTATCACAGGGCCGACATGTAGAGACAGACAGGTTACCAGTCTATCACAGGGCCGACATGTAGAGACAGACAGGTAACCAGTCTATCACAGGGCCGACATGTAGAGACAGACAGGTAACCAGTCTATCACAGGGCTGACATGTAGAGACAGACAGGTAACCAGTCTATCTCAGGGCTGACATGTAGAGACAGACAGGTAACCAGTCTAGTAGTTAGTGTTGATGTTTGGGTCCACTTAGTTGTAATGTTGTGTAGTTAAAATGAGACATTATACATCCTGTGCATGTAAAGTATCTATAGACTTATTCTTTTGTGCAGATATCTTCACTTCTTACTTGTTTTACGTTCCACCTTCAGAATTTTAAAAGACAAAGACACTCTCATCGTTGCATGTTCCTAACCTTAGGAATCATTTCAATTAGCAAAACAAATGCAGTGCCACGAAGACAGCCATCAAGAGGCTCATAATCCAACAGTGAAGCATTTGCACAGTAATAAAGTGGCTGAGGACAGACTTACAGTATGCTACACATTATGGACAAAGCTTGTAAACTGCCATTCATCACTGCCAAATAACTGATAGACTTTTTACTATAGGACAGATAAAAAAGGGCAGAATCCAGCAGCAGTACAGTACAGATGTGTGTGAGCTACTGTAAAGATGTCAGCGGGGTTCTCCTCAGCTTTCAGAGGAGACACTTAGCGACTGAGGACTCCTGCTCTGTAATTTCCTCCTGGGAGTCGACAGAAGAATCCTCTCCAAGGAAGAGCGATGCAGTCAAACCACCTGTTCTTCAAATACAATCACACAGCCTGCAATTTCTCTGCTCCAAAAATTGGCAGGGAATACTACTTTGGGCTGAGAGTGGGAAATATGCCCAGCCTTTGAACTGAGCAGATAAAAATACCTCATTTCAGGTGAGAGTCACTGTACATGCAAACGTTTTCTTCATAAACACGCTGAATGCAGGTTACAGGCTCGGATGGTGACAAGACAGGATCTTACATGTGCTTCTCTGAGAACGGCATCTTGAAACCAAGAGTGCGTTCGTGCTTTTGTGAGTGATTTCTTTACCAGAGTTAGATTTGAGCTAATTTACATCTAATTACAAGAATCTGACGATGCTATATGTGTCATGGTACTGGTGCACGCTCATCTTAATAACCTTAATACTTCATGACTTTTCCCCTAATTTTTTATTAGAAGTGCAGATAAACTGCAACTTCTAACTGTGAACTGTGTCCATTACTCAACCTCTCCCACCAGACGTTGCCTGTCTGTTTGTTGGTTAAACGGCTGTTAAAGATTTGTAAAAACAGAAAGATCATGAAAGAAGAACAGTATGGTTTCTGTCTCTTCCAGGCCAACTATCTATGAAAAATAGGACTTTCTAGCTGTGGGGGGAAAGATCATTTTTCACTCTTGTGCTCCCCCGTCTATAACGTCTACCTCCAACATATGGCAACAATAGAGAGTTTCTCCCCTGTCCGCCTCCCTTCCTCCATCCTCCTCTACTCCTCAGTTCCTGGCAGTGAGGCAGAGGAGGGCAGGATGACGTGGGGGAGTCATGCTGACCCCTGGTAGGTGAGAGGTCACAACACAAGACAGGCTGTGTCACCTCTCGCTTTCACTCCCATTTTTAAAGAGAGGCTGACCAAGATGGACAGGTGTTGTGTGTGCAGACAGAGACAGGTGAGAGCTCCTTCTGCTGTAGTAGTAATCAGTTTTAGGACTAGATCATAATGGAGGCTAATAATCGTTTACAACAGGCCTGTCTGCCCCAAATACAGTGGATATAGTGGATTAGCATTTTTAGCCTGCGGCGTAGCGTTGAGGGATGGCAGACTGTCTCAACATCTATTAAATGAAACTTGAAGTTTTGGATTTCAGTTGGAACTGTTGGATATATTGCCATGAAGTTTGGTAAACGGTGCATTATCGTAGCTGCTGCAATGCTTGCATTTCCATTATCCAACTTTGGAGAGTTTACATTTTGAATTCCATCCTCACGCTGATTGACAGGCAGATAGATTAAATCTGGGTCATGCTCCTACTTCTCCTGAGCATCCAAATGCCCAAAGTAGCAGTTATATCTGGGTCACCCTCCCCGTTGTCGGAGCCTGAAAAACCCTGGAAAAACTCCAGGAACCCTCCGCTCTCTCACCCACGACCCTGCACTGTGTCACCCGACCTCTAAATCCAAATGTTCCTTAAAGTGCCTTCTGGGCATTATTCCAAAACACTGGATCTGACTGCAGCTAAATGACATTGTAAATTATTCCCATGGAGGACTGAGCCAGGGACAAAGAGGCAAACTTAAAAATCTACTTGAAGAAGTTGACTTCCAGTAAGGCTTTCTGGTCCCAGAGGGCAGCGAGGGGGCGAGTTCTCCCACCGGCCAGTCAGTTATTAACCTGTTTCCACAGAGATGATGACGGCAACACGGCCTATTGTCTGGAAGTCATTAAGGGAGCCAGGGGTAGCCAGGGAGTGGCCGCATACCTCTGTTAAACCCCCAGCATGTGTACAGGCACACACACACACACACACACACACACACACACTCTACCTCCAGCTGTGCCTTGTTTTCTTTCTTCTATATCAGTCCAAATCTATTTTAAACTTCTTACTAAAAGCATTTCTACGTCAGAATAAGCCACGGCAGCGTCTCGATAAGTAGCTTGCCAAACCACTAATGCAAATTAATAACAGGCGGGGAGACCCACAATAGCGTCGAGCTGATTTTGGAATGATATTAGGTGAAAGGAGAATTCGGGTTTTGCAAATCAAGAGTTACGATTCAATAACCGGTTCATATGTCTGCCATTTTAGTAAACACACAGCTCTGTTTTCTGTCTTTCTCATGGCTGTATTAATAGCCACATGGGCAAATGGGGGGGTTGGTGCCAGGAATCCAGTCTTAAAATGTAGTGGAGCGCTGAGGGGGAGATTGGGAGATTGGGGGAGGGGTAAAAAGGGTGAGGAAGGGGCCGCCGTGGCAGGGAGGAGTGCATGGATGAGTGGATAGATGGATGGGTGCTGCCGGGGTCTGTGTGTGCACACGGAGAGATCAGAAGTTGTACATCACACCATCAGAGCTGGCTCAGCCTGGGGAGTCTCCACGGGCAAAGTTTAAATGTCAAACGTCTTTGTCATGGAGATAAACAACACTACACGGCAGTGTAAGCGTTCCTTTGGCTGGAACACACTCTGTAAAAGTGATCTGCCGGCCAAAGGTTAAGGACAAAAATATATTTGAAAGTCATGAAAGAAATCTAATGCATTTTAATTTACAAGAGTCCAGCAACACGAGCCCCTGCGGTGTTTAGGAAACAGTACCTGGTTAGATTCAGGAAAAGATCGTGGTTTGGTTTTTAAATAACTACGTGGCGTTAAGTACAGATACCTGACAATTAAGTCAACGCCAGCTTCAGGGTTTCAAACAGGAAACAAACTCTTGTCTTGAGTGAACGTCCCCCATGTCAAATAATACTGTCAAATTAATTTTCATAGTTTTGCATGATTACTGTGAGACGAGGTTGGAGCAGCTTCTGTCTCGCAGTGGTGTGACGAGCACAGATGTTTCTCAAAATGAAAACCACATTTCCCATAAATCCCTTTGCTTCCTGCAAGACTCTGTCGAGTCAGTTTTTTTTTTTTTTTTGGTTTCAACAGCCATCGTCAAAAAAAAACGTGTGCTCAGTTTTCACCACGCTGTCGACAGCAGGGAAAACCTCAGACTGTGCAGGGTAACGATTTAATGATGTCAAACTGCTGCATGCAACACCTTTAAGTGGAAACTCATGTGACGTCCACACACACACCCTCTCCTTTGAGCATAATATACAAGACACACACCCACAGCTGCCCCGGACTCAACTTCTCAATCTCAAGAAAACGCCTCTTATGCAACATGTGATGCAAGCGCTGCATTGAGACACAAAGCAAGCGCACCCAGCCGGTCTGTGCATTGATAGGGGGATAGGAGATAACCCTGTGACCTGACTGCACTAATCTGATCTGTTCATCTGCTCATGAATACACACACACACACACACACACACACACACACATGCAGAGCAAGAGGAATGGACTGTTCCTCCTGGGGTTCCTCATGGTCCAGGACTAGCCTGGTCTCATGTGTCCAGAATGTGTATGATGATGAAGGCATTGATGCCACTGACTGGTCCTCACATTCCCTCTACCTAAATCCAATTTAGCGCCTTTTCGCAGCTGTTTTCACAAGACGAGAGGTGTAACCTCGAAGGTGTAAAATCTTTGGAGCGGCCGTTAATCTGAAGATCCACTTGTGGCGAGTGTCATGACAACCTATTATCACATGACCAAAGTTCCATACTTAGATCCGATGGTGACAACCGAGCAGCCCGCTGATGAAGACATGTTGGTGAGAGGCCTGGAGCTCAGATGTGGACCTCCAGTTAAGTGTATTTTTAAGCTGTTCTACTATTAAGGTTGAACTGTAATATATTTAACAGATCAAACTGTGTCATATCAGCACAAATAATCAGTTTTGATTAAAAACAAACAAACAAAAAGGATCAGCAACAACAAACATTGTTGAGGTGAGATAAGAGATGCGGGTGAGAGATGGAGAGGACTCAATGTCTTCCCAATGAATGCTGTTCCACTGTGATTGGCAACCGGAGGTGTTGTCTGTGTGTGTGTGTGTGTGTGTGTGTGTGTGTGTGTGTGTGTCGTGTGTGTGTGTGTGTGTGCGTGGAGGGAGCACGAGACATTGTTGGAGTTTTTTTGTCCTAATCCTAATCTAGACTAATTCCTGTTACATAGAATTATTAGAGGATAGAAAAGAGCTACACAGCTGTCTCTCTCTCTCACACTCTCTCTCTCTCTCTCTCTCTCTCTCTCTCTCTCTCTCTCTCTCTCTCTCTCTCTCACACACACACACACACACACACACACACTATTAAAGTACTTGCAAATTCCCGATGTACTTAATCGGAACAGTGATGAAGAGAAAATTCAACTTCTACGACAAAGAGTAGAGAAGAACACAGTGGGTGAAAAAGAGACGGCCAGATCAGAAAAGGCAGTCTTTATTCATAATCCATACGCGACACATGCTGCAGGTGTGTTTTCCATATGGACGCCATCATGCTGACGTGCTGCAGGTGTGCGCGGTTCCTTCATATAACAGCATGGCGAGTCACGGTGAGGCCGGGAGACCGACACACCTGTACACCCCTCCCCCAACCTTGGATCCGAGCCATTAACTGTTTATGTATCATGTCAAACGGGCGTGTCGGGAGAGTCAGCTGACCTTCACGCAGCGCGTCTTCCTCACGTGTGTCTCTGACAGACAGACGAGGATGAGGCAGGAACAGAACGCTCAAGACTCAAACAGGCCAGTGAGCCGACTGGAAGCTAATTACCACGATGCGAGCAGAGAAGCTTTGTAATTTCACAGTATTTTTCTGGCGTTTGATCCGATCTGAGTGTGTGTGTGTGTGTGTGCGTGTGTGCGTGTGTGTGTGTGTGTGTGTGTCTGCAGTGCCGTGTTTGGCTGACAGCGGGGGATCTCCCACTGCACAGACGTACAGTAACAAAGGTGCCCTTGTGTTGTTTCGCTCTGACCACATGATTTCACAGGAGATAAAATTCCTCCATGCATCCGCCACATAGTTTAGTAATTACAGATACATGACCAACGGCTATTTGCATACATGCGTGCACGTGTCTTGTGAGTCTGTATGACTGTGTGTGTGCATGTACCATACCTTGCAATAGACACATAACACATCTAAACGTGGATATCGTTAGAACACTTTTTACCTAACCATATTGTGAACGGAGGATATGTCATCTGTGATTTTACACAGAGGAGCAACTCTGCTCCAAATAATAAAAGAGAAGCTTAATACCGGCCTCGTAAATGTCATACTTTCCCCAGCAGGATGCAGCGTCCTCTGGAAGTAAACAACATCATCTGTGGACTTTCTCTTGCCATTCAACTTAACCGCTGTGCCTTTGAAGCAAAACAGCCTGACATGTAATTTCAACTTCTATGGTTTCACTGTTTTCTTTGGCTAATAAATACAACACTTAATAAAAGTCACTGCTGATTGACACGCAGATGTGGCACAAGCTACATTCAGCTCATGGAAGCTTGACGTCTGACGGGCTGATCGGTTCATATCCAGCAGATACACGAGTGATTTACTGATTTATAATCATTTAGGTAACAGTGTCACCATAACATAGCTGGTCCACGTGCACACTCACAAAAAGCGTTCTATAAATGACTATTATTATTCCTTAAGGACATTTTGCTCCTTTCAGAGCTGCTCGTCGGATGGTGGAACAGAACGACATATTGCAGTCTTGAGATGGAAACACTGTATTTAGTCTATTTTGGGTTAAATGCGACTGTTTTCAACATACCGATGAACAACGGAAAACTGGATTGTGCGGCAAGACGACTCTAAGAGGTTTCTGGAAAACAATGCGAGCATGCTTTCGCAATTAATGCTGAGATTGGTCGAAATTTCCATCATTCTTGCTGTTGTGAGACCACGATTCCTGAGTTGAAGAATGAAAACTGCACACTCATCATCAACCGTTTGAGTGATGGAGCCGCCACAGCGTGGACTGAAGCCAGGAGATTCTTTTCAGGGTTTCATCAGACGGAAGACAAGCAAAGAGAGGAAACGTATTCAATTATGTAACGCTCACTGTAAAGGGCTCCAGGAAGAGTTATAGGGCCAACTCCACGGGGCATACTTCCATGAGAAGCAGCATCCCACTGTGACAGTCAATTTATAATGGTAATAAATGGGAAACCGTGAGCACTTAAACACAGACAGGGACAGTCTGGTTGCCATCGATGCAGTGATTAACTGCCCTGTAAGCCAGACACACCTGAGAAACTGAGAAAACAAATTGTTCTCCCATCCGACCCATCCGTTTTTTTTATGTACTCACTAAAGTTTAAGGTGAGTTCATTTTCAGACCAGCGATTCTTTTCAAACAAGAGCCATGAAGTCGTTTAGGCGACACCAAAACATAAAATTCCCGAAAACCGGACACACAAGGTTTGCACCGAGGACATTTCCCAATGCTGACTCCACATATTTGACTGAAAACCACACGACCACGCTAACCTCACCTCCCAGGAGCCCTCTCCACTTACGTTACCGTTCCTCGTAAGTCCTTGAGCATCCCGGTGGAGGGCTGTTGTGCAACCGCAGTGACACAGCCGGTGCCTGGTATGACACATCCACTCAGCCGCAACGCGACGCGGCTGCATTCAGACTCACATTCTGCCTCTTTACCACAGCGGCCCTTTCCTTTCCCAACATAGAAAATTACATTGCAATTACTGGATTAGCCTGCCTCTTCTGCTATTGTACATTTCCATCTGGGTTTCAAAGGAAAGTGGTGGGTCGGTACAAACATGTCGACAGCCCAGGATGACACAGACTACGTCTTGGGGATGCTTCCCTGAGACTCGAGGTCGAGGAAGTTCACTGTAAGACACTGATTTTCAACCGGGCGTACGTGAACCTAGCACATTAACTGAAGTATAAATAAATGATTATTATATTCACATATTGATTCAGACCATTACACGTGAGCACGCTGAATGTATGAAAACTAGTGAGCAAACGAGAAGACGAGTCTAAATGGTAAAGTAAACGAGTGGAATAGACAGCTAACGCTAACGAACAGTTCAATTAGTTCAAAGTAATGGATAAATAGTTGAAACAGCTTCAAGTAATGAATGACACGGTTAGCTAAAACAGATACGTGGCTTGGTTAAATGTACTGGATACATAGTTGGAATAGTTGGATAAAAGTAATGAATCCATGTTGAAACAGATAAACGTAACGAATGTGGTGGAAGACTCAGAACTCAAACTTGATAGTGAGTGCAAAGTGAAAGATTGTATAAAATATTTCATAAAAATATGAAAACAAATATATGTGAAATAATGTTTAAATAACTGCATGAATACATTGCTACTCTGGTGCACTTCATGTGACTCTGTGGGGGAATCGTCAGTACTCACGTTGGTCTTGCTGGACACGGCGAACGTGGCTCGGCTGGAGAAGCGGGTGGTGGAGGGGCTGCCGCTGGACACGGGCCCGTCACCATGGAGGAAACCCTGGAGCCCACAGGAGGACTGCTGAAGCTGGGGGAGGACGGGAAGGTGACGGGCGGGATGTGGGGCTAGAATGACTGCCGAGGCCGCTGTTGGTCTGGACTTGGCTCCCCAGGCTGCAGGGCTGGACGTGGAGGAGAGCCTGACCCTTCCCGTGGATCACCTCGTTTATCTCATGATGGTTCTCCTGAATGTCACTGAGGTGATTCTTGTGATTGTTGTTAAGCAAGCTGCTCCTGTCACACTTCATCCCAGTGAGGAGCTCCACCTGCAGGGTGAGAGCCTCCAGCTGACCCCGGAGCTGCCGGTTCTCCTGCTGGAGCTGAGCCACGGCTTGTCCGAGAGGTCCACTCAGGTTGGCCGTCTCCTCCAGACGACGCTCCATGCCCAGCTTAAAAGTGCCGACGTCCACATGGATCTCCCTGATGGCATCCCGGAGCGTGTGCTCATAACGGGCTAAAGCCGCGCACACCGTCTCCCCCTCTGGAGAGCAAGACCGGGGGTGACACAAGTCTCCCATCTCGGCCAGGGTCGGGGCTTCCATCAGTAAGGCTGCAGCCACTGGTGACCCTCTGGAAACGGGCCAGAAAGCCTCTCAGCCTGTGAGCTAACGTCTAGGAGTGAGAATGTGCAGCTTCAGTCAGGGTTTGGCTGGAGGGGGGGCAAGGGTTGGGAGGTGAAAGTTTGCAGGGGGTGGGGTTGTGGAGGGGGGGGCAAAGGTCTGGTCTGTTTTATACCCACTCCTTCTGTCCTGCTTGTCCTTCAATATGCTCCACGTTTCAGGCACAGATGTCTCGCTCGTTCTGAAAGCAGAAAAGGGAACAAGACTTGTGAACAGCTGTCAAACTCTCAAAAGGACAAACATGACGTCCTGTGCAAAACAAATGCAGCTTCTCAAATATGCAATATGGTGACAATGAAATCAAGGCTTCATTCAGAATCCACAACAGAACATATCACAATCTTCATTCAAACTAAACAACAGAAGCACTTTTCCAGGAGTGAGAATGACAGAAAGTAAAAAGTTAATCTTCACCCGCGGCCGGGACAAACCTACCTCGGTTCCTCAGCCCTCAACAGCTGTACGACTGTGAGAGCGTGCGAGCTCTGCTCCGCGCTGCCGGCTCTCTGGTTTTCTTCAAACTCTCAGGTTGATCACTCCTCTCTTCTTGCCCCGAGGAGGGAGGAGAGAGGGAGGGAGGGATAAAGGAGGGCAGCGGTGGTGGAGTGAGGAAACAACGTAGTAAATGTGAGGGAAGGGGAGGGAGGCGGGCTTGGGGAGATTTTATATCCTCGCACTGTGTAAACTGTTGGAAGGAGAACTCCTCTCTGTCTCTCTCTCTCTCTGTCTACACACACACACACACTTTCTCACCCCACCTCCTCCTCTCCTTTCTTTTCGTAGGTTCCTCTTTCCCTGTTCAGTTTTTCTCTCTTTTCCTTTTCTTTTTTTTGGAGAGAAATACACACCTAAACACTCAGAATCACAGATCATAACCTGGATCACTTTGAATCGTCAGTGATCATTCATGTCTCATCCGCTTGTTTCACATGGCCAATCCAAACACACACTTAACCTGCTTCCTTCCCTACCCCCGACCCCTCTCTGGGCTTTATCTGGAGCTCTTTCACTCATTACTTTTCCATCCCCTCGCTCTAATGGTATTTTGTTAAGATAAGGACAACTGCAACTGGTCAAGAGGGAAAATCTGCTGATTTTCGTACTAATTCAGGTGTTATAAATGAAAAGAGAAGCTCCTGTCAGTGATCATGATGTGGCCAACAATGCAACAGAATTTCTGCATACATAGAGGTGGAGGCTAGTCAGTACTGAACCCCAGAAGGCTGTGCCGTCGCTGTGTGAATGTGCATTAGATTAGATCCTGATGGGCAGGTGACACCTTGCATGGCAGCCTGCATCGGTGTATGAATGAGTGTCTACCATTTACGACTGGATGTTCGTATTTATCAGTCTGATACTCATATCAGGAACCAGAGGGAGTTACACGTCTGTTTCCCCGACATCTACTTGTTTCTATGAGCTTCTACTCTGTTCTACTGTAGTCGTGTGCTTGATGGCAGGACGAACAGACACACAGACAAGCTGGCTGCTGAGGACCCCCACCCTCCCCCTCGTAACTGGACCCCAACAGAGCAAACATTCGACACCAGATAGCACGTGTGTGTGTGTGTGTGCAACAGACAGACTCGTGCAAATATTTCAACATTCCACCCTTCTGCTTACTGTCAACAATGTGTGTGTGTGTGTGTGTGTGTGTGTGTGTGTGTGTGTGTGTGTGTGTGTGCGCAGTGCAACAGGGAGCGTTGGGAGTTGAGGAGGGGGCTTGGTGAGGTGATTTACCAGAAGATTATCCCCCCACCTTTCCGTCTCTCTCTCTCTCTGTCGCACACACACACACACACACACGACACACACACACACACACACACACACGCACACACACACACACACACACACACACACACACTCAACGGCCCCTCAGGGATTTTATGCGAGTCTGCTGGGGGCAGTACAAGACGAAGACGACAGCAAAGCACTGTAGAGGTCAGAGGTCACGGGTATCAGTTTTATCAGCCAACTGAGGTTTTTAAAAAAGCACGTTGTGTCATATTATGTCAAAATTAAATGTACGTTTTTCTCTTTTGACGCTGTTTTCCATCTTTTTAAAATCGTTCTCAACCTTTCGCCGTCATGTTTCTGCACAGCAGCAACGTTACCAAACTCCTGGCTCGCCTTCTAATGTTTTCTGCCAGTGAAGTGGATCACAGTGTCTCCACAGACAACGTAGTGATCCTTTGATCCAGAGTAACAACAGGTAGCTTTGGTAGACAAGTTTATGACCAGTAATTAAATTGCAATTTAATATATTAGTGCAGTCATTTACTGGCAGAAACAGAAAGACATATCAAAGAGAACACATGGCCTGAATCATCCTCCATCTAGAGATACAGACGTAACGGAGTCATGTGTGAGTCACTTTTCAGTCATAAGGGCAGTCTGCCGTACATTCATTGATCTTTTAATGTAATCAAAACACAATTACTAAAGTAACAAATCATTAAAAAATGTGCTCGTTCACAGCTACATTTATTTAACACATTTTCAATTCCTTCTATATAATAACTTAATTTCCAGCTTGCTATAGAGCCTGCAACAACATTTCTGTTGATCAAATCTTGTGCTGCTATTTATGTGCTTGTGAACGCCTCGTGACTGGAGCCTCATGGGAAGTGTTGCGTAAATGTTTCTCATTTGCATTCTCACTTCACTTCTGACCCCACCGACAATACAATATTGTTGTTTACTGACATCCATTAAAGTAAAAGAGTAAAGGTAAAAAGCTGTGTTAAATATAATATATATAATATAGCAATATTATAATAAGATTATTCCATCTAAAAAAAGCAAATAAATAAATACAGCTGTAAGAAATCTGTGTTTGCATAGAGAAAGCGTGCGTCAGTGTGACATTGTGTGGCTTAAAGTTACTGTTATCATACATTTGAATCAAGCTTGACCACAGTGATATTAAACTAATCTTCAGTTTCATTAAAGCATCCCCCAGTTGGAGAAGCACTGCTTTCCAGTAACAGTGAGTCAAAAGGTAACACATGAGTCAGAGCCGAAACTAAAAAACGTCAGCTGTCGTCACAACAATAGATCTTTCGCTCTCCCCCATAACCGCCTCCCACAATCCTTCTCCTCATTGTTTTGATTATGACTTAATATGTTTTACCTCTGCAACGCTTGCTCCCTTTTTTTTTTTTTTGTTGTGTGCAGAGCTGAGGTTGTCGTCAGAGTGATTACTGAGGAGGAGAGGGTCCCGGAATTTTTTTCTTCTCATCTGGTCTTCGACCAGCAAAAAGGTATTTGTTGATTCTGCAGACACATCAGCAAACACACGTCTTCCTCTGTGTGGGCTGGTTAATTTTGAGTTGGGTCATGCAGGAGGCTGGAAGACATTTGGAGTTCACGATAGAAAGTGCACATATCACTGTCAGCAATAGCCAAACATCTGCAAACAGTAAAGAGAAAGCCATTGTTGTTCCTCACTCTGCCTCACCTCCTACGGTCCGGGGGGGAAACGGGCTTTAAAGTGTACAGAAGCAGGCTGTGATCATAAAATCACCAGCTATGGAAATCCCAAAGCCGGCTGGGGAAATGTGAATATACAGTACGAGTAAATAAAGGACACTGCCATGCCTTGAAAAGTAACACCCGAGTGCTCAGGAGCAAGGTAGTGAAGTGGAAAAGTGAAGCCTACTGGCCAGATCCTTGGCGTGAAGCTTCACTTTCATTAACTAACTTGAATTTCTGGAAAGAATTAAAAACATTAAAATCATGTTCATGATAAAGCTACACTGATAGGTTTTTTCATATAAAGAACAAAATAAATGACTGTGTAATGTGAGGTTGCTTGTAGCAACAAAGCCACAAATAATCAACAGAAAGTTTAAGGCCAGCCTCAGAAGTTAGCCTCATACTGGTCTGGGTGTTTGAGATTTCTGAAGTTTCCTTCTTTCTTTATTCTCTCCGCACAAACTTCCACACATAACTCCAAGTCTTCAATGTCCATACGCAACACGAGAGTGTGCGTTTCGCACCGACCAGAAGCACAGCCGTCTGGTTTCTCTTCCTTCCAGCGTGTTCCAGGTCTCTCTTCCTCGGCCGCCTGCTGTGGACTATATAAAAGCTTTGTTAATCACACAGATCAGCTGCAGCTGCGTCAATTAGCTGACGCTGCTCCTCCACACACCTCTCTGTCTCTCCTGCAGCCAGATGCTGCACCACACCGACCTCCACAGTATTTATGTGTTTAATAGCGTCTTAAAGGGCATTGTATGACACACCTTCAGTACGGAAATTAAATGAACAATTTGATCTGATATGTAAGGAATTACTCATTCCTAAGGATACAACAACAAATATGCAAATAACATGTACCTATAAAAAAGTAGTGTAAAAGAGGGTTTCTAGATTCTCTCTGGTTGGATGCCTGTGTGGTGGATAGAACATGATAAAGTACTTGCTCACCTGGTCAGGTGTGCAAGAAAAGGTGAAAAGCGAGACACTGTCTCCTCGCTGGCGCTACTATTTTGGAAAACTGCTTGCTGGTGCCACTTTTAATATGTTTTCCATCTCTTCCCCCCACACGCACCCGGAGACCACCACAGCCTGAATTGGTCGTGAAAACTGCAATGCACCATGGGGATTTTGGGGGCAAGCTGACTTGCCAGATCTCTGCATCCTCTGCAGTGCAGAGTCTGCACGCCTTCGCTCTCTGGCAGCCCTTTCATCCAGCCCCCGCAAATCTTTGTCCGTATATTCGGGTTCAAAAAGGTATGGACGCCAATGGCTGATCGACTTCAAATTCTTCGTCATATTCAGTGTCTGTGTGCGCGTCAATCGACTCGTAGGGACTTCATTTCAAGATGGCGCTGACCGGTAAACGACTCAAGGTATTGTCTTTATAAAAAGTCCTTTTTAAAAAACTATCTGTACACGTACAAAGTTGTCAATGCCTCGTTATAGATGTTAGGACCCTCATTATACTACCAAAGAAGTGTCGGGCTACTTTGAGCCTCGTAAATGGTTTAAAATTAGCGACTTCTTTTTACCATGACCCTTATCGCTATCACTGTTAGCATTTTGTTAGCATCGGATTAGCTTTCGTTTTGCTCCCCAGCGAACGTTATCATGCTATATCCAAAACACTGGATTTCCCCTTTAAGTAACCAATGTCAACATTTAATTTCTACGTTAATAAAAATACATTATAATAACTAGACAGCTGTGCTACAGCTGTGCTACAGTTCTTAAGTCTACATGCTTTCTAACACGATTGGAGGTGTGATCAAAAACTGATTAAAACAAATGGTAAATTGTGCTAACAATTATGGTATACTAAAAGTTTGGCTATTTATATCTATTGACTTCATTTAACTCCGTTAACGCTCCGTCATGCTCGTCAAGAGAGATATTTCATCGACTTGTCGTGACTACGTGGTCGAAAACATCACAACAGTGAAAGAAATCGGTCCAAGCACAGATGTTTGAAGCCTTCAGCTGCGTGAAATGTTGCACAAGTCAAAACAAGAACAGACAAACATGAGTCAAATGGATGACACATTGTGATGTAATGAAGGTTCTCACACTGTTCTCTCTGTGGGTTTTACAGGAACCCTGATGACTGCATGTTGCAGTTCATAAAAATGTCAACGCATGAGAACAAAACAAATCCAATGCACCTGTTTGTATTCACAGGAATATTATTTTATGGAATATGCGATCCTATCAATCTATCCTCTGATCAAGTTATAGTTTAGAGAGAGGTCATTGTCTTTTATGTAAGAAACTCCACCTCTTGTGTGTGCGCGTGTTGAGTTCAGGGCCGTTGGAAGTGAGTTTTGGTTGGGGGTGCTGTAGTGGGGGGTAGTTTGCCAGAAATCCATAAAAATAGGCTTTGTTTGGAATGGTACAAAATTGATTGTATTTTATTGAAACGCCTCTGTAACAGGACGGCATACTAGCATTGCATGGCACACAGCAAATGCATACATCACTGTCAAAAAAAAGGCGACAAAATGCAAAATGCACACAGATTGATACTAACGCAAACAAAGTAACCGTTTGCTAAGGTAACAAATGTTGCTACACAGCCTTGCACCGAAATTGACGGTGAAAACAAACACGTGAAATATAAAACTGCTATAAATTAAATAAATAAAATAAAACTTAATTGACGCTTCTGACATGGGCGTCAAAACAGGCTTAAGACAACCCTATCGCACAGCATTTTAGACAGAACACACTGACTCAAAACATCATAGGCCAACACAACGCATAATTCATAGGCTACATTAAACTATTGCC
The DNA here is from genome assembly GCA_029853015.1 of Chelidonichthys spinosus. Lineage (NCBI taxonomy): Eukaryota > Metazoa > Chordata > Actinopteri > Perciformes > Triglidae > Chelidonichthys > Chelidonichthys spinosus. The sequence continues at coordinate 7,473,199 of CM056828.1, read as the reverse complement.
TACAACAAATGCTATAAAACATCATAAACGCACAGTATAGCCTTAGCCTACATTTTCAAAAACAAAAAACACAGGGCACGAATCCATTAAAAGACCAAGAGAAATAATTAAACTATTCAGGCAGCATCATTAGGCATACGCTGCTCGGCGGCAGCTGATAATATATCTATTGAACATTATATTAGTGCATAATAGACAGGGGGACGGAGAGTTTTTATTCATTTTTTTATATTTATTTTTTGATCACTAGTAGTATGACAGATAAATACGAGTGCTTTCCTGCAACACCTCCAGCACCCCCACTTCCAACGACTATGGTTGAGTTGTAATTGAACCGACTAACAACAGGATGATTTGGGTGTCAAATTTACATCCTGTCAGGAAGCAAATGCCAGATGTAAATCTTATTCAAATGCATTTCAACAGGAAAGAAGAACTTCTCACCGTCTCTTTCTGGATTCAGTTTTTTCTTGCAGTTGTCAGTGTCGCTAATGGTTTAGCATCACTTCACAGCTCAGCTTCAGTGCTGCAGTTAAGTGAATAATGTTTGATAGAGTGTCATTAGCTGTTTATAATTAACTTGCTAATTATAGGCATGTTACTTTGAATGCAGTGAAGCTGTATAGCTAAAGATACCAAAGTCAACCACATTCCGCCTTGGTGCTCTTTAATTTCCCGTGCGTCATTAGCCACATCCCCCCGTACAGTATCTCCTAAAAGGGGGGAGGGTACACACATTAAACACGCACACTGACTGCTGGTTACAGACTGTAAACATTAACAAGAGGCCTCTGAGTTTGCCCACAGAGAACAGTGTACGTCACTGCCGCTTTAAACGGAACACAAATATGTCCACGCTCCCTCAAACTCCCATAAACACACACGGATACACTTACAGATGCAAACTGAGAGGAATCGGCCAACTGATCTCTAAACATGAAAATTAATCACATGTTAGCTATAAACAATACTGATGCTGATAAGCAACACTTTGTCCATTCAGTTGAGTGGATTAGAGAACTAATACGCTTACAAAGCTATGAGAACCCAGCAGTATCAGTTTTCTTTCTAATGGAGGTTCCATGACAACCGACTTTAACATTAAAATGCTGCTTACACTGTCAATAATAATTCAATATTATATTGTTGGCACTTTTGCAGTGCAGTTATCTGTAAACATATTATGGAATGCTAAGGCTGCACACCAGCAAACACAGAGCGCATTAGAATTTATTAAGCCACAGTAAGGAGGTTAATAATGAACAAAGAAACAACAATAAGAGTTTTGGCTGATTAATGCCATCAGTTAAACGGTTGAAGAAATATCAAAAATAAAAAAGAGCAGAGAAAATTGCCACCTTAAAGCTCAGTCACAACTGGTCCACCTTAAAGCTCAGCCCACCTTAAGTGTGCCTGAGCCAAAGTTGTCGCCAACTCCGGGGCTAACCCCCTTCTCTTTAATCAGCAGGTGGCTGAGGAAGATACGGGACCTTGTCTTGGGTCTTGAGGTGTTCTGCATTTATTCACCAACAAATACACATTACACACACGGCACTGCTATGTTCACAGCTACATGCTAGCTGCTATTCTGATACCTTCATGTTCATGGTCACACAAACGCTCTCTTTCTCAAACAGACATGTTTGCACTGGCGGAACCCTGACAGAGTAAATTAATGATTTGTTAATGAGGGTCCGACAAATTGTCAAGGTTAGCATCCAAGCGACTTGGAACAAAATGGTGGAAGTGTGTATTGTGGGACAGGCCACAGGGGTCAACGTTCAATGCAGTGGGTTGGGTAAGTGAATCTTCAGGCAGGAAGGTAAGTGAACTTTTTGGGACGTCTCCATATTTTGTTATAGCAGACATTCCATCAACAATCTTTGTTATAAGATGTTGTGTTCAGATGAGTTTTGCTGATCCAGAAACCGCAGCACTGCCAGGCAAGGCTCCTAAAACAACAACAACAAAGTCTCAGTATATTTGCTTATGTGATGCTGTATTTTCATTAGTATTTGGAGATTAAAATCACCTCTGTTGGCTTTGTACAGCTTAGACTGCGCATCGTTTTTACCAGAGGCTTCAGTTTCCTGCAGCTGAAGCTCTTCCACTGGTAGTGGAGAGATTCACTGACAACACATGTACATTCTGCAGATTGTCATCTGTCCGGCCATGGCATGCGCTTTCAAATTCATTTTACTGGCAACTGTTATCAAATTCAAACTGTATAAAGAATGTGTTTTTATCTCGGACAGTGTGTGCGTGCGTCTGTGAGTGAGTGTGCACCTCCGTGTCTGTCCGTGGCAGATTGCGCAGTCTGGCGTAATATTTTGGATGGCCAGATATGGCTGCATGCTCATGGACCGTGTATCCCGTCATCTCAGGTGGTATGCTTCTAAGGTGAAATGGAGAAAGTGATGTCAAGACTGCCATACAGTTCACAACTTTATTTAAATCATATTTATCATTTTAAGATGTTTATTTAAAGAAACTATCATAAAAGCTGATTTGTGTCAATATCATGACACATCATTAGTAGTAAACATTACATTTGTGTCTAGCCTTGAATTTATTAATTTAATCCATCGCATTTAGCAACATCACTAATAATGTCTGTAGCGCTATTGTTGTTAGGGAAACGGAGACATTCATACATTTTGAAAGGAGAGCCGTGAAGGAGAAAAATGTACCATTTAACATGAGCTACATATAACATCTCAAGCTGAGGCTGATTTTCTCTTTGCTTTCTTAGTGATCCACTACACCTGGTATCACTTTCCCTGCAATAATATTTGAGACTAGTCCTGTACAAAGTATGAAGAATGGACCTGCTATAGTCTTTCCAACCACTCGAAGAGCTTTACATGGCATGTCTACATTCACCCATACACACACATTCATTGATGGTAGAAGCTGCCATGCAAGGTGCCACCTGCTAGCGGTGGGCGGATCGATCCAAATATTGATAATATCCTGAACACACATTCTACTTGAAAGAATGTTTTGAATGTTTTACAATATTTGTGGTGGAGTAATTTTGTACACTTTCTTTATTTCAGAGAAATTGTTTTTCATTTTTGTATTGTAGTTTTCTTACTTTTCTGCTCTGAACAAAAACTTTTGATAATAAAGTATTTTCTATTTACATATAAACTTTGCCCAAATTCTGTCCTGGTTCTTAACTTATTAATAATTTAAAGGTATAATGACAAAAACACTTAAAGGTTATAAAAACTATTTCAGATTTAGCATTTTGATTATGCATCCACCTTAATTATTAAAAATTATCGGTATCAGCGATGTTCTGTATTTACTTGGTATCGTATCAATACCAAATCTTTCAGTATCGCACACCACCACCTTCCTAACATCTAACTAACCCATTAATGCACATTCACACGCCGTTGGAACTGCCGAGCTAAACTGAACTAAACTGCAACGTTCAATCACGTTTCAAGGAAAATGTATTTACAGTCACAGTTTTACACAGTTTGAAACATGTGGTTAACCATGTTAACTGACACAAAACAAACAGATGCCCAATAAAACCACACCTGGTTGTTATTTTATTGTTTATGTACAGATTACACAAATGAGAACCAACATATTAATGAGTGATCGAGGCGAGCTGTTTCCCCTCATTCAGTCTAGATAGGGGCTAATTGTAAAGTGCTTTGTCTGGTGAGGTTTATTAATGTATATTTAACACTGCAAATGATGGCATACGATCATATGTCCGTGGTGTCATTGTACATTCATTTGCAGAAAGCTAAGTGGTTATATAATGGTTAATATAACTCACTGAGAGGCTCTGAAAAGTAGGCGACTGTAGCAAGAAAGCAACACTGGTCTTTATGCAACATAAACTACGTTAATAAATTATCAAAACAATCCTGCAGTAACATGATGTCTGCTAGTTTGAAACCTCACATCATGTTTTGACAGGATTCCTCTCCCAGTGGGAGCCCTCCCCCCAAGAAATATCAGCCTCTAACTGTAAACTCAGAACAGCTCGACTCTGACATCTCTGCCTGGAAACCAACAATCAGACACAACAACAGACTGCAGGCCGTGCCAGGCCGTCCGTTGTGTGAGTCTCCGGGTTGACACACAGGCAAACCTGCTGGCTCTGATCCCAGTCTGACACCCAGCGCTGTTCCTGCCAGTCCGTGTGTTAACAGACACACTTCACCTGAAAACAGGCCTAAAAACATCATCCACTCCCACTCGCCTCACCTCGAACCCCCCACCCCCCATGACATAAGAGTTTCCATGGGAACCTGTCATGCCTAAACAGGGCCATGGAGATGGCAGCCAAGTCATGATGTCATTGACACTTCAAAAGACTTTAATGAAGTGCATATGGAGCTGAGAGCGAGAGTGAAGGAGAAAGAAACGCATCGACTACAATTAGTACTAACAGGCTATTATTGTGCCATGTTTATACTGAATGTTAAGGTCCACAAATGTTTTGGCAAAGTAGACTCAGTGTTAGTGAGGCCACCCAAGATAATGTCAATACAGTCCTTTCTCCTTACCTTGAATACGTAGTCAGAAAAAGAATGAGTTGCTGCTGAGAAAGTGCTCATTCGCTAAAACACTGCTCCCAAACACAAATTGTTCGAGGAATTAGCAACCGTAATTCTCTCCACATGCCAAAACAGCATGGGGCTGTGGTGAGAGTGTCTGTCTGTCGGGAGTTAAAGAGCGGTATCTCTTTTTGAATCACCTTTTCCAAAAACCCTAAAACACAACAAAACAAGTGTAAGTGTTTATCTGACGTAAGCTGCACACGTTAGCATGCCCAGCTAACTGTCTTGCTGCCACCGTGTCCACAAGGGGCCTGTCATTAGCGAACCATGTTATTATGTGGGATTACATGTTACGTCAGAGAAATAGCCGAGGTCGTATATAAGAGATCGGAGTGCTCTTTATTTGGTTTATGCCCACATCAGCTCCAGCTGATTACTCGTTACCATACTCCTAATTGTTTTCTCTTGGAAATGTTGAACATACTCTTTGAAATTATGAACAATAAAGCATAAATTTTACTGTGCTGTTGGTAGTATGCTTTTTTGGAAGCATTAAAATCGAGCAAAGGCTTTGTAATTCTTCTTTCCCGTGATATTGAATCATGGGTAAATACGACTTGCTGTGTCGGACATTGCACATGAACGCCCCCTCAAATTGTAATAACCCTGAGACCCGGGTTTCCGAGTTGGGGTGACCAGAACCTTACAACATGGTGGAGAAGAGGACAGACTCAGGTCCTAATCCTTAATGGTACGCCATTCTTTATTTGTAAGTATTAGCTATTTTAATCTGTAATCTGTACACTTAACTTGATACAGACCAATGCTATTTATCGTTCTATCCATAACAAATGGACTATTGTCTTCTTAACTAGATGTTCAAATCTGATGGTGACATCGTAGTCATTGACTTCGGGGCGACTGGCTGATTGACTTGCCCCTGTGATGAATCAAGGTTCCGTTTTTAAAGGAGAAGGAAGTAAGTAGACGGAGGACAAGGTGAAGAGAGGTGAACGCTGTGGTGGACAGGGAGGAGTGATGAACCGATCAAGCGGGGGAGAGGGGGGGCATGTCTCAAATCCATTTTTGGCATGGTTAACGAGAGAAACAATCACACAGGGTTCACGTTCTGTGTTTATTTTCATAGCATCGTCCTTCTTCGCCTTCAGAAGGAGGAAGAAGAAGCATCTGCTATCGTAGTATTACTTTATTGTTTTCACAAGAAATGTGGATGACATTTCTGAACATGAAAGCCTTCCCATCGACCCCTGTGTGTGTGGCCCATACTGTACGTGCATTTGAAGCCAGCAGTGAAACGCTCGGCGCTACAAATGCTTCCAAAGACCTCTCGGCTCTCTCACCCCAAACTTTGATTATTACTAGTGTACACAATGTTATTCAGGAAAACCCTCTGAGATCACTGGCTTTGCATGATTACAACCCTCTAACACACAAATTAACATCTCAATGTGATCTTATCCCTACTTGCAGAAGCCCCCCAGCCTTCTGCTTTATATCTTAGGGCAGAGGATCTGTTTAGTAAGGGTTCGAGAAAAGCACCGTGGTTTGGCTTAAGACAAGTATGCTGTACAGACATAATGTCATGTGACTCGTCAGTCGTCATTAAAAATAACATTGTTTAAAACAGGACACGAACACAGCCCCCCCGAGTTAAAGTCCAGTGTTTGCTTATTAAAAACACAATACCTTGATATTTGTACAAATTAATCAACTTCAGTGTTCAGTTTCCCAATATTTCCAGTCTTTGTGCGAGTGGCATCAATATTCTTAATCTAAGAAAGAACATAACCTAAAAGGTCCAGTTATTCCTTAAACATTGTGTTCAATTCTTCAATATTTTTTATCATCATTGTGTTTGAATGGGGGTAGTAATCTTAGATTCATACTCTTTTTTTTTAATGAATTAAAAAATATATTTTTTGGAAGACAACTGTTATTTTCTACAACAGCAGAAGTAGGATATATCAAGAGTATCATCTGTGATATATAATAAGGGTAACTGGATGAAGTGACTTTGATTTAGTGGCATTTTGTCTGAAAAATGAAAGCTAACTTTGCAAACCAAGCTCATATGCTGAAACACTGAGGGAGACGCAGTGACTGGATGTGGACTGGGTGTCCTCCGTGGAACAGCGTCAGCATTAGATAGGTGTGGAAGTGGACAGGCCCCTAATGTCAACAGTACAGAGGATGCTGGGGGCCGCTGTGAGCTTGTGACCTGACAAGCTGGATGCACTTTGGGAAGTAAACTGCACGTGGATAAACAAGGAAAGACACGAGTACAAACACTTAGGAAGGATTTTACATAGAACATAGATATTTCTTTGGATTGTCTGGCATCATTTTTGCTAACATGTGAACAGAATTTTTTTCCCCTCACACACCGACCACCGTGCAGTTACTGATGAAAGTAAGGATAAACACACAACCACACACACACACACACACACACACACACACAAACACACAGTGTGAGACATTTTCCCAGGAGCCAGTGAACAACTTAACAACTGATAAATGATGACTGATCCTTAAAGAAGTGTGTGTGTGATTGTGTAAGATGAAGTCATTCAGTCACACGGAGCCAAAATACATCTCAGTCATATCCATCAATTGTTCTTTCCCTTTTATCTACACACACACACACACACACGCACACACAAATCCCATGCAGGTTACCAGCCCTCCAGCTTGCAGCAAGGCCCTGATTCAGCATTACGTCACCCTTTCCTCGTGCGGGACCCGGGGCCGAACAAACACAATCAGCCGCACACACACTCACACAGGCAAGAACAGAGCCAATCAGTAGGGTCGATACAGAACATTCATCACTGCAAGTCATTTTCCCTCGAAGCTGACGCCTGAGAGAGGCAGCATCGTTAGCTCCGGCCAGCAGCATTGTAACACGTAATCTGTGAGCACTTCTGAAAACACAGGAGGAGATTTATCAAAGCTGCTGACTTCAAACAGACGTCCGACGCTGCACCGATGCTGGAACCAGGGCTCATGTTGAAGCCCCGAGTCCAGGACACATGCTGCTCTGCATATGGGAACATGAGTAGTGAATAAACGGTTGTATTGAATGAAAACAGGTGAAACCAAAATACACACATGATGTCAGAGTGCAGTATGGGAAAAAAATTGTCTTTTTCCAAAAATCGTTTTGGATCTAAATGTAGCTGCTATTCAGTGTGTTTTAATACAAATACTATCCCAAAAGTTATTATGTGACTGGATAAATGGTTTCTATTGCAACATCGTGCATTTACCTGATCCTCAGGCCATTTCTCGAAGACCTTCATTGTCTCACTTTGTTGATAATAGTTATTATATATGATGCATCTGTGGTTACCACAATGCAAAACTATGGCCAAGTATTATACAAGGGAAACTATAGCCATTTTAACGAGAGTGGGAGGAATGAGGATTTATGGTCCATATTTGCCCCTGTGCGTCCAAGCAGGTTTATCCGTCCATAAATATTGTAGATTCACGATGGAAAACAGACCCCTGTAACATTACTCTGATGTCTCATCTCTCTATCTCTCTGTACATTGTATTCCCATCATATAAACTCCTGACTCCCTCAACCTGCAAGTGTGGAACATTAATTTTCTGTAGTACATCTATTTTAACATATACAGTATCACATCTAGCATCGTGAAATACTCTGCACAGCCAAGCTTCCACTACGACACACTGGATGACAAAATGTATTTACATGTATTCAGACACTTTATCTAAATGTTGTGTCGAGGCTGAACATAAAACCTTGCAAGTGTTTGCACGAGCCTGTAAATGCGGCCGAATCCCACACTCGCCCAGACAAGACGATAAGTAGCGTTGCGTCAGATCACTTGGCATCTGTGTGAGGAGCAATGAAATCCAGTGAGTCACGGTGGGATCTGTAAACGTTGGAGGTTTGAATACATGTGGATCAACCCTTCGCTGACCCTTCGTCCTCTGCAGGCTGCTGCCGCTCGTTGATTTATACTTAATGGGGAAGAGGAGTGGAAACATGTAAATGGGGAAAAGGTCAGAATGTATGTGATGTTGTAATCATTATTTTGTGGGACAATTTCGCTGTCTGATAGGGTTTTCCTTTTTGGTTTTTCATAATTTAATTGTATACAGTGGAAGTAGGAGTGCTGCTTCAGGTACTGGTGAGACGCTTAAATAAGATCCAGTTTACAAACCATGTTCAGTAATAGTCAAACTATAAACCAGTTTGCAATTTGCATCCATTTGATTGCCGGGTGACGTCTCATTGCACTGTGGTACAAGTGTGTTTTTTACTCACATTAAATTATGGTTTTACATGCAAGTTAATGTATGTCTGAACACAGGGTGATTTTTAAAATCTCTCACAAAGGACGTCAGGATGGATGGAGGGAGTACAACGTGTGTAACCACAGTTGTCTGCTGCTGTATAATTTAGGTATAAACACATATACTGTATTTTAAATGACACAGCTATTGCCAGGATCAGCTGTTTTGTCATGATGAACAAATAGAAATTCTCTCATTTCAACCAAGCAGTTTTAATTGCCTCACGTTTTTAAACCAAACCTTAACCATAACTGTGACAGATAATCATATGGGGCTATAAAATATACTTGACGTGCAAGGACTTATAAATTCATGAAATGTAGGTGTGAAAACTATTTCAGCAGTTTCAAATATTTACTGTTTGTCTAAGAATGTCAAAACAGTTGAAAGTGACATCTTTTTGCCTCCACACAGCTCTCAACATGGCAACTGCTGAGCTGGTGGCTAGCAGCTAACAGTGCAAACACAGTGCAGACAGAGCTACGTGTGTTTACCTGCAGGGTAAACCGGAGGGCAGGGGCGGACTGGCCATCTGGCATACCGGGCATTTTCCTGGTTGGCCGACGTGCTTTTTGGGCCAACCGAGGACACTTTTTTGGGGGGGCATGAACCGGCCCATAAAAGTGGTAGGCCTATGTAACCCAACAGCCCAAATAGCTGTATATGGTACAGACATAACATCTACCAAATCAGCAATTAATGGGACTAGTATATCAGAAGATTCTCACACTGGAGAAATGAGTATTTAGACGCTGAAACCTAAGACGTAATAGCAAATAAGACTCATGAACAACAGGTAAGTTTTATAGAAAAAGCTCACTGCATTGGTTGCTTGAAAACATTAAATGAAATAAAGTGAGAAAAATAAATAGTCCTCAATATGGATCCTTAATATGGGTCCTTTAACACTGGGAATTACAGTCCTACCAGATTCCCGTAGACAGTCACAGTTCAATACTAATCAGAATCGTCTCATCCACTCTGGGCTCAGCTTACTGAAATCTACCACCACAGCTGCAGTGAGGAGAACAGCAGCAGAAATACACTCCATAAATTCCAGCACCCAAAGCAAGACAAAAGACCCCTAAAAGGCCAAAACAAATTATGAATTTGCATACACTTTAAGTGGAAATAATAACATTTCTCTTCCTATACATGAAAATATTGCAATATGAATAAGTTGCTCTGACCCGACATCTAATTCTCCTTCCAAATTTACCACAGCGTGTATAGGAAACACACAAGTGGAGTATAAAGCTACCTCGAATTATGTTTTCTTGTTTTTTAAATATAGCACCACATATACAATAACTGTTAGTATTTTAGCTGTCACTACAGGTTGGATTTAACCAAATCATTCACAGAAATAACAAGTCAAGTTAGTCACAATCTCCTAGAAGCCACGACTCACAAGCAGAACCAGGTGACAACAGAAATAAAATAGCCATTACTTTAGCATCTAGCTTCTCACAACTATCCATTTTTGATCGTATTTATGCAGCAAATTGACCATCGCTAGCAAACACGTTAGCCGCAAAGAGAGACCGAGAAAGGCACAGTAACTTACGTCTCCTTCAAAGAAACAAGGTGTAAATGCTAGTCGGTTCACCACAAATACAAAATACCTCCAAGAGGACATTTATATCCATCCAAAAAATAAAATAAAAGTCTGAAGTTTTCTAGCAAAATCCATACCAATGTTGACAATCCTTCTCAAGTCTGTCTGCTACCTAATGTCGGGGCGTTTTTTTCCAGATCACGCAGCAAAGCTTCATTCTGATTGGCTGGTTAGGCTGGCTATCATGAACATGAACAAAAGGGCTATTTCACTCAAATGTCACCTGGAAGTCTGCAAAATGGAAACAACAACACTCATAGTCATTAGATTTGAAATAATGAACAATATGAACACAAAAAAGTTGCCTCTTCTGTCTTATTTATCGAACCACAGTGACCTATTTTGTTTAATGGCTCCTATTTAAAAAACTACAGTTAACCCTTAGTTTTTAGTTGTTTTGGTGGGCCGGTCTGGGCCAAAATGCCAGGGCCGATTTTTGGTCCCAGTCCGTCCCTGCCGGAGGGTGGCTGCTACGCTGCTGTACGAATGTTCAATTAACAACCTTAAAACATCAATTCAAAACAATGAATGAATAAAGTGAAGTGGCAATCGACAATTTTTCAACTCCAAGCGTTTCCAAGCGGTGTTATTGTTACCGACACAACCACTAGATGCAAATGGAGGGTGACATTACACACTCTATTCTCCATAGTTACTTTAGTTGATCTACCGTCTGCCATTTCCATTACTGGGGGTAGTAACTTCACCGCGTTGTAAATGGGAAAACCGATAGCTAAAACAAATGCTCTATTATCCTCTCTCCTGTTTCGATTGTGCAGTGGTTGATGGGTTTCCTTCCATATGAGTTACTTAATTTACCCTGGAGATCAAACCCATGGCACAGAGACTCGCTCGGTGAAAGCCAGGCTTATAATCCCAAACACTTAGTATAATTATTCTGTAGCCAATGCATTTTGCAATCAAGTTAAGCAAAAACAAATTGTGCCACTTTAACAAATATAAACCACACTAATAACCAGAAAGAGGAAACGGGAAAAACCAGACAAGTAGAAGTGGAAGAAGAGGACTGAGACAGACATGTCGTTGCAGAAAACACGGTATTTTAGTGTCATCACAATGGGTTATGTTGTTTCTAATTAACCAAAACACAAGTCTTGTAAAAGAAAACTCTCCCACACACACACACACACACACAGTCAGTGTCTGTTCCACCTTCTAGCAGTATAAATGAGGTCATTCAGGATGAGTTTCATCAGGGCCCCAGAGACCCAATAAATCAGGAGTGTGTTGTCTTTACAACATGCGTGTGTGTGTGCGTGTGTGTGTGTGAGAGAGAGACAGTGAAACGCCGACATGCTGAGAGAGAGAACAAAACGATGGTAGTTCCCTGACCGTCCTGTTTTGCTATTTAACAGCCTGGGAATGTGCCTTGCTGACCTTTCCCGTGTTGCTGGCCCTGACTGACATCCAACCACACACACACAGACACATCTGGCGTCCTTATTACAAATTAGGACTGAGAATAATCCCAGTGTCAGCAGGACTTACAGTGCGGTTGTTACACACCGTATCACCACAGAGTGCGTGTGTCCTAAATCACCTCTCGGTGCGGCTCCATATCCACATGGATGGAAGTAGCGCTTGAACGTCTGCTTTTAAATTATAGCGTACAACATGAGGAGAGATGGCGTTTGGAAAAGAGAACACTATCTTTCAAACTTGTCTTTTTTCCGGTCTTTCTGCTGAGGAGGCTGCTTTATTTAAATCAGAGAAATGTTGACTTAAGCATGCTGGAGTTAGGGAGGTTTCCATACAAGTCTTGGAAAATGTATACTTTGGATATCTTTATGTCAGAGCTCAACTATTAGAGGACTAATATTCTGAGATAAGTGATGAAGAAGGTTTTTGTTTGAGAAGAGGCCTGAGAAGTAGTTGAGGATTTTCAGCTGGACAGGAATCAGACCTCATTTGGTATAACTGAGCTGGAAGAGCTGGAACTTATGGAAACTGATGAATAACTCAGATAAACATAAGAACTATAGGGATTGTCTGTCCTTCATGCAGATATATTTTTACAGCTTGAAATGGAAAATACAATAATAGTTATTTAATGGGAAACCCAGACCACTTCAAAAGGCTCCCATGGATTTGAAATACCTATACGGCAGTGTGCCTTATGGTAGCAGCGAAACAATGCAACCCTGACAAGTTGATGTGGTGACCTTGTTCAGCAGATACAACATCAGTGTTCACTAAGAGTCATGTTCAACTGGTAATCCAATATTCACTCTCCTTTGGTCTCCACCAACAGCTAAATAGAGGGGTGCAGGAATGAGCCCTAAAACACAGAAATGAGTCAGCATGATTGAATTCCTGTTCCCTGGTCTTGAAGTCGAGCACAGACCTCGTAACCATAACGACTCACATGGTGGCAGGATGGGTCAACGATGCCCAGGTGACCCACTTGCACCCATGTGAATATTTCACTTGATGGGTGGGTGGGCCCAGGACCCCCTTGAGGTTGTTGTGGTGGACTGGTCAAAAAACTGTCACACAGGAGACTGCTGTTTGTGTCCTATGTCAACCAAGTACTTTTGTTGTGCCGAAACAAACTCAGTATCCAGTGGTGTTGGATCCCAGCAGGGACCAGGGGAGCAGTGAGGCAAAGCTCTCCTCCCGGTCGGAGGAGGAGCTGCTGCTGCTGCTGCTGCTGCTGCCAGGCATAGAGCTGTCCACCTCCCATGTCTTGGACCAGAGTTCAGAGCGCCGGCCGGCTGGTCACTGCTGGAGGCCCCGCTGGAGGGCCTGCTGGAGGGCCCGCTGGAGCCTCAGCTGGAGGCATTTCTGGTGAACCTTAAAACGACTGAAAGAAAATAACATGATGAACTGCATCAAAAATGGCTGAAAGAGAATGAGTATCAAACTTATTTCCATCATCAATTTTTTTTCTCTTGAGGAAAACAAGCACGAGCGCATGTTAATTTTATCCATTTTCACTTGACGTCAGAGAGATCTAATGTCTCCTCAGAGTAAGAAGTACGTTGAGAGCCAGCTGGCATAACGGGCAGCTCAGAGTTCAAATGACCACGGTGAGGACCTGCCTGTTACCGTGTTGTCATCAACAAACACAACGCTTTACAAAGCAGAGCGCGGTAGCCATGGAGCCGCTTGACGCCAGCTTCTACGAACTGTCCAGTTCTTTGAGTTGGCACTATGTGCCCTGCAAGTGTGTGTGTGTGTGTGTGTGTGTGTAGTTAACACATACTCAAACCTGCAGCTGCAATCATCAATCAACCATTTTGATGATATGGCACAGAATGAGGACATTTAAAACTCCACTGAGAAGTGTATAAAGGGGTAGCTCCACACACACACACACACACACACACACACACACACACACACACACTGTCAGGGTCCAGTCTCTGAGGGCGACTATCAATTACAGTTCCCCCTTTAGTTTCCATGTAAACACATACAGAGGGAGAAATTAAAGTTAAAAATACTCACAGCGTCATTAATCTCAACATAAAGCAAAACATTTTCCTTCTCATTCACACACGCCACATCCCGCTCTACAACGTCACCACACAAATGGCGTTGCTTTGTGTTTGTGCTAGCATGACACAAACACACGCACACTACTGTGTTTGGCAGCAGTTTTTCTTCAAAACTGCAAACCAACAAATTCCCCCGTGAAGCGATCCAGCTATTTCCCTCGAAACATTTTCACGGCACTTCGCTACATAACTGTGCAATGACACATCATCGTTTTTTACTATACCACTTAAATGTTGGGTTGCAGCGTGCCCTATAAATCATATTTCCCTCTCACTCTCTTATGCAACTGTGGTGTTTCAAAACCCCGAGCGGCCCATAGCTGCTGGCTGATAGCAGCGCGCCATCAGCCAGACCAGCGGCTGCATGCATGAGCTCATCACCTCCAAGCTGCTGCATGTTTTTAACTTTTATGACTTGGTGAGACTTAATGCAACTGGCAGAGCAGAGAGTTTGAACGCACGCTGCACGAGTCAAGGTCCGTCAGCCACATCACTGGCAATTAGCTGCTTTGCTTTTCCAAACACCCTTCGTGTTGAAATCATTCGGTGTTATTCCAGATCTGTCACAACAGCCCGGGAGAGGAGAGCCAGACAGTCGGACCGTCATCAGAGCTGTTTATTGTTAAAAGATCACAGGAGGGCCGCGCTGCGACTGAACAGAGAGGAAGGAATAAAACTGGAGAATTTGTGGTCGTGGAGGAAAAAGGGGAAAAGGAGGAAAGTTGAAGCCAAAACACAGATTAAAGCTCAAACAGTGAAGACCATCACGCACTCGAGGCACGCTCTCCGACACAACTTTCCACTAGCTCCACATGGATCTTCACTATGCGTGCAGTAGTTAACTGTGTGGCCAGCGGTTTGGTCACGGGATCTTCTGAGGCACACACACACACACACACACACACACACACAGATGCGACCTTCCCCACTGTTGACATGAAATTTCCACTGAGTTTAAGTTACCAGTTGACTGCTGGGACGCGGCAGGATCAGACGGTGGACAAACCTTGGACACACACACTCACACATCAACAGGATCGGCATGGCTGCGTAGACTAGTGTCCTTGACTGGGATGCATTTTTGAGGTGAAGTATTAAATGATTTTGCACATCATTGCATCACATTTTCAAGGTTGTGGTTTTGCAACGGGGCATTCTTTTTGAAAATGACGCAATGACTGCAATTCCATTTTCGGCGTCGGCAAGTGTGTGAGGGTAAGTGAGGGTCTGCGTGATGTGGATTTTGTCGTCAGAGGGTGTAGGCTCTGGGCAGACGTCCTTACACCTCCTACTGTTGTGACCGTGCGGATACTTCTGGACTGGTTCACATGGCCACTATGCTACAAGTGTGGAATGCAGACTCCCAGAAACTGCAGAAGGAAGTCTAAACAGTCTGTGAAAGGCAGTGAGTAAGAATATGACCAGAGGGATCTGTAGGTCCTGGTCAAATATAAGTCAATGTTGTAATGAAACCAAATAAAGGAATCTCTTTATTTCCCCGGCATGCTCAGACACGTCCTCACATTGCCGTTTACCTGTAACGGCACACCTGGATACACAAGCTCAATGATAAGGATCCAGCAGTCAACGGGCATCAACAGCATCCCATGAGCTGATTATTCTCTGTACAGTTACAACACCCAGGGATCAGTGTGTGCGTACTTCGCCATATCTGCCATGGAATCGGCCGACCTCAAACACCAGCCCTGGCTTGCCTCCTTCCTGACAACCGGGCTTCTTGTCTCAAGGTCTGTGACTGGATGACGTCGCTGTAATTACACTGGTGAAGCGGTTGTGTTCCAACTGTCACTTGTATCCATTTCTCAGGAATAATCATTTGTGGTCTGTTGTGTTTGTTTCACCCTGACCTGATACTACGTAATACGTTCTACTTCTTTATAATTGTGCAGGCTTTTTCTTCCCAGCAGAGCTTCGCACTGTAACTATAAACCCCTTTAAATGCCAGGACCAAACCAGCCCCACTGAGACCTTCCATGGTTGCTCCTTAAGGACCGATGCCATTATGATTTTTTTCCACTGAAGCCGCCACAGCCAAGATTTCTGCCTTTCTTCATGATTTCATTCTTTGGGTTTGCGTGCCAAATAAAGTATTCTGTATTCCCACAGCGTTTTAGTGTTGTCAGTGTAGGAAAACCTCTAAACATCATGTAGAACAGAGGAAATTACGTGATCTGGGCAATTCAGTCTTCCAGTTTCCTTATGAAAGACGTAGAAGCAAGATTGAGAGCAAGATGCTAACAGCGATGCTACACTGCAAACAATGGTGTTTGCCTGAGGGGGAACCGGAGGGAGGTGGCCATGAACCAGCCGGTGGGACATGCTCACAATAAAACACACTAACATGGACACACGGCATCCGCAGCGGCCCGCCTACGTAAACAGAGCACAGCGACGGTCTGATAACAACACACACAGAGAGTGACTTCATTCTCTACTCAGGTACATTACTCCTCCAAACTGTAAGATACAAGCAACCTTTCAAGATAATGGTGGGTGTTATTTAAAGGTTGTTACCCACACTCTTAGTTCAAAACCAAAGTTGAGCAGCACCCCTGACCCTACTGTAACTAACAGGTTGTCTACGAGTGTGAAGCAGAATCAGTGAGGTTAACCCTTAGCCTCCGAGGTAATCTCACAATACTAAATGTAGCACACAACTAATGTTTCTCATCACAGCGCAGACAGCAAGCTGAACAGAAGTCATCACAGCTGGCCCTGAGGGGCAATTTCCCATGGTATTTATAAGCAGGTGAGCTTGATTGCTCCCTCGGGATTGGAGCTGTGTCTGGGTGCTGCTCCAATCAGCTGTGGAGATGCAAACAGAAAGTGGGCGGGACCGGGCCTGCTGGACCAATCGCTGTCCTACGTTACATCTCATCACAACAGTCACAGAATAGATAAAGCTGGCGACAGGTGACCGGCAGCTGTCTGTATGTCTGATTGTGGGAAGAAGAAACCCCACACAACCCTGGAGTGTTTTTGTAGTTGCTCAGCTTCCTTTAGTCACTTTCAGGAGCCAGATCTTCCAGTTAGAGCTTCACTCGCATCATATGAATCATTTATGAGTATTAACATTGTATTCTTGAATCAGGAACGTCAGAAGATCAAGTAGCTTTAGGCTACAGTTGTTATTTCAATATGTCAGATAAATATTTAATCAACATTTATATGCTACAACTATGATATTAAAGGACTTAGATCGGGATCAGTTTGGTAGCTGTGAATATTTAGTTTTCTTGTTTTTTTGCCTTTTTTTCCATTTTTGTCACACACACACACACACACACACCTTAGGGCACACAAACACACATCTGGTCCCAGTCTAAGTAAAGCCCTGTTTATCCCTGTAAATGCACTCAGACCTGACTGAGCAGGTTTAGGTGTCCTCTCTGTGGACTCCCTCTCCACGTTCCTCTTCATCGGTCCTCTTCAAGGCCGCCGGCTGACATATACAGGCAGTTATGATGTTTTACAAGCATGTGTGTTTCTAATGAGAGCGTACAGAGACCACGTCATACAAACGCAGAGGGTTTGTCTAGAAGTTTTACAAGAAGCTTTGATTTGATGCAGAGGAGAGTGGGGGTTTTTAAAAGAAAACAGCATGAGTCCATTTCTGTGATTTATCAAAGTGTAACGGGTGCTTCACCTAAGTTCTTCGCTTAAAGCTATCAAGTGACATCAACAACATGTGAAGTGGTTACAGTGTTATGTAGTGCTTTGCAGAAATATCTACTGAAGGGTCACAGGGACCTGCCCTTCATTTCCCCAAAGCTATTTAATTATTTAAACTATTTAAATATGAAACCAAATCAACTATAACCTGGAAGGTGTATGAAACGTACAGGGTTTATTACCAGCTTTGTATGTTTTCACCTTGTGAGTCTGTGTGTGTGTCTTCATGGTCAGATGTATCTGGAACTACTACAGCAGCTGGAGGTGGTCTGAGGGCACTGGAGGGGGACAGGAAGTGGAGAAGGGCCCCCTCACACCTGATCATGCATCGAGGCTGGTGTGATCCTATGATCATAGTTCACATGAAGTTTTAGCTCAAGTTGAAACATTCGCCCAGTGGGAATTTATTCGCATTTTGCATTGATATTTGTACAATGGTGTTTGATTAGAAGACATCTTGTTGAATGCATTTACTTCCTCATAAATCAACAACAAATATGCTTTTTAAAAATATTTCAGATCACACATCATTTACATCCATGTTGGAGGATTTCCCTCCCATTGCTTGTAGATCATTGAAAAAGAGTGAATCCAGGGATGGTTGTCATGTTGCCTCTGCACACACACACACACACACACACACACACACACACACACACACACACACACACACACACACACACACACACACACACACACACACACACACATTGCTCCATTGTGCTTCTAGAACTCCAGCACTCTACAAGATGCCTTTAAACTGTTGCATTTACACTCATTCAGAGATGTGTGACTTTGTTTGTCCAGAAGACCAAACATTCACTTTAACATCACGTTTTCTTCAGCAAGAACAAAATTAAAGCTAAAACACATTCAGCGTCATCGATACCCCAACTCACCTAAAACAAACACACAAGCAAACAAATATCAAATGTCTGAGATATTCTCAAACACAAATGAACGAGGGAGGAGGAGGAGGACAGTCCGCCTTCACTGGTGTTTCAGTCCTCCATGGCTTCTCAGTACGGCTTCTTCTGCTCACACACACACACACACACACACACACACACACCAGAGATTAAATACTCGTTTGCCTTTTATTGTTAAATCAAAACACTTTTGTTTCCATGTCATCTTACCTGCATTGATTGTTGTTTTGCTGTGGAGAAAGTAATGAAATAATTACTATTTTAGAAATTAACACTTCATATGTCAAATTATTGATTCCTTAATGTTCCTTCTGAATCTAGATTCTTCGTTATAACAGAAGCTTGGACAAAGACTCTCCCCGCTCCAGCTTCAGCATCGTGCACATATTCTGTTCTCGGCCTGTTGGCGCGAGGGTCTGCACACTCACCTGAGTGCAGGTGACTCAGCAGCAGGAACAGGACGACCCCCAGGGTGACCAGAAAGAAGCCAACAGTGAGGCTAAACATCCAGCTGCTTGGCTCTTGAGCATGGAGAACAGACAACCATTTCGTTAGTCAGATATGTTCCTCTGCTGCCACCGTGTGGTAGCTCACAGTACTACAGCGTGTGTGTGCTCACCCTCAACAGTCAGGATGAAGCTCTTCTTGATGGGCGCTCTCAGGGACTGGTGGGAGACGCTGCATGTGAACTGTCTCCCCGAGTGGCTGAGTGAGGCCTTGAGGTAGAAGAAGGATGTCAGCGAGTAGGTCCAGTCCTGGTTGTATCTGTGGCTGGAGAACAGAACGTTCTGGAGCACCTCGGGGAGAGGAGCGCCCACCCTCCGGCCCGACACTGCCGGGTCCTGCATGTGCCACACTATATCCACATCCAGAGGGTAGTAACCCTCTGCCTCACAAGTAATCTTCTGCTCCCCGCCCTCCTGCAGCGAGAGGGCCGATCCAACGTTGAGAGACACTCGGGGAGGCTCTGAGGAGAGGAGGCGTTAAAAGGTGATGAAATGTTTTCAAGGAGATTTCAGCAAGAGGTGTGACTCCGAGTTTGACTCCAGCTGCCACTGCTCTGTGCAAAACCGACTGGAGAGTTACCAAACAAACAATGAAGGCAATGGGTGTTTTCCACTATTTCTCACAGTTGAGTGACTCATCAGACTTCAGAACATATGAGAGATCCAGATTGCCGTCTTTTACGATATGCTAGTGTGTAGACAAAATTAAGTTATGTAAATTAACAATTTTGGGAAGAGTAAAGACCATTAAAAAGAATAGTTTGATGGGAAATATCCTTATTTGCTTACTTTCTTTGATACCACTCATGTCTGTACATTCAATAGAAACTGAAGTGGCCACTGTTAGCATAGCTTAGCACAAAAACAAGCAGGAAAGGCTAGCCTGGCGACTTGTGAGCACAGAAAAAAACTACAAGCACAGCAGCACAGGTACTAATGTCATTGTAGCTTCATTCATATTCATAAATAAATAATAAATTACATTTTTTAACTGTAGATTCTGCTGTTTAAAATCTTGTTTTTTTGTTTTTGTTTGTTTGTTTTCAAAATAAGAGCCTTTAAAGGCCTGACTGATACGAGTATCCTCTCTTTGACTCTTCCTCACCTCTGATATCCAGACTTATATCCAGAGTGCCGAGCAG
The DNA here is from genome assembly GCA_029853015.1 of Chelidonichthys spinosus. Taxonomy (NCBI): domain Eukaryota; kingdom Metazoa; phylum Chordata; class Actinopteri; order Perciformes; family Triglidae; genus Chelidonichthys; species Chelidonichthys spinosus. The sequence continues at coordinate 7,452,908 of CM056828.1, read as the reverse complement.
TGGAAGCACCGACACCGAACAAATGTAGGTGGCTTCACTGCTTGTCTTAGTGAAGGGGAGGCTGTAGGAAGCGTCCCCGCTGGCGAGGCCCTTGGGAGCCACCCCGCTGCCCTGGCTCTTTCCTGTGTGGCTGGCGTGACTGAAGAGTTTCGTTCTCTCACCACGATGCTGCCGTTGCCACTCCACGGTGACCTGTGCCCCTTTATGGTCAATGGCAAACTGGCAGTGCAGCTGAACTTGGGAGCCCAGGCCCGTTCTCACTGATGGAGATTGTGTTTTCATGACCATGGCAGCTGAGGACACGGAGAAACATGTTAATTTTGGAGCAAAAACAATCATGAGTACAATGCTGGGTCCCAGTTCACTCTCAAGCGTCACAAGAACACAGCTGTAGTGAAGCTTTGACTCGACACAATCCACTTTTCATCCTAAAATGATTCAAGTGGAGGACGTTGTGTTGAGGGTCACCTGTTGTGGTGAGCGTCTCTCTGTCCTCTATAGCAGGCCACCTGCGGTAGTCCTGCTGTCCTGGGGGGGGTTGGTCAGATGGGTGTCTGAGGAAGACGGTGACTAGGAACATGCCCGTTGTCTGTCTGAGGGTGCAGACGAACCAGCGGTTGTAGTCCTGCCCCTCCTGGCCTGGCCAGTACACATGGATGCCCTCTGTGCTGTACCTACGCAGCTTACACTCCAGCTGATCGGCTTCCTGTCCCTCTACGTACCGCTGCAGGTTCACCTTTGATCCTAGAACACAACAGAAGTAACGTTAGGATATGATAGTTTTTCGCTCTATTTCTCCGATAAGGTGTGATTCTTACTGGTGACCAGGAACGTGACGGCGTGTGGATTAACAGGAGTGTCTCCTTTTTGACCAAACTGCAGCATGGCCTCTCTGTGGAGGAGCTGAGTCTCGGTGTGACCCTCCCTATTCACGGACACGTTTTCGTCAGTGAACTCACAGGGGAGCCATGGCACCTGATGGACACACTGCACACCTGAGAGAAACAGAGGGAAGTCACTAAAGTGAGCTAACATACATAACATTAACGTAGTATAATGAAGTATTGTACAGGATAGGAGTAGTGTTGTATAGTACAGTTAAGTGTGGAACACTATAAACGACTGTAGCATGGTATAGGTATTACACTACACTACACTTTACTACAGTAACATAGTATAGTAAGTCATGTCATTCATGTCTTGTTATGTGCCATTTCAGACTCCAAACACGCCACAATCTGTGATAAAGCTGAAGACAACAACTTACCTGCAAATATATACAAGTAACCAAGTATATTAAAGATAAGTCCCATGATTATGCATTGGTAGAAAGCTCTCCTTGTTGTTCGCGCACCGCAACAAGCGACTCACACAGCTGAAAGGATACTTTCGCTTTCATTTAACGGAGAGAAAGAAACTTGCCTGTCGCATCACGTGATAAGCAGATACAAATATCACCGACAAAACATTTTAAAAATGGATATAATGTATTGTGAATTTGGAGCACATATTTCCTAATTGTGTTTTATTTCGAAAAAAGTGCTGATTCATTATGGAGTGAACATTATTTGGCAGGCGGTTTCGTTTTTACGTAATCAAACATGCAGTACTGGCGGCCTCCTGCGGTGGCGCTGTGAAGACTGAACACCGACAGGCCGCTCTTGCTCTCGGTCACGTTGATGCGGAACAGCGGAAGCGCTCGTATACGAACTTGTTGACGTCTGGTTGACATGCTACCGTAACGTGTGAAAAGGGGGTTACATTGACAGACTATTAGCACTAGTGGTTGAGAGGTAGAAAGACTAGTCTAACCGTTTATGAATGGAATTGAAAAGTGGAGTAAAAATACGCAAACTAGCTTAGCTGTATTTAGCTACATTCAGCAGCTATGGCGTTGGTGATGAACAAAGGTAACGTTAACTTTGTGTACAATGAAAACAAGCCTCATTTCTCACAAAATGTGACCCTACATGTATTTCATTGTAATTTTTGCCAATGCCGTTTGTCCCGTAGATAAACCTGAAGTCTAATTTAAGGTGAATGTGTCTTCTCTTAGCGAAACGTGTCAGATAAACAAGAACATCGTGAGAATGACACAAGAACCAAAATCAAACATTTTATGAATTAGTCCATTGCCGAATTGCAAAATGCCTTCCAGCGATTCTTCTTATGTGTTTAAATAAATCTTATACTATGTAATGTATTAAATATAAGAAAAAAAACACTGAAATACAGATTTTATGATGGTAGTAAGAGTAAACTATAACTGTGTTTCTAGCGAAAATCCATTGTTTCATCAATGGATTAGTCAACTGACAGTACTATAATGACGATATAAAAATAAGTAACTTTTCTGATTTTAGCTTCTCAAATGTGAGAAAATGTTGGTGTTCATTTGTCACATCTGATCGTAAACTGAACTAAGAATCGGGAGCGTTTGCTGGGTGATTGAGACACTAATCTGTAGATTAATCTGTAAAGAAAATAATTCATTTTAAACACTAATTGTGTGTATATGTCATCTTTTTTTATAGGAGCTTTAGTTCTGATTCCTGCTCTCTTGTCCTTTCCAGATTCGGCCGTTCTTCAGGGTGCTTTCCTCCTCGCTGAGAAACTGTGTCTCCCCTCATTGCTGTCCACCCTTCAGAAAGCTGACTGGAGCAGGGTGGGACATCCGGTCCTGGAGGCCGTCAGAGAACTCTGTGGACAGGATGAACTTGGTGGTCACCCCTCTCAATCGGCTGTCGGCCGGATTAAAACATTAGTTTGTGCTGTGTGGCTGAAGGTTTTGTGCAGGGAGACTGGGAATGATGCAGAGATGGCCTGGAGGGAGAACCCTTTCTTCCCCCTTCAAAATGGCCTCCCTGAGGTCAACCATGTTGTTCTGCTGGAAATGGTGCAATCAATGGGAGCTGCTCAGATATTTGCCAATTTGCTCCTTTGTCTTCCTCAAGCTCAGATCTGTGCTGAGCTTGAAAGACTAGTGCAACACGTGAGAAGCAGCCCTACCGGTGAGGCCGATGCTCGACTTCTTCTGGATGTTTGGTGGGAGCTGTGGAAAGCCAGAGTCGAGAAGAAAGCAGGAGGAGATGAGAGCTTAGAGACCATGTTTGCCAGACAATTTGTTTGTTTCTCGTCTAAGTCGTTCACTCTTACCCCTCAGGCTGCCAAAAGGATCAAGTTAGATGCATCAGATGTACCTGCACCATTGCCAAACGCTGATGTCCTGCACATTTTCCTTCATGCACTTAGAGACATAAAAGACCACATATCTACAACAGAACTTTGCCTCCAAGCCCTCTCCGTTTCTCTGGATGCCCTCTACACAGTCTTCCTAACAGACCAAGCAGTTATACTTCCAACCAAAAAGAAGATGCACATCCTGTCTAAAGCCGTCACCATCAGAGAAAAGAATGATGAGAAGCTGAGTCCCGAACTTATTCAAGAGGCTCAGAGAGACCTAAATGCGTCTCACTCACCATCACAGTTTCGACCCAGCGGGATGAAGCTTGAAGAAGCTCTAAAGATTATAACAGAATGCACTCAGTTTTGGCAAAACAGTGGGGTCTTAAAAGTCTGTGACAACTCCAATCCAAGCTACTCAGCTTTTAGACTAGAACAAAGTGTCCAGAGAGTCCTGGCGGCGCTACAGAAAGCAGGAGTGCCTGAAACTATGATTGAAATGGATGATCAAGGGATTGAGTGGAATCAACTCAGAGGTTTGCTGGAGTCACTGGCTTTCCCTGCCACGGAGAGCTCCCCTGAGATGAATCTGAGGATCTCCATGATCATCATCGATCACCGCCTGGAGGACTTTCAGAACGTTGCGGTGTTATTTGCCTGTGAAAACAGTTTGGCTGCCTGTGATGACCTCTGGATGAATTGCCTGGAAAAGAACCGGGCGGCCTTCCAGCAGCACGACGCGCTCATCAATCTCACTTCCGCCCTCATGAGTAAACTCCACAGCGAGAGCTCCAACGTGGGCCAGTGCAGGAGGCTGATGAAAGTCATCGCAGACATTTTCTCTGCACTTTCCTTAAAAGACAAGAACAGAGCATTGGCTGCCATGCTGAGACTGTCCAACAGGGGGTTCTTTGGGTGGTCCGTCCCCTCTGCTGTAACTGAAGCGTTTGAACAGGAGCTCAACATGGCCTTCAACTGCATCATCCAAGCAGGGGACGGAGCGTCAGCAGTGGCGTCGCAGGGCAGTCTGAACACGGCCGTCTCTCTAGTAGCTAGAGTTGCGTTTCAGAACCCAGAAGCGGCTTTGAGGTCTTGTTGTCATTCAGCCATTTTCAATAAAGGTGCTTTCTCTCAGATGGCCAAGATCCTGCAGCAGCTACCTGGACTTAGAGGACAGAGGGGGGAGGGAGATGAAGCCCGACGTGATGAAGGGGAGAGCAGAAAGGTGGAGGAGGGCACAGATGAAGGAACGGATGCTCCAAGTGGTAGCACTCTACTCTGCAGGTGTCTTCAGGAGATGATCAAGACCAAATCACTGTCGGCCAATGAGAAAGAGCAGTTCCTTGAGTTTCTGGGTCAGCTGATGAAGCCTGACATGACAGTTGAGGGAGAAGAAGTACGGAGACGGAGCTTTCTGACACCTCAGGAGGTCGTGAACTTCTTCGTCCTGCCTAACTTCTCCACTACGGGTGAGTGTCCTGTGATGTGCTTTAGAACTAATTTGTCTAAATGCTATTTTTAGAGATCTTTAAAGGAAAATCTCTCCTTTTATGTATAGTTTTATATATGTTATGTAGTTATTTGATCCATTGTTAAAGTAAAACATGTTGATTAGTGCAGCTTTAAGGGTTCCCTGTCAAAATGTTTGTTTCCATTATGTTTTTAAATCAAATGCAATAATATTTGTATGTCGTCCAGGTCAAAGCTCCTTGGATATAGAACTGAGTCTGCAGCTTTTCCACACTGCTTTGTCTGCGGATGTCCAGGAACCACTGGAACCTCACTGGGTGTTACACTGCTCTCCCTTTCCCCTTCTCTATTTCCTGGCCCAGCTCCACAACCAGACTCTCAGGTTTGTTAGACGTATGTTCTCACGGCCTTTGTCTGCCCTCGCATTCTTTCTATTTCTTGTTTCCAACACATATCCGCTGGAAACTCTGCAGGTGCTGGGAGCAGCAACCAGAGGCCGCTGTTCCCCACTGGTCCATGGACACCAAGGAGCTGCTGGTGTCGCTGCTGACCACACTGGGGCAGGTGGTGGGGGCGGAGGTGGCGGCGGCCCCCAGCAGCTGGTCCAGAGCTTTGTTCTGGCTCTACGACAAAATGGGGGAGTTGGACTGGACCGTTCGTTTCCACCTGAAGCCCATTTGGGGGGAGCACTTTAAAAATGAGGTTCCCTCGTCTCTGCTGACCGTGTGTGATCTACCTGAGCAGGTAAAAACTTTATCTTAATCTCAAGGTTCTTTAAAGAAACTTTTATAAAAGGGGTGCTTACTCTTTATACAGATGAGAGGCAGATTTGTAGGAGGAACTGGAGTCTGCGTCATCTATCCATCACACTTGACAATTTGTTATGAAAATGGCTCATTTTAAGGTCCAACTTCAAAATCCAATTTGTTTTACATCATTTCTTTAGTTCTATTACAGGGGAAATAAACGGTAGTGTCATAAAAGTAGGTTTCAAGATGTTATGTAACTTAAAAATAGAAACATCAGACAATTTGAGCGTCTTATTAGTGAAGAAAATAATAGTCTGTATAGCTGGTGTACATGGAACAAAAATGTCTAGAGGTGAGGATGCTCCCAGACCCCTCCAGGTTTAGTCTGAGCCCTGAATGTTTACATCTTGCTCCGCCCCTACAAGTACCCGATTCTACCTGCTAATATCTCTTTGTTCCTATCGTCTCCCCCTCCTCTGCAGGAGTGGTCAGGTCTGGACCTGCCTCAGTATGGCCAGGGCACAGGTCTTGTGGCCTGGATGGAGTGCTGCTCTACATCAGACTCCCTGCAGTCCACCATGTTGTCTCATCTCTCTCTGGACCAGCGGCAGCCAGACCACGTCGGCATGTTCAGCAAAGGCCTGCTGGTGGCTCTGACCCAGACCCTGCCCTCGTGCTCCATCTCCCAGTGGACCAGACTGCTGAGAGTCCTGAGGGAGCTGATCACCTCAGGCCGCCTCTACGTTCCCTTCTCTCTCGAGTATATGGACTATCTGCCCCTCTTGGATCTGAGGAGTTTTTCATGTGAGCTCCGCCTGTCTATCCTCCTGCTCCGAGTCCTCCAGCTGCTCTGCGGGTCCAGCTGCTCCCACTGGCTGTCAGCAGACGGCTGGGCACACGTGGGCAGGTTATATGCCCACGCTGTGAGGGAGATGATGAACTCGGTAAGAGCCAAGCTGCCTCTTCCTAAAATGTCTAAAGACCTTCTACAAGCAGAAGAATCTCCTCTGGAATTCACGGAGTCCCAAATGGAGAAAGAGGTGGAGACTGATCACAGCCAAGAAGTCCTTTTTGTACTCAGCCAGCTATTCTGTCATGTTCAGCACATCCAGGTAAGAATCATCAATACCACGGGACACTGAAGTCTAGATTCTGATCAGCTTTTCAAAATTTAAGTTGTTTGCCCACACCTTGTCAGGTATCATCTTATCTATCTATCAATCAATCAATCAATCAGAGTCCAACTAACTGGATCATTAAAATTCAAAATAGCAACATTTTGTTATTAGAAATAGACTCCTTGTGCATAAGTTTTCCAAAATCTGGATGAAAGTCTCAGTGTTTAAACGTCCTTCTTCCAGGTGATGATGCCAGGAGGCCAGTGTGAACCGTTGTTCCTGTCCAGTCTGGAGATCCTCAGCCACTACAAGGCCATCATGGGTGCTTTCCCACATAGCAGCAGCCCACTGGAGAGCGACAACACCCGCCACTTCTTCTCCACCATCACAGACAACCTGGAGAGCCAGGAGATGAAGGCTGTCCTGAAGCAGCAGATCGCTCAGCTGGTGTCAGCTTAACGAGTTTGGGTTCTCATATGCTCTCTGTGGATTTTGCTGATAAAATAAGGATATAATTTCTGTTAATGCCATACACAGCACTTGGCTGATTTAAGAAGGGATTACAAAGTGGTGGATTTGAAATTGAGTGAATAAAAATGCTGATATTTCACAGCAAATATATATAGTTGGGTTGTATTAATTTGTTTTAATGCTACAAGGCATTTTAACTGGTTGTGGTTCCAATGTGATACTGATGCCTCATAAGCAAATTAGACCATCGGTGACATTACTGGCTCTTTCTATATAATAGGTTTAATGGCTGCGATGGTGTTACAATTCCGGCCATCTCGTTTGGTTCACCACTAAGTCCTTCAGCTCAGACTCCGGCCTCCGTGGACAGATCCACATCTAGCTTCGACCTGCAGTTGGAGCTCCGGTGGGAGGTGGAGAGCTCTCTGCCCGGCAGCAGCGGCACTTCCTCCCACCAGGAGCAGCGCTCTGCCTCGTTGCACAGTGCCGGTCGAGCCACAGGGGTCGCCACCGTTCCTTGTAACTTTAATGACATCTTGTGTTTTTGGGACATGCATACATTAGAGCTGTGCACCATTCAGGAACACACAGTTACCATCAATGCATAATTTAAGCATGTTTATTAAGACGAAATTATCATTTGATTTGCACAAAAAAAAAAAAAACATTCTTTGCAAAGGCAACGCTTGAACAGTGTATTAGGTGGACTCCTCAGTCCGTCTTTAGTCCATCTTTCTTTCTGTCTCCCTTCCCTCTCTTCTGTCGCAAGTAGAGTCTGTGAGCTTTCCTCAGCAGCAGGATGAACCAGTAGATCTGTGGAGCCAGGATCGCCAGGTTACCCACGTTGCAGTGCAGAGGCAGATGGAAGGCCACTCTGTGTAGGGGAATCCCAAACTGCCGACCGTACATCCAGTACATGAAGGGGAAGATCAAGATCCGGCACGTGAAGAAACTCAAGAGGACGACGATGCCGTTGATTCTGTGCAGCCTGGTTTCTTGAAGTCCCAGCTGGACACAAGGTGACAAGACAGAGATGAGACGGGAGTGAGTTCTAAAGAAGCAACTGCCAGCTCTCCATAAGTCAACTAGTTTTGAGTCCAAGACATACATGTGAACATGGCCCCCCGAGATGGTGAGCACTCCGCCAGGAAAAAGCTGGGTATTTTCTTCAGCCCTTCAAATGCTCATCCACGTGCCACCAGGGGCTGCGTGACAACTTTATGGTTGATAATTGTATCGCCATTGAAAGGCTCAACCTTTATGATGCTGCCTATATAGTTTACCTGGATGAGAATCTTTCCTAACGAGACGAATGGCGTGCTGAACTCTGTGGTGAACAGGCAGCCGATGAAGAAATCCCCCAGTCCCCTTCTGAAAAACTGAAAATCAGACAGTCAGCCCCGATCCTGTATGCATGAACAAACCCACCAATCACTCCTACGAAGACACTACGGCGGCGATACTTAACCAGAGTGATGGGCAGGAAAACGAGAAGCAGCGCCAGGTGATGCAGGATCAACATCCTGTCCTTCACGAGGAAAGCCTTCACCGTCTGGAGAGAGTGGCCGCTGTGCAAAGCGGTTTGACCTCTGACCCTCTGAGTGTGGTAGTGGCTCAGATACATTGCGTAGATGTCGTGGGCCATATAGGGTGCTCCGAACAAAGAGAACCCATTGACCAGCCAGTGACTGTGTAGTGAGACAGCGAGCATCCTCACATGGTTTTGTTCATTCCAACATTGCGTGTTACGTTGCCACAAAGGCTTTTCACACATTATGCATTAACTGTTTTTGTTATTTGCACTAATGTTAGTTCACCCAGTGTGTCTTCATAGTGATAGAAAACTAAAATATTTTAATAGTATATATTGATGTTTGAAACGAGACTCCCCTACCTGTCGGTCATGACATCCCTGCAGGACGTGACGACTGTGGCTCCAGCTGCAGCAGCCAAAGACGCGTGGATGGCGGACACCAGCCTGAAGAAACAGTATAAAGTCACACTCCATTCATCGGTTATGCACTAAAGTAGTAATGGGTCGTTTGAGAGACTGCACGTCTAAATTGAGATCCAGTTTGTATACTTTTGTATCGGCTGTTGCTTGTGTACATAATCTGTAATCTAGGTTCACTTAGCTTGATCAATGCTATGCATCGTTCTATCCATGATACACTAGCGCGGTCCCAACATTAGCATAAAACAGGACATTCTCGTAATTCCGACTTTAAAAGTGAGGATTTTTCGTTCAGCACGTGAAGGCAGCATTAATGTACGACGCTTCCTCAAAGAGACGTCACGAGCGCTAACTTTACCAGCTCGTCAAACTCGTCACTGCGCGTTTGAATTGATAAGCAAGGCTCGTGTCGGCGGCGCTGCTGACCTCTCACTGACGGAAACCACGTCGGCATCAGTCCAGTCGGTGAAAGTGCGTCTCAGTGCGACCCTGAAGCCGTAGAAGAGCCCCGGAAACACCACGGCTCCACAAACCAGGGCGGTAAACATCATCTCGGCCGAGCTCTTCCTCCTCCCGTAGCCGCTACGAGGCCATTACGAGGAGGACGGGGTGATAAATGCGCTTGTATAGCTAGCAACGTTCGAGGCACGCGACTGTCGTTGAACCTGGCCAGTCTCACCCAGTGCCGTTAGAAGAGAGAGTTGAGACACCCCCGTTGTACTCTGGGAAAGGCGGAAGTAACAGGTGTCGTGGAGTGTAGTAACTCTGATCTTCAACGACACTGGTCAAACCCAAGGAGGGTTAAAAGAGGACAACAAGCGTCATCTCATTCACTGGGTACAAAGCACAGCAAGAAAGGGTCTGCTCTAGTCTGGTTTTCACCATACTAAGGTCAATCTTTTAAGATTGAACATTAGTCTGGGGAAGCTGCGCTTTGTTTCTACTGCTCAAGAGGCGGGATCAATGGGCATCGTTCAAATGACTCCGTACGCAATTGGATAGTCCTACAACCAATCAGAGCAGGCCAATAGCGTGCCAGGAGAGAATGGCCGTTTCTGATTGGAGCCAAAGATTCTGGCAATGTAACAGCGAAAGTAAGCCTGAGGGTGTCCAGCCTAAACTGCCGAGCGAAATCCAAATTTCGCGGAAGTTCAGGCAGGGTTCACCCAGCCTAGGTCTGCTCTTCAAAGACTCCGGTATGGAATGCCATTTAAGCCAATATTAAATAAATACATATATATGCCGATAATAATATATATATATATATATATATATATATATATATATATATATATATATATATATATATATATATATATATATAATCACCCACTCATCGAGTTTACATTGCTTCCATCAGGCTGCAGATATATCTTACCAAGCTGCAGGACAGAAAGGCTTAAATACTCACTTTAAATACATTAACAGGACAGTATTATTTATTGTTGATGTTTTTTATATTATATTGTCCACTGATTTTTGTGTTTTTGTTCTGCTGGCTGCACTGCTCCTCAGGGATATTAAAGATACCGTGAACCTTGACATGGATTCATATTTATTTCATGGGACTTTTTTTTATTTATAATACCACATTTATTTATATCAGGGGACTTTTTTTCATAATGCCACATTTATTTCACAGCTTTTTGTTTTCACCTCTTATATTTAAATTAATGTGGCACCAGAACAGTACCAACTCTCGAATCATATATATATATATATATGTATATATATATATATATATATATATATATATATATATATATACACACGATTCGAGAGTTGGTACTGTTGGTACTGTATACTATATATTATATATATATATATATATATAATATAGTATTGTATGTTACTGTCTGCTGAGAGAGGGACAGCTTTACTTTTTTACTATTAGTTATTTAAATAGCAACCTTGTGAACAGAGAGTTGCTTATGTACACATCCAACAGACAGTGCATTAGCATTCATATGAGGTCAGGACTTTAGTCTGCGAGTTGTGGCCTTCAGCTCATTTCGTTGTTGCTAAAAGCAGCTGATGTCTTTGAAGAGAACAATTGCAAGCAGAGAAGGAACAAAACGCAGTCACAAAGCATGAAAAAGAGAGAGCAACTAAGTAATGAACAACCTCTTATTTAATAATACATTACATTCAAGGCAAATGATACATCCTTACCAATACATATTCAGCAATGCAATCACTGGCTCTCTAAATAAATAGAAATTTGAAATCTTGAAGTCAGTGCACAACATTGAGAAAGAACACTTAACAGTCAACATAGTGTAACATAGTCTGCACACATTCTGCATCTCTGCACAGTACACACCTCTAACTAGTGCTGCTAAAACCAACGTAAAAATAGATCCCAAAATAAGTTATATATATTTTTCTGACTGTCTTCATAGAAATATTGGGCTTTCGATTCGTATTTACAGCAATATAGACTTTGATGAATTTTCTCAAACGACAGAAATTGCACAGTAGTTAAAGAATCCAAGATCACAATTTTCAAAAATATTTTACACACATAGTAAACAGTCACTCTTCAAGATGCAGTATGAAATTGCACATTGTCGTCATGCCACAGAGGGGGCTGTTTCAAGGCTTTGGTACACAATGTCCTGATTGGAAGAAAAGGCTCTGCTGCTGGCCCCAGTTGCCCCCGGCGACCCTCCTCCATTGCCGGGGTGGCGGGGCGGTGGAGGGGGGCGTGGCCACACCGTCGCCCGCCCCTTGGGACCGAGCTAGCGATTCAGAGAGCCGGATGACTACAGTACACTTCGGGATTGGGGAAGACTCTTGGCACTCGAATCACAGGTGCAGGTCCGTGCGGGATGACCAATCATATGCAGCTGTGTTGGACATTTTGGAGGAGTTAGGAGATAAAGGGTGACACTGACGAGGGGGGATTGGAAACAGTATAAAAGCATCCCTTCAGGTATGAACACAAACGTACTCTGTGCTGTTACTGTAAAGCCCAAACCAACCCGAATACTGATTCACTGAACACTGGAGTCCGTTTGGCTTCTTCTCAGACCACACGTTTGTTATTCAGACCAACCCGGTCCAAGCGTGTTCCTATTTCAGAGGCAGGAGGAGAATCAGCTTCCACCTGGAAGATTGCAACCACTTTTCTGAACAGCGTTGAATGCAATGCTGAATGCATGACGTCTCCATGGCACCTTCACCATGTTTGTCTCTGGTTCTGAAGGAAAACACATGTTCACGTGGAGGAATGGTTATATTTATATTGTTTTTCTATTGTCAACAAATCCTCGTCAGAATCCGATCCCCTCTCCTGGGAAGTAAACCTTCAGGATCCGGAGATTTTTAGTGTCAGTTTAACACCTTTAACATGTGCTTTTAAGGGGATTTGCTCTCGGACCACATTATCTATACATAATAATATCAGAAACATGTAATAAGTGCTATTTTATGATGAATAAGTCTGTTTGAAAAAAAAACTATACTAATTTATGGCGCGTACTCCACGGACAAGGGTGACAGATATTGTAAGCAAGGCTTTTAAAATGCTGCTGTAAGTACTAATTACAGCATCTAATGTTTATTATTCCACCACTTAAAATAGTCCCCAACAAATTCACTTTTTCACCCTAGTTTGCTTAAAGTTTGCTCAAAAACTATAGTGGCCAGCAGTTTTAGAACTGTTTTTAAATAAAAGGTGACCTAAAATGAATGTATTTCAGACCTGAGCATGAAGATGATGCCTCAGAAAGATGTTTGGATTTGTTGACAGTAACAAAAAATCTTAAAAAATGATATCCTCATTTTTAAATTAATATCCCCCTTTAGATACAGGCCAGAATAATAAATGTGCTACTTTGCTTCCATTCTCAAAAATGTAATCATGTTTCATGTCTCGTTTTCTTATAGCCTCTTTCTCTCAGCCAGCTGTGTCATCTTCTTCTTACCAGCCGAACATCTATAACGCTCAACGTATGGGACAGTTTAACTGGTCAAATCTGACCTTCAGTCAGTGTGTTTCTGTCTGTGTCCTTGGAAACCTTGCAGGAATTAACCAAAACAGGTCCGTGTACCATCTGAGAAATCTTTAGCTTGCCACCAACTCATTACAATTTAAAATGGTTTAGGAAAAAATTTAAACCATAACATTTATTTAAAATTATGTTTTTAAGTTGCACATTTGTACTTCCCAACAAAATGGTGGAAAAGGTTCTGGGTAATACTTATACTAACTAAAACTAGATGTTTTGCTTACAAACTGTGAAGATATGTATTCCAAAACACATCATTTTTAAAAAGCTGACGTGTAATATATGTGTAATCATAGAATTTCTCCTCCGGTCACTAAACGGCCCACATTCCCAGAGACAATTCCAAAGCCGTGACCTCAACACACCCCGGTTGTTGCTCCCGTCCTGCACAAAACCCACGGAGCGACAATAGAGATGCTGGTTTCCCACTGAAGTCAGAAGGAACGCCTGTGTGCTTTTGTCTTCACTGTTGTGCTCTGCTGCGATGTTTTTTTAGGATTAAAACATGCATCACGCATTCTCAAGAAAGATGGCTGCAATTCATCCAGAGTTTCTCAACAGCTGGGCCTCCGGTGGCGCCTCCGGCCCCCCCATCAACTCTGTAGTGAGGCCTTCACAGGCACCATGAGGCACATCCTCACAGAGCACCAGAGTACCTTGGGCTGTTACTGAGAAAGGCAACATTTGTTGATAATTAATGGGAGAAAAAAAATCTGTGAGGGGGGGGACACACGAACTTGCTTACTGTAGAAAACACTCATGAAAAGGTAGTTGGCACAGTCCATTTGGTCACTTCTTCGTGGCTAAGTCTTCTGCTCCTCTGATGATATTGTGTGTAAATCACTCGCTGCTCTCCGTGCCCTTCGCTGGACTCACACAGAGGAGTCTGTCAAAGCCGTCCTGACAAGCATCCGACATGTTCCGGTTCAGAGTAAGGAGAAGGGTGACACTCTAGAAAACTGTAATATTGACAGAGCTGATGGTGTGTGTGTGTGTGTGTGTGTGTGTTGTCATGCACGCCGCACACAAGCTCTGAAGGACTGAGGAGACTCAAGAATGTGTTCACAGTGTGATCAAACTCACAAGCATGCAGACAAATCCACATGTCCGAACAGACACCATGGGCATTCCGTGTGAAGGTAAATGTAAACAGACCGGGGCCGAGCTCCGGAGCCGGGTCACCCCAGCAGCGCTCTCCCAAAACCTTCATCTGGGCAGGAAGGAGACCGGGACTCCTCGGACCTACTCTGATAGGACGAGCGGAGGAGCCGAGAGTCCTGTAGCACTCTCCCTCTGCATCTCTCCCTCTGCATCCTCCCATTCCTCCTTCTCCTCCTCCTCCTCCTCCTCTTCGGTCACTTGTTATCCATCAGAGACTGGACTTTGTGCACTAGCTCACGTGCTACCTTCAAGATATGTTGGACATCATGACGCTCAGCCATCTCTGTGGATCAGATACACCATTAGAGAGGATACGCTTATCATATCACCTGCATGAAAAACCTTCTATAATGGATATGCAGCACACTATGTTTGCACCATTAATCCATTACTTCTAGTTTACGATTTCAACCTTTAAGCATAATGTTATGCTCACTATTTGAACCATTATGACCCTATAATTTATTACTTTTTTATGTCACACTATTCTGTGCCTTTTTTAATGACATCTTTATAGCGTAGTCTATTATGACGATTTATTGAATACTCTTCTTGACTTGTTATTTTTGATGACATGGTATGACTTTTCTGACAAAATATATCATAACAAACTTTTGTCATTTGTACCATGTTACACATGGTATAAATCCCCCCAGTTGGGAATAATTGAGCTATAAAAAGTTATGTATTTTTATGAATTATTATTCATATAAAATGGCACAATACTGTGAATGCAAATCAGTAAATTAACAGGCAGCTTTAGTGAGGAAGCACAAATTCATCTCTTCATTTAATCTCTCTTATCATAAAGCTATGGTCTACATTCTGAAAATCAGTTGAGCCTCTGAGACAGATTTGAAAAGAAGCATCCCCCCCCCCCACCAAACCCCTCCCCTCACTGTTCCACGATTCAACGAGGCAGGAGTGGGAGGGGACGAGGCGGGATGAGGAGCAGGGGAGACGAAGGGATTTTTATTCCAAATCGTAGACCATAGCTTTAACATACTGCAATAGAAGATTTGATCCAGCCCCTCCCAAATTTTACTGCATAATATAACACAACGAAATGCAGGATGGCAGGAGGAAAAAGCAATACAGTTACACTACATGTGAATGTCTCTTACCATTGAAGAACTTGATAATGTCAGTAAAGTCCATGTTGTTGTCCATGATAATCTCCCGGTAAACTGTGACCAGGGCCAAGGCCAGGAAGAGGACAAAGTGCTGCGAGGAAATCCTGTGAGCCACCCAGATCACCTCCCACACAGCGAACACGTCCTCGTACAGCAGCTCTGCTCACACACACACACACGCACACACACACCGTTTCATAGACGCCATTTTTTACAGGTTTACATGACCTTGAACAACAATATTGTCAGATGGTTCCAGTAGATTTGGTGCAGCGGGGAGAGGAAGAGAAGCGTCACAAAGAGGTTAAATCTGTAACATCTTCAGCACGTCATGTTGCCATGGTTTCACCTCGGCTGGAAGGGCATGTACTGATGTACACACGCAGCCATTTACTGTAATCACTTCCTGGAATGGTAGTAATAACACACTCTTTTATTCATTTAGTGTATTATAATTATTTTTGTATTATAATTAGTGATGCATTTATGAAGAAGAATCAATAACGGCAGGGAAAAGTCACTCCAGCTGTCAGATAAATAGAATAAAAAATAAATGTATTTCCCTCAGATGAGAAATACTCAAATGAGTTACAAGTACCTCAAATTTGCACTTAAGTACCCTACTTGCGTAAATGTACTGGTGAACTGCCAGGACAATCTAATCCAGCACGACCAGGACAGGAAACCCTGCCAGCTTCCCCCCTGCACACCGCTAAATGTTAGTGGTCAGTGGGAGTAAAGGGTATGTTGTTCACCTCTCTTGAAGTCAAGCAGGAACCATCGATAGCAGAAGTAGAAGTGAGTGTAGTCTCCGTTCTGCTGCATGAGTTCAAACAGCTCCGAGTCCAGAATCTGACATCAGAGGAAGAGCAGAGAGGGCATCAGTGGGTTTACTTAAAGGTCACTCTCCTTCACTCGCTCTCTCTCTCTCACACACACACACACACGCACATTCACACACACACACACACACACACACACAGTTATCCATCACCTGGATCAGTGACCTCATGTTGGCAAAGTGCGTGTCCATGGCTCCTCCGTTAGGGAAGTTCTGACTCATCCTCTTCATGAGCTGCGTGAAGCAGCTGTAGGCCAGGCATTCTGACACACACACACACACACACACACACACACACACACACACACACACACAGAGGAAGAGCACATCGTCATGGAGCCAGGACCGCACTTCAAACCTCTCACAATCAGGAACCAATCATACCTCCCTACAATTTGATCACCGCTACTCCCATCTGTACCATTTGCAACAATAATTACAGGACGTGTGAAGTATGTGCTGTATCTTCATTCTCACCGTCATCCAGGATGACCATGAGCGGGGCCAGCAGGTCACACATGCCCTGGACGTAGCCGATCTCCAGATGCTCCCACACATAGCTGCAGGCAAGACGGAGGCACGGCAAGACAAAGGAGCTTTCAACTCTTCAGATGTAATGGACTTGTGTTGAATGGAACTCTGTACACAACGCAGTTTTAATTGAAGGAGCTAAATACGTCCACGTACCTGCACATGATGTTGCGTAGTTTCTCCAGGTTGGCTGTGGTGAAGTAGTAATAGTTGCGGTCGCAGCGCTGCACGTCTTTGTCTATCCTGTGGAGGTTGAGTGCGACTGTGTCCAGCAGCTCGATCTGCACAAAGGAGACAGCGGGGCGTCACGCATGAACACTTTCACAAGTGGTTTATACAAGTGATTCGGGAGAAGTTGCTGCAAACAAACACAATGTACGAGTGGTCCAGAAGTGTTGAAGTCGTCCCTGACGCTGCCGTCATCGATGGCCTTGCTGTGGCAGGATGGTTTTTATATTCAACCACTTTATTTCAGCGACAGTACAATGTCATTAACGGCACTTTCTTTCCCCATTCCTTGGCTCTAGCAGGTCACCCAAATTGATGCTGACACTGTTGAACACTATAGATTTTCTTTAACAGATCTTATTTTTATTCTTTGGCACCATTTCCATGAATGAACGCTTCCGGAGAAACGAGGCAGGACACGTAGACTTGGGATAATTGAGGTGTTAATTGATGCTAATTTACACCCATGAATGTGCACTCATTTATGCACAGGCATAAATGTTGGCATTCTTTATGTTTACGCAGTCATCTGACATTTGGAGCGTTTGTTGAATCTGATGAGGAACACTCAAGTGTTAAGATAAGAATAGAAAAACGTTCTTGCATTGGGCAAGTGTAAAAATAAATGACAGTTTTTGGTCTCTCTTTGGTATTTTGATGAGTGACCTCAGTCTGTTAGTGTGCCATTAAGTCACAGATTAAATAAACAGCATTTAAACAGACAGACTGACGTACTAACCGTGTAGGAGGAGAGCGATGGCGATATAGCCTCCGCGGCTGTTCCACTGGTCGCCAGTTTGTCCAGCTGACTGCACAGCCTGTCTTCAGTCAGAGGACCCATGCAACCCCCCAGCCCACCCGAAGTCCTGCCCTCCTCCCCGCCACCCCCTTCTTCCTCCGTGCTCTGACCGTCGTCGATGCTGGACAGGATCTGGGAATGGGCAGAGGTCACCGAGTAGTTTCTGGAGGAGGGGAGACCCGAGTCCGGGGAGTCAAACTCCACCAGAGGTCTTTCCTCTGGAGGGAGGGCTGCAGCAGGAACCAGGGTGGTCATGGTGGGGGTACTGTCCTCTCCACTGGGGGTCTCCTGGCTCCCATTATCCGGCTCATCCACCGACATGAACACCTGAAGAGGAAGGCAACTTTAGATGTGATGGAGGTCGGCAAGGACGCAGCGTGTGGGATCATTTATCAGACGGCTCATTACGAGTTCTCAGTCAGCTTCACTGTCTGTTACAGCTCAGCCTCCCTTCATTACAGACCCTTTATACTCTCTGCCATTCTGATGTTGTCTAATATGATGGATGGTATAGTTCTTGAATGTGGTTGTTCACACCAACTGTTGCCCAGTTTTGAAACCAGACACAAATAAACCTTGTTTACACAGTGGGTGTATTCTGCGATCACGGACATCCGTCTTTTAAAGACCAGAAGAAGGTAAAGAAATGACATTCACGGTGCAAAGTTAGAAGATATAATATGCAACACTTTCCTTAAATGTGTAAACTGTAAGGACACACTCATTAGTATACCAGAAGTGTGTATCTGCAGAGTCCTTCTTATTTTGTTGACACTTTGAGACACAGACACAAAGAGAGCAGACAGGCCACAGCAGGATGAAGCGAGCCTTAGGCTGCATTCACTCAAAACCTGGCACCTTCCCGAATGTTTGTGAGGAGGTGTGGATGTGTTTATTTGTAAACGTTTTATTCCCCCGATTCATGGCTTGGATTTAAGTGCGTCACGCAACAAAATGGGCATCAGCTTGTAGCTTCACGGCGCCGGCTTCATTAAAAATGACTTGTTGCCCGTCTGAACACACTATTAGTCCTTGGTATGTGTCAAGTAATGGATCCCACACTTCCCATAATGCAACTCCATCAGATCTTTTGTCAGATGCACCATGTCCACGCCTTTAAACTCTGCAGCTCAGTGTGTAGCACAGGGTTTCTGTCTCCCAGCCCCACCAAGATAACCATGATGTCATTGTAATGACATCATCCCGTTCACTTACTCAGACTTGTCACCGTCAGAAATATTTCCAATGGGCTGAGTAGAACTGAACTGGCTTTATTGTACAAAATAGATGAGAGTTCACTTTTAGGATTCAGCATTTTTGAAGTTGTACAGTTGCATTATGGGCTGTTGTTTGTTGTTTATGTGAAGGCACAGTGTGTAAAGAGGACAGTATGCTGTAAAATGACTCTTTATTGCTTCGTCTAACAACAGTTGGATGGATGCCATGTTGTGTGACGTCACCTCGTTGCTGAGAGTGGAGTCTCTGTGAACGAGTCGCAGGACGTGACTGTCGATGCTGCTGCCCGACGAGAGCTTGGCAAAGATTGCCGACTGCATCTCCTTCTCCCTCTGCTTGACGATCACCTCGCAGGCCTTCCACTCCCGCATTACCTGCTGGTAGCGCTCGGAGATCTTCGCATCGATCTTCACAGGAGAAAATTTGTTTTTTCAAATTAAAAGACTAATTAAGAGTGTGTGTGTGTGTGTGTGTGTGTGTGTGTGTTGTACCTGACTCATGTCCTTCTTGCCCATGCCAAACTTGTAATGTCCCAGCAGGAAAGGCCAGACCTCCTTCCTGATGTCATGCTGCACTCCACCATAATAAACCAGCCTCAGCAGCTCCAACTCTTTATAGTTCTATACACACACACACACACACACACACACACACACACACAACAATAGGAAAATAAAGTAAAAGAAGAAGAGCGATGACATGAAGAAGAAGCTTGCTGTGAGTGGTGAGATGATGAAGAGGGAGAGGAAGTGCATCAATAATGGAGGGAGAGAACGAGTTATTGCGAGCCCATTGGGAGGAAGACATAGATGAGAGCAGAAGATAAAGGACAAAGATATGAATAGAGTGTAAATTAGTCGTGAGGACTCCGTTGGAGCGGCGGCGGCTCTAATAGCTACGACGGTAGCACACTGCACTCCGGAATGAGACTGAAGCTCATTAAATTCCCATTAGAGTGAAGGAGGGATGTGGAGACTGCAGGTGAGCTACATGGTTCCTGACTCCCAGTTAATATGCAACCAACGCAAAGGAGGAAACGCTAGATATGAATAAAGGAGACAGGTTTATCTGAGAGGCAACTGAAGCTCATCTCCCTTTATGAAAATGTATGAGACTTGCACCCACACAGCACAGCATAAACGTGATTTATCCAAAGGGCTTGATCAATACCAATGGCTCAATTGATGACTTGGCAATCACATTGCTGTGATTTCTGGCTCCTCATCCCCCTCAGTCTGCAGCTGAACAGGCGAAGGGACGTCAGATGGTGCAGGGAGAAGATTAAGATTCTTGTTATATTGTCGTAACTCCTGCTGCTTGGTGGCAGAGGTCGAGTCATGCCATGATTTGTCTCTCAGCCTCTCTGCTTTACCCACAAACCTCTCCCTGCTCTGTACCCACCTTGCAGTCTTTCTGGTACTTGCTCCACACCTCCTTGCTGAGGCCCCCGGACGCCTCGCAGGGTTTGTCTGGAGGGACAATGTTGTGGTTGACCAGAGCTGACAGGTGGGTCCGCACGGTGGACAGGTGTCGGCAGTAGGCCAGCCCTGATGGACACGGACAGACACACACAGCTGAGACCAAGTATCGGTGACGTCCATGTGGAGATCCAAAAACCAGTAAACCAGTAAAGTACAAACATACTTAGTAGAATAGGGAATGCAAAAATCTGCATGATGCAAATAAACCAGCAAACATGTCACCTATTAAGGTCAAAAATGTCTAAAACGTAGTCCAAAAAATATCTAAATATCTTTCTAAATTGTCTGTAAGTGTAAAAATTGTCACACTTCACGATGTTATACAGTTTACTTACATCCATAAAAGGCTCTGGAGACTATCTGCCTCTTCATGTTCTGGCAGAGCATCTTCAGAGGAACACTAGTGGAAAAGAAAAGAAATACACAATAAACCTCCACCAGGGCTGAACGCACAAAGAAAAACAACCAATCAGAGCCACTGTGAAACTGTCAAACTAGGCAGCGATGATCTAATATGAATCAGGATTTTGTCACTACGTCGCCCATCTTTCTCCTCAACGTTTTTCAGGAGAACCTTTAAGCAAATAGCACTTAAAGGAGGCATGGATTGCCTGTCTCATGTACTTCTGTCAGGATATAGTGACTGATTGAGCAAATGTGACAAAAAACAGTTTTCTATTTGCGTTACAACGGTGAATTAACATGCAACGGGATGTCCGTTTTATTCAAGGACGTACGTGTGAATGTCTGATGCGTTGTGTATGCAGGTGCAGCCGGCCGGGTATTCGAAGGACAGGTTGCTGCCAGCTGTGGAGCAGGACTGGCACAGCGGCTCGTGAGCGGTCACCTCGGCCTGTTGCCACGATGACGGGCTGCCTCCGAAGCCCTGAATCTCCATCATCTCCCCGTGGTCTAAAGCACACAGAAGGAGAGTGAGAAGACAGAGAGAGGTCTCAGTGTTCTGAGACTGGATGGACGCTGCTGTTTTCATGTTCTACACTCTCTTTTCTTATTTCAAAGAACTAGCTATGTAAGTGTCTTACATATTATGACATAGGCCCCTCAGCTCAACCGTAAACACTTCCCATACGTTGCTCTCCGATATTCATGACATCAAGATGATGAGTAGGTGGATGGAAGTTTTACACTCATGTTAAATGTGAGAGCTGGAAAAACAAGCGCAGAGAGGAAACCAAAGGTGGAGAGGGGATAGTCCAAGAGAGACAGGCAGAGAGAGGATGCAGGGAAGCCATGCTGGTTCAGTTCATTCAGAGGGGGAGGCAGAGGAGACAGCTCAGGGAGAGAGGAGGAAGTAGCAGAGGAAGAGGAGAGGAAGTGAAGGGAGCTGGTAGAGGAGGAGACAGAGACGAGGCTGACACTCGGGCCATGCAGAATGCATAAAGCCAGAACAAGACAAGAGACACCAAAAGAAAATCATCTCGTAAACAACGACAAACAAATGGACACCAGTAAAAGGGCACACAGAGGGGAGGAAAAAAATCATAAAAACGTCAACATTAAATAAATGCTCTTCACCTTAATTCTTCAGGTTGGAGCTGATGACCTGTCATAAATATGAAGCTGACGCTTTGGTCGTTCAAAATAAAACCCAAAAAACAAATAATATTAAGAACGGAAAAAAAAGCGAACAGAAAAAATGCTGGAGCGAGACCGACATCTGGCCTCCCCCCCTTTTTATTTTGGGACTAGACGTGATCAACAACTGTTTTTTTTGGGCTCAGTAACGCAACCCCGCTCACACGAGCGCTCCACGTCTCTACTACTGCGGAACCCCACAGGACCGTGATGAGGGGGTGGAGGAGGGGCGAGGGGGGCAGGAGGAGGGGGGCGGGGTTAGTGAAGAATTACAGTGAACAGCATCGCAGCGAATGACTGCACAAACAGAGGAGAAACAACTCAGAGAAGAGAGAGAGAGAGAAATCAAAAGAAACAGGGGAGGAGACTGTGAAAGGATTTTCAATCACAAATACATAGAAACACATAGTCGTTCTTAAAAAAAAAAAATAAAATGAAATGGGTGCATTACCCCCCCATGCAAAAATCAGTCAGGCATGTTGCAAGTGAGAAATGAAAAGACAAAAAGAAGGAAACGGAATTAAGTCAAATTAAAGGAGTGCAAAATTACAAACAAAACAAAAAACGAAGCAAATTATCAAAGCGATTCTTGGCCACGGCAGCGTGAACCCAAAAGTGTCGAGGCATGCTTCCAGAGCTATATACCCTTTTAGAACTACAGGGTGGTCGGCGCTCCAAATCCCAGAATGCAAAGCAGCCGGAAAAAGCCTCGGCCTATAGGAGGAGACCTGGGGAGATGTGACTCAGTGTAACAGTGATGGGACCAGTACATCCGTTTGGCAGCACGTTCTGCACGTCTGAGTGTGTTTCCAGTGTGCGTATGTGCGTTGTCACGCCAAGTGGATTAAACCGTGTCGTTAAGGGGTGAGAAGAAAGAGAGAGAGAGAGAGAGAGAGAGAGAGAGAGAGAGAGAGAGAGAGAGAGAGAGAGAGAGAGAGAGACTATGACATTAAGCAGGAAGCGTGTTAACGGCTGCTGTGGCTGAACTGGATAGCTGATCATATCTGTGACAAATGCACCAGGTGTTATTGTGGAAGTTATTGTTCTTACTTCCAGCCGTCCTTTATGGCAAATGCAACCAACAAAACTGTACGATATTGTTGGGTATTATATTCATGGCTCCTAGAGATGATCCTAAATTGTCTGGCTGCTTACTGACAGGCTGTATGATGAAGACCCTCCTCTTCAGGTCCTCCTCCATCAGACACTCGGGACCTCGTAAGCATCGCTACATCACCGTTTATGTTACGTGTGCGGCCCCGGGGACTACGCTGACATCTCACTGCTACTCTTTGAATGTGACATTTGGGTTTGATGACACCTTTATAGACAGAACAATGTGAGCAGGTGATCAACGAGGGCAATCACGCTGCAGCAGCCCAAAACATTTCCATTAGCAGAAACGCGCTGCAGCTTCAGGAACAATGCCGGTACATCTTTGCTGTTTTTTACATTTGACCCAAAACACTACAAACGTAATGGCATGTGGTTACAATAAACCATAGCAAGCAGATATTCTAGTGCTACGTGGAAACACGTCCTTTCACTGTATAATCTATTGTCAAACAGTTACCGAACACACTCGACAAGCAGTAAAACGTCCCCTTTCCTATATGACCTATATGCTCGGATTTGGTCTCCACCAACTATTGTAAAACATATCTGACTTCTTCAGCTGCCTGCTGTTTGGTGCTGAGTAAGTAGCATACAGTGGGCTTAACTCATCTTAACTTTTTAGAGGAAAACCACTGCGGCAGGAAACAAAGCTGATGCGAAAACAATACAACAAACAATCAATCAGCTAAACGCTTTGAACGACATCCGATTCAAACCGTATTTCTTACAAATCACTTTCATTACGGCAGAGGACAAACAGACAGGAGGAAACTTTTCCCATCTACACTTTACTCAAAGGAAAAACCTCAATCATCTCAGCTGTCTGGCTTCTTTTGTTTTCATTTTGTCAGATTTAACGTGTTCATAATGTATTAATGGTGATTTAACTGCCATTGTCATTTCTTTATTGCTCTTTCAATATGGCTTCTATATGAAGTGCATAAGTATGACATCAGAAAATCCTGGAAAAGGCCCAATGAAACAGAATTTAGAGCAACTTTAACTTCCATTACAGTTTCAAATGTTTGAAGACTCAAGAATTTGACTTGCTTTTGCAACCAGAGGTGTCGCCCCCTGGTGGCCATCAGTAGGCAATTTCAAGGCACTTCAGCCCTGGCTTCACTTTTCAGAACCGGATGTTGGCGCCTGGCAGTTCAGTATCATTGCACTCTAAGCCTACCCACCTTTTATATTTGGTTTAAATGTAACTGTATACCATTGAAATATTGCGTTTCACTGTGAAATAGAGACAGGCTTTCTGACGTTTTACTGGGACTTTAAAGCAACTTTGCGTTTCAGTTTCACGTTGATTAACCTGGACGTCCCCTTGTCCTCGTTAGCTCAGGCAACCTCGGCCTCCTCCACACTGTTGGGCTCAGCCTCAGGAAGCACACACACACACACACACATACACACACACACACAGGCAGACGAAGCTGGGGGGGTAGGAGGGCCTGAGGGGGGCATGACGGGTGATATGCAGGGGGAGGGGGGGCGCATCTGAAAGCGGGTGAGGTCTCAAGAGTGGGGGTGGGGGTAGGGTGGGTGTGTTAAGGTGATAAAAACCTTTCATGACATTAGGGTCTGTGAGGTTCCGCGAGCAGATCATTGAGATCATAGCATGGAGCCTATCTTCCTCTTCCTCGTCATCGTCCAGCGACGGAGCACGGCTGCCCGTGGTGTGGTGGTAGTTTATAGTGACTGCTTGCACCAGTGGGACAACAGAGAACACAGTTAGAACAGTGGCACCCAACAGACCTCGGGAGGAGCATTGTGGGTAAGACACCACACCACACCCGTACTTTGCAAACACATCACGGAAAGTCAAAATTCAAGCAGATTATACTGTAATTGTAAAAACTGTAAAGAAAAAAAAAAGCAATCACAGAGAAGACTGTAAATAGGAGGAAGATTGCACATTTGTCGTTGCGTGCAGACATTCTGTGCACAACGAGGTGAACATGTTACTTACTGGCGTCGTAACGGTATCCCGGGTAGACGATGCGAAACACATAGTCAGCAGCCGTCTCCTCCTCGCCGTTCCCGTCCTGGTCGATGAGCCTGGCAGCGCTGCTCCGCTTCCTCAGTTTAGGGAACACCTTTCCCTGAGGAACACAAACAGATGTGTTCAAGTTTACAAACCACCCGAAGGCTTCCGCTGCGTTCAACAAGCCACATCGTTTTAAAGGGACAACACGCTCATAAATCTGGTATTTTAGTAGGCGAGTTATTGTTGTAAAGTTTACACTATTGTCAGTATCCACAATCTAGTCCACACTTATAACTCACTACCGTACTTTCTGCAAATATATACGGTAAGTAGATACACTTACCTTGCCTTTCTGGGACCAGAGGGGCGGCTCCAGCTGACCCCGTGGTAAAAGGCCTGTTTCCAGACAGGAGAGGAAGGCGAGCAGGTGACCACCGGGGGGGAAGTGGAGAGGCGGCCGCTGGATTCCATCCTGACTGACCAGGACCAGGGTACCACCGCAGTCAGCTTGAACACCACGGGGAAAAACACAACAGTTTATCAACCACTTCATGACAACATGCTCTTGATATATGGTGAGTGGTGCAGCGTGACCTGACTGTGTGCACGAGGATGAGCGAGTCACTAGTGACTGAGGCATTATGGGAAAGCAGCAGATATACTCACGCCGTTGGTGACAGTGGATACAGACGATCTGGCGCAGAGGGACGGTCAGCGCGTAGTCCCAATAGATACTGACCGGGAAGGCAACACGAGGTTGTTATAGCAAAAACTACAATAAAACGAACTGAAAATGTGTTGAATTAGATGTAAAAATAGAGCGTTGGGCCACCTCTTCTCCAGGTCACAGTCTCCCAGCGTGCCGTTGATGAGCTGGTTGGGCGTCCACTTCAGGGTGAGGTTATCCCCGGCCTGGTGGAGAGACAAGTAGCCCCGCAACACCTCCATGTCCTTCTTCTGCCGTGGGAGAAGGGAGAGGAAGAGGATAAGAGGAAGGAGCACAAGACAGAGAGGACTGCCTCCTTGACTGGACCATTTTATTTAGTTTAACCGCCTGAAAACCGCCTTTAAAAATGTTCGTTCAACATTTTGGGAACTATTCTTATCTTTTTAAAGAACTATGAGAGGATCGATACCGTCCTCTGAAATGATCATATAGCTCTAGGCCGAATGCATTCAAACAACATTCAAAGATGAAGCTGGAAGAAAAATATTTAGTGTGTTATACATTTATAAAGAGTTTAATTAAATGCAGCTTGATTGGCATTCACTTCCTGCAGGAGGACCTCCAGTTTTGGAGACCGGGGCTCCGTCCTCTTTAGATTTTCACCCGGTTGTTTGAATCCCTGTGTGTGCACACGGCTCTGCAAGCTCGTATCCCTTTTGTGGGAAGTGGCAGGATGTTTACCTGATAATGAGGAGCACCTGGGAATCATCATTTTCAGGACACGAGAAGGAGAAATCCTGCGTTTCACGTCACAACCATTTCTTCAAAAAGAAACTTGGCCTGAACGAGGCCCAAGACGTGTATTTAGCATGCGTAGCGTGAAGTGCTTGCTGTGATTCATCTGTATCCGCACTCAGCCACAAGTGTAAGCACGGCTCTGTCAAAGGCTGAGCGATGTGGAGGCGAAATACATGCTCATTATACGCTGCCAGGGCCAAACGCGCACATTGAAGGCAGGAGAAAGACAGCTTTCACTTCAAAGATCACACACACTAAATACTGCGTGTGTGTGTGTGTGTGTGCAGCACAATGATGGATGAAAATAACCATTCTTTGCATTTCCACTGTACAGCAGCTGAAGGGTGGACTGCATGTGTGGGCTGCCAAGTGGGATTTCTGCCTTTTATCCCAAGCAACGGTATAGATTCAGGGCCTCCACGGGAGAAGGTTGAGACCTGCTACTGTACGGAAAAAAAAGTTAGGCCAAGTGTAGCTGTAACACACGCTGAATCATCATGGTGTAGATTCTTACATGTAACCAATGTCTTCATGCCTGCAAGCATATGTTTAACTGCAGGATCTCACTGGCTTCACACTGTCCCGGTGTGTAAACGGCTGCTGAGTTACACACTAAACAGGCTGACTCAGTAACACAACTGTGATAACTGAACAGCAACAGGAGTCCACTGATGACCTCACTGGCTCCAGCACAGTCTGTGCTGGCCCTGTCACCTCCACGTGCTGCTGCCTTGCTTGGGTAATAATTCTGCTTCTGCTCAAAAACGTCGGCAAATAAAAAAAAACACATATTTGTGTTCTCTGAAGTATCATGTGTGTTGAAAAGCAAAAGAAGCGTGAATGTGATCGAGAAAACCCTGTTTCTGAGCCGCAAATGTCAAATGCAACACGGGTCATCCTGGTTTGCATCCTGGTCAGGAGCCGGTTCTGGAGAATTGTTTAGTTCTAGTAGACGGTCAGACAGAAAAAGCTGAGGATCATGCGCCGTCGTACCGGCTGCACCAGGACGTTGTTTTTGCCGTAGAGAAGGTGAGTTCTGGAGTTCTGGTGAAGAGACTCCACGTACTCCCTCGCCGACGCAGCGAACCTGTCCTCTGACATGCTGCCACTCGACTGCCTCTTGCGGATCTAGAAAAAAGAAAAGATGTTTAACGTCTGCTCCCACCACCACACGCTAACGCCTCCAGCCTTGAAGCGGCTCATGTCAAACGCACACGCTCACCCCGAGAGCAGGCCGCCGGCCGGCCGAGGTGTCTTGGCCCCGGTGGGCCCCGTGGATACGGTGGCGCTGGACTAGCTCGTTGGCTGAGGGGTCGGTCCAGAAATGATCCGACGTCTTCAGTTTAGTGTACTCCAGAGCACAGGGCCCCACTGAAAACACAGCACACACATGAACAGACCCACTAACTACATCGGGGACATTCCTCTGTTTGAATCACTTCAACGTTCAACGCAAAGAAATATTTCAAAAAGGTAAAGATGATGTTTTATAATGGTATATAAGCTTCTTCACTGCAGTGTGGATTAGGAGCAGCAGGATGGTGTATGAGGGAAGGAGATAAAATGAACTACAGTGTGGCTCACTGATGTGTTTTGAATAGTTAATGGACAGAGATGGAGCTCTACGGCAGAGGAAGAAGATATATCTTCACATGTTAGTAGAGACGTTCTTTGTTGGCGCGGCTCTTTTCATGAGATCACCATATTCTCTATGTTACAGGACTATTTTAAAATCAGCGTGAAAATAAGTGTGACTGTATAAAAGAGACTCGCCAATAACTGTATATATTTCAGCTTACGTGCATCATGGTGTTCTTTATGTAATCGGAGAAATAAGACGACGTCTGACTGAAGCATTCTTCTCATTCCTCGGTT
Source organism: Chelidonichthys spinosus (assembly GCA_029853015.1). Classification (NCBI taxonomy): domain Eukaryota; kingdom Metazoa; phylum Chordata; class Actinopteri; order Perciformes; family Triglidae; genus Chelidonichthys; species Chelidonichthys spinosus. The sequence goes on along the minus strand of CM056828.1, from coordinate 7,424,498 downwards.
TGATATGTAAATGTCGCAGGTTTCATGGTGATTTCTCTCCCCGCGGTTTCTTCTTCCCTGTGGTGTGTTCCAACTGCAAACTCTACATTCACTCCAATAATCTTTTCAGTGTGTGTGTGTGTGTGTGTGTGTGTGTGTGTGTGTGTGTGTGTGTAACACTACTTCAGTATAGTTGAGAGGTTGAGTCGAGAGAGAACAGTGTAAGTACAGAGCACTGCAGCACTGATATCTGGCTGAAATTGCATGCAACGACCACCTTTATCTGCAACATGTAGATTAAAATTGTGTGGAGGTTTGGATAAACCCACAGCAGAAACCGACTCACAGATAGAATGAAGAATGAATATAGTTTTTTTTTTTTTTTTAAATAGTGGTCTTAAGGTTACAAAGTCACAGATTGATTGACATCATATTTTTGTCGGCCGGAAAAGGGACATATAGTAGTTTTGAAATGCACACAGTTATGAATTGTGCCCCTGCTGTTCCTCACGTGTCCACTAGGTGTCCTCTTTGTGCGTGGTGCTGCTCTGCACACCTGTTGCTGATTGCCTCTCCAGTCCCCTTTAGCTGCTATCACGCTGATTTGCACCTCGTTAGAGTGGATATTGTGTGTATTATGTCACACCGATTGCAGCGTCTCCTCCGGTTCAGTCAGCCGGGCTCTTTGTTTTCTTTTCCTGCCTCGCTGCTCGTGTGTTGTTGTTTCTCCGTGTATTAAGAGCTGTTGTGTCTGGGGGGCGCGGCCTGCCGTCTGCCTGCAGCAGACTGTCACCGGAGGTGGCCCCAAATTGTCTGCTCTAACAAATAACTCCGACAGTGGCTGAATTTGTGGTCTAATTATCTCGCCAACATAAGCCTGGAGGGGATGGCGTGTTTGCTCGTATGTGTGTGTGTGTCTGTCCGTCTCTCCACGGCTAATCTCACATACTGCTGGACCCATCAGCCTAATATTCTTTGTGCTTGTTAAGGACTGTACGCTCAACGGCCTCCTTTATTGACTGTTTTACACCGTCATTGACTGCTGAGTCCTAACTGTTTTTTATCGACTGCTCTGGGCAGCAAGTCATCAACGGCTGCTTCAGGTCGGAAGCTCGTTTCCTGTTTGGGATTAGGAAGTCCTGTTCCTGATGTTTCCATCAACACCAATGCATATGATCGTGTGTGTGTGTCTAGTGGCTGCTGTAGATGTAGTGTAGGTTACATGTGTCCCAGATTTTGGGAAAAACTAAAGGAAGCAAATGTGGGAATACAAACTGGAGTCCAGAGAGCAGCACACTCAGCCTGTATCATATTTATTCTGTGCCTTTTGATCGGGCATCAACCTCCTGTTCTGGTTCTGCACGTTTCGTTACTTTGCCTCTGGTGATTTTGTCAGTTACCGTGCACCGTGTGATCTACTCACCCAGCAGGGCTGCCAAGATGGGCCCGAAGACTGAGTCATGCATCAGAGCTTCCCTCTCATAGTATTTACTGCAGAAATAAAACACACACAAAAAAAGTGAATCAAAAGAAGACAGATCATTAAATGTCATCAGTAGCACTTCATTTCCCAGAAAGCCTTTCAATGATCTCTAGAGTAGAGGTTCTTCTTCTAGCTTGAAACCGTCGTAGTTCAGCTCTGGATGATAGATGTTCAGTACCATAGACAGCATCCCTTGCTTAAGACTTGTGTTATCACAAAGCCGAGATTAGTAGGCTAGCCAGCTATCTTAAGGCTTAAATCAGGTGGTTCTGGTATCACGAAGCAGGCTAACTTTTAACCAAGTAGGACTGTGTTCTTGAATTACAAATTTGATTTAAAACAGAGGAGATTGTATTGTACGATGGAGTATTAGGGCAGGACTAAGAGAAAAAAAATATTTATTTTTTTTCAAATTACGAGAATAAAGTCGTAACATTACGAGAAAAATGTCATAATATTACGAGAAAAAAGTTGAATGCGACACGGAACCAAGCAGTCTTCCCTTTTCATTTCAATGTAGCAGTATAGGAAAATGCAGAATTAAGTTTCATAAGCAGCTAGGATAACTCATGTTCGGCCCGATGACAGCCAGATTTGTTTTCAAATTCCGTCTGCGGGTCTATTCACGTTGCTGTTTGTCGAGAAATGAGTAGGACTGTCGAAAACCGGTTGACACAGACGTTGGTTGGACTACAGCACAGCTTTCTGAACACGATGTCAGGTTATCTGTTCATCATGAATAACAACATCAAACAACACTACTCCATTTAAAAGTATGATTCCCATTGTCACCCCATCAGTTTGAGGCTTTGATCAGTGAAGTGCATCAGCCGAGTGTGTGAGCAGCTTGTTGAAGCTCACAGTGGTTGTCAGCCAGAACAAAGCATCCAGAGTGAGAACACAGCACAAGAACGGAGGCACTAAATGGGTATTCAAGGGATTGTTCACACAGTGGTGCACTGTGAGACACTGCTGTGTAATGATGGGGGGGAGAGAGAATAAAACAAATCACCTGGAGTTGTCCACAATGTACTGCACTAGCTTATCCAGAACCTTCTCGAACAGAGCCGTCCGGACCCAGATGTGTTTGATGGCCTGGGCAGAGAGGGGCTGTGGGGGGCGGCTGGTGGTGGAGGAGCCCTGTCTCCTCAGAGGCTCATGGCCGACGCTCTGGGTTCTCCTGCGGGGGCACAAAGGACGGGTCAACACCTTCAACAACCCGGGTACAGAGACGGGCTCATGTCTGCGTCGTGCAGGGAAAAAATGATGGATCGATCAGCTTAATGAAGACCTCATTAACTGTTAAAGGGATAGCTTACTTGAAGTGGGGTCGTATAAAAGGCACCTATAAATAGTCAGTGTATTATCTACAGCAGACGGCGGTCGCCACGCTGGAGAAAACAGACAGTAATGTGTATGCTGCATTTAGAATATGTTCACTGCTGATGAGGCAGCGCTTCTTGAAGGGAAACTGAAGCTGTTATCTATGATCTATTTAAAGCCACTAGGCTCCATTCACAATATGAGTCATCTTAAGTCGCTGGTCTACGGCTGCCTCGATCACTTACTTTGTTTGTCATATCGTGTGACTTTGGTGTTTTAGAGGGTTCAGATATAAGGTCAACTCTGTTTTAGGCCCATAATAAACATCTTGCTGATAGCAGTTCATTGTTTGTACCTGCAAGTTATTACAACGACGATGGACAACCCATAGCAGTGACATTTGGAGAGGCATATGAACCGAACATGGCCTAGGTGTGGCAAAGGTGGCACTGTTTTGACTCTGGCAGACAGGATATGGGCCAGCATTCAGCCCACATATCAAATTAGAACTCTGGGCCACATAATGTGAGGGTGAGTGTGGACTCATCCCACCCTTAAAATTAAGTTTTAGATATTTGTTGAGTGAGTTGTCATTTAGAGAGCCCCGGAGAGGCCATCCAGAGGAAAAAAAAGACGAGATACAACTTGTTCCCACATTTTAATTAATTTGTGGCCACGAGATAAGTTAAGTAATCGTAAGCGTAATCAGTTTGCACAATTGCCCTCCCTCCCCTCTCCCCTGCCAACTTGCATGGCTTGATGTTGTTTTCCAGAAGTCATCACAATAGAGTGGCGAAGTCCCGCCTTTCTAGTTCCAGTATGGGACCTCAATATGAATTTCTGATGCATGTATTCCTATGGCGAGATTATTTTCTGGTCCCGTTTGAATTATGCCAAGAATTTCACATATGTTGTATGTTGTTTTCAGGCCGTATAAACTTATTGAATGGGAAAATAATGTTTTAACAGCTCAGGAAAAATGTGTCATGTTATTCATAATTAATGAGTCTGCCTTCCACTACTCCCATTAAGCTGGCTTGCTCCCTACCTTCCCTCCCACCAGAAGCTGCCTCCTTCATCAGCTCTCGTATCGGAACCATAGAAAATGATACGGATCGTTACACCCCTACAAAACATACAACTTATTGCTGAACGTTTGCAGACTGCAAAAAATAATACATAATACAGTTAATACTGGGAATAAAAGAAGGAAGGTGCCGTTCTGTATTAGAAATCAACTGACTGAAGTGTTTCATGAATATGGAGGCGGATGGACAATGTCAGCCCGGAGAGAGGGGACACTTCATCCCAGACAGAGTTTGATCTCCGGTCCTTCTACAACAAACAGACAGAACCCATTCAGACACACACACACACACACACACACACTTCAACAAGTTAACGGATGTGTGTCTGCATGTCTGTGAGCTGAGGGCGGCTCGGCTGCCGCAGTCACGATGTTAGCAATCCCCCAAACATTTGAGTGTGCGCGCTCAGTCACGATTTTTGTAGTCCCCTACCGTTTTGAGGAAGAGTGAGTGTGTGATTGTGAGTGTGTGTGTGTCTGTGTGCAGTGTTCTCCAGGCGATGCGGGGAGCATTAGGATGATGTCAGAGATAAGACAGAATGCAAAAGCAGACGGGGTCTTCCTCTCTAAATAAAACCTGCAGTGTGTTGCTGTATTCCTTCATATCTCCTCCTGTATACTTCATGTATAACGTCCATTCAAGTTTGAGGTAGTATGTACTGGTAGTATTTTATTTAATTATTTCCCACTGTGGTTTCCACACTACTGACATATTATACTATATTGTGCATTCACCAGGTCAAAGACGAGAGAGAGAGAGGGAGAAAGAGAGAGAGAAATAATGGATTTTTCATGTTGTCATTTTTTCTTCTTCATTATATATGAATAGTTACAGGTTTGAAGAAAACATATAGGCTACTCTCAGGGACTTAAATAATAATCCCTTTGGTGGAGTATAGTTTATATGGTCTATATTCTTGGTTTTATTTTTATGGGCTTTCACTTGTCATCATAGCAACGGCAAACATGACAATTTGGCCTCATATACCCTCAGGACCTTAACGAGGCAATATTTTAGACTTTTTTGTATGATAATAATATTGCCCCCTTCTCTCGGCTCCATTTCTTTCTCCTCAAGTGGCCCTTTTACGCCGTCGTACATATAGGTACCATACAAGGGAAAACAAAAAGTGCTAATGTGTGACGTGTAGCTGATCCATTATCAAGTGCTTCTAGTCTCTTTCCTCTCCTGGTTTGCTTGTTTATTAGATTACCCATTTTAAGATATTTTTCCTACCTATAAAAAACAATATTCTGACTTTTTTTTCGCCATGTTTTCCAGCATATTAACATAAGTATCAGTAATATCATACTGTATCTTGATAGCGATAGTAAAGCATGTTTTCTGGTCATTCAAAAAATAACTTGTCGATATGACATGACCATAGTTTTGTACACTGTGTGAATGAAATACTTGATGGATGAAAACTGTGTTTTATCTCATTTAATTAAGAACTTACGTGCAAAATAATCAGACTTTCACACTTGGTATGTGGTAGTTGCTATCAATACAAATAGTGTATTTGTGTAATCGGATATCTCAACATACATTTTCCACAGGAGGTTGATTCATGCTATTTCTCTGGATGAGTATTTGGATTTTGGAGTGACCTTTGACACAATGTTTTTTAAGTTAAATGTGAATATAGCATTGCACCATTGTGCATGCATCCTTCAGAAAGCAGCAGAATGAACCAACTTATTCACGACGATATATTGCCTCAAAGCATCTGCTCACATCAGTGTAGTCGCTTCCATTAAAGAAGTCTTGATCAAATGTGTAAATCTCTGTGGAAACATCACTTCCAGCACTGTGCCGTCTCTCCTATTCCATGCTGTCATTGTTCAAAAATGTCAACAAATGTCAACATGGAGCTAACTTAATGGATCACAATGATTACAAGCAGATTGCATTTTGAGCTGACACATGAATATGGATGCTAAAATGAATATGTCAGGGTGATTTATTAGGCTTCTTGCATGATGTGAATTTCAGTTTTTGCATACAGGTCGGTGACGATGATGTACATTTGTTAGTAGGGTGGGACCCACTGAGATTTTCTGTGAGGAAGATAAAGCCATGATGATCTGTTCAGAAACAGGTTTTTGTTATGTTTGTGTGTCAGTGTATGTTTGAGTGTTATAAACTAGTGTGTGTAAATGTGTGTGAAGGGTTCAGGCAGCTTAAAAAGAACACATTAATAGGAAGTGCTGACCAAATATGGTCTTTAGGCGGGTGGAAAGCATGGCGTTACAGAGAGGGCTGAGAAACCATGAATCCTACTAAGTGGGCATTACAGCCTATTTACTCTGTTTGGCTGTTTAATCACTGAGCTGGGAGCATATTTGAATCTGATCAGATGTAGGAAGTTGGTCAGACGGCTATGCTAATAAACACTATGTGTGACATCAATTACAGGAGGCGCTACATGAGCACTGATCTGTTGCATTAAAATATTAGCGGTTTGTTAGAACTGGTATTTTATTTGTGTGAGTTTTGGCCATAATGTATATCAGTTATGATAATGTTTTAGGTAACTGCAGAGATGTGGGAACTAGCACACTTTTTACAGTGTAAAGTGGGAACTGCAGCGGTGTATGTGTGCGTGTGTGTGTGTGTGTGTGTGTCAACTGGCCGTCAAAGAGAAGAGAAAACTCAATATTTTTTACCCATTTCTGACAACCAGGAACACGATGACATGAAGTCCAGTACGGCCACAATCACACAGAAAACAGTCTGAAACTACTTTATGTGTCTGTCCTTCAGAATCAGGCTTTGGGTTCAAATAAGTATGGAATGTAAGGAACGGAGAGAGGGAAAGAGGAGTAAGAGAAGGGAGGTTAAAGGAAAATATAACAAAGAGAAAATACACAATGGCAGGTCGTCCACTGGCAACACACACACACACACACACACACACATACCTGCTCTGCTGTAATTACCATTCAATTCACCGCAGCAAATCTTTATGCCACTGTCGATGCATGCTCGTAGTTTATCTCTCTGTCTCTTGTTTCCCATCATACTCTCTGCTACTTTTGCTGCCAATGGCGCAAAGCATGTTGCCATAGTAACCAGGGTAAATGAGAGATGGAGCCCTGAGGTGGGATGACAGGAAGAGGGGGCAGGGTGTGTGTGTCAGTGTGTGTGTGCGTGTGTGCATTGTGGTGGAGGTGTGCGACCTGTGCAAACCAGATCTATACACAATAATAGGCTTTAATGTTGTGTGTCTGGGGAAATAAAGGCCAATGAGATGTGACAGATGAGCGAGAGACGGCGGCTGATATGAAGACAGAGAGCCCCGCGTAGCCAAACACGTTTAACTCCTGATTTACATCATATAACGCAGCCATGTTGCCTCAACATCTCGCTACACAATCTGCGCGTGTGTGTTATTGGGGTTTTTTTTGCATCGGTGGCGTGTGTGTTTGCGTGCGCTTGTCGCCCAAAGCTCTCGCTCCTCCATTTGGAAATCTCTCTCTGCAGCCCCGGAGAGACATGTGGTAGCCATGTGGCTCATGCTAATGGACAATTAATGGGCTCGCAAACAGCTCAGCTTGGACCTAAGTGGCTGCAGAGAAAGCAGTTTATCATGTGTGTGTGCGCAGAAATACACATGCAACCCCCCCCCCCCCCCCCCCGGAACACACTCGCTCAGCTTTAGTAAACACTCAACTGGCAAGAGATTGTGACGGTGATGGAGTGTCGATCCCCAGCTGTGTTTTACGTGGCGATAATCACTTGGTGTACGAAGAAAGGCAAAAAGTCCCTAATGTCGAAATAAACCTTTGTATTTCCATAAACGTTACTGTAAAAGCAGCGTGCAAAGTACAGACGGGAATCGCCCCCCAAAACCAAACAATGAACAAAATGGGGAAAAGAATAAACTCTGCTGTCGCAACCCCTAACTTCAAAAAACGTCCTCACATTTTAATTTTAATAAAATAAAAGTTATAATGCATTTATACATTTCTAAAATGTTTATAGAGGACGTGTGGTGTTGTTATCTCTCTCGATATCAGTTTTTGTAAAAATGCACTCTGAAAGTTCCTATTGATGGACACAACTTTTGAGCTGTGCTGAGCAGATAAGACACCAAATCATCAGAGAAGACATGTCAGGACGCTTTTTTGCATTCAATACCACTGAATGTGCCTCAGTGGCATGGCTTATTGCTAAAACAAGGAGTCAAATGAGTGAAGCCATCATTTGTATCATTGATTATTGAGCTCTTTATGGCAAATACGTTTCATGTATATATAATGTTTTCCTGTTATTGAGTCCAGCTTGTATAAAAACGGCTTCTCAAAGTCATCTTATTGTACCTGATGTTAATCAGTTGATGTTGCGGTGCATAATAATAAAATGTATAATTATTATAATTAAAGCTACACTATTGCCCTCATCACAAAGTGGGCTCTTCCTCTCTAATCAAGATGGCAGCTTCACTCAATTAACACAAATTTTATTCTGACTGTGGTGTCAGGTGTGAGTTCCCCGTGGCGACGCTCTCAATCACAAAAAGATGAATTGGAACCTAAACGTGAAATCAAGTGTCTCTTTAAACACTTTTCGCGGAGCGCTCACTTATTGCAAAGCGGCTGTTTGGACGGAAGCAAAAAGGGGGCGTCGCTGTGAGACCAACCTGGTGAGATCGGCCTGCTGCTGGAGTTGCTCCTGCACTTTGCGGCAAACCTCGCCGGCCGTGTCGTACACTTTGCCGACTTTGGTGAAGAGGGCGGCGATCTTGTCGCTGCGAAGAAAGCCAGCTGCGCGTCTCTTCAGCAGGTGACCCAGGCAGGCCTCGATGGCAGCTGGAGAGAGACACGAGTCAGGAGTGTTGATATTGTCAAGAGAGGAGAGAAGTGGCCAACATAAGGGTGACAATAAAGGACAGTAAAAACAATTAGTTTGAAACACAAAGTATGGAACATTCACTGTGGTCAAGCAAAGACATGAGGAGAAGGGCATCCTCACTTTATCAATAAGAAGAAGACAAAGCCAGGGCGATATTTTTGGATCCATAAAGAGACTTCCTCCAGGTGTGTTTACTGTCTTCCTGCGCAACCGAATGGCTTGAACTAAACAAACAGTTCCCTTATGGAAAAAGGTATTTTTGGGGCCTCATGCAGCACTGAGTGCGGCCACTCAGCCTAAATTGTCTCACAGCCCAGAGCTGGGAGCTTGTAGTGTGAATGATACGTCAATAGATTATGTTCACTTTCCATCTGCACAGACCATCTAGTGAGCTATTTCCATGGCTTGTTGGCGGATGTTCACACTCAGACCACTTTCAAACCGCTCACTTGGGTTTTTCCACTTTCACGACTGATGCTTTGTAATAATCACTCGCAACTGCTTGTTGGATGTGTGTGTGTGTGTGTGTGTGTATCAGTTCAATACCTGTTAACATAAAGTATACATGCATTTCATCTGAAGTCTCAAATGTTTGATGCACAGGGACATTTTAAACGTTGCGCACACAGTGTAACAATCGTTGATCTGGACGGATGTATCGATTCAATGATTGGCGATCCAGTATTATCAAAGTGTAATAATACTGGATTACTATGTAGCAATGTAAACATTGCTACATAATAATCAATAATAATCCATAATAATCACAACATGCATCACAAGTCTGTTAACAAAACCTTTTCCCTGCGTGAGACCTGCTGTTGGTTTTATGACAGCAACATGTACACTTAACAAAGGGCTTTTCTCATCAGGCAGTCCTTCCATTGGTAATAACGAGCCAGTTGGCCGGGCTGGCCAGTGACATTTTAGTGGGAGATGGTGGTATCCCTGGTATTTATTGCAGTTAAAGGAAGGAACCACGCAGGACGGTTGTTGGCCAGTCTGTCTGTGTGGTTGGAGCTAACTGTTGTATAATCGTGTCTATGTGTAGGAGTCCAGAACTTCTCCATAACATTTAAACTGATCACATAACACTCCCTCATTAGCTTCATAGATGGGGGCGTCAAGCTGTGCTCTTCTCTGTAAGGCACTGGTTGTTGTGATATCATGCATGTTATCTTGCCTCGTGTGTTTGTGTGTGTGTGATCAAAAAGAAAAAAAAAGAAATCTTGGTGTATAACACTGTGTCCCAAAAGATAGACATCCCTGAAATGAATACTGTGCATGTTTTATTAATAAAGCAACCAAAAATACTGCCATCCCCGTCATTGGCTCTGTTTTTTTCTCAGACATCAAACTTCCCGTGCTTATATTCAGGTAGAAAGAGAACAAGCCACTTCCACTCATACCCACACTTCTGTGCAGAGAAACACTGTGCTTAACATATACATAGTGTTGAATGAACTACACTGCGTGTAATTAAAAGACTCATAGGTAATTATAGATGATGTCATTAGGTCACAGCAGTAGAGGAGGTTGAGGAGGCCTCCATCTTCAGAAGGTAAGGAAAGGTAAAGGTACTTTCAGTAAATTGAAAACTATCCAGAGAGTTCTATCTGATCATTTGGGCTTTTCTCAAACCATCCAACAACTGGTTTGATTGGTGCATGCAGACTGATCCTAAATCAGGGAACATACAACACATGGCATTAATCTGAGGAAGAGGAATATCTGTATGGATGTGAGAATGATATTTACATGTCTGAACTGTGTAGACACCAACAATATTTTATCAATCAAGGCTGAAATAACCACTATTGCTGTAAAATGTTGTCCCAGATACGTCGGGTAATCAAATGGTGTTCTGTTGGCGTTCATAACATCACCCAGATGTGCTCAGTGATTTTCACTGAGCGGTCTTCTCTGTGAATAGCAAGCTACACATCGGCTGGTTTACTTGCCATATGAACCCAAAAGAAACAACGTTTAACGGATAATAAGGATTCCGGAATAACTACCTAACGACCACAATTTGTAAAAAGTCAGAAGGCATGCTTTGTAAGACAATAAGCAAATCACTTTTAAAATGCTTCTTTTCTGAATGGAGTTCTAATCTGACTGTGAGTATTTCAACACAATGTCACATGTTCACCTCATCCGTGTCGAGTCATTTTTGGGTCTTTGCATTGACTTTATACGCCGCACGAAATATGCACTTTGCGTTTGGTGAGAACACACCTTTAGAGGACTATGCCTTTACTCATAGATTCTAGAGTTACAAAAGTAGTAGGTGATAATTGATCCCAATGATTGGGTTAGAAGGACATGATTTGATTGAATTAACCGGGAAAGTGTGGAGGAGTAGAGCAGAAAAGGAAAGATTGGTGAGTCAGAGAGAAGGGATGGCCTGAAGCAGATAATGGGCTCATTAGGAAACTCGTGGTCATGTAATGACCTGCCACCGAGTGGACATCCGGGGCTCCATGCATGACATCTAGATGAAGAGTCAGACATACGAAGATGAAAATAGGAAAGCTATAATGGAAGAACGTAATAAAGAAGTACGATTTATTTAACCAGGGGAAATTATGAAGTGGCATATAGCAAGGAAGTGCACTTCATCCAATTTAGGGTTCAAATGTATTTAATTGGATATGTGTTATGAAAACAGGAAAGTATGCATGGAGAAACAAATGTGCTGTTCATCAGAATGATGAATCAGATTACAGTCATTAGCCTTCAATTATAGAGCTCATAGATGATACATCATGAGCCTAAATATGTGGCTCAAACATCAACGATCAGTTTTATTTTCATTTTAGATTGGTTATCATGAAATGAAGCTGTAAGCAGAGAACACAGTAACACTAACATGATATAGAACAACTATTCTTTTTTAGACTAACTGCACTTAACTTCTCTTGAGGACAGAAGGGGTTTGCCATACTTCCGATAGGATTAGCAAAAGTGTGACGAAGCGTTTCACTCTCTCTTTCACTCATCGACTCCAGCTTCTCTTCCTCCCATTGTTCACTTTCTTGCCACTGAACTCACCACAGCTCCTTCTCATCACCAATCAGCCACAGCTACACCAAAAGTGGTGTTTGTACTTTGAGCTTTCCAGCCGTCTCTCCCGCGTATGACCGTTGCCTGTTTTTGTTTCCAAGACTGCCTGTGCACTGCAAGTTTTGCTGCCCGTTTCTGTTTTTTGACAGTTTGCTTGTTTGGAAATGGCAGTCCACCAGTTCGCCCTCCAAACAATCACGCTTCCAAGTTACCCCGAGACGAACTCAGCGACGTGGGAGGCTGGTATACGCTCTGATGTTCTGTGCTGCAGGCATGGCAGGCTTTACTGCGTCTTATCTGCAAAGTACTAACGGGTGGGAACATGTAGTCCTCAGGACCTTTGATGACGATAGGTGGCTTACCGATGTTAGAATGCATCAGGGGACGTTTGACTCTGCTAGTTATCGCAGCAGAGATTCTCAGCATCTTCTGTCTCTGGGTTCGAAGTCGTCAAAGTAATACTGTAATAAAATGCAGCTGGTCTCCAGAAAAGTAATAGCTACCTCTCTAATGGTTAAAAGCTGTACAAAAATCTATATGAACCACCATGTTCTGAAGAGATGATGGGGAATGTGGGCTGTACACAGATGATAGAGCGGCGTCGTGCATTCCAGCGAGTGTGCTTTCAGCCCAGCTGGTCGGAGCTTGAAGCCCCAAGGAGAGTGTTGAGGAGCTCAGTCCTGACAGCTCTGCTTCTATAATGCATTAAGTTGGGGGTTTGCTGGTCGCATTCTCATAACGGGCCAGTTGGGTGCGGGTATTAAAAAAAAAACAACATCCTCCCCACATCACTACAGAACACTCCACTGATCTACTGGTTGCAATTTGAGCCTTTTCGCTGGGCATCCACCTCGTGTTTACGCACGTAATGTCGAAAAAATGGACTTGAACACAAACTTTAGGAGTGACAGACATCCAAGGACTAACCCAACTAGCATAGTTTACCAACGGTTCCATTGGCAAAGCTTCTCGTGCCGTTGGTCTTGGTCTGTCACACAGAACAGCCAATGATTCTCTCTAATTTTCAGACCAACTGCGAAGAAAATTGTAAAGCAAATCTTAGTGGCAAACGTCCTCAATGTAAGTACTGATCTGCGTTACTTACTATTAGCTCATCATGGACTCACGGACCACTGAGACATTGCAATGTGTTCTATCTGTTTCTGTATTCACACTCCAAGTTCATTTAGAATGACAGGAATCCGAGGCCACGAGAGACTGTAGTGAAGCATCAGGTGTTCCACTGATGAAAGACGGTATCCATGGCAACTCTGCCACCCTCAGATAAACGTATGTACCTTGTGACTGAAAATACAACTCTCAGAAATATGGACACATTTAGACATTTAGACACGGTCTCGTCTCTGCTTGCGGCCTTTTTGACGTTCCATGATTGGAGGAGACGTTTCATCTGACGTGGCGCCAGCAAACAGTTGGACGGGGCTGTGGCATCACTCACTGCGCTGCAAAACATTAGCTGTAAATGTTTAATTAATAGCCTCAAAGGATAATACAGGTTTACTTATCACCCTTATTTAGCATGCAACCACTAGCTCCTACCTATATGTTCCACTGCAGGTTGGACTGAGCTGCTTTCCATCATATATGATTGATTCTGACTGATGTCAATTAACCCAGAGGATTCATTTGAACATGTTCTTGCTAAAACTAAATGCCACAGTGATTTTCAAACATACCAGAGATAATCAAGCTGAAGGTATAAAGCAAGGGACGGTGAAACCAATGCCCATGTGCCTTGTGTTATGAGTACTGGATGTTTTAAGATGGAGGCCAGTCATTCAAACGAAACCCAACACAACATACATGCCCCAAAACAATCTCTGACTTTGAGATGACAACTCATAGCCTTTTTAGGATTGTAGTTTTTCTTTGCCTACTTTAAGTCCTTATGGTTCACAACGTCATAATACAAAGATGAATGTGTTGCAAGCATTCATTTATAATTGCAGTTCGTGGGGGGGAAACGTTACAAACAACAGCAGCAGTGAGAGTGTGTGATGCTCCTGTGATAAGGCCATTACATCACACAGAGGAGTTGGGATTACAGCACACACAGAGGAGAGCGACTTCATTATCTGCTCAGGTAGACGGTACGCCCCCACTTGTAATAGAAAATAGGATTGTGTGGAGCAGTAGTGGTGCAAGGCTCGATTCTACTGAAAGGCAATCAACCTCCCACTCTATAGGGAAACAGCCTGACGATACAGTGAAAACACGACTTGAATTAACAGAGGGAAATAGTAGATTAGCATCCATTATTTTAGAGTTTGTTATTAGCTTTGTGCCACGGCTGTCGCTTCACACTCCTCACGGTATCAGCGCTGATCTACATTTGATTGATCTGTGGGCTTTAAAGTAGATTTAATCAAGCTATGTTTTGTAGTGTTATAATGGTTTAAGGACTTTGTTCCAGCACCGGGAAACCAACCAACTGTGCTTCAGAGACTAAAGCAGCCGCCTGTGTTGGAGTGCTTCCCTTGATTTCGCTCTTGCAAAAGGTTGCAAAAGGTTTGCAGAACCGAGAGGATTACGTTGCAGCTCTGAAGTTGAAAATCACTCGCTAAGGCAGACAAACTCAGGAACAAGATGGGAAGATATTTTCCTAATGTGTTTCAGTTTCAGTAGAGCAGAAAGAGCGACTAGTGTCTCTTCATACTCCTAACTTATGGTGCCCAATATCCACTTTCTCACGTCTGGGCAGCACCACACACAGGTTGATTAAATATTGATTCAGTCAGTCCATCCATCACCTCTTCAACTGCTCCTCAAATACATAAGAGAAGGAGTGCTGAGGTGGGGAAAAAGCAATGATGAGGTTTACGTCCCGTCACTGATGGGACTTCAGGGCCTGAAAAAACATGTTCCAATGGAAATCAATAGCTGAGTCTGTCATGACACACACTTTAGTTTGAATAGATAAGGAGACATATTGCCAAAAGTATTCACTCACCCATCCAAATAATTGAAATCAGCTGTTCCAATCACTTCCATGGCCACAGGTGGCCACTCCTAAATATTCCACAGTCAACTGTCAGTAAGATAACAAAGTGGAAGCGATTGGGAATGACAGCAACTCAGCCAAGAAGTGTTAGGCCACGTAAAATGACGGAGCAGGGTCAGCGGATGCTGAGGCACATAGTGCACAGAGGTCACCAACTTTCTGCAGTCAATCGCTACAGACCTCCAAACTTCTTGTGGCCTTTAGATTAGCTCAAGAACAGCGTAGAGAGCTTCATGGAATGGGTTTCCATGGCGATCAGCTGCATCCAAGCAATACATCAGCAAGTGCAATGCAAAGTGTCGGATGCAGTGGTGTAAAGCACGCCGCCACTGGACCCTAGAGCAGGGGATAGATGTTCTCTGGAGTGAAGAAGCATGCTTCTCCATCTGGCAATCTGATGGACGAGTCTGGGTTTAGCGGTTGCCAGGACAACGGTACTTGTCTGACTGCATTGTGCCACGTGTAAAGTTTGGTGGAGGGGGATTATGGTTTGGGTTGTTCTTCAGGAGCTGGGCTTGGCCCCTTTAGTTCCAGTGAAAGGAACTCTGAATGCTTCAGCAAACCAAGAGATGTTGGACAATTCCATGCTCCCAACTTTGTGGAACAGTTTTGGGACGGCCCCTTTCTGTTCCAACATGACTGTGCACCAGTGCACAAAGCAAGGTCCATAAAGACATGGATGTCCAACATCAGTGTGTGACTTCACAAATACACTTCTGGAAGAATGGTCAACAAGTCCCATGAACACACTAAACCTTGTGGAAAGTCTTCCCAGAAGAGTTGAATCTGTTGTAGCTGCATGTCATATTAAACCCTATGGATTAAGAATGGGATGTCACTTACTTTCATATGCGAGTCAAGGCAGGTGAGCAAAAACTTTTGGCAATATAGTGTACTAGTTTGGTGACGAACAGACAACACAACCCCAGGACCCTTAAAGTGACACTGACACCAGCAGCATACTTTATTTGCTATTGGGGTATTTTGGCCGATACCTTTTAAAATGTCGTTTTGATGGCCTGTCAAGGTGCTCAGTGTTCTCCATACTGTATAGAAAATCTTGTCTCTCCGGCGTTCGGTCACGCTCTCTGCACAGCGAAGCACCGATCGAGCACTGATGGCATTTCCTGGAACGGTGTTCGGATGACATCATTTAGGTAGAACGCCTCGTTCTGTGCTTGAAAGGTAATTCCCTCTCATGAGCAAATATTCTGAACTGTATATATCAATTTGAGCTTTTTTTCCTTTGTATTCCTGTGCAGCTGAGGCTAGGGCTTTATTCAGAGGCATGATGCTCGGCAGACTGGCACTGGGAGTCCTGACCGCCTGGCGAGATGCAGCAGGCATCAGGGAGGAGGCCCACAGAGAGGGAGGGGTTGTGGGAACCGATATTGGCTCTCACCTCTTCCTCGCTGGTTTTAATCCTTCATCCTTCTCCCCGTTAGTCCTTGCTGCTGGCAGCCAGTTGCAACCTCTCTCACTCCCACGCGAACAACACGGACTCTCTGCCTTCCACAGTGGGCGGACACGGCGATGGATACAACGCATGAGAGCGGATTAGAAACTGACAATGAATTCAGATGTGTGAGCTTTGAAGGAGGTCCAGCCTTCACCGCGCGTCTATGTGGATGAAAGAGTAACACGAGGCAACCAACTGGCTTTTGGAGTCTAATTATCGGTGGTTGAGTCACGGTTTCAGGAATCCTGACAGCATAATGACGAACTGAGACAGACTGCACGGGCAACTAGCTGCTGGTTGGCAGATGCTCAACAAACTAGACTTCATCAGCTTTACGAAGCTGGTATTTGTGGCTGCCACTCACAAATAGGCGAATGGCGTACAAATCTTGTGGGACTATCTCTTGGCCCACAGAGCAGTGCGCCTCAAGCAGATTTGTCCTTAAGTGGCTTGTACAAGTGATTTAGAGGAACTTGCCTCATTCACAAGTTTTCTCGTATTTTGAATGTAGGACTTGTCCGGACCTGTTGTGGGAGTCATACGTGATGGGTCTGCTGTCATCCAAACCTACGTTTTTTTCGAATGGATGGCAATTTTTCATTTTGTTTGCGCCTAAAGTGGCTGTGAAGATTCTCAGCCATCCAGGTCCTGGTAATCTGGATTTGTCCAGTTGCCTGCGATAAAGCTTTAAAAGATTTGAGTTATAAATCTAGTTATACAGCTAATTTGAATTACAAGATTACAATATCAAAATGAACAACGTATTGCAAAACAATTGAAATGATTTGACCCCCTAAAGTCATCGATGGCCTTGTTGTGGTGAGACGTTTTTCCATAGATCCATTTCTAATTCTGTTTTAGCTGACGCGGCATTAACAGCGCTCGTTATTTCTTCACAGGCCTTGGCTTAATCAGGTCCATTAGTTGGGCTGCTGACGCTGATAAAAATGATAGACTTGTTTTCTTCATCACACACATGTATTCACAATCTATCTAATACTATATATATAGACTTTGGTACACAGCTACAGCTGAATATCCTGAGCAGAAACCTGATAGTCTTGTATTGTTGGCTGTTTTTGTCCCCATGTGCGAAGACGCACGCAAACAGACACAACAGCCTACCTACAATTCCCGTGCTTAATCAGCCCCATACTGTCTGAGACAATCAGCATGATTAGTGCTCCACTCCACACATAATGAGCACATCTGTCTTCTTGCAGTGAAAGCATTGATTCTCTGTAATGTGACACGATGCCAGTTAAGAGAAGGACTGTTCTGAAAATGCCAGCTGCTTGGTGGCACGGCTGGAAGCTGTTCACTGTGGATGTGAAGCGGGGAATCAGACGTCGTCACGCTCAATGAGACAAATTCATAGATCGTCCCAGTAAATTGTATAAATTGTTTCATACGCGATGAGACTGTGAAGCCAATGAGCTCGTTTTTACATTTTACTCTTACGTACCACTTTCTAATGAGGCAGCTTTTAGTTCTTAACTTGCAGAAAAATGGTTAATAATAATTCCTGGTTCTCATTTTCACCATGGCAGCGGATGCGCACTATATACCCTGTGGTTGGTAGCTCCTATGAATTTCTCTTCATCTTTGCCTTAATATTATTTTGTGTTTTTACTGAAGCACTGAACGGCATATAAGAGAAAACACCCATCAGCATCGGAAAAGGAAGTGTGGCTGTTGGATCGAGTGCAGCGGCCTTGAGGCCTTCACGGCTCACAGCCAACCACCGACCTGCCAGAAAAACTGCCACTGAAAGCTGCCATGGCTCAGAGGTACCCCAAATTCCCCCCGAAGGCTGTGCCATCAATGGATGAATGTGTGTGAATTTGTGAATGTCCAGACGGAAACCTTTTCTGTGTGTAAACGCAGAAGTCGTGTTTGGCCGACTGTCCACATGGATCCATGAAAGCAGGTGCCAGGGTGAAAAAGTACAAAACGCCGCCCTTGCGTTTCGTGTTCGTGTCTATGGCAAATATGCAAACAATGATGTCATCGCCCTGCCCCTGGACCCTCTAGCCTTTGACTTCTTACCCCCGCGACGTCTCGTAACAGCAACAAAAGCTTGCAGCCATGCTTGTGATTGTGCTGCAGCAGATATTCAGTGTGAAGCGCTTTGAGAGGTCGAAAAGACAAGAAAAAAGGGCTAAAGAAATACAGGTCCATAACAAAAAACTTGGACCTTGAAAACGTCCAACCTCCACATACAAAAATACAATACGACGGAGCGGCTACTTGTAAACTCGATAAAAAGAAAAGATTTAATATCAGCTGCACAAGCAGCCCAACATTTAGACTTTTTATCTCATTTTATGCACACGTGTGGAAGGATATACTTTCATAAATACACATTCAATTCATTGGCGATATGACTTGTAATAAATACATATTGAAGTGTGCATATAAGCTTTACATTTATCAGTTTACTTTATCAGAATCAGATTAGATTTAGAAACATGATGTCTCTACAGCAGCAACAGAAATATATCACATTCCTGAGTGAAGTTTAAAGAAAATGACTGAACACAGACATTCATTCATCCTGTCCTCCTCGGCTGATGTGAAAAGTATTTAGCAAATCAACCATTGATGAAGCCATACATCATGATTTGTAATCCCTTTATCAAAGCAGCGTTTCAGAAAACCCCCGACTAGCGCAGCGTTAAAGTGAATCACTCTGAACGCCCTTATAGAATCCAAACATCATGCACGTTGTTCATCACCTCACTGCCTCCACTTGAATCGTGTTTCCCTGATGAACAGTAGTGACTGAAGAGCGCTGTGTGAAACCAGGAAAAGAGAAGAGAGGAGGTGTGGGAAGTCACAAGGTGAACAGAGGAAGCGTGAGAGAGTGGAGGAAGAGGTGTAAAGATGAGGCGTGAACCACGAGGTGATAATGCTGAAACAGGCGCGCGCACACACACACACACACACACACACACACACACACACACACACGCACATAAGTTAAGAAGTGTGTGAGAGAGATTAAAGATCTGGAGATGAGTGTTCATCTCTCCTGTGAAAACAGAGGATATCCATTAAGGATTGATACATGTGTTTGTGTGTGTTACATAGATTGTCCTATCTGTTAGAGGATTGTCATCCCTCTGTGTTCATGTGTGTGTGTGTTTCTGTGTTAATCTACCTTGACGGCTCTAAAGGACAGCCAGTAAATACACCAGCTCTGAACTTTCATCATAGGCAGGTGTCTCTGAACATGTCGCCCTCTCGTTTCCCTCTATTTCACACCTTGCTTGTCTATATTGTTGCCTGCACCTTTGTTTTCAATTCTCACCTCAGTTACTATTACATTGCACAAGCCCTGTCCTGAACCCACCAATCCCTCCTTTATCCGCCGTATCATGCGACTACGGGCTCAAAGACTGCAGTCTTAGTCACAGCAAACCCTGCCTCCGTCGCCCTGAAAAGCTTCCATCGCCACTCTCCGGCTCAAACAGCCGAGGCTGCAAACTCGGCGGGAAGGCGAAGCTAAATTGGTCCTGCTACGGCGGATGCTCTGCACACGGCAGCTGCCTGCAACACTTCATTTCCAATGGCAACCGAAAGCAGATGCAGATCAGTCGCCATGCCAACCTGGCTGACCCCTTGACCATCTCTGCTCCCTCCATCCTCTTCACTTCATCCCGACATCCTCCCATCCCACACAGGAGGGCAGGAAAAGGCGTGAGAGGCAAACCTCCAGAGAGAGAGAGATAGAGCCGGGTCAATTTACACTAAATCCAGCCAAGCTGACTCACAGGGGCCTGATCCTCCTCGCCATGACACACACACCGGAGAGTGATCAACAAATCATCACTCCTATTAATTTATTTGTCTACGCATCTTCCAAAAGAAAAATATCAGCCTTTATCATTTCTAAACAATGATTTCCTTGATGTGACGTTTCTTATGACAGCGTATTAGAGCCTCTGTAGGAGAAAAAAAATGTCAGCAAATTGTAGCGTTCGCTTGTCATAGAGGAAGTAAACAAGTTGCTTCACCGGATGTTTGCCATCGCTATGACAACAAGTGAAAACTACCGCTAGCATCTTAGTCCAACAGCCCGAAAAAAAGAATAACCATCAACAGCCGTCACCCTAAGGACCTTGACGAGGCGTTGTCACACGTTGTGATGCATTAGTTAGAAAAATAAATGCGTACATTCATGCAAAGTTAGCAGATGCCGGCTGTTAGATCGTAATAAAGTAGCATATTTGCGACTTTTTTCTCAGAATATTGCCCCACTCTCTCAGCTCTGCTTTTCCTACAGTGCACATAGGCATGCCACATCAGAAGCAGTTTCATCATCCTGTCCCTCTTTAAAGCTGCTATTAGGAAGAATAATTTTGTGACTCAGGTAGGCTGTTAATCAAAGCTGAGCTGCTATTTCTGAAAGAAAACACTGCAGCTAAACCCCGTCATTGAAATGCCTCAAACTTTCCCAGTTTGCCTAAATGGATTTATGGTGCGTCACTGATGGGAAATGTTCACACAGAGGAGGAGATTAAACGGAATAGAAATCCAGGTAAATGTGAACCTGCTCCCCACGGCCGACTGAATTTTCCTCACAGGATTTCTGGGTCTGATACTCACATTTTTCTTTTACCTCTCACTGATATGATAAGTTGCCTAGAGCAGCTTTCATTTTAGCCTGGTGCGTTTGTTTCATAGTATATATAGGCAGGATAAGTGACTCCATTTGGCCTCTGATCTAAGGGATTGAAAGGCTTCGATATTTGCTATTTTTATGACTTTAAATGTGTAAGATGAAGATTAGGTTGGGTGCTTTTTAAAAAAAGTCATCGTGTAGCTTTAAGCGAGACAACAGCTGAATAACAACAGATTCAGGTTTTGTTTCCCCCGCACCACAACTTCTTTCAGGCCCTTATATCTGAGCTCCTCTCGCTGGCTGCTACAAACACTTTGTGCAAGAGAACGGCTGCAAGAAGCACCGCGTAAACTCTGCCGTGTCACCTGTTCAGACTTTGTGATTCCCTTGTGGGAGTTGGACAGCTCGAGGAGGAAGAGGAAGGAAGGAGCGAGTGTTTCCCCATCCTCTCCGCTCAAATCAATATCATCTCTGCCGTGTTTCATCTCTCCTCCATTATTTTTTTCTGTCTCAGGGCGTTCCACCAATGTTACCCACTATCTCGCCTTTTTTTTCTCCTGCTGCCTGCGCTAAGTTTAGGAGCGGCAGCATGACTCATAAAGTCAGACAGCTATATAGATAAGAATAGTCCAGATACCCCAATAGAGTACATTTATATTGGAAAATGTGCTGGAAAAAGCATGTGAGGAATCTATATCTGACATTTCTCAACCAAAGACTTATTACCCGGACTAAATATGAAAATAGACTAAATACTTTTAAATCATTTGACTGTAGTATCATGTTTATCCAGAATCACACACACACACACACACACACACACACACACAAATACACAGAAGACCCGCTGTCTGAGCAGAGTTAAGTTACGAAAACCTTTTTTTTTTGTTTGCTGCTTTAAAATCAAAGCATTTAAATAACAAAATAAAGGGAAGCTTTTACAGGAGGAAATGTCTATCGCCATATTAGCGGAGCGTCACTAGCGGCTATTCATCAATCAGAAAACTACGTCTACTGCAGGGAGGAAGAGGAAGCAAAAAATAATGGGTGGCTTTAATTGTGAAGACTTTAATTCCACTGCAGCGGCTCCTTTGACTACTAAATATATCTGATCACGATCCAATCAGGCAGGTCACATTCAAGTGTCACATGTGGACAAAGATTTCTATCTGGCACATCCGATCCCAAAAATCATGCTGAAAAGACTGTAACCTCGGCCTTTGACAGTTATGTTATTAACATTGGATATTGGCTGGTGTGAGATTATCTGGCTTCAAGGGCAGCCTGAACTCTCTCTACAAATAAAAGCTATCCAGTTTTAGCTGCTCTAAGCCGAAATCAAACCATTTCACAACTCAAGGAGATTTTGCAGTTCACTGGGGAGAAGTGTTTCCTTCGGGGGGCTTTGAAAAGATCGCACTCTTTTCAAAGCTCTGAGGACTTTGCTCGGAGGTGTGTATACAAGGTGTGTACAGTACATTGTGTTAGAAGCTATTAAAAAGCTATGAAAGCTGAATGTGGATTTCTCTCCATCTGGGCTGGATGACGTCTCAGGTCTACAATTGTGAGGTTAACCGCCAGAACGAGAAAGATATAAAACAAAAACAGCAGAGTCGGCAGTAGTAAGTGTGAGCTACATCACTATTAGATGGATTATAGGGTGGATTCGTCCTTTAAGGCTTGAAGCTATGAGAGCTATAAAACCCACCACCAGTTACACTTAAAAAGTAATGAACAATTCTGTCACGTACATGTCAGAGACACACGCTTCTCCGTGTGTGTCCGTCAACTGGTAGGGCCTGAAGTCACCGGGTTATTAAAGTCATCCGTCATCGCTTGCACACACACGCGGCTATACAATACTGGTGTGTTTGCACACCTAGAGATGTTCTGTTAGGTTAAATAAAAGCTAATTTCTTAATAATTCAAAGATTATTTGACTTATTTAGCTGTATTTTTTATGTTTTTACAAAGATGGAAACGGCTGTAATACACAGAACTATGGTCATGATTAACGAGGTAACGAAAAGGAAAAAGTCAGGTGTTTTTTCTGTTAAGGTCAATGTAAACCAACCATCCATATATTATCTTTATCCACTCTATCCATCATATTCAGGATATTCAGGGAGCTGGGCGATGGCGGCGGCGATACAAGGACACAGACAGCATTCACGCTCACACCTACGGGCGTGTTAGAGTCATCAACCAACCGGAACCTGCACGTGTTCTGACTGTGGCAAAGAAAGAATGGCGTAGGAGTTCTTCCACGCTCACCGAAATACCACGTGCATGTGCATGTCAGTGCACGGAAGTCCTGACTGGCTTTTAGTCAGATCGGCGTGCTAAGAAAAAGGTTAGTTTGGAGCGTGCTATTTTTAAAGTTACATGCGCCCGTGCATGTTCCCAGAAAGAAAAGCAGATGTGCAGTGAGTCTTTGTCGTAGAGACGAGGTCGAGGCAGCAGCTGCACCGTGAGAGGTGACAATCAGAGACGCTGACAGCAGCAGACACACGGGAAACCTGACCGAAAGCATGTCAGACAGACAGGAAGGGAGACGAGCAGTGCTGCCTCATACGCTTTGTGTTCATTAGCTCTGCTAATGATCTCCCGATGCACCTGCAACTTATTTATGTCAGCACCTTTGTTTACTCTTTCCTAGCACGATTATACGAAAGCATGCAATAATAAAAAAAAAAAAGTAAGTTGTATTTTGACGGGGAGGCAAAACGGAACAAAAATCTAAACCACAAATCTGCCTTCATCTTTCCCAGAATGAGGGAATAAATGACTTCCATAAAATGCTTCTTTATAAAAGAAAAATAGATATTTATATAACTGTACACCTAATCTTCAGCATAAAGACGGGGAGCGCAGGGAGAAGTTAAATGACCTGTCGGTATTATACGTCAGTGTATTGATCTAGAATAGTTTCCCGACCCTTGAAAGATAACAGTGTCTGCTTGCCATCCTTATCCCCCCTGTATCTTGTACTTCACATGGAAAAAGATTACGCATCAGTTATGAACAAAGCAGAGAGGATATGGAAAGACGACGGGCGGTAGAGGAGGAACCGAAGGAACTGGGGTGAGTGTGTTGCTGGGGAGTAGCGGCCCCTCTGCTCACGAGGTCTTGGCTTTTTCCTCTGTCCCAAAATGCAGGCAGAGGGAAAGGATTTGGTGCATAATAAGAGAGGCAGATACCTTAAGAGGAATTAGCAGTCTGGTTGTGAGGAAAGACAGCAGAACGAGAGCAGCCGGGTGCGGTTTGTCCCATGGGAGAGCTGATGGCATCCCCCCTGCAGGATTTTTGTGTTTCCACAGAAACAACCCGACCAGACTCCAACATGCTCCCCGTAAACCTCCTTTTCAGCTCAAACTTTACAGAAGCTAATCCTTACTATCTTAGTATTATGGGATAGCAACAATGCTTCTCCATAGGTTGGCGTGCTGAGAATAAAGCTGCTGTGAATACACCGTACAAAGAGCTTTTCAGCTAAAAACCACAAAACCTCTCAGCACTCCCTCCAAGGCTCCGAGAGCAGCAATGAAAGCAGACGATTACACTCGTGCTTTATGAGTGTAATCGTCTGCTTTAGTTTTTCCCAGCATCGCAGAGAATTAGGTTGTTGTTGGCCATTATATTCCACTGTGATATCCACTAGATTCACCTCACAGAAGAAAAAACACAAGCAGACAGCCGCCAAAGCTCCGAGCTGATATGAAATCACGCTGCGGACGGGCTCTTTCTCCAAAATGAATGAAGATAATTAATGATGTTTCTGCACGATTTTCATCGAGACCCATTTGCATGAATGCAGCACTTTTTCCTTCAGAAACCCTTTATATCATGTTTGTTTAACAAGAAGCCAGCGCGCCATTAGAATGCATTAAACCACATGCACCACAATGAGCACGAGACAGACCGTCAGTTTGTGTTCGCCTGAAGAATCGTGTAACGATGTCGCTTTTATCATCAGCCTTAAAAAGCTTGTTATGGACGAGGCGGAGCGTTAATGCAGCAATTACAGAAGGAGGGCGAGGGCTAATGGATGGGCCGGAGCAAGAAAGACGAGGTTTACCATCATTTCACCCTCATTTTCAGCATATGAGCAATTTTTCCGCTGCCTTTCTGCAACATTTAATATGTCCTGTAAGTATACAACTGTGCATTTGTGCCTTTCAACATATTGTGATATATCGCAATACTGAATCCGTCACTCCCCCGCAGCTTTTTCTCCCCAACCACATTGATAATTGGAGATTCTATCATAAAAAACCTCCGCTTCTTCAATGCCGCAACGCATTGTTTCCTTGGAGCCACTGTCCCCGGCATACTGGACAAACTCCCGGCGCTGCTGAACAACTTTTTTAACAAGCTGTGGAAAGTCCGTCTTCATGTCTGGTCCTATTCCAACCCGCGGAGCAGAACGTTTTAGCAGAATCCTCAGCCTCAGGACCTGGCTTCAGTCCTCCTGCACTGCCCACAATTTAGGTTTTATAGAAAATTATGAGCCCCTACTGGGTTGGAGATGCTCATCCACGCCTTCATCTCAACAATACTGTCCTCCACCACCTACAGTCCATCCAAAATGCTGCTGCTAGTCTACTTACGAAATCAAACAAATACTCCCATGTCACTCCTCCTCCGCTCCCTTCACTGGTTACCGGTGTCCTACAGACATTTAGGGCACTACATGGTCAGGCCCCTGCTTAGCTTTCTGATTTAATTCACCCCCACAACCCTGCACCCTGCTCCCTTAATAAAAAACAGAACCTATACTGTCCGTCCTCCGCACCCACCTGTGGGGATAGAGCTTTCACAGCTGTTGCCCCCAAGCTGTGGAATGCTCTACCCATCTCTACCCATGACTTGCCAGCTGTACTGGTGTCAGAAGATCCATTCTACAACTCATGTAACACATGACATGACAGAAGTGCAGAATACAGGTGACCTCATGACACTGGAATCCAAACTACTCAAACTACGAATTAACCTATAATAAACCACTAAATGAAAAAATCCCACCACACAGTGAAGAAGGCAGGCTCAGGTAGCAGCTGCCCACAGGTTACTTCCTCCAGCTCTCTAAATATTTAAAGGCATGGTAGGCGGCCAGCCATTGTACCTCACTTCTGAAAATCACATTTCAGGTGACTGTGTTGCTTCTCATTTAATAAGCAGCTGTCATCCATCCCCTAGAACAAGAGATACAGAAGAAAGTGTCCACTAATGACATTATTTCCACACACAAGTCCATTACCAAAGCTTGGAGAAAGCTCAGAGGTGGAATGAAGAGATGAGCTGTAGCAACATGTGGACATTTGTGCAGGCAAAGGACAGACAAATAAACTCTACACACACTAGAATGTTTCCATCGTTTAGATTTCATTCACATATAATATATTAGAGGGTCCCAACCCGGGTTCTCCAGCTTCCTCCCACAGCCTAAAGACATGCAGGATGGAGGTTCATCGATGACTCTAAATGTCCCGTAGGTGTGAGTGGTTGTCTGTCTCTACATGTCTCCCTGTGATAGACTGGTTACCTGTCTGTCTCTACATGTCTCCCTGTGATAGACTGGTTACCTGTCTGTCTCTACATGTCAACCCTGTGATAGACTGGTTACCTGTCTGTCTCTACATGTCTCCCTGTGATAGACTGGTTACCTGTCTGTCTCTACATGTCAACCCTGTGATAGACTGGTTACCTGTCTGTCTCTACATGTCTCCCTGTGATAGACTGGTTACCTGTCTGTCTACGTGTCAGTCCTGTGATAGACTGGTTACCTGTCTGTCTCTACGTGTCAGTCCTGTGATAGACTGGTTACCTGTCTGTCTCTACATGTCTCCCTGTGATAGACTGGTTACCTGTCTGTCTCTACATGTCTCCCTGTGATAGACTGGTTACCTGTCTGTCTCTACATGTCTCCCTGTGATAGAATGGTTACCTGTCTGTCTCTACATGTCTCCCTGTGATAGACTGGTTACCTGTCTGTCTCTACATGTCTCCCTGTGATAGACTGGTTACCTGTCTGTCTCTACATGTCTCCCTGTGATAGAATGGTTACCTGTCTGTCTCTACATGTCTCCCTGTGATAGACTGGTTACCTGTCTGTCTCTACATGTCTCCCTGTGATAGACTGGTTACCTGTCTGTCTCTACATGTCAGCCCTGTGATAGACTGGTTACATGTCTGTCTCTACATGTCAGCCCTGTGATAGACTGGTTACCTGTCTGTCTCTACATGTCTCCCTGTGATAGACTGGTTACCTGTCTGTCTCTACATGTCAGCCCTGTGATAGACTGGTTACATGTCTGTCTCTACATGTCGGCCCTGTGATAGACTGGTTACCTGTCTGTCTCTACATGTCTCCCTGTGATAGACTGGTTACCTGTCTGTCTCTACGTGTCAGTCCTGTGATAGACTGGTTACCTGTCTGTCTCTACATGTCGGCCCTGTGATAGACTGGTTACCTGTCCAGGGTGAACAGTCAATCCGGTAGCTATTGTCCATTAGAAAGCTTACCTTTTCTATGTTTGCTTGTAAAAAAAAAGACTTTGAGCTAAACTTTGGAGCAAACAGAGCGAGACTCCTTTGTTAATGTTGAATGAAGGAAGAAGAGAGGCTCATGTTCAGCAGACCCTTTGAACGAACTCGGGAAAGTGAAATAAGTGACAAAACAGGGAACAAGAGGAGCCCAATGTGATTGTTTTCACTAACTGAATGAATGACTTTAGTCCTCCCCATTCTTAAAACCAAATTAGATTAAATATCAATGGTGTGCTCTTCCGGCTCTTTACTAATTAACTAACTAACTAAGTGGAATGAGTTTGGGGTTCATTAGGAGACGTAGCACAATAAACAGGTATTAAGAAGGACAGCAGTGACATTGGTGTCATTAGCATCTGACCTTTTGCCTCGCCTCTTCCCCGAGAGTCAGTGAGCTCAACAGGCTCTCAGTGCTGACGGCATGCAGTCACATTAACATGGGGGGCAACTACAACTGCATACTGTGTGGCATTTACAGGACTACCTTGTTCAAAAAGCCACAATATCATTAGATTAGATGAAACTAGCACATAAAAATGTTGTTTTAACCAGAAACAGATACCCAAATACATATATGTTCACAAACACTGAAAAAGTGAGTATTTAATTTCAATTCCCGACCAATGTCAGGACAGCAGAGTCATTTGCCATCTTCCAAAAAAGGCTCAAGATTAACCTGTCCAGACTTCGCCTCGACTCTGCATAGAATGACCCACTAACAACACCCCCCCTCCCAAAAAAAAGCACTTCTATGTTCTTACCTATAGCACTTTGATCATAGCACTGTTGTAATTAATGTATCCTTGCTGAACGACAAGGTTTCTTTCTTTCGACAAATGTACTTATTGTAAGTCGCTTTGGACAAAAGCATCTGCTAAATGCCCTGAATGTAAATGTAATTAAAACAAAGACAGATGGTTTCATTTCCACACTGCGCTGTTCTCAGGTCAGCCATTAGAGACGTGGACGCTGTGATTCTGGCCGTTCTGGAGAGAGACAACTGGTCTACGGATGACGGTGGAGGATGAACTCTCTGACAGCAGTCACTCTCTTATTGCATCAAATCACAGTGGCCCACAGGGGTCAATTCAATTTGCATGGTCCTGTCTGTACACGCGGCAGGAAAGAACCGGCTGTCAGAATCTGAGTTCCAGTATACAAAATCACCAAGGTCCTGTGCTTATCGTATTTTTCCACCTGAACAGCGTGCTCTGTGATATCTCCACCTTGAAGTGGAAGCATGGAGGGAGCAGTCAGGATTAGCATTACAGCCCGACCAATTTAATTGGCCAATATTAGATATTAGCCAATCATAGGTACGTCATATCGCCACATACACTCTGCGATGGATCCATAAATCCCCCTGTGGTATTGAAAATGGTATTTTCCTGGGTATCAGTATCGTGTTTGAATTTCTAGTACCATGACAACCCCTCTACACCAATATACATACTGCAATTATCAGGCACATTGTAATGTTGGCACAGTTCTGGCTTGGCCACACATCATAACGAATCACCTGAAACTGTTCAGCTTTTAAAAAAATTAAAATATTTGAGATATTTGGAGTTTTATGTTTCTGGCTGATCTGATGCTACAGGCAGAGTCAGCTTTTGACCAGCGTGGAAGCTATGAGTCACACACACCACTGCAACCTCTACCATCCGGACACACACACACACACACACACACACACACACACACACGCACACACACGTCTCCAGGGCTTAGAAAGCCTGGGTTTTGTACAGCCTGTCTCTGAATTGGTTTCCATTAGCTGAACTGTGAGTATTAACTTTCCATTGATGCAGCAGCCTCGTCAGAGGCACGGTGACGTCAAGCAGTGTCCTTGACGGAGAAGCAGCACCCAGTCACCTACTGAAGAGTTCAACAAGTGTGTGTGTGTGTGTGTGTGGAGGCATACCAGACAGAGACAATGTGTGTGTGTGCGTCCAGAGAACAACAGAAGAGCCTACTTACTACACAGAGCAATGATGTGGCTGCTGTCTTCGTGGACGAACTTCTTAGTCACCGCTTCCTCCATAATCTGCTTCACCTGCACACAAAGGAGCCACAGTTGCCCGGAATTATCATCATCATCTTTACATTAGCCGCCATTACCTCCTGACAGTACAGGAAATGCTGTAATGTAATATATTTGACATAAACCATAAGAAGAGAAAAGATTAGAGAAACACATCCGTGATCATATAATCTGCTCTGAGACGCCACAGTGAAAAGGGGTTCATGGCAAACTGTCAGCGGACGTTACGCATGCAAAGAAATGTTTCAGTCGATCAACCATTATTTGTATGTTGCACCTTTCATACAGGTTAGTGTGGTTCCAAGCAGACAAGCCGAAATAAGGCAAAATCAATGTGGACCGTGAAAACAACGGAGAAGACAAAAGTCTCGACTTCCAGACCAATAATAATAATAATAATAACTTTATTTATATAGCACCTTTAAAAACAGTTTACAAAGTGCTTTGACAGCAGAATATAAATATGGTCAGATACACAAGTACAACAGAGAAGGTAAAAAGACAATAAAATATAAATAAATAAAATTAAATTAAATAAAAAGTTTAAACGGGCAACATCACATAAAGGCAAGTCTATAAAAGTGTGTTTTAAGAAGTGATTGGTTGAGCCTGGTTTTGAGCCTCGACTTTGGAACCGTTAGAAGGGTCTGAGGATCTAAGGTTGCTGAAATATATTAGAATTAAACAATAAAATAAGTGAATAAAATAATGTTTTATAGTATGTTTTTGCCTGATGATTGAAGGACAGCTCAAAGGGTAAGGGTTCTTCTTCAGGGGAGCATGAACATGCTCTGTAAATTTCATGACAAAGGGGTGGCTTGTGAAAACGTGGGATTGATAAAAGTGTTAGGCATCAAAACAACAACAACAATGAATACAAACAGCAATCGTTGTGTTGGCCGGTCTGAACAACATTTCTACTTGGGTCGATGGTAGTTTGATGTTGTTTTTGAGTTTTCACGGGTGAGTAGCTAGAGCAGCACGGCTGTCTTCATACTGACTGAAGATTACGGCTTCGTGCAGCAGCAAAGAAGAAATTCCACCCAGCGCTGTTGTTAATAAATAAGGGTAAATCTGATTAAGCCAGATGCAATAAATAAAACTGTGTACACACAAAGATAGAAATGTGAATATGCATCATTTTCGTAATATTTTAAAAGCTGCAAATATGCCTCATTCTGGTTCATAAATCTCAATAACTGTGGAGCTGGGTGATCAGGTGAATGAGCCTCATTTTTCAGACGTGGCCAAATATGGATGTGAAAAAAACACCCGTTGGCACGTTGATATTTGTGCCCATCCACCAGTCTGGCATGCATTCTCCGATGCAGCCAGTGCAGCCGTCATCGTGCTCCGCTGTGGCTATTTGTAGCGTCCGTACCACTGACTCATCATGTTTCTGCAAACCAGTGCTGTGGCAAATTCTCAATCATTATTATTATTATCAATAAAAGTGGGAAGGATGATTAATGATTCATTCATAGCGCTCATGTTGAAATCAACTTCACTAAGTGCTTCACATTTTCAAGATGATTCTGATATGAGGGCTTGAAGAACTCTAAAAATACATCACCCATAAATCATTTCAAATGAAGTGCATCTTTGACATAATAAAATAAAATAATAAAACAACCAGGGAAACTGACAAACAACCTAAAAACAACGTTGCTCATCTCTCAACTTGTATTCAATCTCCTCCTCATTACTCCAGCTATCTCATCTAAAACTATGTCTGTATATCTGATATATGCAATATGATCACAACACGGATTGTATTGCGATTTGAAACATTTTGCAATATGCACAGTATTGCATTTAACATATTGAGATTACTTTTTTCAACTGCAAAGTACGCTGACTTTACCCATGACCACACCAGAAACATCTAGCAGACTGAAAAAAACAATTGTTAGTTAAATGTTAGATTTGTATTTACAATATTAGTTATATAGTTCACATAAAAGATAGATACTTGGCATCCACGTATAGATATCAATATCATGATACTATGCTGACCCCACCCCTCCCTCCCTAGCTGACTTTGCTCCCAAATTAGTTGAACTTGGTTTTCTGTTTGAAAACCTTTTGGCCAAACTGCCTGATTACAAAACACAAATTAACGACGCAGTCTCCTTTTAATGTTGTGACAGCCCAAACATCCGCACCACTGACTTCCAATTAATAGCGTGGCATACATTCAAATGAGTATCTTTCGCTGCTATATGCCGCGTCTCTGGGGAGGAGAGCCTGAGCGAGTTCATCAACACCGAGTCAATCTGGTGTTCGCTTGTCTAAGTTTGCTCTCTCCGTAGAATTAATTGTCGGCATTAATTAATCCGGGACCCATCTGACACCTCTGCCTTGTTTGGGTCTAACTGATAAACAGGAAGAATGGAATTGCTCTGCTGTGTGATAATGAAGCCCTAACTATCTCTCGGTTCAAACTCCTTCCTGTTATCACGGAGGTGGAGGAGGTCGCAGAGCTGCTGTGTCTGAGGGAGGGAGCCTCGTCCCGAGTCACCAGGGTGAGGTCCAGCCATCATCCAGTCCCATAATGAAGTTTGTGCAGCCAGCGAAAGGACCTTTCTGTCTGAGGGCAACGGTGTCCAGCTTGTTCTTTTCTGTGTTCACTGATTAGCTCCACCAATGTCGTGACTACAATCAAGTTTTCAAAGCGATAACATCTTAACTAAACGCTTTAAGGAGATCACATTCCTGTTGTTACTGTGAAGATGAATGATGCAGTGATCTAACTTCTTCTGTCCAAACTTTATTATTACCAATTATTACCAATACCTCAACTGATCTTATCTGCCGACACAAATCTGATAGCAGGTCCTCTCTTTTTCTACGCATTTAATATCTTTGTGCCTTACTGAGTGGAACTTATTGGAATCACTTTTATGTGAGGTAACATCAGGTCAGGGATTTCTGCGTGCGTGACAAAACGATTGTTGAAAGAAAGTAGTGTATATTTAATGTGGATCCCTCGTGCCATAGCCGTTACCCAATCCATCAAACAATCCAATTAAAAAGTTACAATACAGTGGATCGGATCAGTGGATCCCAGTGAAGATAGACAAATTAGACTAACAATGACAGACTGAAAACAGTGTTGTTTTGTACATAATTTTCACACATAATGGAACGACAACACGTAGCTCATAACTACGATAACAATATTCAAGTTTTTGTTTCTCTTGTTAACTTGCAAGCCCAGGGAAATGGGGTAATGCAGAAAAACGAGTAGACTTTTTGGCATCGTTTTACTAGTTATGTGGCCCTGGCCCCTGATCCACCTGCAGAGTTGAGGATGGACCACAACAGAGTGGGCTCTGTAAAGCTATGAGCTTGTCTGATCCTTCATACAATGTTACACAAACACCGACTCTGTAGTCTGTCACCTGCTAAATAAATGTCACATCAGACGTACAGGCTACAGTAGTGGCAATTTACTGTGATGAAAAAAACTCACCTTAGAATACACCTGCTAGCCAAATAATGATAATAGCATTGAATTGGTCTGGGATTGAGAAATGGCAGGAGAAGAATAATAGAACTCAAATAGAGAAGTTCTGAAGCACTTGTGGTTGTGAATGCTCCCTGTTGACAAGCTGAAGCCAAATGTGGATTGCTGCCTTTGAAAACCAGAATATATCAAATCTGTGAAATAATGAACTGTGCAAAATGTAAAAATGCTGTGGCAAAGTTGAATTCATGTGAGAAAGTCCTAATCCTCGTTTGAATGGAGTTTCTATCTGGAAGTGTGAAGGACTTGATGAGCTTTGAAAATGCTTGAAAAAGTGTGAATATTGAGGATTTTCTGTAAGATTCCGTAATCTGCTTGAATGGGGAAAAATGGCTGAAAAACGTCAAACATCTCTGAAATTATGAATGATATCAATTAGAAAAATAGACGCGGCTGATTCCCAATTGAGAGGAATATTCTGTTTGAATGGAGTGAATACGTTGAAAAATGTTGAAGGAGTTAAAGGCATCAGGCGATTTTATTCAGAACACTTTCTGTTATATTGCTTGAAATCATCGTAACATACCGATAGGTGTACGTGCATTAAAAGCACTGACATAACAAAACCTCTGTGGCGGGGGCAGGACTGTCAAAAGCACTCCGGGCCGGAGAAAATAACTGGCTGGCTGTGAATTCTTACTTCACATTCTACGCGCACTCTGGCGATTTCGGCAGTAGCTGCAGCTAGCAGGGGCTACAGCAAGCCAGCGACTTATATTGTCCTTGTGGATCTGGGTAGTGAGCTCTTATCTTCGATTTAGCAGTGAGCCACACCAACTGTTGCTAACTAGCTAGCAATAAGTTGCTGCATCGTAACTCCCTTTTAAATAACATTTCCTAATACTAACATGCTAGCTTGACATATCTAGCAAAAACAGCCATGTTAGTTTTGTATGTTCATTATGATAATGTTATGGGTTTTCTTACTTGTAAATGTCAGCTAGCGATGTTGTGCTCCTCGTCCAGCGATCTTTCGTGTTGTAATAAGGACAGTGTGCATTCACGCGTCCTGGGGGGCGCGGCTTTCAACAGAGATCTGAACGGAGCTAATTGGGTGGAAAGGTTTTCTACTCATTTAACAAGAGAACTGTGTTGACGACAGTCGACAAAAAAAAAGGAGGGATTCTCCTATCGGGTAGTTTTGATTCGGAGGGAGTCTTGCTAAGTAAAAACTTCTTTGATGCACCAGGCCGCCTGAGTTAACAAAAAAAAGGAAAAGCGCTATCACTCAGGTAGGACAAACATAAGTTGTGGTCAGGATCTTTCCGGTATGGTGATGTGTTCAAAGTCAAAAATCTCTTTTTAGAATGTCCTATAAGGCATTTAAAGGCCATAACTTTCTGACCCGGAAGATAAGTACGTAGAAAAACAAAGAATTTGTGCGCAGAAGAACATATGTTGTGAATGCCTCCTGCATTCACAACTAATGAGCCATTTCAAGTTTGTATGACGTTAAAGGGTCCACTTTATTATTTCCCATGATACACCGAGGATATATTTATTTAGGACATTTCTAGGATGGGAGTCACCTTCACACAGCCAGGGAAATAAAAATGACATCATGAAATCATCTCGTCTACCATCATGTCACTTTGTTGAACCTATTGTTAATTTGGACAAGAGCCATTAGCCCACAGATCTGGTTAAATTGGCTGTTTGTTAGCCCTGTCTTATTGTACCAGTTACCCACGCAACGCTACAAATGCCTTTGACTCAAAAAGCTTGTATAAGGAAAAGCAAATTAGACGGCAAGGCATTTGAAGGTTGAAGTCCTTCATTAACAAATAGTCTTAATGTTACAATGTTACACTGATACAAACTGTACCTGTAACCAAGTAACCTTCAATGCTTCACTCTTAATTGCTCTGGTATGAGATCAATATGGCAAGAGACCGAGCCCCCAGCGACTACAAATGTATTTACACACACACACACACACACACACACACACACACACACACACACACACACACACACACTCTCTCTCTCTCCTTGGAGAGCTGCTGCTTTTCATTCTGTCTTTTAATGCTCTCATCCAGAGCGTCTGACTGGCCACATTCTCGACAGAGATGTGCAAACAGATCCATGTATTTACCTGCAGCTCGACCCATCAGAGGAGAGTGATACACAGCAGTCGGTCAGAGGGGTCGATACATTCAGCACTGGGAGATTGAAGTGGCGAACCAGTTTAATCAGCGCCGGCTGTCAGGGATTACATTTGGTTTCAAGTTTGGTATGCTCCCCAAAAAAACGTGATTAAGTATATTAAGAGGATTAGAACGTTAGTTTGTTAATGCGCTGCCCACTGAAAGCAGCAGACACTTTAAATCCTGGGCTTCAGTTGGATTTCTATTCATGTGGATGTGTGCTTCACAATGCACAAGAAGACTATACATCATTTTCACAAGGTGGAATTATATTGGAGGCAAACGGCAGACGTTAAGCCCCACAGTTTCACAGGATGTCTGCAACACTAAATGGAACTGAACGCTTCACTGAATGATCACATTACATTAGAAAGAGGAAAATGCTTGTGACTGCATTCGCCTCAGGGTTTTGTTGAGTTTAGGCATGATTGGGTGGTTGGTTTGGATTATCTCAGTAATCTCACCTATTATTCAATTTGCTACAGCAAAAACAAACATTAAGGAGTCTAGATTACATTTAACTAAAGAAGGGTTGCTGTTTTTTATTGATGCGTCTGCAGTCACAAAATGCTCATACTGAATTTGTGAAAAACATTCATGGACAATGCTTTTCCTTTGTTTTGTATGGTTAACATTGCTATCATTGTGTGTAGCAGCTCAATGCACTTGGTTATGGAAATACAGCCGACTCCAATCTTTGCCGCTTGGGCTCCTGACACGTTTTGTAGGGGCGTTTAAAGATGCGGATGACTGATAATTCAGACAGTGGAAAACAACATGTTGGCAGCCACACGCATGCACACGTTTATTTACATTTACTAGGAAAGGACTTTCATTAGCAGCCGTCGCAGGCTGAGCATTCTAGCGACGACACTGAAAGAGAGAGATGTAGTCGGTATCCGTCGAACAGCTGAGTGCCCAACTTTGACTTCTAAGAATCCTGCAGCTAATGGTTTCTGGGATGAAGGGAGGGAAGAGCTCATTAGCCGACCCTCGGTTACATAAGGACACATTTGCTTCATCTCATGTTCATGACCGGAGCAGACAACAGAGCATCAGTATGTATAAGGACCGTTTTGCCTGACGCTCATGAGATATACACTCTCCCCGGGAAAGAAAAGAGTGTAAATATTGGAAATGGAGTAACGTGAAGGCGGTCGGAGCAGAGATGAGAATTATGTAACGTCCGCGGATACCAATAAGAAAACTGTAGGGTTTGTTTCCCCCAACAGACATTTTGACTCGTCATAGTAAGAAAAGACTAATAACATGAATAACGGTTTCAATCGCTCCTGAAGCAGCTAAATGGAATTCAGCCATCATAACATGTAATCATAGTTTTTCCTTTGCGACATGTCAAAATGTCTTCCGTAAAAAAAATATATATATGAAATTCGCTGTTTTCTGTGGGATGTGTTGTTCCTGCCTGGATGTGCTGTTCTGCCTTCCCTTCCTCTCAGTCTGAGCAGCTGCAATATAATATGATTCCATCCTAATCAGCTATTGTTAGGCCACAGCAGAGACACAGTCATTAATGAGGTAATTATTCATGGCGTGGTAGGGTTGTTGGATGAGGAGGAGAGCGACGCTGCGGCTGCTGCTGCCGCTGCACTGATAGCAGACTCTGAAGGACGACGAATGGAAGCAATCTGTCTTTACTCGTCTTGTATGCGCTCGTTGAACCATTCCACTGTTTTCACACACAAAAGAAAAAGACCCTCACAAATAATGGAAGTCCTAACATTTACAGATGCTGCCACCCGCCTGAGCCGTGTCCAATCAATTCCTCCACTATCCCCATCAAGAAAATAGAGCTGAAATTAACATTTAACCTCAGAGTACAAAATATTTCATATCAATGCAGTTTGGAGAGCTGGCTCTTGGTGAAGAAGTCATAAAATAAAGATGTGTGTCAGGATGAAGTGATTCTGTCCTGGAGTAGGTGCCGGTGTGGGGGGGGAAGTTATCCGACACTCGGCTGCATAATGACCAAATATTTCTTGAAGGGAGAAGCAACTTAATGTTGTTTGGCTGGTGAGTTGCAATATGGCAGCCGAGGCAGCTCACCGTCGGTGAACAAAGGGAATAGTATTAGGAGAACGGGAGCCTGTGGCAGCGGCTTCCACCATGCTGGTGAGACTGCTGATGTGGTCTGGACCAGACTTTGTTTACCGAGCTTCAAGTCCACTTTCTATATCTCGGACCAGCTGTCAATGCTTACCTTATGGCTCTTTCATACAAAGCTACAACTCTTTTTTTATAGTGGCGTGGGCCCGTTTTATCTCAAACGGTGCCGCGTCTGAATTGGACATTCATTAAAAAAAAAAGACATGAATTAACTTTAAAATTAAAACAACTTAAAACAAACTGATTTTTAATAACAGAATGAAATTAATTAATAACAGTCTGCCGTTCCAGTCTACTGATCCGTTCCTTAGCTTAAAAAAATAACTACATGGGCCAGTATGCTTCAAACTAATTGCTTGTCATAAAAAATGTGTAGCAATCAAAACAATGTGACAATCGTTCCCACATTGCCCAGCAAATGGCCAGATGTGCGGAGGTGTAGAAGGATGCGTGGTTTGAATTGGCTCTCTTCTTACTTCTTTTGTTTCACTTTCACTATTTATGGTAATTTTGTGTGGCTTTTCTTTCTCACTGTTTTATGTCTCTTAGTGGTTGTTTTGCATTTTGGGGTCACTTGCTTGACCAACCTCAACATTTACAGGATGGATTGGATTTCAATTTGGTAAAGACACTAATGTCCCCCACAGGACTAGTGATCCTCTGTCCTCTCATCTAGTCTAACCTGATCTGTAATGAGAAAATGGCTTTCTTTGGGTTGCAGAGCACCTGCAAAAAATCTCTCCAAAAGATCTGCCTTAAACAAATCCCAACAACAGCACCTCTGTGCCCACAGTTCCTCTGAAGTGTCTGTATGAATCTATGTGGATGTACACAGCATAGTGAGCCTTTGAAAAACAGCACGAGCCTGTCGATGGATTATATTCTGTGAAGTAGCATGTGCTTCATGTTCACAGTCACCGTTTTGCTTCCACCTTTGTGAAGTAAAGGGGATCGTGATTTGCAGGCACTACGAGCATGGCCTTCATCCTCAATTTCAATTGCACCCTGTCAGTTTTAAACACTGGAGCTCCGACACCAGGGTCCCTGCGGTCCCCGCAGTCTCTCAATAATCGAGCTTTGGGTGTATGACACTTGCACGCTTTCGAAATAACACAGTACTTATGTAGGAAAAAGGTTCTTTCCGTGACACCAGCTCATGTGTGACTGACATCTAAATACTAGTTCACGTCAAATAACTGAGGCACAGGGATTCACACGTTCAATTTGATTTGTCGATGCCTTTTGGATTAATTATTTGGGGAAATAAATGGATTCTGAGGATTCCCAATACGTGGGAATGACATTGTTATCTGTTGCAGCATTTCCCAGTAAAATATCCGTAACAGGTGTGAAGAGCAGAAGATTCACTTTGTGTCCTACCAACATAAACCTTTCCTTTTTGCCTGAACTCCCGCTTTCACCATCCTCTAATTAGAGACACAAAACAAAGGATCCTTTTTGTTTCTGTACAAGAGACCACCTGACTGGGCCGCCTCGCTGCTGTGATATTAATCGCCAACTGATGCAATTTAACTTCTCAGTGAGCTGCTAAAGCTTTCAGTTGCCAAGCGATCCTGAGATAGCTGAGTGCCGCTTAAAGAGACAGGGAGCTGGTGGGCTACGTACCAACCAGCCCCTCTTAGTCCAGCTCGCTATTCACGATCAAATGTCAGGAGGCATCGACGAGCATCTCATGGATGAATGGCCAATCACACCAATTATTTTCATACTGGGCACACGGAGAAAACTATAACTATCTGTTATCGGCAAAATGCTGCATTTTAAGACAACAAACTCCATTTGCAAAACAACAGATCGGTGTCGTCGAGAAGAGACGGCAATTCCTTCATGTTTGG
The DNA here is from genome assembly GCA_029853015.1 of Chelidonichthys spinosus. NCBI lineage: Eukaryota > Metazoa > Chordata > Actinopteri > Perciformes > Triglidae > Chelidonichthys > Chelidonichthys spinosus. The sequence continues at coordinate 7,385,342 of CM056828.1, read as the reverse complement.
GTAAACTGATCACGTAAGAATCCAATTAGCTGCTTTGCTTCTGGGCTTATCTGATGTACAAAAAAAATACAGTTTTATTCCAAAAAACGTGACTCTTAGCTCAACCGAGTCTGTATGAATAGAAAAAATAGCAACATCTGGTTGGATTAACCCTCTTCAAACCTGCTGAGATCATCAAACTTTGGAAACTAAAGCTTTGGGACGATAGAACTGGAGTGAAACAGATGGGAACATTGTCTCCCACATGACAAACAACATACGGAATGAGAATTTCCATGCTAATTTGATGATCGGAAAGCTGCAGAGACCTAACAGAGCAGCCCACTGACACACTGACAGTGGTTTCCTTTAAATGTTAATAACCGAGAAACATTAAAAATTGATGCTTCCGGAGCACAACGTAGAAATGACCAGAGATTTAGATTCAGCTCGGAGCGTCAACACGCCCAGCCATCCAATTTTCCTCCTTATTTCCCTGGTAGTCTGTGTTTCGGAGACACAGATCCCCGCCGCCTGCAGACAGCCTGAGAACCAAAGCTATTTTCAGCTGAAGAGAAATCGTGATGATTCAATTATTTAATCCCGAACCCCATGGGTGTCTGTGGGATGGCTGGAGGACAGAAAAGTATTTAACCTACATATTCAAAACTGAATCCTCCAAGTGAAGAATGTATTCCGCAGTTTTTGTAAATGTATGAGTTGGCTCTAAACATGACAGAAATTAATCAGAACACAAAAGGTGCGATACCTGAGATGAGGATCACGGAAGGACGCACTAACATGTGCTATGAACACAGTACACAGAGGAGCTTGGATTTCAACACACCCGGAGGGAGCCTTCATTCTCTGCTTAGGTTGACGTTACTCACCTATATTGTTAGATAACTAATAGTGCCAATAAGTCTGCTTTATAATAATACCAGATTTAGAAAACGCCCTACAGTCAGGTGCCAGATGTGGAAATGTGGGGATTCTAACAACTGCAGCACTGAGGCTGTAAGTATCTCTATATTCCCTGGTCTGCTGCAGCAAGTAAAATGGGCTGTAATACTCCCTGTAGCCCAGTCGCAGTCTCATCACATATGTTCTATTGAAGTTGGTCTTCTCTATGATGTGATTTAAGTTGAACCACTGTTGACTCTCACTCAGGATATGGATCACCTGTATACAGATTAATATTGAACGATCAGGGGTTTTGCTCTTGGGTCTTGACTCACTTGAGTTAAAGGGGGTTGATGGCAACTTTGCATGATAAACACTCAAAATGAAATTGTTAAAGAGGTCGAACTTTCTCACTGTGTGAATATTTTCCAGCTAACATTAAGGCTGCAGAGATCAATCTGCAGATGCATTCGCTGAAGAAGATCTGAATGTCATCTTCAGATGACAAACGTTACAGCTGCAGTGATTTATCAGGCATTGAGGGTACATTGGTTTGTGGACGACAGGTTCGAGTTGGGCATCTTGGTTTGTTGGAACCAGAAGTGACATGAGAGGGTGCAGCCAAGTACAATCAAACGCTGAATAAGACATCATTTGGCGACCAAAATATTACAATTATCTTTAATGAACTGGGACCTCTGGGGCAGGTTGTCCTCTAATCAACACACTGAAGCCCAAATTGCTAATTGTGTATTAGAACATTAGAGCATTTGAAGTAGGGTCACTTTCTCGTGGACTTCTATACAATCAGACAAGAAACCAGAGGAGTTGCCCCCTGCTGGTAGTAAGAAAGAAAGCAGGTTTAAGGCACTTCTGAATTGGCTTCACTTTTCAGACCCGGAGGTTGCCTCCTGATATCCTTACTAAACTGAAAGCTATGGTGAATGCATCCGAGCTACTTATTGCCACCAAAGACTAAATCTTGATTCTAGTAAGTCATTTCTGTTGTTAAAGTGAAGCGATGTGTGAGAACCAATGAGACGCTGCATCTCACGTAGAGAAGACATGATAAAAAAAATGTTTTTTGATCATTCTGTTTGAGCGTGGGATAGATTTAGGGTTTGGTATTTTTAGCTTAACCTTTCCTCGCCGTGATGAGGACGGGAACTACTCCCTCACACTGAGGTACAGGCAGTGAGCCACACCTTGTCACAATCACTCTTTGATTTACACTGACATTTCTGCACAGGAAAATCTTTGTGGTTGTAGCGTTCAGTGAAAGGGGAGGCAGCATAGAAAGGGGGAGCGAGGCGGTGGGGGACTGAGTGATGATTTATTCCTTACTGGAGAGATGTGAGACATTCGTCACCAGGAACAAAAAGCCTGTAGCACTGTCTGAGCTTTTAGTGCAACTGGTCGAGACAGACGGCAATGCAACCCGTCCTCAGAAGATGCTGCTACACTGTCTTATTGATGGATGCTTCATGTTAAATTGAGTTTTAGAATAAACTGGATGGGATATTGCAAATAGATATCACAGGCAACATGCACACGAGATGACACAAAATGTGGTCAATTTAAACTTTTGCATTCTCTTGTATAAATATTAAATAAGAAATGCATAAATGCAACACCATAGCAGATAGAAACAATGACTGAATTTACAGCACACATGAGATTTGAAGCCTGTGCGATAATTCTCATTTTACCTGGATCAAACAGGGAACATGAGAGCCAAACACAGCGCGAAAGACTTCAGAAATTTAAAAAAAATTGACAGTTTAGAAAGATTCATTTCCCCAGAATCAGTTTGGTAAACTTGCGTTTTCACACAATACAGCGCGGACACGAATGGGCTCTGGGAAAAACCAGCCTCACGTGAACGCAACACTCCAGAGGCTCCTGTCCAAGGAGAGTAAAACCTGTAACTGTGATGCTCGACAGGCGTCAAACAGCAGCGCCTACCTCGCGTTTAACGGTCCATAGTAGTTTCTCCTTGTGGTCCTCCTCCGTGGAGCCCTCCATGTCTATCCGTCCGTCGGTGTGTCCGCCTCGGCTCCGTCTCACTGCCTCTTGTCCGTCTGTCTCCCCCGGCCTGCTGTCACAGCCTCTCCGCGTTTTTACTCCGTTGTTTCCTTCTTCCTTCGCACCAGATTCTGACGCAGCTCCACGGCGACGTCAGAGGATCCGCCTTCTCCGCCGTACTGATCAATGGAGGGAGAAAAAAAAAACAAGAAATCACTGGACTCCCAGAGGCTCCGCGCATCCATCCATCCAGCCCCGCCCCGCCCCGACCAGCAGCCCGCAGCCTCCCAGCATCCAACACACCAACCTGTAGAGCCTCGTTATTTTTAGCACCGTCTCTTGTCTCCCGGGGACGAGCAGCGCGGGAGGTGTTCTCCTGTGAAAGGTGAACCGCGTCGGCTTGCTGCTTGTAACACTTGCACCTTGGGCAGAAACAGGCAGTGCATTAATAAGACCAGTAAAATGCTGCTGCGTTTCTTTAATGACTCCATTCAGAAGGCTGGCATGAAAGCACCAACACACACAGCGGGAGAGAGGGAGAGAGAGACTGCAGCCCGTCTAAAAATAGTGCTTTCTGGGGCGCATGTTGACCATTCCCCGTGTGTTGATGCCAGGTTGGCCTGCCGCAAATCAAATGACGTCACAGCAACATGCTATAGCAGTGTCTCCCAAACTTTTTTTTTTATCCCCTCTTTGTCGATAAAAAAGGTTTCACCCCCCCTCAATGACATCAGTTTTCATTTTCCAGATTCCGTGTTTATTTATAAGTAAATATTATTATAATTTATAATAAACGTCATCATTCAGCTTCTCACTATCAATGACGTAGGCATACGTGGAGGTTATGCAGACAAAACGAAGCAGTGAGACAATTAAGTTTGAGTTTTATAACCTCTAATATATCACGAGCGGAAAAGGGAGACGGCATGAATTTCGGTCAACTCTCGTAAAAAATGGACGCTCCAGCAGATGGCGCTATGATGCAATTGCTTCACGATGAATCCGTATTGTTTTGAATCTCGACAGAATTTCATATCGAGAACGTGGTTTAAAACTGTAGTTGATCAAATGCCAATTTAACCGAGGTCATTAAGCTCAGGTCTGATTTAAGTATTATAGCCTACAGTTTTCTAACCGTGGAGTTTGTATGTAGGACATGTAAATACTAGCTTCATACTTCATTAAACCTGGTGCTAACAAGCAAAAGCTATTAAAAAACGAAATATATACAGAATAAATCACTCAAAAACCAAACTAAAACACCACACAAGGAAAACAAAAGTGGAATTTCAAAGTCAAAACCCCCCAAAAACAACTAATTGAAAATGCCAAATTCGTATAACCATGAATGAATTTCCTGCCAGACATTCAGGGCTTTCTGCCAGGAAGGGTTCGTGTTAACGCCACACCATGATCGTTTCCTGTTTGCTCTAGTAGAGCAGGCCGTCGTCATGGAGAGGCACGACGACTCACTCGGCCTGCAGATGTGCTGCTCAGCTTCTCAGTCTCAACAGATTTAAAACTAGCTCCTGTGTGTCACAGCGATGTCACATGATCAAAGAGACTTGACATCATACATATTACCCAGCAGCCCTCCACTAATTGTGTAGCATGAAGGGATGACAACTGCATGGTGTGGTGCAGCCCGGCTTGTGACAATAAATGAGCGCCTTGACCTTTCCCATATGTCCAATAATCAGGAAGAGTCCATCAGGACGGATGGATCCACCTGTGGAGAATGTTGATTGGTTGGTAGACACACCGCTGCTATTATTACTTAATTCTATTTCTATTATTACTATAATATTATTTCTGCTTTATTATGAGCATCCTATTATATGCTCTGCTGCCATTATCATAATCACACATTTTTCTATTATCCCAGCCATTAATGTTAATACTGCTATTAACGTGCCCATTATCTTATTATCTAACCTTGATCATGACACAGGCCCGAGTTACTGTAGAAAGCATCACCCGGATAAATCACACACAAAGGCACTGAAGCATCAGGTTTTCCTTCATTCCTTCACACTGATATGTGACACCAGGCTCCTCCTCTACATCATACCTCAGAAATCAGGTTACTCTTGGAAGCCAAATGAAATGCATGTAAACCCCCTGAAAGTCCACAGAGACAAAGCAAAGACACGAGTGACACCGGAGCTGTTTATGTATAACAGGTCAGACAGGGAATCTGAAAACACATGCAGCCTATCGGTGATAAGATTATACTGCTACTAGATTTAAGTAGTCTTTAAGTAATTTGGACTTGTTACTGTGCACCTGTGTCGGACAGTCTACAGGGTTGTGAGTAACGCTTAATCCACATTAGTGTGTGTGTGTGTGTGTGTGTGTGTGTGTAAAATAGCTGAATGAACTGCCAGCTGGACCAACTACAATGTCCAATCTTTGTTGACCACACCTGTGTACTGAAGAAACAGCCCAAACACACCGCTGGTGTAACATGGAGTTAGATACAAGCAGCTATCTGTGGTAACGTGCCCCGCATCTTCTCGTCATTCAACCAACAAAGGTTCAGAAAACACTTATTTATATATTAGTATGAAGCTTCAGGTAATATTTGACTAATATCCATCCGTTGTATTTGAACTGACCCATCCACAAATTACCCTAATATCATAATAAAAATATTTAAACTCGTAACTGCTTGTTTCGGATCAGCCGGTTCCCACGTCTTGAAGTCAATGATTTTTTGTTAGATGCCTAAAATAATCTGTTCAAGAGACAAAACACCATCACGCTGACTAGTCCACCTTAACAGCCTTGAGTACTTGCGCTCATGTGACTGTGGTGTAGTTCGTTTACACCAAACTCTGAAGCCTTTTCACCTTTTGCAATCGTATTCTCACTTCCTAAATCATGAAAGCGGTGTTCATTTGTGCCGATTATCTTTTCAAAATAAACCTTTGTGTTCAAAGAATGTTAGGTTTAGGCACCAAAACCCAACCCAATGTCAACTTTACCAATCACTTGACAAGTGACTCACATGAGTCAAGTGGCTAAAGACACTAACCGACTACAGTGACTAACATGACACAATGTCGATGTTTGAGTTGAGATGGTTGGAAAGAAATGTCTTCCGTTTTGCTCATATTCTCTAATGAACACAGTTAGTCATATAGAGCTCAATGACGGGAAGTTACTACCAATCAAGACCAAATACAAGCTGGTGCTTCACATTAAAAGTGTCAACTGCATCTAGAAAACAAGAGTACAGCCATTTGTTTTCTGGCATTTGTCCTCCATGAATTAATTCAAAATATTGCTGGCTTGAATGGAAACATCAGGAGCTGCAGGAGCTCCTTCTCCTTCGCCCCACTTCCTGAGTCGTCTCCAGTATGTGTAGTTGCTCATGGCAACCGTGGATGGAAAAGGTAGATTACTGACTGTTCAAACCGTAGAATATTCTAAATAAATAGCTGAAAACATAACAAAGACAAAAGTATTTGAATAATAAGAACTTTTATCTTCACAGCTGGAAAAAAAAGGGCATTATGGTGAACTGCATTAAGACATGTTAGCGGCGTACTAATTCTGGAAAAACTAAAACAGGTTCATATTTGGCTGTTGTAAATGTGTTTATGAAAAATACAATCTATAAATATTAAACATGCTCTCCTGCTGATTCAGAGTTTAAGTGCTATGATTGTAACAGTATTTTTTCTAAGAAATAGTGCTTTTCAGTGATTTTTTCCTCCATTATCAATCTACATTTAATAAAAACCTACAGTTCTCTCTGTATTTTAAGTAGTTGCTCTGATCATGATTCATAAATTATGGTGGACAGAGGAGACAACACCACAACTATCTAGAATAAAAAGTCACAATGCAAATAAATCAAGGCCACAGTTTGGACTTCCTTTAGATAGTGGTAAAGAAGGTAAGAAAACTACTCAAAAGAGAAACGCATGAGCATCAACAGATTTCATGATCCAATGTTCGTCATCGTCAACGGGAAAAGCTGTCCGGCCGTTTCAGTCTCAGTGTCCCAGTGGCCGGTCGTCGTACGTGCTGTACCTCTTGACGTGGATTCGGCGGACGCGTTCGCGTTGCTCAGCTCCTCCGGGCCCCTCCTCTTCCTCGCTGTGAGATCCGCAGTTGTTGTAGCTCCGACGAGTGGCCTCCAGCAAGGTGTTGTCGGGCAGCGGCATTGTCTCGTAAAGCAAGGCGTTCAGAGTCTCCTCGTATATGCGGGCCTCGGGAAACTCCACCTGAGGTAGGAAGACACCGTTACCAGCTATTTCTTCATAGTGACGAAGAATGTATAGAGTGGAATCTGATTGGATCACGTGTTTTCCATCATCGACCATCGTTGAGCTTTATACAGATAAATATTGACTATCGCCTAGCCGTTGTTTCAGAATAATGGCCTCCCGCTGTGTGTGTTGTTGTGTCTGAGCTTCTCTGTGCTTTATTTCAATGAAAGGGAAGGCCGTCTGAACGTGGCCCAGCTCATCCCCACCTTGGTCTGCTTCTTCTCCGTGGCGTAGAAGATGGAGGTGCAGCACACCTCGGCCAGCTTGCGACCCTGACCGTAAAAGGACCAGCAGCAGATCTCGTCTCCGATCACGTCTTTGATGAAGAGGACGCGGCCATTGAAGCTGAGAGACAGCCTGTCGAACAGCTCGATGTTCTTCAACAGGTTGTCGTCCGAGTTGCTGTCGAGACAAAAGGCAAAGCAATGTGGAGACGAAGTGCTTCATCGTTTACTTCGCTGCGTGTCCTGAGGCTCATTAGACTTCCTCAGCACAACAAATCTGTGCTCCCCTCAAAGTCATCAATTATCGTTGTAATGCTGGAAGCAGTGGGAGCACTGGAGGAGGCTTTCTTACCTGGTGTAGGAGTACTTGTTATTGCTTCTGTTGTACACCAGCTTTACCACAGGCTAACAGACAGAAACAAATGGTTGCTTTATTATCACAATGTGCCAACTATGAATTCAGTTCAAGTAGGCATCATCCATTTGCCAGGAGTACTATGACCAGAGCAGAATGTTAAAGTGATGGTTCGGAGTGAAATGCACCCTAGGTCATTTCCACCATGACATCCAGCCAAATACCCCCTCTGGTCAGTAATTTACGAGATATAAACTATGTACTATAGCGCTAGTACTAAGCCATTCGGCTGATAGCCCTATCTTGACCAATGCTGACCATCGCTAAAAATGCTTCAGAGGGGGTATTTGGCTGGATGTCATGGTGGACATCACCTAGGGTGCATTTCACTCCGAAACATCACTTTAACAAGTCTGAATATTTAGGATCTAACATGGGGAGATGACGATTAAAATAAAATAAAAATAAGAATAAAAAATGATTTCCAGCTTCATAGTAATGAACAGAATTCCAGCCTGGTCCACATTTACCTTGGTAGAGGACTGGATGAGCCTCTCCTCTTCCTTACTGGAGGTGACCACAGGTATAACACACAGGGGTTGCTCTTTATTGCCCTGTCAATCAAAAACCAACACATACTGGAAGTTAGTTGTCGCTATAGTGTCTTTGATTTTCATAGCGTCTTTAGGCTAGGTATAACATTTTAAAATGGATAAAAGTCACATTCAAATGAGACTATATACAGATTTTAATCATGTTTTGTTCAACATGGGCAAATGTTACAAACAAAACGCGCATTAATCAGATTAGTTTAAACTAACCCTTCTACCAATGCATTTAGTTAGGCTTTTCATTCTGACAAACCAACAAACTAAACCAGACTGGCATAAATCCTCATAAGTTCCTTTGACTTACGCAGTGGAAGCTGCTCATTTTGTTCACTTAGCCGAAGACATGCAGAAGCTGGTAGGAGGCGTTGTCAGTGGGTTGACACAATTAGTACACGAGACTATGAGAAACACCCTTAGAGTGTACTTTGCCCTGAATGTTGTAGTGTAACGAACCTCCGGAGGCAGGTTGTCTGCTGTTCATTCATAAACTACTGTAGATAATGATGATGATGAATGAATGAATGAATGAATGAATGAATGACAGCCAGCAAGCTTAGAATTCAATGACTTGCTGTCGTGGAATCTGTCCCCCTGGAAACCAAAGGAGGCGTAAACCTCGGAAGCCCGGCGGACATTCCTGTGAACATCTCTTAGTATGATGCATACCCACTGACACTTGTCTTCACCACATGGTGCAGCAAGCTCTATTGCCACCATAGAAGCCTAGAGGCATAAATATACACTGTGGTCCACAGCAAATCAAATCTGCACACCTGAGAGGCTCCAAGTAGAACTCAGCAAACATGCGGTCATGGCCGAGCACTGGGGACATGAACTGTACACTGCAGGAAGTCTTAGATATTGCCAAAGGAAGTAAACGGTCGGGGAGAACAATGTATATAAAACTCACTATCAGGGTGTATGGTATTTTAAATCATAGTAACTAAATTAAGTACATTTGACAAATCAACTACGGTAATAAACAATGTATAGACAAGCCATGCTAGCACGAGCACAGCAGCGTTTGATCCAAATGCTAACATGCAGATGTTTAGCAGATCTGTTACCCAAAGTCCTGACATCTTGGCGTTCTAAAATTAGCTAAATAGCACAACAACCTACAGCTGGCACGTTTTTTTTTTTCTAGGATGCCGAAAGCATGACGAGCAACAACTTGATCAATCACATCAGTCAGTACTGTACAATCAGAGGCAGAGCAGGGGCCCAGAGGTTTCATACTTCATCATTCTCTCCCACAGTGTGGGTGTGACTGACCTGCAGGGTGTTTTGACAAAGCTCCACAAGGCCCTGGACGAGGTAATACTTTGCCTCAGCTAGCAGCTCCTGGACGGCCTGACGACCGTTGGGTAAGGCGACTGTTCCTTCACGCAAGTAGCACAGGATGCTGCCAAAGTGTTTCCCACTACGGTCGATCAGGATCCAACCTGAACACAGGCAACATACCATGTCGAGAATAGCATAAATCAACATCGAAGCTATTGGTCCTCTAGACTAGAGTTTTCGATTTTTAGTTCCTTCATTTTGAGACCATGAAGAGCAACGTGTTGATTACATTAGCAGTGGATAAGACATTTGTGACCTAATTTCCCAAAATATACCATAAACGTGTCAGTGAAGTCAAGTGATTTGTAAAAGTATACATATAAACAGTCATGATACTCCATTAGTAGCGGTCACTGTTAGAGGTTGTATTGAATTTTAATGAGCAATGTCATACAAATAGAAAATTAAAATGGCAACGCGAGTTTGACAGATGTGATGTGGAAAGGATGAAGTGGATTTTATTCCACTTTATTAACACTTCCTGTGTCTGCAGTTCAGAGATGGCTCACCTTCTTTATCAGTGAACACTTCCTTCTGTCCACTGAACATGGCTTTCAGCATGGAGTTCTGTCTGGTCAGCACTTGCAGAGTGGCGTAAAACAGGGACCCGCCCACGTTGATCTGGACATACTTGTTGCCCAGGCCCACTGCTCCTTGATAACTGCAGGTCTTGGTCTTGGGACAGACCAGAGATGGGGCTGGGGAGGTGGAGTGGGAGTGGGTGTGATGCTTGGGCAGGCAGCTATCCCCGGACATGTCCCTTTGGAGGTAGATGACCACCCTGCAGACGGAGGTCCGAAGGTCCCCCGCCGTGGTGACAGCTACTGATGAGGCCACCACAACCTCTCACTGCTCCAGACCATTCCTGGCAAAACACAGAGAAACTTAGCTGGGAGGTAAACACTGCACAGGAAGAGTCCATGCTGATAAAGAAAAACTGGTAAAGCAGGACACCCAGTGGCTGAAGGCATGCATCACAATACAAAGTGGAAGCTACCTATCACACCGTTATCTTGTCCTCAGTTCCCCTCCCCATTAAACGGAATGTAACTCGGCAGGAATCTAGGGGCTTTGGGAGAGGAGGCATGTTTCAATGAGAAGAACTACTACTACTACTACTACTACTACTACTACTACACTAATCTTGAAATTAACTGCTCAAAAAAAGAAGGGAACACTTAAAACACACATCAGATTATGATGATCTTCAGATTGAAAATCTTGACAGATGTACGTTGTATAACTTGTTGAAAACAAAGTCAACAACCAAAATCATCAACCCAGTGAGGGCTGGATTCAAAATTGCACCAAAAATCATGTAAGTCACAAATGTAAGTCACAAGTAAAAAAATGTAAGTCGCAGGCTGATCCAACTTCATCACGTTTGGCACGCCTGCTTGTATGAACTGACAATGTCTGGGCTGATCTCCAGGATATGCCTCCCAGACCATCACTGACCCACTGGCAAACTGGTCATGCTGGATGATGCAACAGGTAGCATTATTTTCACCACGGCATCTCCAGACTCTTTTACACCGGTCACATGTGCTCAGTGTGAACCTGCTCTCATCTGTGAAGAGAACGGGGCTCTAATGGTGGACCTGCCAATTGTGTTGTTCTCTGGTGAACGCCAACGGAGCAGCATGGTGCTGGGCTGCGAGACCAGGTCCCACTAGAGGACATCGAACCCTCATGCCACCCTTATCGAGTCTGTTTCTGCCAGTTTTGGCAGGACGTCATGTTTTAGGGCTCTGCCAGTGCTCCTCCTGGTCCTCCTCCACTAAATTTCAGATGGTGGACCTGCTGCTGGGTTGATGCCCTTCTCCAGCCCTGTCTCCTGGGATCTCCTCCATGCTCTTGAGACTCAAACCTTCTTGCAACCTCATGTATGGATGTGCCATCCTGGAGGTGCTGGACTACCTGTGAACCTGATTGGGATGCAGGTACCAGCTCATGCTACAAGCAGTGACAAGACCACTAGCAGACCCCAGAACTAGAGAAGAATCAGTCAGGAAGGAGAAGGAGAGAGCAACTGTGTGCCCATCACATCAACACCATTCCCTTGTTGGGAGTTGTCTTGCTTTTGCCACCATTGCACCTGTTGTCCCTTTAATTTGAACCATAGCAGCTGAAATGTATTCACAATTATGTGTCCTCTTACTTTTTTTGAGCAGTGTATCATCAGCGGCTGACATCCAACCTCGATTTTGGATGTGGCCACCCTTAAATTGGAGTTTTCTTAATTTTACAGAATACCGATACGTGAGAGAGTTCTGTACCACATTAAACGCTTTAAACGGTGCTAGGAAATTGATATTATGGTTTTAACCTCGAATAGCCGAAGTTATTCGGCTAGCTTGTGTTAACAGAAGTGATAAAGACTTAACTCCCTTGAGAAATGTGCCCGTTTTCGTGTGTCCTTGTTCGTCGGTGGAGGCCTATCGTTTGACGTGACTTCAGTAACGTACATGAAACACAGTTATGGTCTTCCGGTGAGTTCGTCTCGTCAGTACTCCACCACTCGATGTTGTATTCTGGCAAGTATCGTTCATTCGCTTTGCTTTAACTCTCCCTACTTGGGTGTGTTTTGCTAATGTTAGCTAATGTTGAATAGGGTGCGCAAACTTCACAACACCCCAAAAAGTTGAGTACACATCCACGACTGGGTTACTTTTGTTTTACTTGAACACGCAACGAACTACTTATGACGTAAAATGAAATCCGTGAAAGTTTGTAAAATTTCCCAGATGTGTCTTTTCTACGAAACAGCCAGATTCAATTCGCCAGATTTTTCAATGGAGTGCGTGACGTTATCTTCCCGAGCTACATCCAACAGTGAACAACACGTAACGAGGCATCTGCTCCCCGACTTTGACGTTTTACTTACCGACCTCACCACGCTGTCTGTACGTAATGTCGGGTAACCCCACCACACCGTCTGGCTATTTCACCTAGCCTTTGTCGTCGCGAAACAGTAATTCACCACAGTATCAAGATTTGAGTTGTAAAAAAAAAAAGTAACGTCAAACTCTCTCCATTCTTTCTTCTTCTTTGAAAGACTTCAGTGCAAACTGTGGGATGGGAGGTATAACACCGCCCCCCACAGGCTGTAATACACATTACCAGCCGTTTTCTTCTTCGGGGTTTATTGGCGGTTGGCAAGCAACGAATTGGGACATGGCCGCTGACAACCAGTATGAAGTGTGGCTCAGGATGTCTCCATTAATAAAATAAACGATTTAACTGAATTACATTTTTTTAAACGGGCTCATAAGACGTTATAACACACACGAAGAAGACTACAGTTCAAGTTTCCTGGGAACCGCCCTACTCTGCCTCTGATTGGCTACTACTCGTTTTTGTTGGTTGGATTGGTCAGATTTAGCCATAAAGCGTGAGGTTGGTTAAGATGAGCCAATCAGAGTCGGAGTTGGGCGGGTCATCTTTCACCAGTCTAAAAAATACCTCCCATTTCAGTTCGGCGAGCTTTCATAATGCGACTCCAAGGTGGTTTCGAAGATGCTGAGCGCCTGCTGACACCCTTCATTGTTGTTCACGGCTAACGTCACAGTAAGTTGGGTGGCGATAGTACTGTGTTATGGAAGACACAGCTCTCTGTCATCTAGTTAATTCACTTGTATCTACGCTGCTAGCTAACGTTAGCACATTGAAACTATGGTGTAAGTTAGCTAGCTAACAGCTTAAAGTGATTGGAACACCTGATTTCAACTATTCGGATGGGTGAGTAAACACTTTTGGCCATATAGTGTACGTGACTTAATGAAGTGGTCCATAAACTGCTGTCAATATAAAACCGAAGTGTAAAACCGAATCAAGCACCGTGATAATCTAACCTGTATATAACACACATGCTATGTGGTGTGCTCTGTATGAGAGTTAATTCTCTTTTTTCCCTTGTGGTTGATGTTCTCTAGCACTTTTCATTGTATTTCACCAACAGTATTTTGACCAAAGAGGAGGGAATGCTGCCTTTAGTTGGAGCTGAGTTGACGCCGGTTCAGCTCTATCGACACCTCCTTAGATGCTGCAGGCAGTTACCAACCACAGCAATGCAGCAGCATTACCGGCATGCCATAAGACAGGTAACCTCATCATCTGCACTGATTCATCGATGAGCTAAAATGTTTAAGCTAAAGCTCATCAGAGTCATCGCTGAGACCTGGGAACACATCACTACAGCAAGTCTGCACAACTACATAAGTACAGTACAACAAAATTGAACCGGGAAATTGGTCCGAAACTGTCAGATCACTGATGGTTGCTTACATGAAACAGGCAATCATTTTAATGTACCCGTTAGTTTTCCAAAAACATTTTTGGTCATAATGCCAGAATTCATAAGCAGACATGGATGTTAACTTGACCGGTATGTGCATACATTATAATAATAATAATAATAATTATTATAGTCTATTAATGATACATTTATCAACACCATAACAACCAAGAACAATACATCCTTCACCAATCCATGTGTCATCATTAAACCTGTTCAGTGTGGCTTTCCCATCATGGACAGATTAAGCACTTCCCCATTGTGAGCGTTAAAAGCAAACTCTTCATTACCCTGATCATTTGCTGACGGTTTCCAGGGTTACACCAGTCACTCGGATGAAGACGACCAAGAGAGGATACGAATGATAATCCAAAGAGCTATTGCAGACGCAGACTGGATTCTTGACAAAGTGAGGATGAAGGCCGTTTTAATTTGTAGTTGATGTGAGGATAAATGCACACTGTCATTTTAACGTCTCTCTTTGATCTGCAGTATACCAAGAAGAAGTGAAGTCCATAAACCACAACGTATTTCATTGACCTAAGTCGTAGTGGTGGATGTTTCCATGTCTTGGGCCTGAGTGATCATTGTGTAATTTGTTCTCATTAATGTACGGAGGTGAACTTCGTGGGTGAACAGATGGACTACTTCAGGACAACTAATTTCACCGTCTATCAAATGTGTAAATACTGTAATCAGATTGAAATGAGTTGACTTTATGCAGTATTTCTTTTTCAATAAACTAATCCTCAACAATTCTAGCAGACGGTGTATTCTTAAACTCAAGAGTGGAGTGTCAAAGTCACTTTTTTAGAGGCAATCCTTCAGTTTTTGTGAGCAACAAGAGGATTTATTGAGGGTTAAGAAAAGTAGTTTTTTGTCATTGGGATTGTCTGATGTACTTTTATGTTTAATTCTGGTCTTTCTAAATGGTATTCTGATATAGGCTACACATCTTCCCTGCCCTACTACATAGAATTGATTCATATTGCACTTGGAATGCAATGTAAAGCTTGTGTGCTGGAGGGAATCAGTCAATGAGTTAGATGCAGATGATATAATGTTAAAGTGGTTTTAATGTTGAGTTTAAAAGAGGAGAGTAACTGATTCAGCAGGTTTGCTTGGAACGGAATGATTCAACACAGAACATGAACAAATAAACATCTACCAAAGAAGAAAACTCAAAAGAGAAATGCTGCTGAAGCGTAATCATGTGTAAGCTGTAAAACTACTTGGTGTGTAAAGGCTAGCTACTCTCTCATCAACCTACAGTGTGTGTGCATGCTGGCCACCCAACGGTGTGGAAGTATATGAATGTGAGGTCATTTTATGAAAACAAACAGCAGAATGTTAAAATGTGCTCACCCACCTCTAATATCTTAACAGTATTCATTTAAGCATAACAATTTGTCATCTAAATGAATACATGAACGACACCAACACAAATAACACACACACACAAAAAAACAATTTGTTCCTCATGTACTGTACCCATTGATTGGCTGTACCAGAATAACCAGATGATCAAATCAGGATTAACTTCAATCTTTTAAAACCTTGATATATTTACATGCACATGCAGTATTTAAATTCATAAAAAAAGTAATAAAACTAGATAGAGTCATTCTTCAGTATAAATAGTATAAATAGTGTTCCTTCGTATAAATGGCTCCGTCTTCTTTAATGTGGGTCTGAGATGCTGCCGTTGACACGTTTGGAGTGAACAGAACGCTCCATATGTATTCAAGCTTACAACATTGTTGGAAACAACATGGAAGGGAAGCGGAGATGTTTGAGGATGTCGGAACTTTGGGATTGCTTCCGAAAACAGTTGCAGCAGAGTAGTTCTCTGAAACGGGCATCGGCCAGAGAAGAACAGGGCAGGCACTATGGAGGCTTCGGTCTCATCTTCACTTCTGCAGAATAAACTGGTCGATGAACTCGTTCTGCTCTGACTCCACTTTAGATAAGGCTTCATACTCGATACGATTTCTGAAAGAAGGAAACGTAACAGAAATATAACCTAATTAACTCAACAAATCAAAAAACAACAGGCCCTTACTTGACACATGAAATGTTATCAGAAAGACGTACCAACACATCTTAATGCGATAGGCTCAAGCCCCTTCTTGACCCCCCCACCCATCATGTTCTAAATGCACCCTTCTGAGTGCTGAATTTAAAGTCCACCCACTCACTCACTGGTTACCTCTCCAGTTGCATCTTCTTCTCAGCTATGAGAGCCTGAAGCTGCTGCTGCTGAGCCTCTCGTTGCTTTGCCACCGACTTCAGCAAGTTTCTGGCTCCAATTGCCTGAAGTAGAATAACACAAGATTATTATTAAGAAGATGTTGCTCTCGTGATCAGTCACCATGTACACAGCTTACTGGAGCTGTGAGATCTTCTCCATAGCTACATGAATGGAATTCATTAAGCATGTTATTCATTTATTTTTTCTTAATTTCCTGTTTGTTTGTTTGTTTGTTTGTTTGTTTTTGTCAGGTTTATTTACTTATTTGTTATTTTTGTATTATTTATTAATTTAAATTCTGAATTAATTTATAGTTTGGATACTAAAATATACATTTTTTTGTTCAAATTAAATTAATATGCAAGAAACTATAATATATATCTGATCCAAATACATGAGAAAATTGTTGTTAAGGAAAGTTAAAAAAACAACCAAAAAAACTATCTAATGATAAAGAATTCACTTAAAACATAAAATAAAATATACGTATGACAGAGGATATGGATTATGGAGAAGGGGTGGGATTAAATAAGTGTATACTTCTTATATATATATATATATATATATACAGTATATGTATCTGATATATATGTGTGTGTATGTATGCGAGTATGTGCGAGGCATTCTGCTGAGAAACCATGATCGGGAAAATCAATTTAGCCTATTATTGTTATAATAATAATAATTTAGTACATTAATGGGAAAACAAGCAAAATATTGTCTTGAGATTGGCAAAGGCGCAGCCGTCTTCCCCAGTATGAAAAGCAGCTTCAAATGCCAAGTTTACCTTCATCTTTTCTGTCTCCGCTTCTTTTGCCAATTCATCCACCTGTTCAATCAAACCCCCTACTATTTTCTGAAACTGGCCAATTTCTGCAAAAGAGAAAAGACATTAGTACATCCTGTCACACCTGTTGATAGACACAGCCTAATGGATTTGACATAATATTCAGTGCTTACTGTCCACAAATTCTTTACACTCTTCCTTGAGCTCTGAGGTTTTCTGGCTGACATCAGGCTCCAGCACCCTCAGCTTGTTGAGTTCATCAAAATAAAAGCCCGCCTCGGCTAATGGGTCTTTAGCCATGGCCACAGTGCCTGTCACAAAGGATACATCAAGGATGAGGGAACAAGAACGTGACAAAATATAACTATAAATATTTAAATATAGATTTGCATGCTTTCCAGTGAGAAGTCCTCTATTAAAATATGCTCAAAAGTTTAGAGTCATGTTTATGTTGTAATATTCTTCTTTCTTTCAATAATGGCTATTTCAACAGAGATACAATAATAATTGTTCAAACTTCCACTTATTCCATGTCCCACCGTGTTGCATGACGGGAGTGTAACTGTTGGAACCATTCTTCCCACACACAGGCTTACTATCCGACCACCACAGAGACAACATGTAGTTTGCTGACAGCATGTATTTACCTACAGCCAACTGGATGCCAGTAAGGTGTTAACGTCATTGAACTCCGACCTTCGATGAGAGTTCACGACGTGGCGAGACGAGCAAGGGCTTTTAGCACGCAACTTTATTCACTAAAATATTAGCTCGAACTAGATAACGATTCTTCGCTATTACGTTCGATTCCAACCAAATGTAAAGTAGCCTGGTTGGAATCTGTCTTTCACCCCTACATTAGCTTAACATATGGCATGTGTGTTACGATTAGTTTGAATTATCCTAACGTTCGTTTAACAAAAGTACGTGTATCTCTCAAAACGGGGGGGAAGGAGTATCAAATGGCTAAAACGGATCACACACGTTGAGGTTTTTCCGGTGTGGAAAATCCCTGTCTATGCTGTCGTTAACCTAATCAAACCTAAAATGTAATATAATTGTCTCAGCTAGTTAGCTAAAGCTACATTTCGCTAGCCTGCTCAACAAAGCTCATAAGACAATGAAACACTCACTAAGTTACACTCGTTGGGGCTAATTAAGGTCCCTGCCTAGCTAACGTTATAATCAACCTTATGTAGTTGCGTTAGGGACATTATATTTTTACCTTTTTAAACCGCTATCACCGGTAACGCGGATGGCTCTGTGTTGTGGATGTGGCATAAGCATAGCAAGTAAACGCAGACTCCTCCTCCTCCCGCTGCCAGGGCAACCAAATGCTGCTGCCTGGGAAAACGGAAGTAGATTCCTTACCGTAATATAGGCAATATAAGGACTTCATAAACTGATAAAGACAACAGTCTTTGCTGATATCGAATAAATATGGCATTAAAGAATAAAAGTCCCATAAAATAAATAAATGTGTCATTATGAAATGAAAGTCTCATGGAATAAATAGCCTACATTTGGCGTTAAGAAAACGGTCTAATTTGCATATTTAAACATAACATGAATACAACTGGGGAAGATTAATCGTAATATCTTTTTATTTAAGGAATAATATCTTACTCTATTAACATGTAGTGTCTCACCTTCATTTTTTTCTTCTTTTTTTGCAATTTAGGGCAGACAGACATAAAAACATGACCTCCGCCTCTTTCCTGTCAGATGTTTTGGTGAAGAATGGTGCCACCTGTAAAAGGATATGCTTTCCTCTCTCCTACAGCCTCTTTTGACGGACAGCAGGTGGCGCAGTAGACTTATCTTCTTGTTTCTGTTGCTCAGCCTCCTTGAAACATTCAGGGTGTGTTGTCTTGGCACAAATATGACATATTTCAAGAACTGAAACCGTTTGGAAGTCGATCCACCCATGTTTTTTACTGTATTGATTTTTAAATGAATAAATACAAAATAAATAGGCCTAGATATAAGCATAAATATAAAACAATATTGTTATAATTTGCCATTACAGGATGGAAACATATAGTGGCCATTTTAACAGAGTCCAGTTTTAAACTTGCTGTAATTGGAACCTATGGTGAAAGATGTTGTTTTTTTTAGTCCTGAGCCTTTTATCCAAGGGAATGAGAGTAAGACATCTGTGTGTCTATCTAGAATGAAAACAATAAAATTCTGGTTGAATTTTGACTGACTGCTCCAAGAGAACAATCATTCTTTCAATCACGAAGACCATATCATAATTTTGCATTTATGTTGCAGATAATAATTACATTTTGATTTGGGATGAGTCAATGATTCATCATTCTAATCCCAAACTAATGTGCTTTCTCGTCTTGCAGGTCTCCCTGGACCATGGTGGTACCTGACTGCACCCACACTGGTGTTGTTTGACTCTTACTGCTAGGGTTTTTAAGGTGGCTGACTATTGATTAAAGAAATTTAAAAAATCTGCATCTCTACTGTTACTAACTCGACTCCACCTGGATTATTCCCGTGCACGGAATAATCCCTTTGTGCACCTGCACTGTGCAGGAAGGAACAAAGAGAGACAAAGAAAGACAAACAGATTTAAACATTGCACACTCTAAGCCATCACTGTGTAACGGTGTTAAGAAGTAGTGTGATTCCACTTGCCATAAAAACTCATCACACAACACAGAAACTTGTTTGTCCTATAGAAAATAAACGCAGCACCCCTGTGGATTAGGGTCGTGCACCCCAGAGGTAGCAGCAGTCGGACCTCGCTGTCTCCGTGGTAGGTGCATGAGCAATGTGCTCCGCCATTTTTTTTTTTATATGTATTACTTTAACTTTAATACTAAGGGGCGCTTTAAGTTGTATTTTTTTTTTCAGCATATAGCTCCCGAAGGCTCAAGCATGTCCTTGGTCATGAAAAGTTGACGGTGTTTTTCTTTTTGTTTGCGAAATGGCTAGTGCTACACATGTTAGCTAACCAGCACTTTCTTTTCATTTTAACATTTTGCAGATGTATATGTGTGTGTGAGAGGAACAGGGACTGACGGCCAGTGTTGTGGCATTTTTGTAGCAGAAACAGCGCCACATAAAGGCCTGGAATATGTACTACAGCGCGCTGAGTCGTTTTCAGTGGATTCGTCTGGATGCGCCTTGCTTCGTGTGTGCGGCCTCTCATTTAGGAGGAGGCGGGGATCGAACCAGCAATCTTGCGTTACAAGCCAATCCGCTCTACCTCCTGAGCTAATGCCCCACAACATTACAACATTACCTTTATCACGTTTAATACGTTAGTTCATGTTCAATGGACAATTAAAAATGTTCTCTTTTTCAACCAATACATTCTTGTCTGAGAAGGCTAAGAATTAAGGATTTGAGATCATGTACCTTTGCTTGAGAACATTAAAACATAATGATGTGAAAATAAAGCAAGTAGAAACAGTGGATCAGCTTTCATTGATTACATCCGTTGTTTGTAATCACTTCCATGATAGTTGTTCCAACTTTTCATTCAACACGTTAAACTGAATATATTATTACTGTTGAAACCAGTGAGTAAAAAGCAGACATTTATTGTTTTGTCTTGTTACTCAAACTGAACAAATCTGTCCAATGATTAACACTTCCTAACAGAACTTAAAAGCAGACTTTTACACATGATGCGTATTTTAGACATGTTGAGGCCGTACATTACAAAGCTGAAGAGAGGTTGGCATGTAAGAAAATACAATGATAAAAATATTCGCAACATATTGGGGACACTGTTCATATCAAACCTGCTCTGTAATATTTCAAAGCAAACCCCAAAAGAAAAGTTCAAGAGGGAGGCGATGTGAGGTGTGCAGGTACTGACAGCTTTCTGTCTGGTCTGTTTAGAACCAGAAAAACACATTTTAAAGATCATAATGTAAGTGTAAACAATTACACATACTGGAACACAGACTGTGTGTAAAAAAGCGATGAGTTCATATGTATTATTTACTGTGGTGTCATCGCAAGCCAGCTTTATGATGGAATAGTTGTCACAGTACACTTTGTTAATGACGCTCCCACACAACTGTAAGGAGGCACTCAAGGATGTTGTGACAAAAACAGCAACAAAAGGAGGAAACCATATCAAAGCAATAAGCATGCCAGTCCTGTTAAATGTCATACGTGTGTTATATTGTAGAGGATAACAGATAGCAAGATATCTGTCATAAGACATGACGGCTAAATTAGTAAATTCTACACTACCATAACTATAAACACAGAAAATCTGCAGGAAACAAAATGGAGCTGACACAGTGTGAATGTCAGAGAGGATCTGAACCAGAAGGAATGGAAACAACCCTGTACTCCCATACAGTTCATTTACAAACAGGCTGCACAGGAAAAGGTACATCGGTTCATGTAAGCTTCTGTTCATACAGATAACAACAATGAGCAACACATTGGAGCAAACTATTAACACATATAAAGACACGACCACCATGAAACACAGATATTTTAAAGCACCAGTGTCAAAGTAGGCACCAAGTATTAAATATGTAACATATGAAGAGTTCATCATGATTCTCTTTTTGGTTCAAAATATCGTAACACTTTGCACAGGAAACAATTCATAGAATACTTTTGTAAACCTTTCTTTGTTACATCTCGTTTCACAAAGTGCAAAACATCTCAAACTCACCTGCTCTTATTTAAGGTCCACAGAAGTGAATAACACCGTGAGTACTTTGTTACTGAAGTGTAACTGCTTTCTTTCTCTTAAATATGTCAGGTGACGTCAACAGCAGCAGACTAATGATCAGCATCAAAGTAATCAATGTTAGGGACTGTTGGTTATTTATTTTAAGACCTGCCGGAGGGATTTTCGGACTTCTGATGACTTGATGCATAAATCCCAGACGATCTAATTTATTTTAACATGACTCTGCAATCGACATGGCGGAATTATTATGACCCCCCCAAAAGGTGTTATTTTAAAAAGTGGGTGGTATCCACCGCTTATCCTGTATTCAGGGTCATGGGGGGAGGGGGGGGGGGGGGTGGCTGGAGCCGATCCCAGCTGTCATCGGGCAAAGGCAGGGTTCACCCTTGACAGGTCGCCAGTCCATCACAGGGCCGACATGTAGAGACAAACAACCATTCACGCTCACATTCACACCTACGGGCAATTTAGAGTCATCAATGAACCTATCCCCATCCTGTATAACTTTGGACTGTGGGAGGAAGCCGGAGTACCCGGGACCCTCTTGCTGTGAGGCGAGAGTGCTACCCACTACACCACCGTGCAGCCCTATGGGGTGGTATATTGTGGCTTATTGTGCACATACATTTGCATATGCACATGTTCATGGTCTCTGTCTGAAAAATATAATTAGAACTACTAGAATGTTTCTTCAATACATTTCTGATATTTTCTTCTTGATTTATTAAATTTTGATTCATCAACCACCTTGCGCGCCTTGCACAGGCACGGCGCGCGGTCAATCTAGCGAAGTGTGAGTTTGCCGGAGCGACCGTGACCTACCTTAGCGGGGCATGGGCAAGTTTGTGTGCTATTACGGCTATTTTTGTTTAAACTTTACAACCGTAGTCTCAACATTAACCAATTCATCCATTCACTTGGATTCCAGGTTACGCCATGGTGTAAAGTAGCCTAGTGGGTAGGACTATCTCCCTCTCCGTCTCTCTCCGTCGGTTTGCCCGTGGGTTTCACACAGGAGTCTATCGCCATCTCTGCATCCCCTTAACTCTGCCATTGCCGCAGGGAATCTGATCTGCCTGTAGCATTAGTTGTCTCTCCCCCAAGCTAATCGTGACTACGGCCTTGCGCTTCAATTTAATGTCTCCTAATCAGTGACTACGAGCATTGGCCCTGTTGGCTGTATGGCTTAGTCCAGCTCGCCTGTTTATTGTGGTCACGCTGCTGTCTCGTCCATAGTTGATATTACAGTCCTATTTTCCATCCTAGCTCACTCCTCACTGTTTGCTTTAGTGTAGCCTACCACTTCCCTTCCGCGTCACGGTAGGTGTGACATGTTTGTTTGTTTGTCTGTTTTTGGTAGCTAGTCACCTGATGGTGGTCTTGTGAACTTCACCTTGGAGTGTATTATGAGAAAGCTGGTAGTGGTTTGCTGTGACAGTGGTGTGACACCTTTCTGCAGTGAGAGTGCACGTGTGGACACCTTCCCCAGATAGCCATGGAGTTAGCTAGTGGATGGATGGATGGATAAATCTAACTGGATATGACTGTTTAGTAAATTACCTGTGGTGACTACCTAAAAACAAAAACGTATTTGTCACCTGATGGTGGCCTGAGGACAAACTTGACACAAGTTCAGAGGAAAAAAGAAAAGAAAAAATACAGTTGTGCAAGGTTGGTCTCATTGGGTGATGTTCCCATTTATTTCAACAAAGAAGGTTATTAACAAACAGAAAAGGTCCTGGCTTTCCTCTGGCTGTCGGTAAGAACTGTGTGAACCCACCACATCCAACTCAAACTAATCACCACTCTTTTCAGGCAGCTGGGCCGCTGCTGGGTGTAAACAAATTAAAGAAAAAGGTACTGCACCGTTGTGGCCAAAATAAAACTTGCACGAGGCACGAACTAAAAAGGTGGTTCCTACATTACCTTTATCACGTTTAATACATTAAATTCATGTTCAACCGACTCTCTTCTCTTTTTCAACAAATACATTCTTGTCTGAGAAGGCTAAGAATTAAGGATTTGAGATCATGTACCTTTGCTTGAGAACATTCAAATATAATGATGTGAAAATAAAGCAAGTAAAAACAAAAGTAGATCAGCTTTCATTGATTACATCCGTTGTTTGTAATCACTTCCATGATAGTTGTTCCAACTTTTCATTCAACACGTTAAACTGAATATATTATTACTGTTGAAACCAGTGAGTAAAAAGCAGACATTTATTGTTTTCTCTTGTTACTCAAACTGAACAAATCTGTCCAATGATTAACACTTCCTAACAGAACCTAAAAGCAGACTTTTACACATGATGCGTATTTTAGACATGTTGAGGCCATACATTACTGGGCTGAAGAGAGGTTGGCATGTAAGAAAATACAATGATAAAAATATTCGCAACATATTGGGGACACTGTTCATATCAAACCTGCTCTGTAATATTTCAAAGCAAACCCCAAAAGAAAAGTTCAAGAGGGAGGCGATGTGAGGTGTGCAGGTACTGACAGCTTTCTGTCTGGTCTGTTTAGAACCAGAAAAACACATTTTAAAGATCTTAATGTAAGTGTAAATAATTACACATACTGGAACACAGACTGTGTGTAAAATAGCGATGAGTTCATATATATTATTTACTGTGGTGTCATCGCAAGCCAGCTTTATGATAGAATAGTTGTCACAGTACACTTTGTTAATGATGCTCCCACACAACTGTAAGGAGGCACTCGAGGATGTTGTGACAAAAACAGCAACAAAAGGAGGAAACCATATCAAAGCAATAAGCATGCCAGTCCTGTTAAATGTCATACGTGTGTTATATTGTAGAGGATAACAGATAGCAAGATATCTATCATAAGACATGACGGCTAAATTAGTAAATTCTACACTACCATAACTATAAACACAGAAAATCTGCAGGAAACAAAATGGAGCTGACACAGTGTGAATGTCAGAGAGGATCTGAACCAGAAGGAATGGAAACAACCCTGTACTCCCATACAGTTCATTTACAAACAGGCTGCACAGGAAAAGGTACATCGGTTCATGTAAGCTTCTGTTCATTAAGATAACAACAATGAGCAACACATTGGAGCAAACTATAAACACGTATAACGACATGACAATTATGAAACACAAGTATTTTAAAGCACCAGTGTCCAAGTAGGCACCAAGTATGAAATATGAAACATATGAAGAGTTCATCATGATTCACTTTTTGGTTCAAAATATCGTAACACTTTGCACAGGAAACAATTCATAGAATACTTACGTAAACCTTTCTTTGTTACAACTCGTTTAAATGTTATTTTTGAAAATGATAATTTTCAAAATGCAAAAAAAAGTCAACAAATCAAACATCTCAAACTCACCTGCTCTTATTTAAGGTCCACAAAAGAAGAACACTGAGTACTTTGTTACTGAAGTGTAACGGCTTTCTCTCTTTTAAATATGTCAGGTGACGTCAACAGCAGCAGACTAATGATCAGCATCAAAGTAATCAATGTAAGGGACTGTTGGTTATTTATTTTAAGACCCGCCGGAGGGATTTTTGGACCTCTGATCACTTGATGCATAAACCTCCGGCGATCTAATTTATTTTAACATGACTCTGCAATCGACATGGCGGAATTATTATGACCCCTCCAAAAGGTGTTATTTTAAAAAGTGGGTGGTATATTGTGGCTTATTGTGCACAAACATTTGAATATGCACATGTTCATGGTCTCTTAATGACAAGGAATTATAATTACAACTACTAGAATGTTTCTTCAATACATTTCTCAGATTACTTGCACAGGCACGGCTCACGGTCAATATAGCAAAGTGTGAGTTTGCCAGAGCGACCGTGACGTACCTGGGCAAGGTAGCGGGGCAGGCGCAAGTTTGTGTGCTTTTACCGCTTTTTTTGTTGAAACTTTGCGACCGTAGTCTCAACATTAACCAATTAATTAATTCACTTGGATTCCAGGTTACGCCATGGTGTAAAGTAGCCTAGTGGGTAGGACTATCTCCCTCTCCGTCTCTCTCCGTCGGTTTGCCCCTGGGTTTCACACAGGAGTCTATCGCCATCTCTGCATCCCCCTAACTCTGCCTTTGCCGCAGGGAATCTGATCTGGTTGTAGCATTAGTTGTCTCTCCCCCGAGCTAATCGTGACTACGGCCTTGCGCTTCTGTTTAGTGTCTCCTAATCAGTGAGTACGAGCATTGGCCCTGTTGGTAGATGGCTTAGTCCAGCTCGCCTGTTTAGTCACGCTGCTGTCTCATCCATAGTTGATAGTATAGTCCTATTTTCCATCCTAGCTCACTTCTCACTGTTTGCTTTAGTGTAGCCTACCCCTGCCCTTCCGCGTCACGGTGTCTCGGAACAGAACCCAAGGCTCAAGTGCAGGCAAAGAGACAGGCCAGAGCAGTTTCAAAACAAGATATTTATTTAAGTCCAAAAATGCAAAGCAGACACAGGTCAAGGGGGAACTAAGGGGGGCAGCTAATAATTAACTAAAGGCGCAGTCTGCAAAAACGCGAGACAGGTGAACACAGCAAAACAGGAACTAAGGCGGCAAACAATTAACGAAAAGCGCTGTCGGCAAAAGCACGCGACAGGTACGGGAATTTACTATTACCAGACTAGACGAAAGAGAGAGCGTGAGCCGGACAGACTTAGGTTACTGGCTGGAGGGGAAGAGGCAGGTGGCGGTGGCGGTGGTGTGGCGCGGCCAGGTGGAGATCGGCGGAAGCCACTGAAGAGCTGGCGGGTCTGAGGGCACGGGCGGGAGAGGAAATGATTTTCGAGTTACGGTCCGGCGTCGGGTCGTGGAAGGCGTCTGGCTTTATGGCGGCAGGTGAATGAATTAGCTCGCTCCCCTCCCCACCGCACGGATCAATCCGCTGATTGCGAAGTGGCTGCACCTGTCTGCCTGGAGCCCGCATCACACCGCTGCCTGCTAGAGAGAGAGGGAGAGGAAGAGCGGAGGAGGAAAAAGAGAAGGGAAAGAGGCTGCCACTATCTAGTCCGAGAAGTGGAGGGCGTGACAGTACCCCCCCCCTACGTGCACCTCCAGGTGCACGAAGGCGTTTCTCTGGGTGACGGCGGTAGAGGTTGCTGATCAGTGTGTGGTCCCGGATCTGGCAATGGGGGACCCAGCTGCGCTCCTCCGGGCCATACCCCTCCCAGTCGACCAAGAACTGGACCCCTCGACCTCGGCCCATCATCCACCATCCTGGGCGGTGGAGGGGGACGGACTGGGGGGGCCAGAGGACTCTCCCGTACCAGCTTTAGCTGTGAGACATGGAAAGTGGGATGAATCTTCATGGCCGGGGGCCGAAGTGGAAGATCCCTGGCCCGGAGCCAAACCTTCTGGCCCGGGGCGTAGACAGGAGCAGGGGAATGGCGACAATTGGCCTGTTGCTCCATCCTCAACGAAGCCCGGCGAAGGGCGACCCGAACCTTCCTCCAAGTCCATTCGCACCTCCTGACGAAGCCTTGGACCGAGGGTATGAAGATCTCCTCCTCAGAGGCAGGAAACAAGGGCGGCTGGTACCCCAGGGCGCACTGGAAGGGAGACAGTCCAGAGGAAGAGTTAGACAGAGAATTGTGTTCATACTCAACCCAGGGGAGTTGGCTGCTTCAGGTTGTCGGGTGTCCCGAGACCACACAGCGTAGGAAGGCCTCCAGCGACTGATTGGCCCGCTCCGTCTGGCCGTTGGATTGGGGTTGGTAACCGGACGTGAGGCTGACCGAGTGACCGTGGCCCCCAGAGCCTTACAAAAGGCCTTCCACACCTCAGATGTGAACTGGGGACCACGGTCAGAGACTGAATCCTGAAGACCTGAGAGACCAGAAGATCCGCAGTCTCACTGGCAGTGGGTAATTTAGGCAGGGGAAGAAAATGGGCAGACTTGGAGAACCGGTCAACGACGGTTAGTATGGCAGTGTTTCCTTGGGAAGGGGGGAGGCCAGTGACAAAATCCACTGCAATGTGAGACCAGGGTCTTCTGGGAATGGGGAGTGGGCACAGGAGTCCAGAGCTGGGCCGATTAGACGTCTTGTTGCGGACACAGACAGAACAGGCCAGGGTGAACTCACGGGTGTCGGTCTCCATGGTGGGCCACCAGAACCGTTGCTGGAGGATCTCCAGGGTGCGAGCAGATCCCGGATAGCAGGCATATTAATGGCGGGCCCACACCGGACCGAAAATCGGCGTCTTTGACAGAGTCGGCGTCCGTGACATGAGTCTGCTTGATGTGGTCGCTCGAATCGGCCCACGTCGGCGTTCATTTCAGCCAATTCAAATGTGTAATCCGCCATTCGAGTCGGTCACTCTTTTACCATTCTGATTGGTGGAGATCAGAAGCTTGACTAGCGAATCAGTGAAGCCCGGAAGTGACGATGGTAAACATACCAGATAACCAGTGGAATCGAAGAAGGTGGTCTAGAGAGGACCGCCTACTTCCGGTTTTCATGTTTTTTGGCCCACAATACAGATTAGCGCCGCCTGTTGTTTTGGAGACATTACAACTCGCGCAAGCGCAGAACGTATGGCGTCGGCTGTAGTTCCGTAGATGTGAACCGCCCATGTCGTTGTTCGAGTCGGCCATGTTAAGTAGCGCGACTTCATTTACCGACGCGAATCGGGCAGCTGGTCCGGTGTGGACCCGCCTTTAGAGGTATGACCCCACTGGAGGACCTGTGAGCGGACCGACTCAGGAACAAACAGGCGGTTTGGGGGGCCGCCTCCTGGGTCAGGTTGCTGCTCCTGCGCCTGGAGTACCTGGGCCTCAACCTCCCAAGTGAGGGAGGCAACAATGCGGGTCTGGGGTAAGATAGGTTCAGGGTCTGGTGGGGATCCTTCTCCAGAGAACTGATGGGACAGGGCGTAAGGCTTTGTGTTCCTGGATCCGGGGCTATAGGTGATGGTGAAACTGAAGCGGCAGAAGAAGAGGGACCAGCGGGCCTGGTGGGAGTTCAACCTCCTGGCTGATCTGATGTACTCCAAGTTCTTGTGGTCTGTCCATACAATGAAAGGCTGCAAGGAACCCTCCAACAGATGCCGCCATAACTCCAGAGCTAGTTTGACTGCCAACAGCTCACGATCTCTGACATCATAGTTCCTCTCGGCGGGGGTTAGACGGCGTGAGAAGAAGGCACGGGTGTAGTTTTTGGTCCACTGCGGCCCGCTGGGACAGGACAGCCCCTACCCCGGTGTCCGAGGCATCCACCTCCACGATGTTTTGTCTCTCGGGATCTGGCTGAATCAGGATTGGTGCTGAAACGAAGCGTTGCTTTAGGTCAGAGAAGGCTTGGTCGGCTTCCGGGGTCCAGGCGAAGACCCTGGCGGTGGAGGTGAGGGCGGTCAGAGGGGCTGCCACAGAACTGTAGTTCCAGATGAAACGGCGGTAGAAGTTGGCTAAACCAAGGAAACGTTGAAGCTGTTTCCTGTCTCCGGGACGGGGCGTCACTGCCTCCACCTTTAACGGGTCCATCTGGACCTCCCCGGACAGGATGATGTATCCCAGGAAGGCCACGGTGGAAGAATGGAACTCGCAGTTCTCGGCTTTGACGAAGAGGCGGTTCTGGAGGAGCCGTTCGAGCACCTGGCGGACGTGGCAGATATGTTCCTCGAGGGTTTGGGAGTAGATCAAGATGTCTTCCAGGTAAACAAAGACAAACCGGTTGAGCATGTCTCTTAAGACCTCATTGATGAGGTCTGGAAGACCGCAGGAGCATTAGTGAGGCCGAAGGGCATGACCAGGTACTCAAAGTGTTCCAGGGGGGTGTTGAAGGCGGTCTTCCACTCATCGCCCTCTCGGATTCGGATGAGGTGGTAGGCATTTCTAAGGTCCAGTTTGGAGAAGATGGAGGCTCCATGCAGCGGAGTGAAGGCAGAGTTGATTTAGGGAAGGGGGTAGGTATTTTTAACAGTAATGTCATTGTGGCCCTGGAAGTCTATGCAGGGACGGAGGGACTTGTCCTTCTTGGAGACAAAGAAGAATCCCCCGCCGACGGGGGGCGAAGAGGGGCGGATGATGCCAGAGAGTCTCGGATGTAGGACTCCATAGCAGCTTGTTCGGGTCTTGACAG
This sequence comes from Chelidonichthys spinosus, assembly GCA_029853015.1. Lineage (NCBI taxonomy): Eukaryota > Metazoa > Chordata > Actinopteri > Perciformes > Triglidae > Chelidonichthys > Chelidonichthys spinosus. Next base: position 7,355,525 of record CM056828.1, on the reverse strand, counting down.
GTTGACAGGGCGGACGTAGTCAACGCTGGTGGCACTCCCGGCTCCAGGAACGGATCTCTCTCTGCTGCCAATCAATGTGAGGATTGTGGTCTTGGAGCCAAGGGAACCCGAGAACCAACGATGGTGTGGACTGGTCGATGAGGTGGAAAGCGATGGTCTCATGGTGGTTTCCCCCCACCACAAGGGAGCCCGGGACAGTCTTACGGCACACGATCTAACCACTGGGTGGTTAGTTCAGAGACCTGATTGAGCATGACATGATTGCTATTTACTAGGGAACGCAACAACTCGTCGTGTTGCGCTAACAACCTTTCCTGAGTAGCCATAATTTGTTGAAACGAGATGATGGGGGAGGCTGCCTCCGCGCCGGTCTCTTGGTCTGCTGAGCTAATTCTGGCCAGACCATACTGTCACGGAACAGAACCCAAGGCTCAAGTGCAGGCAGAGAGACAGGCCAGAGCAGTTTCAAAACAAGATATTTATTTAAGTCCAAAAATGCAAAGCAAACACAGGTCAAGGGGGAACTAAGGGGGGCAGCTGATAATTAACTAAAGGCGCAGTCTGCAAAAAACGCGAGACAGGTGAACACAGCAAAACAGGAACTAAGGCGGCAAACAATTAATGAAAAGTGCTGTCAGCAAAAGTGTGCGACAGGTACGGGAATCTACTACTAGGTAAACACAAGCAAAACGGGAACTAAGGAAGCAAACAATTAACGCAAAGCGCTGTCGGCAAAAGCGTGCGACAGGTACGGGAATTTACTATTACCAGACTAGACGAGAGAGAGAGCGTGAGCAGGACAGACTTAGGTTACTGGCTGGAGGGGAAGAGGCAGGTGGCGGTGGCGTGGCGCGGCCAGGTGGAGATCGGCGGAAGACACTGAAGAGCTGGCGGGTCCGAGAGCACGGGCGGGAGAGGAAATGATTTTCGAGTTACGGTCCGGCGTCGGGTCGTGGAAGGCGTCTGGCTTTATGGCGGCAGGTGAATGAATGAGCTTGCTCCCCTCCCCGCCGCACGGATCAATCCGCTGATTATGAAGTGGCTGCACCTGTCTGCCTCGAGCCCGCATCACACCACTAGAGAGAGAGGGAGAGGAAGAGAGGAGGAGGAAAAAGAGAAGGGAAAGAGGCTGCCACTATCTAGTCCTACAAGTGGAGGGCGTGACACATGGTAGGTGTGATTTGTTTGTTTGTTTGTTTGTCTGTTTCTGGTAGCTAGTCACCTGGTGGTGGTCTTGTGAACTTCACCTTCTCCTGTTGTTTAGATTATAATAATGCCCTGCTCTTTGGTCTTCCCAAAAAGAACATATACAATTTACAATTACTACAGAACTCAGCCTCACACATGCTGACGAGGACCAGAGGGCGGGAGCACATTACACCAGTTTTAAAATTGCTGCATTGGCTCCCACGTGCGCTTCAGGATCGATTTTAAGGTTCTTTCACTAGTTTTTAAATGTCTTAATGATCTTGGGCCTTCTTATTTATCTGCTACCCTTTTACCCTATCAACCCTCGCAGAACCTGAGGTCCTCCAGTGCTGGCCTTTTAACCCTACCACAGATAAGAACTAAAACTCACGGGGAGGCGGCATTCTGTTATTATGGCCCCGATTGTGGAACAGCCTGCCGGAGAACCTCAGGGCCGCAGAGAATGTTGATGTTTTGAAAAAGAGGCCCACCTTTTTAATCAGGCTTTTAACTGACTTGTTTTCTAATTCCTTTTATGCTTCTTACATTTAAAGGGATAGTTCGGAATTTTGGACATAAGACCTATTTTCCAAGTCAGCCGGTGTGTTCGAGACGTCTGGAAATGTTTTCAAGACATTTCATTCAGTTCTTCTTAGTTGCTGAGTTCGCTTGTGCTATGGCTAGCACAAGTCAATGGTTCTAGTTAGACAGGCATTAAAAACAGTCTTGCCCACTCCACAGTGCACCCGAGGCAAATCCATTAAAACACTAGACTGTCGATGTACATATCTGTATTGATAGAATAATATTTGAAACAAAACTAACCTCGCATCACATGAATCATCCATTTTTTGAGGAACTAGTTTCTCAGCAGCAGCGGAATTTTACTTTACTCCGTCGGACTCAAAACTTTGAGACGCGCCGCCCGAAATACTGCCGGTAAATAGGCAATCGAACCGGGCCAAACTGTCGGCACTTATACCCCCAAGGCTGTCTGAAAAGCCCTTGGAGCTCACTCAAACACCGGGCAGCCCATGGCCACGCAAACCCACAATTACGCACCGTGAACCCGGACCACTGCTCCGTCCGGAGAACCGTAAACCCTCGGACGCATTGCGGGGATTCCCTCCGGTAAATAGGCACATGAGCACCGTCGTTTAAACATTCTATCAACACATATGTACATCTGCCGTTACAATGGATTTGCCTCGGTAGCACTGTGGAGTGGGCAAGACTGTTTTTAATGCCTGTATAACTAGAACCATTGACTTGCGCTAGCCATAGCACAAGCGAACTCGGCAACTAGAAGAACTGAATGAAATGTCTTGAAAACTTCTCCAGACGTCTCGAACACACCGGCTGACTTGGAAAATAAGTCTTATGTTCAAAATTCCAAACTATCCCTTTAATTTTATTATTCATTTTTATATTATATTTTTCAGCTTATCCTGTTTTATTGTATTGTTTTATTTTTTATTGTTTTATTTATTGGGTCTATTTTATGCATTTTACTGTTTTTATTCCCTCCGATTTTAGCTTCTATACCTTTTCTCTTATTTTACTGTTTTAGCCCCTCGGTTTTCCAGTGTTTCCTCCTGGGAGCCTACCAACAACTCCCGGTGTGGGAGTTGTTTCTGGTCCACCGATGGGGCTGCTGTCCTATGGATGGCCTTGGCCCGGGTGTCTAGAGAGCTCTGCACCGTGGTGTGGAGCCTCCTGTCTGCCTAGGCTGGGGTTGTCCCTGTGGCGGCGCCCCCTGCAGTCACGGACCATGTTTCCTCTCGGTGTGCGCGGCCCCCAAAGGTAGCTTCTTCCTCCCCTCAGACCTCAGATCTCGGTGCCCAGCCGTTTCTCCTCAGCAACAGCTAGTGTATGTGTGTGTGTGTGTGGGTGTATGTATGTATGTTTGTGTGTGTGGGTGTGTATGTCTTTGAGTAGGACTATGTATGTGTATGAGTGTGTATGTCTTGGTATCTCTGTGTGTATATTTGTTGGGGTGGGAGGTTTGGGTTTTCATGGTGTTTCCTTGTTCCTCATTTTTCGTTTTGTTTTTATTTTAATTTTCTGTGAGGCACTTTGTGCTACTGTAATGCGGCGTTCACACCGGACGCGATAGACGCGAATAGAATCGCGTGAGACGCGTGTATCGCGCCGCTTGATCATTTTTGACTATTCGCTTCATTCGCGTCATTCGCTTCATTCGCGTCATTCGCTTCATTCGCTCATTTTTGAACCGGTGCTGCTCTAGCGGGGGAAACGAGGGCAGCGCCGGCGGGGAGCCGGCGGGTCACGTCGGCGGGCCCTCCTCCTCTGCCTCGGGGTATGCCAGAGTCCGTGAGCCTCCTCCAGGAGCCACGTCCCTCGCACCTCTCCCCAGGGAGAGTCGGGGCCACATTCGACTAGACCTCAGATCAGACGAGACAACCCGCTGAATTTAAGCATATTACTAAGCGGAGGAAAATAAACTATCTAGGATTCCCTCAGTAGCGGAGAGGGAAGAGCCCAGCGCCGAATCCGACGGGCGGGCGGACGTGGGAAATGTGGCGTACGGAAGACCGCTTCCCCTGTGACGCTCGGGGGCCTGAGTCCTTCTGATCGAGGCTCAGCCCATGGACGGGGTCCAGTCTTCCCGAGTAGGGTTGTTTGGGAATGAGCTCAAACATATCTTTGACATGTATTGTTACTTATCAGTTGATACAAACACAAATACTGATATAAGATAATGTCAGCTTATATATCCGCCTGGCTGATTTGAATCCACCAGGAATTAACAAACCAAATCCCCCCCAAAACCCAAAGAAATAAAGCTTCCTCAAGAGAAGACGACGCAAATGACTAAAAACAGCTAAAAACAGCTCATCTGTCTGGCGGCTTGAACTCGTCGCTGATTGGATGTCGCGGCGCGATGCCGCCTGAAAAGTTCAATATTTTCAACTTTATTCGCGTCGCTTCAGACACGCCATTCGCGTCATCGCGTCAGACGCTCCATTCGCTTCATTCGCGTCAGACGCTCCATTCGCGTCATTCGCGTCAGACGCGCCATTCGCGCCATTCGCGCCATTCGCGCCATTCGCGCCATTCGCGCCGCGTCTCATCGTGCCAGCCGCTCCATTCGCGCCGCCTCCGCCTGAATCGCGTGTCATTTACATTGATTTTCAATGTAGAGTCGCCGCTCAATTCGCGTCGATCGCGTTCGGTGTGGACGCCCCTTAAAAGTATGAAAAGTGCCATATAAATAAAGTTGATTGATTGATTGATTGATTGATTGATTGATTGATTATGAGAAAGCTGGTAGTAGTTTGCTGTGACACCTTTCTGCAGTGAGAGTGCACATGTGGACACCTTCCCCAGAAAGCCTTGGACTTGGCTGGTGGGTGGATGGATGGATAAATCTAACTGGATATGACTGTTTAGTAAATTACCTGTGGTGACTATCTAAAAACAAAAACGTATAAGTCACCTGATGGTGGCCTGAGGACGAACTTTACACGAGTTCAGAGGAAAAAAGAAAAGAAAAAATACAGTTGTGCAAGGTTGGTCTCTTTGGGTGATGTTCCCATTTATTTCAACAGAGAAGGTTATTAACAAAACAGAAAAGGTCCTGGCTTTCCTCTGGCTGTCGGTTAGAACTGTGTGAACCCACCACCATCCAACTCAAACTAATCACCACTCTTTTCAGGCAGCTGGGACGCTGCTGGGTGTAAACAAATTAAAGAAAAAGGTACTGCACCGTTGTGGCCAAAATAAAACTTGCACGAGACACGAACTAAAAAGGTGGTTCCTACATTACCTTTATCACGTTTAATACATTAAATTCATGTTCAACCGACAATTAAAATTTTTCTCTTTTTCAACCAATACATTCTTGTCTGAAAAGGCTAAGAATTAAGGATTTGAAATCATGTACCTTTGCTTGAGAACATTAAAATATAATGATGTGAAATGATAGTTGTTCCAACTTTTCATTCAACATGTTAAACTGAATATATTATTACTGTTGAAACCAGTGAGTAAAAAGCAGACATTTATTGTTTTGTCTTGTTACTCAAACTGAACAAATCTGTCCAATGATTAACACTTCCTAACAGAACCTAAAAGCAGACTTTTACACATGATGCGTATTTTAGACATGTTGAGGCCATACATTACAGGGCTGAAGAGAGGTTGGCATGTAATAAAATACAATGATAAAAATATTCGCAACATATTGGGGACACTGTTCATATCAAACCTGCTCTGTAATATTTCAAAGCAAACCCCAAAAGAAAAGTTCAAGAGGGAGGCGATGTGAGGTGTGCAGGTACTGACAGCTTTCTGTCTGGTCTGTTTAGAACCAGAAAAACACATTTTAAAGATCTTAATGTAAGTGTAAATAATTACACATACTGGAACACAGACTGTGTGTAAAATAGCGATGAGTTCATATATATTATTTACTGTGGTGTCATCGCAAGCCAGCTTTATAATGGAATAGTTGTCACAGCACACTTTGTTAATGACGCTCCCACACAACTGTAAGGAGGCAGTCAAGGATGTTGTGACAAAAACAGCAACAAAAGGAGGAAACCATATCAAAGCAATAAGCATGCCAGTCCTGTTAAATGTCATACGTGTGTTATATTGTAGAGGATAACAGATAGCAAGATATCTGTCATAAGACATGACAGCTAAATTAGTAAATTCTACACTACCGTAACTATAAACACAGAAAATCTGCAGGAAACAAAATGGAGCTGACACAGTGTGAATGTCAGAGAGGATCTGAACCAGAAGGAATGGAAACAACCCTGTACTCCCATACAGTTCATTTACAAACAGGCTGCACAGGAAAAGGTACATAGGTTCATGTAAGCTTCTGTTCATACAGATAACAACAATGAGCAACACATTGAAACAAAAGATTAACACATATAAAGACATGACCACCATGAAACACAGGTATTTTAAAACACCAGTGTCAAAGTAGGCACCAAGTATGAAATATGAAACATATGAAGAGTTCATCATGATTCTCTTTTTGGTTCAAAATATTGTAACACTTTGCACAGGAAACAATTCATAGAATACTTTTGTAAACCTTTGTTACAACTCGTTTCACAAAGTGCAAAACATCTCAAACTCACCTGCTCTTATTTAAGGTCCACAAAAGTGAATAACACTGTGAGTACTTTGTTACTGAAGTGTTACTGCTTTCTTTCTTTTAAATGTCAGGTGACGTCAACAGCAGCCGACTAATGATCAGCATCAAGTAATCAATGTTAGGGACTGTTGGTTATTTATTTTAAGACCCCCCGGAGGGATTTTCAGACTTCTGATCAGTTGATGCATAAACCCCCAGCGATCTGTATTCAGGGTCGCGGGGGTGGGGGGGGCAAAGGGTGAAAGCAGGGTTTACCCTGGACAGGTCGCCAGTCCATCGCAGGGCCGACATATAGAGACAAACAACCATTCACGCTCATATTCACACCTACGGGCAATTTAGAGTCATCAATGAACCTATCCCAATGCTGCATAACTTTGGACTGTGAGGAAGCCGGAGAACCCGGAGAGATCATGCAAACTCCACACAGAAGGAACCGAACCCGACCCGGGAATCCCCAGAGAGCCATGGACTTGGCTAGTTGTTGGTGATCAAAACTTCCAGTCATTGTTCTTATACAGAGATGATGTGGTGTTTTATTCATCTACAGTCTCTCAGCATGTGGAGCGACTTGATGTGGTCCTGCAGCGTCTGCAGAAGGAAGGACTAAAGGCTAAGCTTGAAAAGTGTGCGTTTTGCAGACCAGAAGTGGCGTACTTGGGTCATGTTATCTCCTAGGCCAGCGTTTACACAGGCCCGAAGAAGATCGAAGCTGTGGCCAATTGATGTCGCCCCTGCAAGGTGTCAGAGCTCCATTAATTTGTAGGCTTCGCCAGTTAAACCGCTGTTTTGTGGAGGTTTTTGCCAAATTGCCAGCACCCTTGCACAAATTGGTGGTCCCCACTCTTTTTCACATCCAACCAAGCATTGGCTACTGACATGACAAGTGTGTACACATTTATAAATCGTTTGTATGAGTGTGTGTGTGTGTGTATGTGTCTGTGTGTGTGTGTGTGTGTGTGTGTGTGTGTGTGTTGGGGAGGAACCTCGCTCTAAATTTAAGATTTAATATCTGACAGATCACATGTCCTCTTGTCTCTGTTGTCTCTGTTTCCCTGTTTTTATTTATCTATTTTATCTATTGTTTTTTTTTCTTTGTTTTTGTTTTTGTTTTTCGGTTTTGCTTTGTTTTGTTCTTTTATTAATCTTTTCCTCGAGGGACTACAAGTGGAAATTAGCAATTTGCTAAAATCTGGCATAATGCATATTTTTTTGTTGGTGAGATGAATGTCTCTATTGTGCATTCTCCCTGTCTCAAAATAAAATAAATTACAAGAGTCATGTTAAAATGCACAATGGGCTTAAACAGAAACTATGCGGGTCCATGTTGAGTCTGACCATGTGGATCACGGCTCTGATTGACACTGGTCTCACAGTTGGTGTGGACTGAAATGTTTTTGAAAGGACAATTAAAACTTCAGAAACGTTTCAGAAGAGAATGTTGCTGTTATTCTGATCATTGGGTGGTGTGTGCTGTCACAGAGCGGTCTGAAGGGAGGTCATTACCAGACCTCTGTGGACCAGTGACATCGCTACTGATGTCTGAGGTCTGATTGGTCTCACTGGTTAACAGTCCTAATTTGCTTCAGAGGGAATAATTGGGAACAGTGGCTAATATGAAGACACCTCAGGGACAAACATGTTGACAGGCTGAAGTGACCTTTGACCTTAGGGACTTGGTACAATGATGTAACCACCCCATCACCAGTTTAATTGCCTTCAATATATCATGTGCAATATAACTTTTCATATGGGAAAAAAATACACACAAATGCAATGAACAAAGAAACTACACAGTCACCATTAGCTACACAGATCAACACTGGAACTTTGACTTAATATACACTTTAAATTTAATATGTAAGGTGACCTTGAGTGTTCAGAAAGGCACCCTTAAAGTGGAAGTCCGTAACATTTTCATATTCATGTCATTTAAGTTACTATCCATCAAAGAGTGAGTTAAAACAATAGTGATTGATCATGTGACCCACTAATGAAAATGCCCAGAAAAAATGCCCGGTAGGGATCCCGGTGTCTGTGGCGACATTCCCACGCAAAATTTTAAATGAGTGAGGCTTTTTACGTCAGTCAGCAGCGGTTGGTCTGCCTAGTCAGGCCGCGTACACACTACATCTCTCCATTGACGGACCGTTGACAGATCTCATTTGACCCGTTCGAGATGAAATGCGCCTCACCTGGAAAGTAGACAAGAGCAGGCAGTAGCAGCAGGAGGCGGAGCCTAAAAGCTGCCTTCCAGTCGAACAGTTTCCATTGTCCTACAAAGATTTGACAGGAAGGCGTAGAAAAAGTTACATCCTGTTGGACGTGATCTGTATGTTATCTGTAGTTTGCGACCACATTTGCATTTATTTAAATTTATTCCGAATAATTTAGTAATCCCTCGGGAAGTTATAAAGAAGGGGAGGTTTAGCTCAGGAGGTAGAGCGGGTTGGCTGGTAACCGCAAGATTGTTGGTTTGATCCCCGGCTCCTCCTAGCTGAGTGCCTGGTGTCCCTGAGCAAGACACCTCACCCCAATTGCTCCTGACGAGCTGGCTGTCGCCCTGCGTGGTTGACTCCGCCATCGGTGTGTGTGTGAATGTGTGTATGAATGGGTGAATGTCAGTCATTACTGTAAAGCGCTTTGGATAAAAGCGCTATATAAATGAGGCCATTTACCATTTAAAGAAAGAGTCAAATACGTATAAAGTATAAAATAATGCCACTAAATATAAGTAATATATGAACATAATGTATGTATAAAGCACTATATGGTATAGTGCATCTGCTGTTGAGGTAGCAGTATCATAGAATCTAGTGCACATACTGTAAGTAAAGTTTAAATGTGTATCTGGCGTCTTTTGTCTGCCTCTTAAAGCACACTGTAGGCTTATTATTTCTGTGGTCAGAAAACCACATGATATATATTTGTTAATAGACTGAACTTTTATTGCACAACATGAGCCCACGATCTAGCGTCAAATATTAGACTCACACAGGAAATGAGCATTTTCTACTGAACGTGCAGTTTTTTGTCAAAACTAAGAGCCAATCAGCTCTTAGATGAGGTGAGAGCCAGGCGTTTCCCATCATGCCCCGGGGCTTGCAGTTGGTTGAGAGCAACTGCGGAGCCTGTCTCCAAAAACTGGGACCGCCTTGATCTCGTGAGACGATCGTTGCCCACGTGTTCATGACGTCAGAGCCGGGATCAAGTCGGACACAAAACTAACTGGCATGCAAAGCTGAGAAAAGTTCAAACTTTTCAGGTGGCTGTGTCCGCAAAGGCATCTCCCCAGACACGCCTTCCCTTGTCCACCTACATGTGTAGTGTGTAGACTCAGGCCACGTTCACACTGCACATCCGTTGACGGATCTCATTGACTTTGCATGGGCTTGCGTCACATTATGCCAAAATGAATTGTGTTTCCGTTGCATCGCTTGCATGAAAAAAAAAAAGCATTAAAAAAAAAAGCAAAAGCATTACATTTCATTGATGCTGACTCACAATGGAGGATCAACAGCCAGAGAAAGAAGACCATTCAACTTCCAGTCCCAAGAAAAAGAAACAACAAACTAATGGAAGTTAAGAAAGTCATCAAGATGCAAAGTGAACGCAATGAGGGAAAACCACTGACCTCCTTTAAGTGTGGAGCATTTGAAGGTGTCACGCAGATGAGAGACAGCCTCTCAAGAAGGCATTTAAGTCACTTCAAATAAAATGCATTATTAATATTATTATTATTATTACTACTGTATATTTATTTGAATCCTCTTCTGTTGTAATGTTTCATCAATGTCTTGCACAAAAAGTTCTTCCAAGATTAATAAAATTCTGTCTTATCTTAACTTCAAATAAGAATAATCTCCATTTTTGACCCACTTTTAATGTTTTTGTTCAATGTTGACTATAGACTCCATATTAATGTTGGCAGAGCATTACTTTGGTAATTCACGAGGAAGTAAGACATCATACTATATCATATCATTAGACAGTCAAACATGAATGGTTCTTTCATAACTCTTCTTCTTTTGTCACATTTAAACCCCAACCTTCACAAAGCATGTTTGTGAAAATGTAAAATATATAAATATAAAACAGAAATTACAATATCAGTTAAGAAAAAGTCAAATGATATTTTTAAAGTGAAAAAGAAAACCTGCAGTTATAAACCAAGTGTTATCCTCTGACTATTTTTTACCTGATGTTGCAATTATTTTGTTGCGTTGCAATTTATTTGTTTTTATTTTAAGCATCATGTCGTTATGAAAGGTGCTCTAAAAATAATGTTATTATTATCATATATCATCTCAGATCTCCAGCAAAGCAATGATAAATGACAATGATAACAATGAGTTTGAAGTTAACGTGTTTTTCAATTGAGGGTCACAACAGCTGTCCATTAGTTCTGTAATATAAAAAAAAATAACAATCTGATCTTTTTCTACAAACTGAATACTTTGAATACAATCTGATCTTCCTTCAGAAACACATGAATGATTAAAAGTGTGTATGTGTGATGTGTTGGTCAGGAGGGGGTGTGGCCTTAGCCTCATGGCTGCGTACTTGTCTGTGAGCACGTTTCAGGTGTATAAGAGCTGCTGCTGGTTGAATTTGTCCTCCAGCAGCTCCGCAGGGATCAGCTGCTCCTTTATCCCACTGTATTAGTTTGTCTCTGATGTTTCCTTGTCTCATTTCTGTCTTTGTCTTGTTGATGATGATTCATTAATCATTTTAAACTGTAGCAGTTAGTGTTGTTAAAACGCCACTAAAGACGAAGTCGGTCTTCATCCATTCACACCAGTTTTTCTGTGTTCTGTCATCTCAACATGTGATTAGTTGACGGACTGATCACTGTTAAATGCATCTGAATCTGTTTAATGAAAATTGTCTGATGAAACTCATGAGTCATGTTTCCGGATCACTTGTTTGTTTTTTTACAGTGAATTGTTGAACATCAGTCGTTTATTTTAAATGAGCAGAAACATCTTGGTCTGTTGAGCTGATTCTTGTTTGATTAGTTCTCATCTGTTTATTTGTTGCTTTTCTTTTCTCACCAGAGAAAACCGAAGTTCTAAATATGATGAAATGTGACTTTAAGGGTTAAAATCAACTGAATCTGATCCTCCCAGGAGTCTGCTTTAACGTCTGTTTGAGTGTATCTGGTATCATTTTCAATGTGAATAACTCACATGGCTGTTACTGTCTACTCAACAGGTGACTCTTATTTGACATGTCAGTGTTTTGGATTCTTAGTTGTTCAGTAGAAACCGAAAACATGGTGATGATTTGCTACTTTCCTGATTTCATCTCATGCTCAAGGGTTAGAAGCATCACTGTGAACTTGGATGGACACTCTTGAACATGAACATGTGTTTAGAGGAGTGACAGTGATCAGCAGCCGTCACATGATGGAGAACAATAACTCTGAGCTGGTCTTTGTCCTTCAGGGTCTGAACGACACCATGACTAACCGCCACATATACTTTGCCTTTGCGCTCATGTCGTACCTCTTCACCATCTTCGTCAACCTGACGCTCATCGTCACCGTGTACCTGGAGAAAACGCTCCACGAGCCCATGTACATGTTCCTGTGCAACCTGTGTGTAAACGGCATCTGTGGAGCGTCGACCTTCTACCCGAAGCTGCTCCATGACCTGCTGGCCGGCTCTCACGTCATCACGTACGCCGGCTGTCTGACTCAGATGATGGCGCTTTACTGTTACGTGTTCTGTGAGTTCACCAGTCTGACCATCATGGCGTACGACCGCTACCTGGCCATCTGTAAACCGCTGCAGTATCGGACGCTGATGACGGTGGGGAGGGTGGCGCGGCTGCTGCTGCTCACCTGGTGCTTCTCGATGCTGGAGACGATGATCGGCGTGATGCTGACCGCCAGCCTGACAATTTGCAGACACCACATCCAGAAGATCTTGTGCACCAACTGGGAGGTGGTGAAGCTGTCCTGCTCCGACACCACCCTCAACAACATCTACGGCTACCTGCTGATCTTCTCACACCTGTCGCAGACCGGACTCATTGTGATGTCCTACACCCACCTGGTCCGAGCCTCACTCAGGCTGCACACTGACCGCAGGAAGTTCATCCAGACGTGTCTGCCGCACCTCGCCACACTGCTCATCTTTACCGTCTCGCTGATGTTCGACACCATGCACTCTCGTTATGGCGGCAGCAGCATGCAGGGGCTTCAAAACGCACTGGCCGCAGAGTTCCTGGTGGTCCCGCCCCTTATCAACCCCATTATCTACGGCATCAACCTGCACCAGATCAGGTCCAGGGTCCTCCACAACTTCAACCACAAACCAGTGATCCAAAGACCACGTTCATGAAAAACTACATCACAGGAACTACAAATATGAACAAAACTCACTGAGAGAGAAATTAGGATAGAGAAAGATATGAGAGAATAACATTTCAGATTCCTTAAACTTCACCAGATAACACAAAGTTGACTGAGTGAACACAGTCAAAGACATCTCAGTGTAGATTAAAAAAAGCAGTTTGACACATATTTTAATTGATTTATTTGATGTTTATATTTTATGATTCGTAACAAATATGGAGTTACAGCTTAATGTGGCTGAAGATTCACTGATAAAAAGATTCATTTAAATCAACAGTGTAAATAGAAAATAGTTAAATTATGAAAAGACACTCAATTTTTAATTTCAGTAACTGTAATTGTAAAAAAAAATCAAAATAAAATAAGGATAAATAATGTGTGTTTTTAAAGGTGTTTTGAATGATAAATAACAAATGTGATTAAATTTAAGAAGACATGTAAAAACATATATTCAATAGATATCGATTAACTTTCCTGTCATAGAAAAATGGAAAATAGATAAAAACATCTTTAATATCTTTTAGTTATTTTTAATATATATATTTACTGCTGTCACCCTGTGTGGTTGACTCCACTGTTGGTGTGGGTGGGTGTCAGTTATTCCTGTTCAGTGCTTTGGATAAAAGCTATATAAATGAGGCCATTTAAGAGTAAAGTAATTTATAAGAAATGCTATAACTGCTCTACTTCTGTCTTGGCCAGGACACTCTTGTAAAAGAGATTTCTAATCCAATGAGTCTTTTCCTGGTTAAATAAAGGTTAAATAAATAATAAAAAACTTCTAACAGAGAGTTTTCTGAAAATAAGTTGTAGTATCTCAAAGTCTAAAGTCACAATAAATTTCGATCAAATTAAGTAGAAATATTACATATGTAGAAACGTGTAACGTTTCAATAAAGTTGTACTAAAAAAATGAACAAACGTACAATAATATAAAAGCAAGAGGTTTTGCAAGAGCAAAGTTTGTAATATTTCAAAAAAGTTCTAATTTTAATTAGATTCTTAACTTAATTTTTAATTTAGTAGTTTAAGTTAGTACTTTGATAATTGAGTCATAGCTTGTGTATTATTATGTGTGTTGTTTATGTTTAAATATAAATGTCTTCCTGTTGACTAAATGTGAAGCATCATGAATGAATAGAAACCGAGTTTACAGTTTAATTCTGTTTTATTTGTGGATCAGAGAACCACATTAGCAGCTGTGATGGAAGAAACAAACCAGGACGTCACTCTGTCCTCTGTCCAAACAACCAAACTGAAAAACATTTACAGAACGATCCTTCAACAGAACAACAACGACCATCACAAAATGTCTTGTAAAAATAAGAAACTTCACAGTGTGAAGAAAACTTTAACATCAAAAACTACAAAGACAAAAGATCACAAACAGCTGAGATTCTGTTTACAATCCAAATATGGAAGTTCTTTAATGACAAAACTGATGACCAGAAAACCTTCATGTTAAATTCTAAATTTGACCCTAAATAATTAACTGTAAGGCTGCATCTAACAATAGTATTCTTTATTGACTAATCTTTTTTCAATGAATCGACCGTTAAATTAATCAATCGAATTGATGACCAGAGAATTGATGACTCAAACCATATCAAATCATTAATAAAATGTTTGTGAAATGATTTTCTATCAGTGGAATAATAAATGATCTACTAATAGTTTCAACTAGCTAAGTAAAAAGCAGTTTCATTGCAAAAAGTAAAAAGTCTAGAACAGTTTTAGAAGTCTATTGCAACTCCCAGAGTGCAGACTCTGTTGCTGTTTGGCAGAGAGGTTGATCTTTGGATTAATATTAAAAAAATAAAATAAAAAAAATGTGTCTTGAATGTGTCAAAATATAGATTTTGACGTATTTTGGCTTCACAGTGACTTCTTTGGTTTACAGTTTGACTGACGACTCTTAAGGTTTTATTATATCTTTATATGTGTGTGGAGTGATGTAATCTATTTACTAAAAGTTTTTTTATATCAGCCATTTCCTCTCAGGTTTTTCTTAATGTGCAAATTTTCATCATCACTTGTCATGTCATTAAATGCACAAAATCGAAATATCTGATTAAAGCAACAACAAAAAATCTTCTTTGGATCCAGTAATTTGGTTTGTAGCAATGTGGAGGAAAATGATCTCATAATAACTAAATATATTTTTGTGGTGGTGGCAGCCACAGGCCTCCGTACAGAAAGGAGTTGATTGACTACTTTGAATTTCTTTTGTGCTCTCAGTAATTTTTTCATTAATGAACTTCCATATAACAAATTTAAATCTTCACAGTGCAGATCTTTTTTTTTAACAAACTATTTTTCTTTCTATGAAAATACATTTATTAATACTTAAACTTTACCTCTGTCCTGATAACCAATCAAAATGAAAAGAAAATAATCACTTTGGTTACCCATCGTGCTCTCTGCTGTATGAAGGACATACTATCCTGTAAACTAAAACTTGACCTATTTATAATTTATTTTATGAATCAGTGTATTTTAATGACACCACAGAGAGAAGCAGCAGCTGTTCTGATTAGTCTACGAACACAACAGGATGTGACATCTTGAACCGAAAACAAGAGCTGGGAGGTGGAGCTAGACACAGCGGCGGATCAGGTTGTTCTTCTCGGGCTCCAGGAACTCGTCCACTAGGGCAGCAGTGATCTTCTCTAGCTCCTTCTCCGGACTTGACGCCTCGCTGCGACACAGAGAAAAGGTCAATGTAGCACAATAATAACAATAATAAAAATAACAACAACGACAAGCCAGCTAACAACGGGACTTGCCTGTCTTGACTCGGGTCTCTACTTGGGACTTGCCTGTCTTGACTCGGGACATTACTTGGGACATGCCTGTCTAGATTAGGATCTTTAATTGGGACTTGCCTGTCTTGACTCGGGTCTCTACTTGGGACTGGCCTGTCTTGACTCGGGTCTCTACTTGGGACTTGCCCGTCTAGACTCGGGTCTCTACTTGGGACTTGCCCGTCTAGACTCGGGTCTCTACTTGGGAATTGCCCGTCTAGACTCGGGTCTCTACTTGGGACATGCCCGTCTAGACTCGGGTCTCTACTTGGAACTTGCCCGTCTAGACTCGGATCTCTACTTGGGACTGGCCTCTCTTGACTCGGGTCTCTACTTTGGACTTGCCCGTCTAGACTCGGGTCTCTACTTGGGACTTGCCCGTCTAGACTCGGGTCTCTACTTGGGACTTTCCCGTCTAGACTCGGGTCTCTACTTGGGACTTGCCTGTCTTGACTCGGGTCTCTACTTGGAACTTGCCCGTCTAGACTCGGGTCTCTACTTGGGACTTGCCCGTCTAGACTCGGGTCTCTACTTGGGACTTGCCCGTCTAGACTCGGGTCTCTACTTGGGACTTGCCTGTCTTGACTCGGGTCTCTACTTGGAACTTGCCCGTCTAGACTCGGGTCTCTACTTGGGACTTGCCTGTCTAGACTCTGGTCTCTACTTGGGACTTGCCCGTCTAGACTCTGGTCTCTACTTGGGACTTGCCCGTCTAGACTCTGGTCTCTACTTGGGACTTGCCTGTCTAGACTCTGGTCTCTACTTGGGACTTGCCTGTCTAGACTCTGGTCTCTACTTGGGACTTGCCTGTCTTGACTCGGGTCTCTACTTGGGACCCGAGTCCCAAGTAGACTTGCCTGTCTTGCCTCGGGACATTACTTGGGACATGCCTGTCTAGATTAGGATCTTTAATTGGGACTTGCCTGTCTTGACTCGGGTCTCTACTTGGAACTTGCCCGTCTGGACTCGGGTCTCTACTTGGGACTTGCCTGTCTAGACTCTGGTCACTACTTGGGACTTGCCTGTCTTGACTCGGGTCTCTACTTAGGACTTGCCCATCTAGACTCGGGTCTCTACTTGGGACTTGCCTGTCTTGACTCGGGACTCTACTTGGGACCCGAGTCCCAAGTAGACTTGCCTGTCCGAGTCCCAAGTAGACTTGCCTGTCTTGCCTCGGGACATTACTTGGGACATGCCTGTCTAGATTAGGATCTTTAATTGGGACTTGCCTGTCTTGACTCGGGTCTCTACTTGGAACTTGCCCGTCTGGACTCGGGTCTCTACTTGGGACTTGCCTGTCTAGACTCTGGTCACTACTTGGGACTTGCCTGTCTTGACTCGGGTCTCTACTTAGGACTTGCCCATCTAGACTCGGGTCTCTACTTGGGACTTGCCTGTCTTGACTCGGGACTCTACTTGGGACCCGAGTCCCAAGTAGACTTGCCTGTCCGAGTCCCAAGTAGACTTGCCTGTCTTGCCTGTCTTGCCTCGGGACATTACTTGGGACATGCCTGTCTAGATTAGGATCTTTAATTGGGACTTGCCTGTCTTGACTCGGGTCTCTACTTGGAACTTGCCCGTCTGGACTCGGGTCTCTACTTGGGACTTGCCTGTCTAGACTCTGGTCACTACTTGGGACTTGCCTGTCTTGACTCGGGTCTCTACTTAGGACTTGCCCATCTAGACTCGGGTCTCTACTTGGGACTTGCCTGTCTTGACTCGGGACTCTACTTGGGACTTGAGTGCAAAGATTTGTGACTTGGTGCCCCCTCTAGTATTCAGCACACAGTGTACTACAGTCAGCTGACCTATTTCCTGGTGTGGCGCAGTACTCGGCGTAGTATTTAATTTTGGGTTCGGTGCCACTGGTTCTCAGCGTTGCCACAACGCCGTTCTGGAGAGTGAAGGTGATCATGTGACTGCTCCTCGTCACAGGAAGTACCTCCAAAGGAGAGAGTCACACACACACACAGGCACACACACACACACCAGTTGTTAAAATGCTGCTCAATGCTACTTTTGACACGTCAACACATTAGGGATTCATTCACTACTTACAGATCGGAGGTAGGGCTGGCTGCTGTCGTATCCCGTGGTAACGTCTCTGATGTGGATGATTTTGACGCCGCCGCACGTTTTCGGGTACGAAGCCTCGCCGTCAAAGTTTCTGATCCGGCAGAAGATCTTCTGGATGGTGGGGGTGTCGTTACAGACCACGTATGAGGTTTTGGACACATGCTGACCGTACCTGGAGACAGGAAGTCACAACAGAACTGGCAAAATAAGACAGAAGAAAACTAATTAATTTCATCATTAAGAAAACTTGTTTTAAAGCTTAGAACTGAAAAGCTGAATAATAAAATGAAGCATAAGAACCCGTCAAGAACGACTCAGGAATTATTTAATGGACTAAAACCCGGTCAAGGACCTGAACCTGGTCCATGTTTTATACTGAACCTCAAGACCAAAGTCTTAAAGTGATGATGTACAGTTTGGAAGCTTATTTTTGCAAAATTTGATTTTTGTTCTGTTTTTGTTGGTTTTAACTAATTAATTACAGGTTCACAGGCATATTTAAACATACAAAATATTGTGAATACTATTTTAACTTAATCAATCAGACAACCTCCTCATGTCTGTAAAACTGAAGTAGTTTTAAATTTATATAAGTGAAGTGGACAATAAAGAAAATATGTTTTTATCTCTTCTATATTGAATTATCTGTCAGCTGATGATGTTAAAGGTCTCCATATGTTTGGAGATATAATTACAAGAAGGTTTCAGGGGAGTCCAGTCATTTAGTGATTATTTGATTAATTCCACAGACTGATTTATTATAACATATTATTCTACGTACAAACAAAGTAGGGGTTGGAGAAGAAAATCTACACAGCATAGTATTGTGATATTTTGCGTGGTAATATTATATCTATACATGGGCGACGAAGTATTGATTTTTTAAATAATATAAACTATTAATATTGTTTCTTCAGTCCAGTAGATGGTGGATTATGTTTCTGTTGTGTTCATGGGTAAAGTCAGCTCATCAACTGTTGAACTTAAATTCAACTGAGAGAATGTGATTTGTGTCTCCTGCAGGAAATAAAGCAGCGGTGATGTGAGCATGAAGCTCACGTACGTCTGGTAGATGTTTTGCAGCTGTTGGGTCAGACTCAGGTTCTTGTTGTGGAGGTAAGAAGCCATTTCAGCCACAACCACCGCTGAGCTCACGCCATCTTTCTCAGGAACCATGCTGCCACACATGAAACCTGGGACACCAAGTGATAGAGGTCTCTGTCAAAACTGAATATCTAGTCTCAACTTACTTTCAGTAATCTCTAAAGCATTTTGCACTCACCTGTATTAAAAGGTTTAAACCTGACCAAACACAGGTTTGATCAATAACTAGGTGATCATTCACAATCAAAATAAACAGAAGAAAAATATAAATATAATTAGTTACCAATCGACTCCTCGAAGGCAAATATGACACTGTTTCCTGTTTTGGATAGTTCGTGAATTCTGTTCCCGATCCACTTAAACCCAGGAAGAGTTTCCTGTTGAACACATCGTTATTTTAACACCTCAAGTCGGAACTTACAAAATTATTTGTAACATCAGGCTTAATATTTGCTGATTTAAACCCCCTGACCTCGAAGTGGAACCCCTCAATGCGAGCGAAGGTCTGCAGGATCTTGGAGGACACGGTGGTGGCCAACATGTAAACCTTCTGAGTGTCTGCAGTGTCTGGATGAGCCTCCTTCCAGTTAAAGAACATCCACCAACCCAAAAGAGCGGCGAGCTCGTTACCTGTGAATACCTTCCATCCGCACCTGGAAGACAGGCAAGTACAGGTAAACTACACTCTGACAACCTCTGCACTGAAGTGCCTTTGAGCAGTTACCCGTCAGACTTCTCTGCGACAGCCAATCGGTCGGCATCAGGATCCGTTGCCAGGATGATTTGAGCTTTTTCTTGTTCTGCCAGAAGAAGGGAAAGCTCCTGTAGAAGAACACAAGTGATTATTATTATAAGATCAATAATTAAATACTGATTGAAGAACTGGGATCTGCATCCTACCAGGACTGACTCTCCCTCCTCGGGGTTGGGGCAACGGACGGAGGAGAAGTTGGGGTCAGGGTCTTTCTGCTCAGGGACGGGGATTGGCGGCGCAAACCCAAAAACTTGGAAAGCGTGCTGGACAAAGACATGTCCGACACCATGGAACGACGAGTGGACAAACTTCAATGGACATCTTTTGTTCAGATCCCTGGGAGACATGAGAGACACATCAGACAATCTACCTGTGGAGGCAACAACGCACAATAAGTAACAAGCTAGATTAAGTGGAGCCCTTCCAAACAAACAGAAACTTGTTTGACAACTACATCACAAGTGCTAGCTTTGGGTCTTGAAATGGGAAAATATGTGTGTCACTCTTCTGTCCTGACTTCAGTTGGGAGTTCATGCCACCATTGTGGGACCAGAACAGAGAAGATCATAGCATAGACATAGGAAGGATTGAAAAGGTAGGTAGGTAGGTAGATAGATAGGTAGATAGATAGATAGATAGATAGATAGATAGATAGATAGATAGATAGATAGATAGATAGATAGATAGATAGATAGATAGATAGATAGATAGATAGATAGATAGATAGATAGATAGATAGATAGATAGATAGATAGATAGATAGATAGATAGATAGATAGATAGATAGATAGATAGATAGATAAGCTTTATTTCGGTGTCACTCCACAACACACAATAAAAATCCAGAGACAATATAAAAATACAGTATTGATTACAAAATGACCCGTTCCCCCTTGACAAAATTAAAAGTGTTGGGGACCACTCAAAAAGAGAGTTGTGAGACACCAACTAATAAAAACATGAATAGAATATTTTATGAACTGGAACTCATAAGAGACAGTCTTCTTTTGAGGATGAGGTGGCAGGCTTTGCCACATTCATTAATACAATGTTTACCAGCTAAAATGACACACAATTTATTCATATCATCAAAATCATTAAAATTAAAATAAAACTTCAAAAGTGTACTAAATAGATCAGCACGAATGTCCGTATAAGTAACACAGTGCAAAAGAACATGGGCTTCTGATTCAATGGAGCCAGAATCACTCATCATAATCATTACCATAAAATACAGTAACGTCTCTCCAATGGGGTGTTTGTGTATCTACCGGTTTCTATCGCTAAAGGAGCGACTCCACATCTAAATTTAGCAAGGGAACTTCTATATTGTCTTGAAAGTATATTCTTTACATAATGCTCTGTCTCAAATGTACCCTTAAATAGGCAGTAGGTGCGTAATTTATTCCCTTCTGGTTTATTTATTAACTGTAGCCATGAGTCCTCATCTGCCTTTGACACAGCCACATCAAAACATTTAAGGTCGTTACTAGAATAAACCATATCTGTAAAAGCAAGATGAGGTAAATTCATAGTACTGAAAAAGGTTTTTACCGTTTGCATATAATGTTTTACATTTGTCAAATGAGCCGCCCACTGAAAAACACGTTTACATAATCGACTGTCAGACATTCCACAGAGTCTTTGCCAGTTTTTAAAAATACAGGACCACTGATGTTGCCATGGGGTTTTCCAGCCCATGTCACCTTGTATAGCAGCATTTGGGGTGTATTTACCCACACCTAGATAGAATCTACATGCTCTATTAAACACAGCATTAATAGGAGAATAACTTTTGTATCCCCAGACAGCAGCTGCATAGGTCAAAATAGGCAGGACCAAGGATTCAAACAATTTAGTATAGCATTTAAAAGGAAAACCACCCATACATTTACACTTAGCTATGATTTCACCTAGGGCTCTATTCGCATGCATTGCTAAATTCTTGACAGTTTCATTATAATCTAGAAATTCTGTTAACATCAAACCCAGATATTTATACTCTTTAGCTGTTGCCAAAGTAAACGAGCCGCAGGAGAAACTAAACTCAGACAGGGGCATTGATGGATTTCTAAAGTGCACCACCTTGGTTTTATCAGGATTTACATTCAATTTCCAGTCCTGACACCAACTATGAACAAAATTAAGCATCTCCTGAAGCCCCTCCTCAGTTTCAGAAATCAAAACAATGTCATCTGCATATAACAGAATGGATATTTTTTCGTTACCAATAGAGACACCTTTATCTAAGGCCTTAATTGCTAGAGACAGATCGTTTATATACATGGCAAACAGAATAGGAGATAGAATACATCCTTGTTTCACTCCAATATCAACTGGAAACCAATCTGTGAGACGTCCATTAACTCGAACACAACATTTGACATTTTCATACAAAGCAATGAGACAATTCAACATGTTGCCATGTAGGCCTAATGCGGACAACTTATTCCAGAGCATGTTTCGGTCTATGTGATCAAAAGCTTCTATCTATAAAAGAACAAAAAGTAGCTTTCTTCAACTTTTTCCTTGTGTCTATGATTGTAGTTAAAGTAGCAATATGGTCAAGGCAGCTCCGTTTCTTTCTAAACCCGTTTTGCTCGTCTGCTATATTATCGTTAGCTTCTGCCCATTCGGCAACACGATTATACAGCACAGAACAGAACAGTTTATACACAGAAGATGTCAAAGTGATTCCCCGATAGTTTAGAGGTATTCTGTTGTCTTTTCCCCCAGCTTTGGGGATGGGGTTAATAATACCATATTTCCAAAACTCTGGTACCACACCATTTGAAAAACAATAATTAAAGAGCCTATTTAAAATATTCAGTGTGTTACCATTTTTCAATACATCAACTGGCCCCCCCGTCATATCCATAAGCTTTACCCTTTTTAGCTGCTTGTAGAGCTTTTATGATTTCATGCTCTGTAATTTGCTGATTCATGAAGGAGCCCTGGTTATGTGCATATGCAGTAACTCTACCTCTGATACAAGAGTCACAATGGTTATTAGATTGAAACAGACCGGCAAACTCACACCTCCAGGTCTCTAAAACAGCATATTTATCAGTCTGTACAGTCCCATCAGGCCTCAGTACCTCCCAGGGAATCTCTGGGCGGCGTTCACTGCCAACACCAAGCTGGTTAACCTGCTGCCAGAAGGTCCTTGGGTCGTTACTCACTAGTTCTTGGATGTTTTCCTGCTGTAATCTCCAGTATCGTCTTTTAGCAGCTTGGACTGAACGATCAAACTGCTTCTGAATGTCCTTCATTACAGCTTTAGCCTGCGCCTTAGCTGGACCAGGGGGGCACAGTATCCATTCCTTCTCCGCTGAGCATAAAGCCTTCCATAGTGAGGAGTCATGATCTGTCCTTTTTTACTCCTCCTCTTTTTGTTAGAACAGCCATGTTGAATAACAACATGTCTGTGAGGGATCTGATCTTGCATCTCCTTTTTCAAAATTTCACAGAACTGTGCATACACAGCATCCACGGCAAGCTGGCAAGCGGTGACATCCCCCAACTGTGCTGCACAGTCCCTCAGTGCTGTTTGACATGAGGCACTTGATAGAAAATGATCAGGAATGCTGGGTAGATCAAAAACAGTGAATGAGACCATATCCTCATTCCTCTGGGTGGTACACATGGAAGGAGATATTAGTCCAGCAGGGAGAACCATAGAGCATGTAAGGCAAGAGTGGTCAGGAATAGTTCTGGATGTGTCAACAGTGGAGACACAGCCCGCCTCTGTGAAGAGGTCCACACTCCTATTTACACTAAATTCACTAAACCAGTGCAACATTTCATAAGGCACTATTATATAATCAACAACTGATAACCCTTTTGATGATACACATATAAAATCATTATTGAGGTAATTCCTCCCGTTTAAAATACAACAATTTGCACTGATAAGAAACTGAATAAATAATTCCCCATAAGAGTTAGATACTGTATCCACTATATTTCGTTCTTCTACTGCATCCACCCCCTCAATATAATCCTGTACATTTGCACAACGGCTGTTGAAATCACCCATAATGCAAAAGGGACCAAGTTTCTGAAATCTAAATACATTTGAGTCTCATAAAAGTCTGCTGCATCAACCTGCCTGCTGGAATTAGCTGGTGGTAAATAGCAAACAGCAACAGAAAACACATGGTTTATACTGAGGTGGGGCTTAGCAGTCAGCTTCAGCCATAATATACCTTCCACAGAGTCATCAAGGATTTCACAGTTGTAGTCCGTACACATTCTGTCACTAATAAAAATTCCCACTCCCCCTGATCCAGAGCGAGCGCGATGATGCAGTCTAGTTCTGTTCTGCCCAAACCACCTGTATCCAGCAACAGATGCAGCTTGCACACCAGTCAGATGAGTTTCTGCCACTCCCATTAGATCCAAGCCCAGATGCTTAATACACTGTGAACGTGTTTTATTGTTTTCTGATGATGTATCGATGTTCCAGCTTTGTACATTCCAAAACCCGCATGAAACCTAGCGCTGGGCTGCTCCCCCCGCTGCGGTGTTACTGCGTGTTGACCAGACCGACGTGTTAACTACACGCCCGCCTCGGACAGCGAGTTTGTCCGTGCCGATTTCCTTTAAAATCGCATGGAAGCTGGACTCAATAGCCCGCTGTTCAAAGGCAATGTCATGATTAATATACACCTTGTTGTACTCCGAATGTTTCTGTAATGTTGATTTTTTGCTCATTACAGATTTCTTGTGTTCATGACAACCAAACTTGGCGATTATAACCCCCGGTTTGTTGTTACGTGACTTTTTCCTTTCTGCGGACACGCACTCAATGTCTTTGATTTTAAGTCCGTCTTTAATTAAACAGTTCACGGAGTTCAGCGTGACTTCATTCACTCTGTGTGGAAGATTTCTGATCACCACGTTGAGCGCTAAATCAACGTGGTGATCAGAAATCACCACGTTGGTATGTGAACTAGCTGTAGAGGTTTGTGGACTAGCTGTATAGGTATGTTTACTAGCTGCAGAGGGATGTGAACTAGCTGTAGAGGTATGTGGACTAGCTGTAGAGGTTTGTGGACTAGCTGTATAGGTATGTTTACTAGCTGCAGAGGGATGTGAACTAGCTGTAGAGGTATGTGGACTAGCTGTAGAGGTTTGTGGACTAGCTGTATAGGTATGTTTACTAGCTGCAGAGGGATGTGAACTAGCTGTAGAGGTGTGTGGACTAGCTGTAGAGGTTTGTGGACTAGCTGTATAGGTATGTTTACTAGCTGCAGAGGGATGTGAACTAGCTGTAGAGGTGTGTGGACTAGCTGTAGAGGTTTGTGGACTAGCTGTATAGGTATGTGAACTAGCTGTAGAGGTTTGTGGACTAGCTGTATAGGTATGTTTACTAGCTGCAGAGGGATGTGAACTAGCTGCAGAGGGATGTGAACTAGCTGTAGAGGTGTGTGGACTAGCTGTAGAGGTTTGTGGACTAGCTGTATAGGTATGTGGACTAGCTGTATAGGTATGTGGACTAGCTGTATAGGTATGTGAACTAGCTGTAGAGGTTTGTGGACTAGCTGTATAGGTATGTGAACTAGCTGTAGAGGTTTGTGGACTAGCTGTATAGGTATGTTTACTAGCTGCAGAGGGATGTGAACTAGCTGTAGAGGTGTGTGGACTAGCTGTAGAGGTTTGTGGACTAGCTGTAGAGGTTTGTGGACTAGCTGTATAGGTATGTTTACTAGCTGCAGAGGGATGTGAACTAGCTGCAGAGGGATGTGAACTAGCTGTAGAGGTGTGTGGACTAGCTGTAGAGGTTTGTGGACTAGCTGTATAGGTATGTGGACTAGCTGTATAGGTATGTGAACTAGCTGTAGAGGTTTGTGGACTAGCTGTATAGGTATGTGAACTAGCTGTAGAGGTTTGTGGACTAGCTGTATAGGTATGTTTACTAGCTGCAGAGGGATGTGAACTAGCTGTAGAGGTGTGTGGACTAGCTGTAGAGGTGTGTGGACTAGCTGTAGAGGTTTGTGGACTAGCTGTATAGGTATGTTTACTAGCTGCAGAGGTCTGAAAGCTAGCTGCAGAGGGATGTGGACTAGCTGCAGAGATCTGCGAGGGACTGACTTCATCCTTCTATTACCTATAGAAGCAGAGGGAGGTGAGCTCATCCATGTAGGAGCTGTTGATCTGGGTCAGGGGGTCGGTCCTCAGGGAGCAGGTCTCCACCAGATCCTCCTCCCAGCAGGAGGGGCTCCAGGGCTCCAGCTGCTCTTTGATACTCTTTAGGATCTCCTTGTCATGAGGAGAGGAGATCTGAGCACCGTTAGACCAGTACACCTGCAGAGGGCGACACATATCTACTTGTGGACCACCGTGAAGGATTGTATTTCCCTGACAGCAGTGACATGTTTCCTGTTCATTGGTGACCTGACCTTGTATCCATTGTCATCTTTAGGATTGTGTGAGGCAGTGATCATCACTCCGGCTGCAGCACCAAGCTTCTTTACAGCATATGGCTGGAAACAAAAGCACACATTTAATAATAGACTACAACACACGGGGAAACCTGACACAAAGTAATGTGTTGGTTTCCTCACCACGTATGGCGTCGGGACAAACGTGGAGAAAAGATGAACTGGAGCGCCTCTGCTGAGCATCACCGCTGCTGTCAACTTCGCCAACCTCAAACCCAACAATAATATTAAAATCTGATCAGTTGAATGGCTTCATATTTGTGAATATTATATTTATATTTATAATATACAATTGAAGCTTGTCAGCTTTGTACTGACCCTCGTATCCTCTCTACTTACAAAATAAAAGCTGGACCATCAGACGTTGATAGTCATCTTAAAAATGAAAATTGTGTTGATACTTAATTCCTTAAATCACATTCAATTTGTTGTAAAATTATGTAGTTTTTAACAATAGTCATCATTTAGAGAGTTAATTCATTATTATGTTAATATAACACCAGCTGTGTGAGCTTTGTTGTAACTTCTACTTCTGAAGCAGATGTCTCTCTTTCCAAGTTGAAATGAGAATGTCTTTGCATGCTTCTACCTCTGACTGCTGCAGCCGCTGTCCTCCTGTCCTCTGGTGTCAAAGCCAACAACCACTCCTCTGCTGCTGAAGTCAGCAAAATACCTGCACAGGTAAGTATATAAGCCCTAAAGGCAGAGGGAGAAAAACGAAGGCTAGGTTCATTCATGATGTAGAATGGTTTGTTTTGGTCCCAGTAGACTGAACCAGTATGAACCAGTGTTACTGGAGTTGTTTAAACTAGTCTGACCTGTGTGGACTGGATGACGGTGAGGTCGTTGATACGGTTGAAGCCGGCTCCCATCGGCGCTCTGAGTCCCGCCGTACCGAAGCTCATCCTGCTGCAGAGTCTCTTCCTCAAATCGTCCAGACGACCCGCCGCAACTAGCGACTCCACCTGAGCCCGGGTCTGCCGGTTCTACACCACAGAAGAAGAAATCAGTCTGACAGTAACATGCTCCTTCATCACCATGACAACACAACACACTGTAGTTTATACAAACACTCACTAGAGCACCATGTGTGTATGTAATGTGTATTAATCTGCTGCTGAAAATGGTTCCCAAACTCACTATTTCTCCCTTTTTTTTTTTTTTTTTGAGAGAGAGACAGACAGGAAGTCAGGCAGTGTTGAGAATGTTGTTGAACATGAGATTGAATAACGGTAATAAAAACATAGAAAAACATCAGACTGATCCTTTATAGACTAATAAAAAACATAATAATACATTTTAAATAAACAACTCTTTGGATGTTCTCTTTGGATTTTAGGCCAACATGTGTGAAGATATCATTAATATATTCAGAGAACCATCAGCAGACTAATCTATAATGAAATTAATCTTGAGTTGCAGTTAATTGGAACAGAATATTATGAATGTATATTAACAATCTCAGTGTGATAGATTTTCAGTGAAGAGTATGGAGAACATTGGATAGATCGCGCTGATATTTACAGAAACAAATAAATAATACAAATAAAATCCCACAGCCTGTTTGAGTCTCTCTGGGTGTGTGTGGAGCTTTCCATGGTATTGACATTTACAGTGGAGGTCAGAAACATTGATGACCTTTAAAACCTACACAGCGGAGTGTGTGTGTGCGTGTGTGAGTATGTGTGTGTGTGTGTGTGTGAGTATGTGTGTGTCTACGTCTACAACACTTCAGCAAGTTCTCAGTAACCATAACTATTCTCAAACTATAGGATTGTGTGACATACTTAACAGCAACCACTGGGGAGAAATAAAAAAGGTAAAATTACACTTAAATTTCAGAAAAATGAAAAACAAACATAGGTATAATATCTCCATTTATCCCATTACAAATGAATGTGTACTTTTTAATCCATTAATACAAAGTATTTGTGTTTCATTTCAGGATTTATCTGAAAAAAATTGGTAAAGACCAAACTGCTGTTTAGAGAAAAAATAACCTGATATGGATGACATCTGTAGAAACACTCGCTGTTCCTGGCTACTTGCTGCCTATAAAACAGCTGAGTCATGCTGCAGATTAATCGCCTGACAACCCACAAAACGAATCTCCATCACGAGCAGCCGGCCGCCGGTGCTCCAGGCCTGCTGGTCAGCATTGCACACGCCGCCGTCTCGACATACGTCTTCCCGTTTACAATCTGGCAATTTTAGAAGTCCTAGCATTATGACACCATTAACTACAGTCAGAAGCGTGATGTTGCATGTTTTGGGAAGTGGTCGGTTCCTGTGAAAAATTCGGCAGGCCGAGTTTCAGCTCAGAAGCTCATATTTTTAATAAATTGTATGTTTTTGTATAGCCGTCTGGCAAGCTATTTCTTCACCCCTTCAACGCGACGTAGTAACCTCACCAGCGAGCTTCGTAAAACAGCTCACAAAGTTTCTGTATAGTAGAAGAAAAGAGCGCTATTTTACGAGGTTAATCGTGTGCCGATTTCACCAAGTGATCATAATTAACTATAAAATACAACATCTTAAACCAGTACTACTACATGTTTGCTAACTTGCAGTATCCGTTTAAAATGCTTGATTGCCGGGGAACGTTTGGTGTGATGCTTCCCCGACACAGTCCTTAGATCCCGGCAGCTGAAAACATTCCGCTGTGACAGACGGGACTCGCACTCACCTTGTCCCAGGTCAACCACTGGTGCACCGCCTTGTCCAGCTGCGGGTCGCCGGTCCTCTGGTACTTCGGGTTAGCGTTCAGGTCCCCGATAAGTCCGTTATCGTCCCCCATGGCTGGCAGACAGTGCCGGGCTAGCTAACGCGGCAGCAGCGGGGCCATTAGACGGTCGGGTAGAGTGGCAGACAGCTAGCAGGCTGCTCTGTGAAGTGATACCGTGCTGTCGTTAGCTGCCTCGGCTCCTCAACCTGGCACATCTCAGTTTTGTTACGGCCGACATGCACTGTACGTAAATGCATACAAGACGTTGTATGCAACTGCAGGTTGTGAAATTATGTTTGTGAACGTCGTGTCACAAACAAACAAAACTATAAATGACCTTTTTTTCTCCTTCCATATCTGTCACTCAAAACTGACGTGTATCACTCTCCGCTAAGTGTTGTCTTCGTGAAACTTTCAGACCTGCATTAATTTATATTTCTGTCCACATGGGGCAGCAGAACAACATGTAAACCATAGAATTAAGATAAGAGGGGACAAGTAAAAGACAATAAAGTAAAAAAAAAAAAGACAAGTTAAAAGACAACAACTTAATGCTTCATCCGCATACTCTTATCACACCGTAGGAAAGAACACTTGTTCTGCTTATTTTCTGTAACAGTAGCGGTGGCTAGCTAGCTAACTGTCATTCTTTAACGCTACACTGACAACAGAGTGCAAAGAGCAGTGCTGGGTCTAACAATTTATCCACCTCATTCACCCACTGCTCTGGGGAAGGACAAGATAGTTGCTAACCAGCTACCTAACTAACGAGATACCTAGCAAACTAGCTACCAAACTACATAGCTAACTAGATACCTAGCTAATTATCTAGCTAACTCGATACCTTGCATACATGGCTAACTAGATACCTAGCTAACAAACCAGACATCCATGCCGAGAGCTGTGACAACACTTTACAGCCCTACTGACCGGTGTTGTCACCATAACTACAATCACCATTTTGATTTTGTATAAGTCAAATGAACACAAATGGTATTGCATCCATTCTACTCCAGAAACTTCAATGAAAAATGAAGGATATATCAAGCCATGAATTCAGAGCTGTTATTAGTAAAGGGTTAACTTAGATAACAGGATACAACATGTACATTCTTGGATAAAAAGAACATGTGGCACTTTAATGTACAAAGTCTGTTTCTATGCCGATGATGCACCGCCGTCCTGCTCGGTTTCCGGTATATGTCCATCTGTAAGATGACAGATGAACTGGTCCCTGAACGCATCCAGTAGGTGAGGGATGGCTTCCTCCACACTGACATCCCTCTGCAGCTCGGTACTCAGCGATGTCATTCCTTTACCTTCGATGCCACATGGCACGATGTGGCTGAACCATGACATGTCGGTGTTACAGTTCAGAGCCAAGCCGTGAGACGTGATGTAGCGACCGCAGTGGATTCCTACAGAAACACAAGAGGAAAACCACATTTGAGATCACTGCCTTCGAACCATGTGTTCACGCTGAAGCTTTTATTGCTCCCTCCTGGTTTTCGTCTGCTGATTGCTGGACTATAAGCTCTAAACTGGACTGTTACGTTTAATGGCAATCATGACTAAATATGTTTGTTGACAACTTTTTTCCAATGACTAAGATGAGACAATTACGTCATTAAACCCTGAAACCTCACAGATTCATGGATGCGGAAAATAGTCATGGGGTGAAATTAAGGCCCTTCATTTTTTAAATTAGGTTGTAAAGTCAGTGGTTTACCACAAATTTGGGGTTATAGATCATATGTTTTTAATGGTTTTCCTCAATTGTTGAGGGTTTTTAAGGGATAAAACCTTTAAATATGTTAAATAAAACAACAGGTAGCCTTTCATTTCTACCTATCTTTCAGGTTTGTAACAAATTTGGAGTAAATTGATGGATTTATTAGATAAAAGCGAGCAATTTACAACAACAGTTCATGAAACAAACTAACAAACAATAGAAAGTCAGGGAGGTTTAGTAAAAGAATGACAGTGAGGGCTGATGTGTTGTTGTCCTACCGATGGCGCAAATCTTGTTGTCTCTGACCCAGACGCCAGTGTGAGGAGATGTGGTTGCTGCAATACCAAACCGGCTGCAAGCGGAAATTATGGTCTTCTCCAGCTGACAGACGTACCACCGGACACTCTGAACGAACAGACCACATGTCAGCACATGTCACATTAAACTGGATCAGACCCAAAAGAACAAGCTCAGACCTTCTTGAAGCTGGCCAGGTGGAGAACAGGGTAGCAGACCAACTGTCCTGGCCCGTGGAAGGTGATGAGTCCTCCTCGGTTGGTGCGGTGGACGTCAGCCCCCAGCAGGCGGAGGCTGTCCAGCAGGGGGGCGGGGTAGGGTTTGTGGCGGATCCCGGTGGTGTAGACTGGCAGGTGCTGACACAACAGAAGGGTGTGAGCCGGACCAGAACGGTGCCGGTTCACGTAAACCTGCTGCAGCCGCAGAGCCTCCTGGTAGGAGACCAGGCCCAGACGTACCACCTCCACCACTGGCCTGCCGCCCTGCATCCAGGAGTGGAACCAGACCAGGACTGGAACTAAGAACCAACACCATGACATCAAAACACAAACCTTTGGTGAGATAAGGTGGGGTAACAAGGTTTGTAAAGGTCAAAGGTTTGGACTGCTGGTATCTGGATCAGGTTGATCTAAGTTTCCTTCTGTTGTTGAGGTCTTTGTCTCTAGTCGTAAACCCTTTTTATGAATTAATAACAGTGAAAAACATTGATTCCATTTTGGTGACATCATCAAATGTCATATTTTATTCAGCTAACAGTCCATAATTCGAAGATATTAAATTCAAAGTACATCCTTAATACACTTTTATTAATCATTCATTCCTATTATTTTTATTCTACACAGGAAATTTGCATTTTCTAATAAACGTGGTATTTGTTGTCAAATCGTAGAGCCAATCAGCTATTTGATCAGGCGAAAGTTAGGCGTTTCCCATCATGCCCTGCGCTTTGCATTCAGTGGGAGAGCTAAATGTGACCGCCTTGATCATGACGTCAGAGCAAGTCGGGATCAAGTCGGACACAAATCTAACCGGCAAGGATTTGCGCAGGGCCAGCTTATGTCCAACGAGCCTAATAACTTTGTTTCTGGTTTGTTTTTTACCTGTCTGACTTATGTTGTCACCGGTCACCTCTCAGAAATCTTCCTCTACCGGCTTATTTCACGTCGCACCTCCATGTTGTTATTCTTCTTCCTCGACGATGAAATCGATGTATTTCCGGTTGTCAGCTCTCTGCTGCCCCCCGTCGGCTTGAAAATATAAGCTTTCACAATAAAACTACATTTTGTTAATTTTAGTCATAAGAGATGTATATGAATTAGCCCAGTTTTGACACTTAATTGACACTTAACTCTTGACTTCTCATGCATTATACACATATTGATAGAGCTAAACGCTCAAAAGCAGTTAAACAATGCAAACAGGCAAACATGCATTTCATAACAAGCATTATATGATACTGTACACTATTCACAGGATGTATGTTATTCATATAACAGCTGTGGATGTTGGATTAGTTAATAACGGTTCATAAAATGTTTTGACTTGACGACGCCTCCAATCCAGTAGGGGTCTGCTGTTTTATTTGTTTCAGGCAGTTTCACACATCCACACATACATCAATGATCACCGACCTTCCACGTTTGCTTCTTGTTGAGTTATTTCTGAAATAAATGTGTCTCAATGTATTACTTTTAATTCGTCTGGTCTCCAATTTTTGGTGCAGCCTTTGAGCCAGGCTGTAACAGCACAGACACCCACACACGAACACATATCCTTGGGCATTTCATTTTACATTGCATAGTATTTGTCATCTAGTTATAGTTCTAACGCATGTTGCGGTCATAATACAATAAGTAATAAATATACGGATTTTATTTTGAAGTATCACCTAAGTGCAACATCAGAGTAGACTCGCGCCGTGTTCCAATGAGTTCCGCGGTTGGCGGGCTGCACGCGCGTCCAATCTGCGCCGCGTTCGCGCTGTTTCGGCGGGGGCAGGGCGGGGTTTGTTTTGAGAGCGGACCGGAGAGAGAAGACTCACTAGGAAAGATGGCGACCGCAGGGTCCGCCGAACGGCCTGGCAGACTGGCAAGCGCCGCCGCCTGCAAGTACCGGTCCAGGCCCGGAACTGGGTGCGGGTCCGGATCCGGATCAGGGTCCAGCACGTCGGAGACCGAGGCGAGGAAGTGCGCGGAGGGGCAGCCTAGTGGCAGCCCGCCCTGCGGACACCCGGCCTGTCCGCTCAGCCGAGCCCAGAGACGCCCCGGCAGTGGAGAGCGGCTCCGTAGGAGGAGTGACCCCGAGAGGAGCAGCAGCAAGTCGGGCAGGAGGGACTGCGACAGCCGGAGAGGTCAGTGTGTTTACCGGGGAAGCTACAGCTCACAGGCTGTTTTATCAGCACCGTCGCTGGCTGTTTTACAAACCAACTGCAAGACAAATAGACAAAAGCAGAGTTTAACAGTGTTCACTGTAACTTCATATTAACTTTCATTTGAGCAGAGCAGAGGGGCCTGAATCGTTTTTCACAGGTAGAACTGTGAGCAGCTGCGTCGAAACCAGTTCCACTCATTTTATAAACGGTAAACTGTATAGTTAAATTGTGTCTTATTCGTAGTTTGGTACGAGACTGATGGAGCATAAACCGACCTGCAGTCAGCTGAGTCGGATACAAATGAATGAGAATAGCAGCAAAAACAGACTGACTGTTTACTATCATGTTTTCGAAGCTGTTTCATTCGTTTAAACGCATGAAAGCATTAGAAAGCGAGTATAAACCGGCTGTTTTCGAGTTTTCGGTCAGATGTGTGATGAGTTTGGTGTTGGAGGACTAGCCCAGACTTGTACAGCTGTAGGAGGAGCTGGTGTAATGCAGGACTAGTACTTCTGTCACCTTCCTCATGTCTTCATTGATTTGACTTGATCTGTCCCATTTTATTTATATCTATATGTTCTTAACGTGTACTTTATATAGGTGCATCCTTTTGAATCCTTGTTAATAATAATCACAGTAGTTAATTTCTGTGTCCATTATATTTTGATTTTAGTGATATACACCGGGACTGGTTTGTGGCACTAAATCATTTATGAAGTACTTTGATTTGTCAATCAATTTGTCATTCGATTAATTGATGAATCGATTGTCAGTCCTATAGATTCTACTAAATCAATCTGCTAAAATAAATAAATAGAATGAATCATTTTGGCTTCACCAATAATCGATATAAATGCATTTAATTGGATTTATCGTGATTCTTACTTATGATTAATGTTTTAATACGTTTAAGACACTCTCTCCCCTGCCAGCATGTAGTCTATTGAATAATGTTCAAAATAACTGAGCAATGTTTAATTACATTTTTGTATTCAGCATAAAATATTATGCAGGACTACTTTTTTTATAGAATAAATGTTATTTTTTCACCTTTCAGAAGAATACAGATAGTCTCACTTGCATTATTGCATGTTTATTTCATGGATATAGAATTTTGGTTACAAGTTACTGAATCGAATCGTGGTTTACAGAATCGAATCGAATCGTTACAAAGAAAAATCGTCCTTGAATCGAAACTCCAACTACCGTATCGTAATCGAATCGAAGTGAAGCCAAATATTCACACCCCTACCACATGTTGATATATTTCATAATAAATATAATATATATATAATCTCTATTAAAAATCATGTTGTTAAGACACTTCCATCACTGTCGTTGTGTTTTGTCTCTTTCAGAGTTCTTTGTCTCTCCTGCTCTTGTCCCCAAATGTTGTGACGTTTTGTCGGGACCAACGGGGAAACACAAGGTGAGTCAGATTTCTGTCTTGTCAGTGAACACGGCAGCATAACGGGAAGCTTGTTTTAACCAGAGGGGTTTGTGTTTCAGCTGTTGTTTTCTGAGGATAGAGAGGAGGTGAAGAGGAGGAACTGTAGAGACGAGTCACTCCGACGTGATGAAGAGCCTGTAAGAAGTTACTGCGTTATATGTGCTGTTGACTTGTATTTTTAAATCGTATCAGTCATCGGATGCCACCAATGGATCTTAAGTTATCAGAGAAACAAGCTGAGAAACGTGAGCGTCAGCTTAGCTCGCCGGCCCTCCAGTTAGTCCTGTGTCCAACGAACATCATCAGAGAAACACTGATGACATAAAGCTGCTTCATTCTGTTTTTTTATTTATTTTTTTTTTTACCAGTTTTAATGAGTTTGTGATGGATATGAGAGGACCTCTGTCTTACTGTTCTGTAGGCTGCAAAGCAAAGACAAAAACTTTTCTGCAAACCATATTCATTAAGAACACAAGGAACATTTCCAACACTTTCCCAGGAGGCAATAGGTCACAACAGGCTATCGAACAAAATACGGTTGTAATTTTGTCATCCTGGTGAAGGACACATCTGGCAATGCTGTTGAGTATGTGTTAGCAGTTTGGATGTGTTTCCATAGAAACATTTACATTAACATTTAGGTCATTTAGCAGACGCTTTTGTCCAAAGCGACTTACAATAAGTACATTTGTCAAAACAAAGAAACAAAGAAACCACAACATATCATTGCCGATAAAGTAAGAGCTATAAATAGAACAAGTGTTAGATCCTCCTCTGAGTAAAGTAGTAGCTGTTCAGTTAACATACCTTAAGAACAACAGTGCTATGATCTATGAAGTGCTATAGGTACGTTTTTTTTTTTTTTTAACAACTCAGACACACCGTCCTCCTGTTCTACACAACTGTCTGTGTTGCTGTTGTAGCTGAAAGGAATCAGGAGGCGGGTCTTCTTGCTGCGGTGTCGGTCAGTGCAGCCTAAGGTTGAGCTACTTTAGCCCGGCCTTGTGTACATCAGTGCTTTTTTATTATTAATATTTTTTTAAATTTCACACTGTAGGTCTACACAGTATCAAATCTAAACAACAAACTCATTCATATACAGATGAAGAATTAAAAAAAAGAAAATACGGACAGTAAGTTACAACAATAAATAAAAAAGAAATAATGACATGCGTGAATGACAATGTATTTGCTTAAAAACTTAAAGATATTACATACAGTCACTTTATTAACAGCTTTTTTGTTTTGTGAGGAGGAAATTATTGACACATATTGTTCAAATTCCTGCAATAATACAGTTTGCGCAATTTGACAAGAATTAAGATCAGATTAGTAACAGTTTAGGTCCGTGCTCTGCAGATAATCCTCACCACAATGTCGGCAATGGTGGCGGAGACAGCAACTTCCATGATCCCACACTGATTCACCAAACTCTGTGTTTTGTTATTGTGTCGATTGAGAGACGACTAGCAGCAGAAAATGACTAATACATTTTGTGTTTCTATGTTTGTTTTTACGCAGGGAGTTCTGTCTGACTCCGAGAACGAGGAGCCTTTCAGCAGGAGAATCCGAAACATCTCAGCCTTCATCAAGAGAACCAAGACCTCTGCAGCCTTCATAAGGTAGGTTCAGTTACATTATGACCACACCTGAGACCACCAGAGACTAGCTGGCTATGTGCTCTTCTTCTTCAGTGGTTCTCAGAGGAGTCAGAGCTGCACCGACCCGGTGGAGGACCGAGGAGGGAAGCTGAAGGTCGTCAGCCAACCGGCCCTCATGGACAGAGTACGTTACAGCCCCCCTGCTTGTGTGTGTTTGCGTGTGTGGGGCAATAGTGGTTATTTTTTTCAATATTCAAATATTGTTGGTGTCTACATGGAGGTAAGCCTTGCCTCCTCTCCAATGCATCTAGCGCAAGTTATGCAAATAAAAACAAATGATCCTGCGATCAACTTGTGTGAGTAATATAAAGTGAAAATCAGCTTTGCTTTTGGGGTGAGCACGACATTACTGCTGTCTTACTGGTGACATCAATGATTGTTTTAATGCATGACTGTGTCTTTTGTTCCTGTCCGTCAGGTCGGCATTAGTCACAGTGACACAGCAGGAATCCTCCTCTCCTCTGAGAACAGTCGCTCAGTTTCGGCTCCCATCACCGCTCCAGACCGGAGGCTTGCCTGGCGAGCTGTGGTGTCTTCCTCATCGACTCCTCTGGGTGTTCCTCCACCACGACCCGAGCACTCTATCAGCCCCGAGAGCAATGACAGCATCTCCGAAGAACTCAACCACTTCAAACCCATCGTCTGCTCGCCGTGCACGCCACCCAAACGCCTGCCAGACGGCCGTCTGATGGAGCCCACGATCGTGAAGTCCACACCCAGGAACCTGACCCGTGGCCTGCAGAAGGCCACCAGTTACGAGGCCAGCCCCGCCGTCCTACAGAAGTGGAGGCAGATCGAACTCGACCGCCAGAACCTGAAAGTGAACTCCAAGGCGACGTTGACGTGCCCCCTCAACGAGGAAGCAAAGACTCATCAGTCCCCTGCGGGACGGGAGGGCGATGGAGTGACGGCCGCCAACAAGAGGAGGCTGCTGTTCGATCCACCAGCCGGAGACACGGACACCTTCCAGAAACAGTCTGTAAAGATCCGGGTTCCTGCAATCCGCTACAGCAGCGAGGCAACTTTCAGAGGAAGTTCAGACTTTGAACCGATGGTCGGCGCTCCTGAATCCTGCAGTGAAGGAGCACTTTTTAGTCGAAAACAGTCGTTCTCACCGTACAAGAAGATTGGGTTCCAGTCCTGTAAACTAGTGCCAAAGGACTCACAGAGTCCGAGGAAGGAGTCTGACAGTAATCTCCACAACCAGTCTACCTCAAGGAGGGGCAAGAAACGGGAAAAGAAGACCAAACACCTGGACTCGCGGGACTTGGACCTGAAGAGGAGTCGGTCGGTCAGCCAGGAGGCCTTCGACGAGCACTACATCCGTCAAATCCAGCAGGAGCGCCAGGACCGAGCCATCGCCCTGAAGCTGCAGAGACAGTTTGACCTGGAGAACCAGACCACCAACCGCCGGAGGAGCCCCGACAAGTACTTCCTGCGATCCTGGATGTCCAATCAGAACCACCGCAGGAGGCGTGGCCTGAGGAGATCCCGACGAATCAACAAGAAGCACTAGAGAGGGAGTCTGCAGACTCTGCACAAAGACGGACAGGCAGTGGTTTCATATATGCAAAGTCATGAAAGGTTTGAATGTTTTTAACCGCAGTTCGTAAAACGCTGTTGAGGAAAAAGTGACACAAACTGAACGTTTCCTCCAAAAGTTGTTTTGATCTTTTCACCAGCAAATCACCAAAAACTCAATGAAGATCAGCTGAAACCTGAAATCTTAACCGTCATGTCTCTGAAGGACAAGGAGATGTGATTTAAATTAAAAACAATATCCAAAGACTGATCATAAGGTATAATCCACATATAAACAGAGACAAAGCCTGAAGGTCTGAGGCTTCTGGGGCCACTGGAGGTCTGAGTCTTCAGGGGCCACTTGAGGTTTGAGGCTTCAGTGGCCACTAAATGTCTGGGTCTTTGGGGCCCTGTTATCTCCTTCACTATGGTTCCTGGTCCTCATCTGACTTCAGTCTTCCCCTATGAATGCTTGTAAATGTTCTTAGCATTTGGAAGTTCTGGCTTCTGGACTCTTCTCTGTGACCGCTCATGGGTACTGTAGTCTTGTTCCACAGACCAGTCTGGATCAGGAGAGTCATGCGGTTGGACATGATCCGTTTGTCTTTGGGTTCAAAACATAAACAAACATAAAACAAAAGCTTTAAGGAAGGAAACAAAGAGAAAGAAGAGTCTCTATTTTAGTATCTGAAGCCGTTTTCACATTATGTTTTGATTGGTGGACAAAACCTCTGGATGATGAGACAGTGAACACTGTAGGAAAACATGAATTAATTAACTAATGAATGAAAAAGAGATTTAAGTATAGAAAAATACTGAAAATGAATGCTGTTTTCTTTTTTCATTTTACAAGGTTGGACCAACGTCATCGCACCACAGACAGTGCCCTAAAACTCTGAGGTTAACGCCAGCTGCCGTCTGAATTTTGTTGATCTTACGGTTATTATGGCAATGACGGACATTGAGTGAGATGATGATTCTTCAAGAAACATACATGTTTTCTTTTTTGAACATAAATAAATACTAATGTGGTTCATATTATTTTGCACTCTGAAGCTCATGTTACCTCAGCGTGTCAACAGCAGTTTCTGTGACGTGGAGACGTTGATCCAATCCTGCAAAATGTCAAGCCTTGACACAAACGATTTTTCTGATTTCTTTTCTTTGGCAATTTGTGATTTTAATACAAGTTTTTTTCTTTCTCAGACCTGTCTCTGTGTTTTTAAATTTTATTTTTATTTTATTGTTATGTTACTATAGTAACCCCTCAAACATCATTGGACCATCAGGACATCCAGAATTGATGAAGGAAACAATAAGATGAAGAGGGGTAAACAACAGGCTGACGTATTTCTACTACACACCTTTTGGATTGACTGTATTTCCTCCTATACACAGTAGAAAGTACAAGTATCTTATGTTGTACTTCAGTGCTTGTTTCCTCCTTAATGTGAATGCGGCTTCACTGTGAATGATTCATTTAACATTCCTGCAGTAGATTAATTTTCCTTCTTGTTTCATCATGTTGAGTCAGGAGGAGTTGATTTATTTTGATTTGTCAGATGAGTATTATTATTATGATTGTTATTGTGTGTTATTAAGAGTTTCAAGTGTTCTAGAGACTCTGAAGGGCTTTTTTTAATGAGCTTTATTCTCTGCAACACTGATATGCACATTTTATAAAGTTGTTCTTAAGTGTTCAAATGCCAAATGATCAGAGAGAGAACGTGTAAATGATTAATAGTTGAGTTGTATGAGAGGAGATCTGTGGCTGCTGAGACCAAGAGAAACATGAAAGACCCGAGATAACCTGCCTCCTGTCGTCTTTATGTAAACACGTTTATTATATAAATTATATATATACACACACACAAACGCATACATAAACATATGTGGGTGTGTTTATGTGTGTATGCACTATATTGCCAAAAGTATTCACTCACCCATCCAAATAATTGAAATCATGTGTGAAAGAATGGGTCGCTCTCTGGAGCTCAGTGAATACCAGCGTGGTACTGTGATTGGATGCCACCAGGGCAACAAATCCAGTCGTGACATTTCCTCGCTCCTAAATATTCCACAGTCAACTGTCAGTGGGATTATAACGAAGTAGAAGTGATTGGGAACGACAGCAACTCAGCCAAGAAGTGTTAGACCACGTAAAATGATGGAGCGGGGTCAGCGGATGCTGAGGCACATAGTGGGCAGAGGTCACCAACTTTCAGCAGGGTCAATAGCTACAGACCTCTAAACTTCATGTGGCCTGTTTGGGGACGGCCCCATCCTGTTCCAACATGACTGAGCACCAGTACACAAAGCAAGGTCCATAAAGACATGGATGAGAGAGTTTAGTGGATGAACTTGACTGGCCTGCACAGAGTCCTGACCTCAACCCGATAGAACACCTTTGGGATGAATGAGAGTGGAGACTGAGAGCCAGGCCTTCTCATCCAACATCAGTGTGTGACTTCACAAATACGCTTCTGGAAGAATGGTCAACAAGTCCCATAAACACACTCCTAAACCTTGTGGAAAGTCTTCCCAGAAGAGTTGAAGCTGTTTTAGCTGCAAAGGGTGGATCGATGTCATATTAAACTTTATGGATTAAGAACGGGATGTCACTTAAATTCATATGCAAGTCAAGGCAGGTGAGTGAATACTTTTGGCAATATAGTGTGTGAACATACGTATATTTATGTGTGTGTGTGTTTGTATGTATATATATATATATATATATATATTTATTTTATTTTTTTTTAAATATATATTATTTGTGCCAACACATAAATGACATACATACATAAGTTGTAATTTGTTTTAAGGTGTGGTTATGAATGAAGTTTCGTGAGATAACAAGTGAGGAGATGAAATAGCTGATAGTAATAACCTAAACCTATGTGAACAACTACTGGAGTAATAAAATAACATGTTAATCTGTCAATAATTATAAGGAATAATATTACTTATATCGTTAAATACTATAAGTGAGTGAGATACTCGGTAAAGAGACATTTTCCTAAAATATTTAAAACTCAATTTTGTGCTTTTCCCATGAAATATGATCATTTCTAGGGGTGCTAATTGGGTTTTATGTGTTTTCCATGTGTTCTTTGCTGCTGCCCCGTGCACGCGCACGCGATTACGTACGGTGACACGTCGTTGGTTGTTCAAATCTCGATGGGAGCCAATCAGATGCGTCCAGGTCACAGGTACCGTGTTCTTGCGGAAGAGAAGATGGCTGCTGCGAGGAACGGAAAGACTGGAATACTTGAGAAAGTGAGCATTAAAGTTTTCCGTTTTCCGCCAGCTTTGAAGAAAGCCTTGGGTTTTTAATTTTCTAACGGTGGTCAGACTGTGGGAGCGAGAGGTCTGCTCCGTGAGCCAGCTGGCTTCATTCTCTGCAGCCTGGCTGCTGTTAGCAAGCTAAGCTAACGTTAGCGTGCTGTATTGCATGTTTAAAAAAAAATCTAATTAAGCACAGCTCATAAAGAGATGGCGCTGTGTTTGTGTGTCTGCTGTGTGCGTCTGTTCAAACGGCAGTGGTTTGTTTACTGTTTTGTAAACAAACCACTGTTTACTGTTTCCATTTGTTACAGACAGCTGCTGCTCTTTGTGTTGCACCAAACGGGAAAAAACAGGGAATTTACGTTTTGAATGATTTCTGTGTCAGTAAAGTCAAGTAAACACTGTTCATTTAATCGGCCATTGTTCCTTGCTCAGTAGACACGTTAGTGCATGAATTCCTGTGTTTGGACATGTTTTACTTTATGAACTGAATGAGGGCAAAGCTGCACACCCCGAGATCAACCAGCAATAGATTTAATTTAAGTTCCTAAAGATCGACGTTTTGGCCCACCGATCTGGTACAAGGATCTGCTTTGGTTGTATGTCTGTCAGCACACATTAAAGCTGCAGATCAAAACCCTTCAAAACATTGTTTTATTTTGAGTTTTCCTGCAGCTTTCACTTTAAAGATGATAATACATGTTATGTTAGAATGTTATTACATTATTGACTATATTGTATTGCCACCATGTTGCTGTATTAGTCCAGACAATGCATCACATTATATCTAACCTGGTGAACAGACAGATGTTTTCATATTATCCTCTTATGTACTTTATTTTATAATACTTCAGTGGAGGATTGATGAGAAACCAGTGAAGATAGATAAATGGGATGGAGCGGCAGTGAAAAACTCTCTGGATGACGCTGCAAAGAAGGTTAGCTTTTATTATGAAAGATTTGGTATCATTATTTGTCAATAAATCAAAAACCCATTCATTGATCCTGCTGCTGCGACCCCTTCAGGTGCTGCTGGAGAAGTACGGCTATGTGGAGAACTTTGGGCTGGTGGACGGTCGTCTGTTGATCTGTACCGTTTCCTGTCTGTTCGCCATGCTGGCTCTGGTATGGGACTTCCTTCACCCCTTCCCTGAGTCCAGACCGGTCCTGGCCTGCTGCGTCATCTCATATCCTTCGACAATACCAGCTGGTCTGATGTCACATAAAAGTCATACATTTCTGATAAGAAAACTCACATCAGTGTGTTGTAGTAATTTGTTATCAGCTCTCGTGTCTCTTAAAATCTGGATGCTGATGATGATCACCGGTATTTCCTTATTGATCATTGAATTAGCGGTATTAATTCACGACCGTGACGTGGCATCTCCGATGTCATGATGTTGGTCATGTAGTTCCTGGACAACAAAACGCTTCCCATTTTCTTGTATATTTCCACCGTTAATCTGTAAAAATACATATATATTTTTTCTCTGAATGTAAATCTGTGTTATGGTAAACAGGGTTCATTGGTGATGGTTTGTGTTCCTTAACTGCCTCCCCTCCATCACATACTTCATCATGATGGGCATCCTGACTCTGTACACCTCCTACAAAGAGAAGAACATCTTTCTGGTGTCTCTGCAGAAGGATCCAGCTGGGATGGATCCAGATCACATGTGGCAGCTAGCCTCCTCACTCAAACGGTCTGAACCTTTTATCCAGCATGCAACACCAGAAGAAAATGCAATGTGAACACAGGCCCTTAGCGTTTTAAAGCAGACCCATCAACTGCTGTTCAACCGTTCTACATATTCATGTTGTGTTAATGTTGTGTGTCTCAGGTTCGATGACCAGTACACTCTCAGAGTTTCCTTCTGTGATGGGAAGTCAAGGAACTCGCGGGAAGCGGAGTTCACAAAGTCTGTGTCAGCGTTCTTCGATGACAACGGGACGCTGGCCATGGACCAGTTTGAGAGGTGTGTTTCTAAACTCCACGATGCCCTAACGTCCGACAAGAAGACCAAGTAATAAACCCCCATCAGTATATGACGCCAATACGTCAGTATATTAATACGTCAAACTTTGTTCTTTTGGTTTCATTCAAACATCAACCGGCAGGGAAAATCCATCACAGTCTAAGCTGACGTCATCATTGTTACTTGTTGATGCAGCTTCTGGTGGTGCGTTCAAGGACGTTTAGAGATACAAGTGTTAATGTCATCTGCAACCGTAATGTCTCACAGCTTGTGATTGAATCAAATTTAAAACAAAACTCTTGTATATAAAAAGTCTTTGGTGTTTGATTCGACAGAGCTTTCAGCTATTTCGCAGTGTTTTCATCAGAGCGTTCACTGAGGAAGTCCACACGTTGAGGCTGAAAGCTGCCAAACTGTCTCTTTAATGTTTCTTTGGTCCAGACTTTAAGTCTGAGATTCTGTTCTGTTCATCGTCAGACTCGGTAACTCTGTGATGGATTCTCTCTCTAGTTGATGGAAACATTGATGGAAATTAATCAGAGTTTTTAGTCACACAATAATTGAGAAGATGTCGGAAAAACTGAAATACATCCACTTTTGTAGAATTAAATTGTTTGATTATTTGATCAGATGGACGTCGT
Source organism: Chelidonichthys spinosus (assembly GCA_029853015.1). Classification (NCBI taxonomy): domain Eukaryota; kingdom Metazoa; phylum Chordata; class Actinopteri; order Perciformes; family Triglidae; genus Chelidonichthys; species Chelidonichthys spinosus. Next base: position 7,311,993 of record CM056828.1, on the reverse strand, counting down.
CTGATGGTTTTATTTCATTTGTTTTCTTCATTATTTTGGTCCAGAGTCCTTTTTCACTTTCGCTGAGCGGTTTGACTCTTTATACGGATGACGTTGAGAACTTAATATAATGAAGAAAACCATGTTGCCGTTGTTACTGTTTGGCTCAGATGTGAAGATGATGACTGATCCTCAGCAGCTCATTCAATCATTTATTGACCAGTTTGACTTTACTCAGCAGGTCCATCCCATAATAACATTTTAGCTCCACAAGAGTTCCTGTTGAAGGTTTTTAAAACATTTCACTTATCTAAACAGACTGCACCTTCATACGTTCTCTATTTATCTCTCCACCGATCCTAATGTGACATCACTCATGGGCGGGGGCACCTGAGTGTTACAAAAGGGAGCAGAAACACCTGTGACTGTCACACAGATGCGGGAAAAAAACAGCCACCATGATGGTCGCAGTGAGAAAATATCAGATATACATTAAGAATGCTTCTTTCAGTGGCAAACTGGCGCCATTAGCATTCACAAATCAAACTAGCAGGTAATGCTAAAGATGCAAAACGCAGTGACATGTTGATGCCTTACAACAGGAAGTGGAGTGAATGTCGACCAAATTTGTATTAAGAATGTTTTCTCTGTAACTTTTGTTGGTAAAAAAAAAAAAAATATTAAAGATGGAGATTGTTACGGAAACTGTTTACAGTTGTTGTTTTCTGTTGTCCTGCAGTGGCACCGTTCATCCAGCAGGTGGAGATGTTGTACTGATGATCAATGTGTTTACATGGTTCTAGTGAAATGCCTGAGGCCTGTACTAGGAAGAAGGATTTGGCCTTAGCAAGGTAACTTCAGGGTTAACTCTGGGTTTTCCGTTCTACGACGCTGGTTAACTTCTTATCGAAGTACATCACCATGGTAACACTGCATCTCTTATCAGGAACAGCAGAGCAGGTTAGCTCTGCAGCGTAAGTTACCATGGCGACGTACCAGTGAAGTGAACCAGCATCGTAGGAATGAAAACACTAGCACTTTTATTCGGCAGCTGGACTTTAATGGTGAGTAAAGATAACACTGCCAGTCCATGGAGGCGGGGCAAGTAGGAGAGGGGGCGGGGCCAGCAGGCAGGTCTGCTGTGTCAGTGAGCAGTGATTAGACGTGTCTGAGGGAAGCAGAGTGTATCCTTGTTGTCTCGGCCATGGCCTGTCTGATGGCCGCCTGGTCAGTCCACAACCCCACCGTCACCAACTCCATCATCATGGTGAGTCCTCACAACACACACTGGGGACATACTGGAGTTATACTGGGACATAGAGACAGACACTGGAGGTATAGTGGGGGTATACAGGAGACACTATATTGGACTTGTTAGAGACATTGGATACTTATTAGAGATTTATTGGACATTTGAGGGGCACATGGGAAGCTTATTAAAGACATTGTAGACTTGGACTAGAAACATTTGACACAGGAGACATATTTGACATTTATTAGAGACTTTGAATACTTTAATTACAGGCGTGTTGAACATTTTTGAGAGATGGGACACAAATTAAAGACATTGGACATTTATTGGAGACGTATTGGAAACTTATTAGAGATGCATTGGAGACTTGTTGGAGAGAGAGAGAGTGGACATTTAGAGACATTTTGGACTATTGTACTTATTGTTTGTTTTTGTGTGTACATTCTTCTTACTGTTTCTTATGCCCAGTGAGAGTGTCCGACAGTGACCTACTGTATGGGGGCAGATTAGTGCCCCATATGGAAGCAGGTTGATTTTCACATCACAAACACAACAAGAGAGGAGCAGCTGACAGATAATCTGTACCGACAGTCTGCTGACGGTCTGGTCCAGCAGGACGGCCCCTGGCCCTCAAACTGCTTCCTCTTTGTCCTCTAGTCACACAGCCAGTAGTTACAAAGACTGACACCCGATCAGCTGTTACACCTGGACACCACCTGCTGCTGCTGAGAGGACAGACTGTGGTTAGAAAGAGACACCTGATCACAAAACCTTATTGATCACCAGTGATGTTATGCCTGTTTTAGGGGGCTGGAGCTACCCTAAATTCTTCCCAAGACTCCCCCAAATAATTTGGCTTTTTTTAAATTTATTTTTAGTTTATTTTCTGAATAATCTCAGCGATGACAGGGTATACATGTAGTTTTAGGATTATAGCATCATAGTCTGTAGAAAGAATATACTTTAGAAAGATGCATTTCTGTAAAAATATTTATTTTTAGAGATTTATCTTAATTTTTTTTCAGACACTATCCTCATTTTGCTGGAATAAATACAGAATAAATACATACAAAATACAGTTATTGGGTAAAGTTCATATGTTGTCAGATTTCACTGTGACCTTTAAAATCAGTCTTGGTTTATTCTACTGTATACTTAATGACAAACATTACTGAGCAAAATCACACTGATTGAACCAATCTCCAGGACAGTAACTGGTTTAATTAAAGTACATTCTTCAGATCTGCAGTTTATTTAATGGAGAGAGGGATTCGATACGGTATCACTTCATCCATTTGGTGCCACATAGGAGAAAAGTTGGAGGAGAAGATAGAACTAAGAATACATCACATACATGATGGCTAAAACAGGAGCAGGTTCAATTATTTGGCTGTTAGTTTGGCTTCATTATCAGACAAAACACAAGATTACCTTTTTCAGATAAAATGTGCTAATTGGTTGGTGTCTGTTTGTTATCAGCTGATATGATCCAGATTGTATTCATGAACCCTCAGAACACCAACGGGCCCCCGGACCTCATGTTGGACCCCCGCACGGTCTGCGTTTGTATGGACGAGGTGGAGAACAAGCGGGCGGCGGGTGGCCAGCATACGCCGCTGCTGCATGGGCACCTGAAGAAGGTGGACAACAACCTGACGGAGGCCCAGAAGTTCTCCTCGTTACCACGGAGACCGGCAGTCAACATCGAGTTCCAGGACGTTTCGTACTCCGTTAGGGAGGGACCCTGGTGGAGAAGGAAAGGTACTGCAACACACCTGATCCAGATCATGAACAGCAGTTTTCTGTTGATTGATTGACAATCAGCTCCTCATTCACCTCCATAACAAACGCTAGCAAGGTTAAAGATCAAAGCAGAATATATATTATTCTTTGTTAATTTATGTTTTTTTTGCAAACTCAGCGACTTTCTGAGTGCACTTCTATGCTCTGCTTCCAATCTGTATTTCCCTCGTAGAGCAGTTTATAATTTGTTATTATCAGACACTGATTTGGGGTGTGTGTGTGTGTGTGTGTGTGTGTGTGTGTGTGTGTGTGTGTGTGTGTGTGTGTGTGTGTGTGTGTGTGTGTGTGTGTGTGTGTGTGTGTGTGTGTGTGTGTGTGTGTGTGTGTGTGTGAATGAGGGATTATCAGGATGTAATCTGTTAATCTCAGTCTCCTGCTGTAAATAGTTAAAGGTCAGATTAGAAGCAGCTCAGAGTGAAAATTAAAAAATAAACACAGTAGCCTAATTAAAATTATGTTTTAAATTGTTAATGTACCATTAATATGATTATATATATTCATACTGTCACATTGAATTTCAATACAACAAAAGAAAGAACAGATTGAAGAAGACAAATAGTTCAGTCAGAACCTGCAGTACATTGTGTATTATTAAATCAGTATTATTACTGCAGTGCAGTGTATTATTAATTCAGTACAGTGTATTATTACTGCAGTGCAGTGTATTATTAATTCAGTACAGTGTATTATTACTGCAGTGCAGTGTATTATTAATTCAGTACAGTGTGTATTATTACTGCAGTACAGTGTATTAATTCAGTACAGTGTGTATTATTACTGCAGTACACAATGTATTATTAATTCAGTACAGTGTGTATTATTACTGCAGTAAATTGTTTATTATGTCGGTACAGTGTGTATTATTTTTGCAGTACACTGTATTATTAAATCAGTACAGTGTGTATTATTACTGCAGTACACAATGTATTATTAATTCAGTACAGTGTGTATTATTACTGCAGTAAATTGTTTATTATGTCAGTACAGTGTGTATTATTACTGCAGTACACTGTGTATTATTTTTGCAGTACACTGTGTATTATTACTGCAGTACACTGTGTATTTTTAAATCGGTACACTGTGTATTATTACTGCAGTACACTGTGTATTTTTAAATCAGTACACTGTGTATTATTACTGCAGTATTAATCTGTATTACGATGAATATATAGTTATGGCGTTCTGTAGAATCAATAAGTAAACATTAACAATACATCAGTTAAATGAAATGAATTCATTTAATATTATTTTGTTCTCCCTGAGAAACGCTCCGGTGAGTCGAAGGTGAAGTGAAGGTGAATGGACGTGCCTCTCAGCTGGTTCTCAGTTACAGTGTGTATGGAGACTCTAAGGTTTCCACTCTTTGTTTTTGTTCATATCAGAGTTTCACTGAGAACAAGGTGGCGATTTGTTCACACCTGAGCAGGTGTGAACGACTCCTCCTCCTGATGTTCAGGTGACCTGCTGATACACCTGAAGACTCTGGTGTTTGAAACTGAAGGTAGACAGGTTGTCAGCCCTGATGCACCATGGGTATTCCTAGAGTGCAGCTCTGTCAGCAGCCTGACTGTTAAAAAGGTTACTGCAGTTCATCGTACCTAATCTGCTTGTTGTCCGAGTGTTACAGCAGTAACAAACTGGTGTCCTCATGCCTTAGCAATGAAGACCTTTGCGATGTACCTGAAAGCTCGAGAAAAACGTAATAGTACAAGTACCTGTATCATTTCTGCTGCATTTGTGTATTATTATTGTAGGACAGTGAGCATTATTGCTGCTCTACAGTGTGTATTACTGCAGTACAGTGTGAAGTATTTTAGTTACAGTGTATTATTACTGCAGTACAGTGTGTATTCCTGAAGTGCATTACATATTACTGTGTATTATTACTGCAGTAATGTTTGTATTATTACTGCAGTACATCTGTATCACATCTGCATCACGTCTGCATCACGTCTATATCACGTCTGCATCACATCTGCATCACATCTGCATCACGTCTGCATCACATCTGCATCACATCTGCATCGTGCATCCATCACGTCTCGGTTACAGGGAAGTACTTCGTGTTCGGTATAAGAGACACAACAGTGTCTTGTTTGTGACCTTGCATTGCCTGGAGAAGCAGACACTTAATAAGTCAAGGGGAACCAACTCATCACGTGTGTCCATGAGAACATTCCCTCACAGTTACTGCATTGCAATGTGTATTTTCCCTGAAGTGTAGTGTGTATTATTGCTGCAGTGTCTACTATTACGACAGTGCAATGTGTATTATTACTGCTGCACACTGTGAACTATCACTGTAATACAGTGTTTAATTATTAAATCAGCACAGTGTGTATTATTACTGCACCACACTATGTACTATTCCTGCATTACAGTATGTATTATTACTGAAGTGCAGTGTGTATCATCACTGCAGCACAGTATGTATTATTACTGTACTACTCTATGTACTATTACTGCAGTGCAGTGTGTATTTATACCGCATTGCAGTGTGTATTACAGGTTACTGTTGGACAGTGAGGATTAACTTAGATTCGATCAGATTGAATCTGATAATCTCATTAGCGAGCGTTCAGCCTTCATCAGCAGATGAACACTGCAGCAGTTACTGCAGCACATCATCTTCATCATCACTCTCTTTGCTGTCCATGATAACCCCATTATTGTAATCAATGTGATTGTTGTATTCATTAGAGGTAAATATGTGATGAAGGTGAGGACACTCTCCCCACCAGCTGACTAACAGAAGAACGCTAGAAGTTTATCCTCTTCTCAAAGGGTTTTCAGGTCCAGGTGTGTTCAGGTTTGTGGGTGTCAAATTCATGTGAAACCAGACGAAGAGAAAAACCTCCAAACTGATGTGAAACCGGACTCGTGGACGGGAGGACTCGGAGACAAAGGGGTGTTCTCATACCAGCTGGGAAAAACTGTAGGTTCATTGTTTGATTTCTTTCTCAGGTTACAAAACTCTGCTCAAAGGGATCTCGGGGAAATACACCAGCGGGGAGCTGGTAGCCATCATGGGGCCGTCAGGAGCCGGGAAGTCCACTCTCATGAATATCCTGGCTGGGTACAGGTGGGTAGTGGTCCGCTTAAGTCTGATTCAAGTTTCTATCAGTTACTTTAATCTGGATGTTAATAATACAATATTTTAATGACTACTCTGCTCCTCAGAGTAATGCTTGTTTATCTGTTAGTTTACAATATTTATACAAAAATTACAAAATATTTAGAGATATTTTTCATGTTACTAAGAAACAACAAATCCTTGTATGTTGTTATTTCAGGACCGAACAAGGAAAGGTTGCTGTGGATATCTAAAGAGAAAACTGCGAGACTCATTATTTGTTTGTTTAATTATTTCATGTATAACATCAAAATATCGTGTCCTAACATGAAATGTTGTAGTTTGAAAACCATCCTCACTCTAATAAAACAAGAAACAAATAGTAGCAAAATGTAAATCAAAGTGAGTGCTGACTGAAACCAGAATACTGTGAACCCATGTGCGGCGTTAGAGTGACACCCAGTGGCAGAAACAATAATCACATTCAGTCACATATATTTATATCTTTATTTATATCTTATACATTTATGTACTTGTACACAGAGAGACTGGGATGAAGGGAGAGATCCTGATCAACAGTCAGCCCAGAGACCTGAGATCCTTCAGGAAGGTTTCCTGTTACATCATGCAGGACGACATGTTGCTGCCTCACCTCACCGTCCAGGAAGCCATGATGGTACAGGAAGCTTTACTGCAGTAAAAGTACTCATAACACACTGGGAAAATATTCTGCTGCAGTAGGAGTGCTAATACCACTCAGTGGAAATACTCTATTTCAGTACCAGTTCTGCAGGTTTTGTAGATTGTGGACTCTCTAATCCAGCACCACTGATGGATTTTGTGATTGCAGGTTTCAGCCAACCTGAAGCTGCAGGAGAAGGTGGAGGCTCGCAGAGAGATGGTGAGCTTTGACCCCTGACTACCTCCTGGTCGTACCCGAACTCCGAGGTCAAAGTTATCTCTAAGTGTGTGTGTGTGTGTGTGTGTGCTCAGGTCCGGGAGATCCTGATGGCTCTGGGTCTACTCGACTGTGCTAAAACCAGGACGTCTCACCTGTCTGGGGGTCAGAGGAAGAGACTGGCTATCGCTCTGGAGCTCGTCAATAATCCGCCAGTCATGTTCTTTGATGAGCCCACAAGGTCAGCAACTACAAATGAAACTGTCACTTTATGTTTTTGTGAAGTTAGTTTTACATGTTTCTCTGAATCATTCATTCATAGAATGAAATGTGAATTCAATATTCTTGTTGATTAATTCAGGCCCAATCTTTAAGTATTTGAATTCTACATATCATGTTATACATCGTGACTGCCCTCTGCTGGTTGAAACACGGCTAGTGATACTGACATTTGCTATAGAGGAGAATTAGTGAAGAGTAGCCCTGACCCTTTTAATTAGCATATGAATCACTTATGCTAATTAACAATGCTAATCACTAGCATACACATATCTCAGCCTTGCATGTAAACTCAAATCCACAAATGTTTGTAGTGTAAATTCTGGCACTATAACAGAGAGAAGCATGTGAGTGTAATGGTACTCTGAAAATGAGTCACGTAATACTTTTTCACATTTAGAGGCACTTCTTGTTTTTCCAGGCACATCAGCCAAAACTGTGGGGTTTAGTGACTCCTTAATAATAAATAATAACAAATATAACATGGACTACTTCCTGTGTCTCAGCGGTCTGGACAGCTCATCCTGTTTCCAGGTTCTCTCTCTGCTGAAAGCTCTGGCTCAGGGAGGACGGACCATCATCTGCACCATTCACCAGCCCAGCGCCAAACTGTTCGAACTCTTTGACAAGGTCAACACACACACACACACACACACACACACACACACACACACACACAGAGTATCTTTACTGCAGTAAAGAAGCAGTTTGATGGTGCTGAATGCAGTGTTTTTGTTGTTCCAGCTGTACGTCCTCAGTCAGGGTCAGTGTATCTACAGAGGGAAGGTCTCCAGTCTGGTTCCCTACCTGAGAGACCTCGGACTCAACTGCCCCACATACCACAACCCTGCTGACTTTGGTAAGAGACAAAGACGTCCTGGTTCAGGTGTTTGTGTTTACTGAATGATCTTTCTGACAGTTTGTGTGACTGAACGAAGGGAACTTCCTGTTTCACCTGGACATCAAACCTGATCACAAATGAATATTTACCATAACAAACAAAGGTTACACATGAAACTGCTTATAATGAACCTTGGATGACTTCCATCACCGACCGCTATGTGATTAAAGGTAATCTGATCATTTACCGTAGTAAAAATACTAACTCAAAATACTACATTTAATGTATATTAGTGTTCTCAGTAGTTTCAGTAAAACTATTACGTGTAGGAGACTTTCTCAACACATAAAGGAACAACCTTTCAACATTAACGCATCTGAAGAAACATGGTTTTACCTGGACATTGCAATATTTACCTCTGAGATGAAGTGGAGGAGAGGTAAGAAAGGAAGTACAAGTACTTGATCAAAGTACCTCTGCTGTGTGTCCAGTGATGGAAGTGGCATCTGGCGAATATGGAGATCAGATGGTCCGACTGGTGAAGGCTGTCCAGGACAGGAAGTGTGAGAAGGATCCTCAAACTGAACTGAACGGAGAAACTAACCTCCACCCGCTGCTGTGGCAGAGCACAGAGGAGGTGAGAAACAAACGCAAATGAGTTCTTCAAACTTTATTACCAAAGTTTATTATGTCAATTGATTATTTGTATTTATTGATTAACAATACTGCTGTGTATTATAGTTAAATATGCATTAAATGAGGGATACCTCACGGTGTTTGAGTTTCAGACCCACAGTTGTTATTATTGACGTCTCTTATTTCTCTCAGGAGAGTTCATCGTCTGAAGGTTGTCACAGTTTCTCAGCCAGCTGTATGACTCAGTTCTCCATCCTGTTCAGAAGAACCTTCCTCAGCATCCTCAGAGACTCGGTGAGAAAACACAGCAGCACCTGCTGGACATTGAGAGTTGCTGCAGCTGACATACACACAAAACACAAATTTGTGCTGCTGCACAGTTGTAGTAATGGTTGTAGTTTACAGTTGTATGAACAGTAGTAACAGTTGTAGTAACAGTTGTACTAACAGTAGTAAAAGTTGTATTAACAGTTGTAGTAACAGTTGTACAAACAGTTGTAGGAACAGTAGTAACAGTTGTAGCAACAGTTGTACCAACAGTAGTAACAGTTGTACCAACAGTAGTAACAGTTGTACCAACAGTTGTAGTTACAGATGTAGTAACAGATATACTAACAGTATCAGTTGTAGTAACAGTTGTAGTAACAGAAGTAACAGTTATAGTTACAAAAGTAACAGTTGTACTAAGAGTAGTAACAGTTGTACTAACAGTTGTACTAACAGTTGTACTAACAGTTGTACTAACAGTAGTAAGAGTTGTAGTAACAGTTGTACCAACATTAGTTACCGTTGTAGTAACAGTTGTGCTAACGGTATTGACAGTTGTACTAGCAGTTGTACTAACAGTTGTAGCAACAGTTGTAGCAACAGTTGTAGCAACAGTTGTAGTAACAGTAGTAGCCATTGTAGTAACAGTTGTGCTAACGGTATTAACAGTTGTACTAGCAGTTGTATTAACAGTTGTAGCAACAGTTGTAGTAACAGTAGTAACAGTTGTAGTAACATTTGTGCTAACAGTATTCACAGTTGTACTAACGGTAGTAACAGTTAACAGTTGTAATAACAGTGGTAGTAACAGTTGTGTTACACATACTCTCATTGGTCGAGCAGGTGCTGACTCACCTGAGGATCTCCTCTCACATTGGGATCGGCATCCTGATTGGTCTATTGTACCTGGGCATCGGTAACGAGGCCAAGAAGGTTCTCAGTAACTCAGGGTTCCTCTTCTTTTCCATGTTGTTCCTCATGTTCGCCGCTCTGATGCCCACAGTGCTCACATGTGAGTTCCTCTGAACATCACTTCATATAAGTACGCTTACTCAGGTTCTGTACTTCAGTACTGAGGTACTGGTAGCCTACTCCACCTCTTTATTGAGGTTTGGACTACACAATCATTGTGAACGTGTCCAGTATTTCTACACTGTTGTATTAGTACTTTTAATGTAACTGAGTATTTTGACAATGCCTTATTAGGACCTACACTCTAACCGAGTATATTTACAGTGTGGATTAGTACTTTTACGTCATCAGAGTATTTGAACAGTATTGTATGAGTTATTTACTTTCGAAGTGTATTTGAACAGTGTTGCATGAGTACTTTTACTGAAACAAAGTATTTATACTGTGGGTTATTAATAATTGTATTGTAAAATGAGAGAAACAGAGAAAGTCATTTTTAGACAATAATTTATATTAATATGATAAATAATTACTTAGTTACGTATTATCTGAACTGAAAGTTGTACCTGATTTCATTTATTTATTTCTCACATGTTTTCTCACCATGTTTTCGACGTTCTTCCCTAAATTCAATCTACATCACAATGACCTTATAAATACATTGTGTTATTAACATTTAATATATTAATAACTATGTTAAACACATCTTTAAAAACACTCAAAACAGCATAGGGGGAATAAACAATAATAAATTGTTACATTCCATGTGATTTAATTTGTCGTGTAACTGTTGAGTTGTATGTTTGTACTTCAGTTCCTCTAGAGATGGGAGTTTTTCTGAGGGAACACCTGAACTATTGGTACAGTCTGAAGGCGTATTACTTGGCCAAGACTATGGCGGACGTCCCCTTCCAGGTAACCTCATATACCACAAATACAGCATTTAAATACTACCCAAGTATCTTATATGATATGACAACATTATTACATACTGAGCTGATGTTATATGAAATACATAAAGACAACATCATTATAATAGGAGAACATATATCTATATATATAAATGTGTGTTATATGTTATTTTATATTATCCAAATGACCAAACAACAACTGACAAGTTAGAAATCAACTTTACTGACTGAAGACTTTCTGTACTGTTGTGTAATTAATATTACTGTCCAGGTAATATTCCATTATATACCTGTGCTATCGAGGTAGTATTACTTATATATACCTGCGCTATCCAGGTAGTTTTCCCAGTGGTGTACTGCAGTATCGTATACTGGATGACGGCTCAGCCTCCAGACGCCGGCCGGTTCTTCCTCTTCCTGTCTCTGGGGGTCCTGACTTCTCTGGTGGCTCAGAGTCTGGGTCTGCTGATCGGAGCGGCGTCAACGTCGCTGCAGGTCAGTTTACCTGGACTCACCTGTGTGTGTGTGTGTGTGTGTGTGTGTGTGTGTGTGTGTGTGTGTGTGTGTGTGTGTGTGTGTGTGTGTGTGTGGTTGTGTGTCTCCAGGCAATATCCCACTTGTAGCTTGTTGCTGTTTGTTCAATGACAATCCATCCTGTTAACACACACATATTATACATATTATACATACAACCATGCAGCCTAAAGGAATAGAATAAAATCCATAATCTTCATTATCAGGTGTGTGTGTGTGTGCCTTCCTGTGTGTGCCTGTGTGTGTGTATGTATGTGCCTGTTTGTGTGTGCCTGCCTGTGTGTCTGTGTATGTACCTGTGTGTGTGTTTGTGTGTGTGCCTGCCTGTGTGTCTGTGTATGTACCTGTGTTTGTGTGTGTGTCTGCCTGTGTGTGTATGTATGTGCCTCTTTGTATGTATGTGTGTGTGTGTTCACTCAGGTGTTCTCGTGTACCTCAGGTGGCGACGTTTGTAGGTCCGGTCACAGCGATCCCTGTTCTGTTGTTCTCTGGGTTCTTCGTCAGCTTCGACACCATCCCCTGGTACCTGCAGTGGATGTCCTACATCTCCTACGTCAGGTAAGAACCTGAACGTCTCACATCTCACCATCATGAACTCCCTGACGTCACCACAGTATTTACAATCACATTAAATATATTTTTTTAGATGACAAAGGATTGCATTGTGCTTGTGCCTTTATCTTTAATGAAGGTGAAACTTACCGCTAAAAGCCTTTAATCCATCAATAAATATATTTTTCAAAATTCAAAAGAGAATTTAACCCTCTTTAACCCTCATTTTAAGGTTACTTTTTCCTCATAAAATCAAAATAACTTTAGAGTCTCCCCAAGTATTCTCATGTGTTTTGTGGTTGACATATTGTCACTCTGCTGTTTAAGTGAAAGTACACAAGTATTATCAGCCACTTTTGAATTAACGTATTTAGAGTGTTCGATAAGTAGAAAACCGATATCTAACATTATTAATAGTGAAGTGGTTGCTGTTGTAGCTAATTTATACTTTATTATACACAGTCAGCTGGTTTAGTCCAAATGAATCTGACGGGTCTTGAGATGAATAATGGAGGAGGAGGAAGAGGAGGAGGCGGATTTTTCTTAATTTAATTAAGAGCAAAAATGTCTTGAATAACATCTGAGACAAGAAGATTTAAAGATTTTAATCGGATAATAAAGTGAAAATATGTACAAACTTCTCCACGTTCATGTTTTGGATTTAAAATCTCAATCTTTGGAATCAGACTTGATTTCAGGAACTAAATCTGTCAGATAAATGTTGTATTAACTAGCATAAAATAGTCTATGATACTCTGATTGTAAAACCACTTCCTGCGTTGTGTTTTGAGGTACGGCTTCGAGGGCGTCATCCTGTCCATTTACAGTCTGGACCGGGACGATCTTCACTGCGACCACGACGACACCTGTCACTTCCAGAAGTCCGAGGCCATCCTGAAGGAGCTGGACATGCTGGATGCCAAACTCTACCTGGACTTCATCGTCCTCGCCATCTTCTTCTTCTCTCTGAGGCTCCTTGCTTACTTTGTACTCCGGTACAAGATCAGCGCTGAAAGATAGACCAGGACCACGAAGACCAAGAGGATCAGGAGGAGTCTAACATTTAGTGTGTAGCTCTGGAGGAAGATTTGTTAGAGGGCAACGTGAGGACATACAAGGCCCTGCATGGACAGGAGCTGGTCTCCTGAGTCCTGAACTGTGCCACAACCTGCAGGACCACAAGAAACTGGAGAACACCTGATTTTGACATATGGTCATCCCAATAGAAGCCTCTACAGTGTGTTTAACTGTAGTTTGTATGCCCTCACAAACGCTGTTTATCAATAAAGTTATGAAAATAATTTCCTCCCTCATTCCTGACACATTTTATCGTGAACACATTTATAACCTGCTGACATTAGCAAACTAACACAGAATCAAATGAATATTGTAGTGTTGGACCATAGAAATAGAAGAGTAATAGAGGAGACATTGACTGTTTTCAGTGGTCATGTGATGTATTATTATAGATTAAACAGCCAGCACTCATTAAAATTAGCTCCACTTTTACCAGCTGCCACAGCAAAGTGATCAACATATTATTACAAGTATATCATCTCTACTATTGTAGAGACTGTATCATCAGTACTTTTACTTCTGGTTCTTCAGGTATATTTGATGTTGATACATTTGCACTTTAACATCAATAACATTTTGGACACATTATTTGTTCATTGTGGTATTAGTACTTTTACGGCATTCAAGTACCAGAGTACCACCACTGCACAGTATCAGTGTCACATTCATGGAACATGACGTCACCACATGTGAGGGGATCGGCTCCACCCCTTCTCTCACAAAATAGGAAAGAGACCTTAAAAGGACTGAGATATTGATGTGTTCAGTTTCTTATTCTTTCTGTCCATTTTTTACTAATTCTTCAATCTGAGAGAAGAGGAAGTGAAGGAAATGTGCTTGTTATTGAGGTCAGTGTACGCCGAGATGGGGCTCTCTTGAACCTGATATTAGCGGCTAGCTCCACCCGGGCCACTTACGTAAACTTGAAGCAGCTGACAATAAAAACAAGTGAACCCAGAACCTGCTTTGAGTTTCGCACATTGATATAAACCCAGAGACTCAACAGTCTCATAGAGTGTTTTTACTATTTCAACATGAATGCCAGTGAACGGCAGTTAAAACAGGTAGACTGAGCTGTTCTTATGTAAACACTGATACACACAACATGTGTTGAAGACAGGAGGAATCTCTGCTAATGAATATAAGTCAGAATTAGACTGGTATGGTCCTTTAAGTCGCTTTACCCACAGTGGATGTGACTACAGCTGCTCTGACGGTCCTGCTACGTTCATTTGAATGTTTAATCACTATGAAAATAATGACATGTTTTTTAATGATATGCTTCGTGTTTATAAAATATAATAATGTGTTGAGCTTCACATTAATGATTTGTGTTTTTCTCATCAGAATGAATGTACAACATGCAAGCAAATGGAACCAAACTCAGGTGAGTTTCGTCATCACTCAACTTTTCTGCTGTAAACGATTCAAACTGCAGAAAAAACAGATGACCACTGATCAGATCAAATATTAAATGTGAGTATTATTATATCATATCACACACATCTTTGACTTTATTTCAGTGGCTACAAAATAACACATTAACCTACATTAGGTTAATTACATTAAATTTGAAGCATGTGACATTTAATGTATGCACACGACATTCAATCACAAGATACATGTGTCGAAAAGTGTTAATTGATGCATTCATGGTGGTTACTAAAATCTAATAAAGAAGTACAATAACGTTGATTCGTTGGGATGTGTGCCATCCCTCAACAAGTTATGTAGTTGTATGCCTAATTCATTGCCTTATGTGATTATTTTTTAGAAAAAACACAGTAAAAGGTATTTTTCACAAATCTGGCGTCTCTAATGTCTGAAGCTGTTTGATGAGCTGACTTCTGATGAAAGAAATCGTAAATAATTGGTGTGTTTTACACATTTCTGTCATGATCTCCCCTCTCAGCTCACCTCCCCCTCCTGCTCATCACCTGCCTGCCACGCCCCCTCGTTAGCTCAACTCCACTCACCTGTTCACCACAGCTGCTGCTGATCACTAATCAGCCGGGTAAATATACTCCTCTCCCCCCCTGCCCTCATTACCAAATTTTTCTATGTCCCCAAGTACTAGTGCCCTCCTAGCTTGACAGCATCATTGAGCTGGTCTTGCACATCGACAGATTACGGGAGACACACTTTGTAGTGATGGCAAGCCTCATGAACCAACGAAGCCTTCAATCCAATTGTATCAAAAAAGTGCTTGACGCTTCAGATTATATGGTGACATCTGCTTGTTAAAGTGAAAGGAGGCACTGTCATGAATTCATATCCATATTGATTAGCTACCATGTTTGGGTGATCTTTGGGTGTTGGCTCCATCCATTTTCTACCGCTTATCCTGTATTCAGTGTCGCGGGGGGGCTGGAGCCGATCCCAGCTGTCATTGGGCGAAGGCAGGGTACACCCTGGACAGGACGCCAGTCTATCACAGGGCCGACATGTAGAGACAGACAACCATTCACACTCACATTCACACCTATGGGCAATTTAGAGTCACCAATGAACCTATCCCCATCCTGCATGTCTTTGGACTGTGGGAGGAAGCCGGAGAACCCGGAGAGAACCCACGCTCACACGGGGAAAACACGCAAACTCCACACAGAAGGAACCTGAACTAGACCTGGGAATCAAACGTGGGACCCTCTCACTGTTAGCACACATCACTGTTTGCACACATTTAGTTGTGAGTCATTGCGTTCACATGGGCAAGCTTTATACGATCTTAAACCCATCAAAACCGTATCGAACTCATGTGTACAGGATAAGAAACGTGTAGGGATAGGATTTCTGAAGCCGATTACAACCCCTGGCTTGAGTTGTCGTTTATCTGACTTGTGCCACCTTGTGAACGAGATCGAATCGTGTTCGCTTCCTGCGCATGCGCGAGAATTTTTGCCAGGGATTTCACCCGGAAGTGTAAGGAAGCACCGATGCCGTCATAAATAGTAGTGTTGTTGCCAGAACAGTCAAATGATACCATGGCTTCGAAGAAACCAACAACTCATTTCTGGACGGACAAGGAGACTGAGTTCATGCTGCACCAACTGCAAGAATTGAATATTCTCAAGTTTGTCCAAACACTGCAAAATGCCCAACATGTACGGCAACACTTCTCTGTCTAACTCCTCGAACGCCATCTTTGTCTGAATGCCGCCAGATAGTTTTTTATTGTTTTTAAGTAGCAGTGTATCGTATCGAAGTGGACTAAGCCCGGTCACTGACCATTATCGGAAATATTCTACGCCATGTGAACAGGGATTTTAGAAGATAAGATAAGATGAGAGAGATAAAAGTCATTACCGACTGTCTGCCTGCCTACGTGTGCTGCATTTGGGTGTTTTCCTGCACCCATTACTATTTCTTAATGAAAAATGTGTGATATTTGGTGCATTAAGCTACTCCTCAAACAAAATAAAAACAAACTTTATTGTGATGTAAACCTCTCACAGGCATCAGGGGAAGTTACATCATTGCAGCTCATTAATGAGTCCCTCAGCTCAAAGGTCACTTTAGCCGGTAAACATGTTTGTCCCTGAGGCGTTTTCACATTTGCCAAAATTGTCCACTCAGACCAGTCAGACCTCAGTCCTGGTTTCACTGGTCCACAGAGACCTGATAATGACTTCCCCACAGACCGCTGTAAATGTTGGATATTAATTGAAATATTCAGATTCTTTAAAGTGTAGATTATTATAGTGGCAGAAAATGTATCTGCACATTAAATTTTCATTCAAACACTAGGGCATAGGTCAGGACGATAGAACATAGGTGAGGATGATAGCACGTAGATGAGGACAATAGCAAATAGGTGAGGATGATAGAATGTAGGTGAGGATGATAGGACACAGTTGGAGGTCATAGGACATAGGTGGGTGGAGTTGATAGGACATAGGTGGGGACAAAAGGACATAGGTGGGGATGACAGGATAAAGGTGACGACAGGAAATAGGCAAAGATGGCAGGACATAGATGGGATGACAAGACATAGGTAGGGACGACAGGACGTAGGTGGGGACGACAAGAGATGGCGATGCCGGGGCATAGGAGTGGATGACAGAATGTAGGTGAGGTCGATTGCATATAGGTGAGGATGGAAGAACGTAGCTGAGGAAAATAGAACGTATGTGAGTGAAAAGGATTTCAAAATTTGGCGAGGTATGTGATAATGATGATAATTAGCCTATAAAACAAGTGCAAATTTGCCATGTACAGGTTAAAGGAAAAGCAGAACAACAACAACTTCAGTGCTGTGAAAAAGTATTTCCCCCTGCTTAATTTCTTCATGTTTTGCATATTTGTCACACAAATGTTTCAGATCATCAATCTGATTTTAATAGAAGACATTGACACCCAGAGTAAACAAAAATGCAGATCTCCACCGTGACAGAGTCCTACGGCAGCCAAACGGATCACCGACCACATCCGCGGTAGTACGTACAGGCAAGAGGCTGTTTCCGTGTGTTGGCGGGTTGCCTTCGCCACACACAGCTGCCTGCTTTACTGTTTCCTGTTCATTTCCCTGGTGTGTTCCCCCTATTCAGTATACAGTGTTATCTGTGAACTGTCCAGTATTAAAGTGTGCAATAAAGGTCAATACTGACCGTCTGCCAGCCTACGTATGCTGCATTTGGGTCCTTTCCTGCACCCATTACAGTACTGTCCAATGTGGCTGAATTAAAACAATTCGGGCAAAGAAGAATGGGCCAAAATTCCTCCACATTGATTCCTCCATTCTCATTCTCCTCGACCTATCTGCTGAATTCGACAGTCAACCACCAAATCCTCCTCTCCACCCTGGCTGAACTTGGCATCACTGACTCTGCTCTAACCTGGTTCACATCATACCTGACCAATCACACCTTTCAGGTCACATGGAATGGCTCTATGTCCAAACCCTGTTCTCTGGACACGGGTGTCCCTCAAGGCTCAGTATTAGGACCGCTTCTGTTCTCACTATACACCAGATCACTAGGCTCTGTAATGACATTGCATGCATTCTCCTACCATTGTTACACAGATGACACCCAGCTATTCCTCTCTTTTCCCCCAACCTTTGACACTCACATTGCAACTCGCATCTTGGACTGTCTGGCAGACATCTCTGTCTGGACAACTGCACATCACTTCAAGCTTAACCTGAATAAAACCGAACTCTTCATCCTGGGGAAAGACTGCCCTCACATGGACCTGTCGTCACTGTTGAGGGCATCACAGTATTGCCTTCCTCAACTGCAAAGAAACTGGGTGTAATCCGCGATGACCAACTACCCTGCACTCCCAACATCACTGCTGTGCAACGCAACTCCTGGTCCAAGCACTGATCATCTCCCGCCTTGACTACTGCAACTCTCTCCTGGCTGGACTCCCGGCCTCGGTGACTAAACAAACACTGTTCAAACCTCACTCCCTGAAGCGAGCACTTCGCTACTCTACTTCAGCTGGCCGGCTGGTACCACCATCACTGAAATCAAACAAATGTTGCTCAGCAAAGTCCAGACTCTTCTCTGTTCTGGTCCTCAGTGGTGGAACGAACTCCCGACTAATGTCAGGACAGCAGAGTCATTTGCCATTATCCGAAAAAGGCTCAAGACTCACCTGTTCAGACTTCACCTCGACTCTACATAGCATGACCCACTAACAGCCCCCCCCCCCCCCCCAAAAAAAGTCCTTACCTATAGCACTTTGATCTTAGCACTGTTGTTCTTAAGGTATGTTTGCTGAACTGAGCAACTTTACTCAGACGAGGATCGAACACTTGTTCTATTTTTAGCTTTTACTTTATCGGCAATGATATGTTGTGGTTTCTTTGTTTCTTTCTTTTGACAAATGTACTAATTGTAAGTCCATCCATCCATCCATTTTCTTCCGCTTATCCGGGACCGGGTCGCGGGGGCAGCTGCCTGAGCAGGGGCGCCCAGACTTCCCTCTCCCCAGACACTTCCCCCAGCTCCTCCGGGAGGACCCCAAGGCGTCCCCAAGCTACCCGGGTGACATAGTCACTCCAGCGTGTCCTGGGTCTTCCTCGGGGTCTCCTCTCGTGGGGCATGCCTGGAACACCTCCCGAGGGAGGCGTCCAGGGGGCATCCGATACAGATGCCCGAGCCACCTCAACTGGCTCCACTCGATGTGGAGGAGCAGCGCCTCTACTCCGAGCTCCTCCCGTGTGACGGAGCTCTAAGGGAGCGCCCTGCCACCCTGCGGAGGAAGCTCATTTCGGCCGCTTGTATCTGGGATCTTATTCTTTCGGTCATGACCCAAAGTTCATGACCATAGGTGAGGGTAGGAACGTAGATTGACCGGTAAATCGAAAGCTTCGCCTTTCGGCTCAGCACTCTCTTCACCATGACGGACCGATACAACGACCGCATTACTGCAGCCGCTGCACCGATCCGCCTGTCAATCTCACGTTCTATCCTTCCCTCACTTGTGAAGACCCCAAGATACTTAAACTCCTCCACTTGAGGCAGGAACTCCCCCCCCCCCCCCCCCCGACCTGGAGGGGGGGGGGAGGGTGAACAGTCGAGCACCCTGCAGAGGGTATAGAGCTGGTCCAGTGTCCCACGGCCAGGCCAAAAACGAAAACGATCCTCCTGAATCCGAGGTTCGACTATCGGCCGAATTCTCCTCTCCAGTACCCTGGAATAGACTTTCCTGGGGAGGCTGAGAAGTGTGATCCCCCGATAGTTGGAACACACCCTCTGGTCCCCCTTTTTGAATAGAGGGACCAAGACCCTGGTCTGCCAGTCCAGAGGCACTGTCCCCGACTGCCATGCGATGTTGCAGAGACGTGTCAACCAAGACAGCCCCACAGCATCCAGAGACTTGAGGTACTCAGGGCGGATCTCATCCACCCCCGGTGCCTTGCCTCCTGGGAGCTTCTTAACTACCTCGGTGACTTCAGCCCGGGTAATGGGTGGATGAACCTCTGAGTCTCCAGCCTCTGCTTCCTCAATGGAAGACGTGTCAGTGGGATTGAGGAGATCCTCGAAGTATTCCTTCCACCGCCCGACGATATCCCCAGTCGAAGTCAGCAGCTCCCCACCTCCATGTAAACAGTGTTGGTGGAGGGCTGCTTCCCCTTCCTAAGGCGCCGGATGGTTTGCCAGAATTTCCTCGAGGCCGACCGATAGTCCTCCTCCATGGCCTCCCCAAACTCTTCCCAGACCCAAACCTTTGCTTCAGCGACCGCCCGTGCTGCAGCACACTTGGCCTGCCGGTACCTGTCAGCTGCCTCGGGAGTCCCCCGAGCCAACCAGGTTCGGTAGGACTCCTTCTTCTGCTTGACAGCATCCCTTACTTCCCGTGTCCACCACCGGGTACAGGGATTGCCACCACGACAGGCACCGGAGACCTTACGGCCACAGCTACGAACAGCCGCATCCACAAAGGAAGCAGAGAACAAGGTCCATTCAGACTCAACGTCCCCAGCTTCCCTTGGGATCTGGTCAAAGCTCTCCCGGAGATGGGAGTTGAAGATCTCCCTGACAGAGGGTTCCACCAGACGTTCCCAGCAGACCCTCACAACACGTTTAGGTCTGCCAAGTCTGTCCAGCTTCTTCCCCTGCCAGCGGATCCACCAGGTGGTGATCAGTTGACAGCTCAGCCCCTCTCTTCACCCGAGTGTCCAAGACATACGGCCGGAGGTCAGATGACACAACCACGAAGTCGATCATTGACCTCCGGCCTAAGGTGTCCTGGTGCCACGTGCACCGATGGACACCCTTATGCTTGAACATGGTGTTCGTTATGGACAAACCGTGACTAGCACAGAAGTCCAATAACAGAACCCCACTCGGGTTCAGATCGGGGAGGCCGTTCCTCCCAATCACGCCCCTCCAGGTAACACTTGCCCACGTGAGTCTTGAAGTCCCCTAGTAGAACAATGGAGTCCCCGGTTGGAGCACTCTCAAGTACCTCTCCCAAGGACTCCAAGAAGGCCGGGTAATCTGCACTGCCGTTTGGCCCGTAGGCCGAAACAACAGTGAGAGACCTATCCCCGACCCGAAGGCGTAGGGAAACAACCTTCTCGTTCACTGGGGAAAACTCCAACACATGGCGGCTGAGCTGGGGGGCTATAAGCAAGCCCACACCAGCTCGGCGCCTTTCACCGCGGGCAACTCCAGTGTAGAAGAGAGTCCAGCCTCTCTCAAGGAGTTGGGTTCCAGAGCCCAGACTGTGCGTGGAGGTGAGCCTGACTACCTGTAGCCGGTAGCGCTCTACCTCCCGCACTAGCTCAGGCTCTAATGTGAGGTGACATTCCATGTCCCCATGGCTAGTGTCACCGTCCGGGGATTTGATCGCCGGGGCACCCGCCCAGGACAGCCACCCAAATCGCACCGCACCGGCCCCTTCTGAACCCTCCTGCGGGTGGTGGGCCTACAGGAGGGCGGGCCCACGTCGCTCCTTCGGGCTGCGCCCCGCCGGGTCCCGTGGGCACAGACCCGGCCACCAGGCGCTCGCCTGCGAGCCCTAACCCCGGGCCTGGCTCCAGGGTGGGGCCCCGGTGACGCCAATCCGGGCGACGTAAACTTCCCTGTGTGTTTCTTCTTCATAGGGGGCTTTGGAACCGCTCCTAGTCTGACCTGTCACCTAGGACCTGTTTGCCCTGGGAGACCCTACCAGGGGCATTAAGCCCTGGACAACATAGCTCCTAGGATCATTCAGGTGCTCAAACCCCTCCACCACGGCATGGGCGAGCGGTCATAATAAGCTATAAATGCAGTGCATGCCCAAGCCCTTCAATAAAAATAATTGAAAATATTAATCTGGCAGTGTGTTCAATTATACAATACCTTAGTTTTACTGTTTTGGTCTTAAATCCGTGCCTAATCTGTCCCGTTTTGCTTGCGAAAAGCTGGAAAGCTGACAGCTTGTTTCGCGCATGCGCACTGTGACACCGACTAGTACAGTTACTGCTAAAGGCTGTGTTTACTGTCGATGAGCATTTTGAATGGCAAAAAAGCTGTCAGTGAAGCAGCTTATCTGCCAACGCGCATGCGCAAAAATGACTTGTTTGAATAGTTCAGCGGGAAACTGTCAGTGGTTCATTCATTGTGTAGCCTGGTCAAAATGACTGAAAATATTAATTATATTCAGGCGTTGCGTTCAGTGCCGTTTTCGCGGAGACCTTTTGAGGAAAAGAAAGCTATAATTTCAAGTGGACGGCCTACTCCTGAAGTAAATATCACAAAGACTGCAAAGAATTTCGTCCGTCACTCTCAAGCTAGCACGTATGAGAAACATGAATGGCTAGCTAGCCGACCCCCCTCCCGTCACACGATCCGGTCTGACAGCGACATATTGCCTGTTCATTCATGAAAACCATCTTGAAACACTCTCAGTCAAACAAGGTGGGGAATGAGAAATCTGCGGCGCTACTAGCCTAGTTCGTTTTAAAAACACACCGGCAGCAGCGCCTACTGATCTGAGACGTGTCACGTGAGTTCCTGTAAATGCTGTGCGGAAAACCAGCTGTGGTCTGTGATTGAGGTGCAGACGGGTGAGTTTGGAGCTGACGACAGGATCGCGCTGACGACCGTTTGGTTACATTTTTCTCATTGAAAAACTATACAACTGGCATTTAGATGATGTTCTCCATAAAAAAAATAAGTGAAATACTGTAATAACAATTCGGTTTTAGTAATCAACCGCATATAGTGATCAAATGTACTCTGGACCAACGTGATCACTAGCGGTTTCCACTGTAGTAGTTAAAAACCATATTATATTTTTTATTCAAAAATATAATGCCCCCCCACGGGCGCGCAGTGTATTGACACTTCAGCATGACCACAGTAAAAGGTCACCCCTCGCCACTGCACCACGGTAAGGTGTCGGTTCAAGGAGGAGGAAATTAATTGTAAGTCGCTTTGGACAAAAGCATCTGCTAAATGACCTAAATGTAAATATAAATGTAAATGACTGTTGTAACAAATGTTTGATTGGAGTTGTGGCAGCCGAGGGTGGTGCAACCTGCTGTTAGGTTTAGGGGGATAATTTTCACATGGCTAATAAAGGTTTGGAATAACTCTTTACCTTCTATGAATGGAATAATCATAAAAAAATATATTTTTTGTTCACTCACATTGTCTTTGTCTTAAATCAAAATTAGTTTGATGATCTGAAACATTTAAGTGTGAGTAAAAAAAAAAATTGAAGTACTTGTGTTTCATGGTGGTCATGTCTTTATACATGTTAATAGTTTGTTCCAATGTGTTGTTCATTGTTGTTATGTGTATGAACAGAAGCTTACATGAACCTATGTACCTTTTCCTGTGCAGCCTGTTTGTAAATGAACTGTATGGGAGTACAGGCTTGTTTCCATTCCTTCTGGTTCAGATCCTCTCTGACATTCACACGGTTTCAGCTCCATTTTGTTTCCTGCAGATTTTCTGTTTGTATTCTTATGGAAATGTCGAGTTTTGTAACTTAGCCATTATGTCTTATGACAGATATGTAGCAATTTATTGTCCTCTACAATATAACACACGTATGACATTCATAAAGGTGGTCTTCTTTATTGCTGTAATATGGTTGTATTCCTTCATGAAAATCTTTATAACTTTGTGCTTAAACATCCAACACTGTGTGGGAACACCATTAACAATTTGTATTGTGTTAACTACCTTGTTGTTAAGTTGGCATGCTCTAACACCGAAGTGAATAACATTTATGGACTTGTTGGGACCATTCTCACCATCTTGGTCCCTCTGCTTCCAATCCTTTTCTCGTATATGAACATTCTTAAAATTTGTTTTGCTGGTTCCAAACAGATGAGACAAAAAGCCGTGAGCACCTGCATACCTCACCTTGCTTCCCTCCTTAACTTTTCTTTTGGCTGCTGCTTTGAAATACTTCAGAGTAGATTTGATATGACTGGTGTACCCAGTATGCTGCGTATTATTCTCTCACTGTATTAAGTCATCATACAGCCACTTTTGTATCCTGTCATGTTTGGATTCCAGCTGTCAAAAATACGAAATACATGTAAAAATGTCCTTTGTCATAAAATGTTGGTCCGTCACAGAGATACTATGTAGATGTAGTAACAAAACATCAGTCAAAATTGATCTTGTTAAAGTGTTTATTTTCCAAATGAAAAACTTGAAGTTGTTTAACTGAATTATTTCCAGCAATAGCTTTACAAACATGGGAAACATGAAATTACCTTAAAGGGGACTCAGTGGGAAAAGATAGGGTGTTATAGGAGACGGCAACATGACGTAAAGTAAAGCCCAAGTTATGCTTCCGCGTTGACACAACGCAAGGGGGCTTACGGACCCATTACATCCTTGAGGACCCCCATTTCGTCCACCGCAAGGGCCTGATGTGCACCTCCCAAAAATCCTAGACGCGCGTCGAGGCAACGCAGCACCAACGCAGCAGCATTGGCTGTGATTGGTTCGCTAACTACATCCGCTGGAGACCGCATTTCCGGTTTCCACTCATAAACACCGTCATTTAAACTTTTAATACTTTTATTGTTTGCACCTTGTCGCTTTTGCACAAAGAAATACAACACTAAAAAATTGTGGATGTTTAAAGCCAGAAGGTAAGCAAATAGGCTATAATGAGACTAACGACAATATATGTCAAGAGTCTCGGTCAGTTGGTTAGTCTTTACAACAAAAAAATAGCTCTCCCTACCGTTGTGGCATTGAATTGCATTTCGACACGTAAACCCAACGCAGAACCATCACAGTCTCCAAGCAACTGCGTGGCCATTGCGTGATCACTACGCGGAAGCATAACCGAGGCTTAAGTGCTGACAACGACAAGACGTGATGACGACAGGACGAAGTCAATAAGGGCGGGAAACGAGGGGGGGCTTTAAAAAGCTTTAAATCGGCTAAATGCAGCAGTCTGCAGCCCACCCTGAATTGTGTGGTGTGATCCTAAGTTTCATTTACAGATTTATAGGTCCTTAACTCTGAGACGGAGAGGAGTAAATGTTACATTTACGCTGTTTGTGGGGGTTTTACAGGTCAGTTGTTGTCCTTTTTTGCCATCAAGGATGTTAAATTTCACTTCTTCAACTTTATCGTATTTCATTCTTGGAGCTTATGTCCATCTTGGAAATTTGAAGTACTTGTGTTTCATGGTGGTCATGT
This sequence comes from Chelidonichthys spinosus, assembly GCA_029853015.1. NCBI lineage: Eukaryota > Metazoa > Chordata > Actinopteri > Perciformes > Triglidae > Chelidonichthys > Chelidonichthys spinosus. The sequence continues at coordinate 7,286,863 of CM056828.1, read as the reverse complement.
CTTTATACATGGTTATAGTTTGTTCCAATATGTTGCTAATTGTTGTTATCTGTATGAACAGAAGCTTACATGAACCTATGTACCTTTTCCTGTGCAGCCTGTTTGTAAATGAACTGTATGGTAGTACAGGCTTGTTTCCATTCCTTCTGGGTCAGATCCTCTCTGACATTCACACTGTTTCAGCTCCATTTTGTTTCCTGCAGATTTTCTGTTTGTATTCTTATGGAAATGTCGAGTTTTGTAACTTAGCCATTATGTCTTATGACAGATATGTAGCAATTTGTTGTCCTCTACAATATAACACACATATGACATTCATAAAGGTGGTCTTCTTAATTGCTGTAATATGGTTGTTCTCTTTTGTGAAATTCCTAATAACTTTGTGCTTAAACATCCGTTTGACACTGTGTGGGAACACCATTGACAGTTTGTATTGTGTTAACTACCCTATTGTTAAGTTGGCCTGCTCTAACACTGAAGTGAATAACATTTATGGACTTTTTGCCATTGCTATTTCAACTTCAGTCCCTTTGTGTCTCATATTTTTCTCTTACATGAACATTCTTAAAATTTGTTTTGGTGGTTCCAAACAGATGAGACGAAAAGCCGTGAGCACCTGCATACCTCACCTTGCTTCCCTCCTTAACTTTTCTTTTGGCTGTTGCTTTGAAACACTTCAGAGTAGATTTAATATGACCGGTGTACCCAGTATGCTGCGTATTATCCTCTCACTGTATTTTTTCATAATACAGCCACTTTTGAATCCTGTCATGTTTGGATTCCAGCTGTCAAAAATACGAAATACCTGTAAAAATGTCCTTTGTCATAAAATGTTGGCCTGCCACAGAGATACTATGTAGATGTAATAACAAAACTGATCAAAATTGATCTTGTTAAAGATTAAAGTGGTTATTTTCCCAAATTAAACTGAACTGAATCATTTCCAGCAATAGCTTTACAAACATGGGAAACATGAAATTACCTTAAAGGGGACTCAGTGGGAAAAGTCAAGTGGTTGATTGTGTTTCTTGTATTAATTTCGGACATCAAGCCCTTTTTTGTTATATTGGAAACACAAATCATGAGGCCAGTGACTAATTCATAGGAGTGCTCAGGTCAAAGGAAAAGCACTGCGTCAACATGAAATATGTTTTGGGCTGCCTCAATGATGCTGTGTGGGTTTTGCATTACAGACTATGGGGCTCATTCACCAATATCAAGGTAAGTTTTTTCTTATATTTGTTTTGAAGGAAGTTCCTAAGTACTTAGACTGCTGTCCAAGAATGTGTTAAAAAGAAATTGAGGCAAAAAAAGATTTCTCCAAGCACAAAAGAGAGATAAGATAAGATAAGATAACAGATACACTTTATTGTCCTTGGAAGGAAACTTGTCTTGGCCTCCAATGCTGTCATATAAAAAGCTGCTTTACAGTAGTAACAGTCCAGATACAGACAATACATATATATGAGCCACAGGCCACATAAAATCTCTCTCTCTCTATATATATATATATATATATTATATTGACAGCATATGACAGCTGGGATCGGCTCCAGCTGTCATTGGGCGAAGGCAGGGTTCACCCTGGACAGGTTGCCAGTCCATCGCAGGGCCAACATGTAGAGACAAACAACCATTCATGCTCACATTCACACCTACGGGCAATTTAGAATCACAAATTAGCCTATCCCCATCCTGCATGTCTTTGGACTGTGGGAGGAAGCCAGAGAACCCGGAGAGAACCCACGGCTTACACGGGGAGAACATGCAAACTCCACACAGAAGGAGCCTGGGATATATATATATATATATATATATATATATATATATATGAAAGATCAGGCAGGTGGAATGAGAATGATCTTTATTTAACCAGATATCAAGCCTGTGCCCGAAACCGTGCGTGGCCAAACGCAGTTCTTCGGAATCCCTGGCAGAGTCCTTCCTAGAGCTTCTGCACCTGTTCCACCTGGGGAGCCCTTTCTCGCTCTCGAATCTAAGGAAATCCAACTCTCTCTACCACATGTCTGGATTTTAAAGCCCTATACTTCCTGATTGGCCTTCTTTTCGCTCATCCTGTCACCTTAGTAAATGTATCCTTGTCCTCTCCAATAGAAGAGAGAGGTAGCCAGGTGCTCCATCCTAAAGCTATTTTGTATTTATAAGGTCATGTTTTGCTCAGCCATTTCGGCGGCAAAATGGTACTTAGTTACTTGCTTATATGGGCTTTACTTCCTATAGCTGGTGTGTAATGCACACACAAAGAGAGACATCACTAATTTATGTCTCAGGGCCTCATCAGACGGCTAAGCTTAATTTACAGCTAGGGTTCTTTTCCATCTTCCTCCTAACCTAAACATTCCTTACACCTTCGCTCATGTAACATCTGGGTATAGTTAAGTCCCAACTAGAATGTGTTGTTGTTGTTCAACTGACTGTTGAACTGACCAGATACTTCCTCAAAGAGCGCGCGTTGCAGAGAATCATCCTCAGCAGCGGTGGGTTATAGCATCTCCGGCGGAGGCACTGATGTATGCCCCCTCCCCGGCCCCTTTTCTGTGGTTGTCTTCGTGGTTGTTTTCGTTCCCGGTTAGACGGCTGTATTCTGATGGCCTCAGGCAGGTTGGCAGGTGGATCAGCTCCCGTGTAACGGAGGGAGAGCAGTACGTCTCTAGCGTAAGTGAGCAACTCACCTACAACGCGTGAGAGTGTTTGGCATGCAACACCCCGATAATCAACAGAAATAGAAGTCCTTGTGCCCATAAAGCCATGGTGAGCACAGCATACACGCTCCGTACCCATTTAGAACGACGACAGACATTAAATAAAAATGAGAAAACGAGAAAAAAAGCAGCAGTGGCAGCAGGAGTCCGAGTCGCAACAGAGCAACACCACTATGTAGACCACGAGAGGTGGAAAGGCTGCTCAGAGCTATCTGTTTAAAACTCTGAGACACTTAAAGAAATTTGAAAGCCTTTATTGACAAACAAATTAATTGCTCACGGACATGGACTGCAAGTCTGTTGTCTGGTCCCAAGAGTGTGTCAGGATTGTTGTCTGGTCCCAGGAGTGGGTCAGGATTGTTGTCTTGTCCCAGGAGTGGGTCAGGTCTGTTGTGCAGCCCCGGGTCGGTCAGGACGCGCATCCGTTTGTTGTGGTGGCTGAAGGGGAAAAACATCTCCGCTTTGTGAAGCAGTATGCCGGCGTATTTAAAGATGCCGATGATGTGCTCAATGGTGGAGCGAGTACGCTGATTATACGACACCTCTGGGGAATCTGGGGGTTGGTGAGTGGTGTCATCAACCAGGAGGCCAGAGCAGATCCTCCATCTCCTGGTAAAATAACTCATTATGGGAATAGAGCCCATGTGTTGCTGGAATTTATAATGAATTATTCAAAGTTGCGAATCTGAGCCATGTGACTAAAGCAGCTTCTTGTTTGAGGCGCAAACCCACACTGTTGTGTAATATAATACAAATTGATGTAACCGAACTAAGTGTAGTGTTTTGTTACATTTTAAAAGTCAATAATGCTTTGAAATATACTGAAAATACTAATTGAACAAGATGAAAAATTATGCAAATATTATCTATTTAAATCCTACAGTATTATGCAACTGCAGAATTGAAGTAAACGCGAGAACCAAATATTTTGCACAAACCATGTCAGGACTCAAATGTTGGGATGACATGACATAGGTGGCGATGACAGTACATAGGTGGGGATGACAGTGCATAGGTGGGGATGAAATGACAAAGGTGAGGACGACAGGACATACTGTAGTTGACAATGGCAGGACATAGGTAGGGACGACAGGACAAAGGTGGGGATGACAGGACATGATATAAGTCGGGAAGACAGGAAACAAAGTAGGTCATGACAACAGGATGTGGACGGATGTGAAGGGATGTAGACGTGGGTGAGGTTGGATGGATGGATGAAGGATTAATGGATGGTTGAATGGACTTTATTAATCCCAAACAGGGAAATTGTTTTTGTTAAAGCGGCCAGTTATCCAAAACAACCATAAATATAAAGTGAAATATATGTTCTATGGACCGCCCCTGTGTCTAGAATAAAGATTGATTGACTGATTGATTTATATATCTCTAAAGAATACACAGTATACCGAATGTTTTAGTATAAATTATAAATGTACCATTTCAACAACTACAGTATAAAATAAATAAAAAAAATAGGATATAAAATAGGATTATATTCCATATACGATGAACATTAAGCAGTGTGCAAATTTGGTGAGGTATGTGACAATAAAAAGCGATGTGCAAATTTGCCATGTACAGGTTAAAGGAAATGCAAAACAACAACTATACAGCTGAGAGTTCTCTATTAGACAGAGGTAAGGTGTTATAGGAGACGGCAACAGGACGTAAAGTAAGTGCTGACAACGACAAGACGTGATGACGACAGGATGAAGTCAATAGGGGCGGGAAAGGAAGGGGGGGGGGCTTTAAAAAGCTTTAAATCAGCTGATTGCAGCAGTCTGCAGCCCACCCTGAACTGTGTGATGTGATCCTATGTTTCATTTACAGATTTATAGGTCCTTAACTATGAGACGGAGAGGAGTAAATGTTACATTTACGCTGATTGTGGGGGTTTTACAGGTCAGTTGTTGTCCTTTTTTGCCATCAAGGATGTTAAATTTCACTTCTTCAACGTTATCTTATTTTATTCTTGGAGCTTATGTCCATATTGGAGATTTGAAGTACTTGTGTTTCATGGTGGTCATGTCTTTATACATGGTAATAGTTTGTTCCAATGTGTTGCTAATTGTTGTTATCTGTATGAACAGAAGCTTACATGAACCTATGTACCTTTTCCTGTGCAGCCTGTTTGTAAATGAACTGTATGGTAGTACAGGGTTGTTTCCATTCCTTCTGGTTCAGATCCTCTCTGACATTCACACTGTTTCAGCTCCATTTTGTTTCCTGCAGATTTTCTGCATTTTTTCTTATGCAAATGTCGAGTTTTGTAACTTAGCCGTCATGTCTTATGACAGATATCTAGCTATTTATTGTCCACTACAATATAACACACGTATGACATTCAAAAAGGTGGTCATCTTAATTGCTCTAATATGGTTGTATCCTTTCATGAAAATCTTCATAACTTTGTGCTTAAACATCCGTTTGACACTGTGTGGGAACACCATTAACAGTTTGTATTGTGTTAACTACCCTGTTGTTAAGTTGGCCTGCTCTAACACTGAAGTGAATAACATTTATGGACTTTTTGCCATTGCTATTTCAACTTCAGTCCCTTTGTGTCTCATATTTTTCTCTTACATGAACATTCTTAAAATTTGTTTTGGTGGTTCCAAACAGATGAGACAAAAAGCTGTGAGCACCTGCATACCTCACCTTGCTTCCCTCCTTAACTTTTCTTTTGGCTGCTGCTTTGAAATACTTCAGAGTAGATTTGATATGGCTGGTTTACCCAGTATGCTGCGTATTATTCTCTCACTGTATTTAGTCATCATACAACCACTTTTGAATCCTGTCATGTTTGGATTCCAGCTGTCAAAAATACGACATACCTGTAAAAATGTCCTTTGTCACAAAATGTTGGTCTGTCACAGAGATACTATGTAGATGTACTAACAAAACATCAGTCAAAATGTATCTTGTTGAAGATTAAAGTGTTTATTTTCCAAATAAAAGACTGTTGAACTGAATTATTTCCAGCAATAGTTCTACAAACATGGGCAACATGAAATTACCTTAAAGGGGACTCAGCGGGAAAAGTCAAGTGGTTGATTGCGTTTCTTGTATTAATTTCGGACATCAAGCCCTTATATTGTTAAATTAAAAACACAAATCATGAGGCCAGTGACTAATTCATAGGAGTGCTAAGGTCAAAGGAAAAGCACTGCGTAAACGTGAAATATTTTTTGGGCTGCCTCAATGATGCTGTGTGGATTTTGCATTACAGACTATGGGGCTCATTCACCAATATCAAGGTAAGTTTTTTTCTTATATTTGTTCTGAAGGAAGTTCCTAAGTACTTAGACTGCTGTCCAAGAATCTGTTAAAAAGAAACGGTTTGATGTAAATCTGAGGCAAAAAAAGAATTCTCCAAACACAGTAGAGAGATAAGATAAGATAAGATAAGATAAGATAAGATAAGATACACTTTATTGTCCTTGGAAGGAAACTTGTCTTGGACTGCAATGCTATCATATAAAAAGCTGCTTTACAGTAGTAACAGCACAGATATAGACAATACATACATATGAGCCACAGGCCACATATAATATATATATATATATATATATATATATATATATATATATATATATATATATATATATATATATATACACATACACATATATATAAAAGACCCATGAGATTAGAAATCTCATTGTCTCCTACAACACAAACATTAACCACACAAAAACAGCAACATTTGAAGGTCAGCTACAGTAATAAAAAGCCTCAGGCAAAACAACTACAACCAGATGTTTCTGCCTCCAAGTCATCCAATTTCACCTTAAAAGAGTTCAACGAGACCAATTCATTGTGCTTCAAAGTTTTTTGTAATATGTTCCAGGCAGAAAGAGCAGCAAATCTAAAAGCTTTCTTTCCCAGTTCAGTTCTGACTTTAGGGACAGACAGCAAGAACAAATCCTGAGACCGAAGATTGTAAGTACCAGCATTACTTTGGTTAATGTAGGACAAAAGGTAAGAAGGAAAAAACCTAAGATTGCCTTGTAAATTAGAATATGCAGGTGTCTCAGTCTGCGAATTGATAGGGAGGACTATCCAACCCGCTCATACAGCTTACAGTGATGAGTCAGTGCTTTAAAACCAGTGATGAACCTAAGAGCTCCATGATACACAGTATCAAGAGCATGTAAGCTTTGAGACGAGGCATGCATATTGCCGTAGTCCAGAATAGACATAAAAGTAGCAGCAACCAGTCTCTTTTTTGAGTTAAAAGAAAGGCAGGATTTAATCCTAAAATAAAAAACTCAGTTTCAGCTTCAATCTTTTTACCAGCTGCTGAATATGATTTGCGAAAGAGAGGGATTTGTCAATTAATATACCAAAATATCTGTATTTGGAAACACACTCAATCTTTAAGTCCTGAGAAGAGAAGATTGAGGGCAGACTTTGGGGTTTTGATTTAGTGTTTGATAGCATGACCTTAGTTTTGTCAGCATTTAAAACAAGTTTTAAATCATACAAATGTTCTTGAACCGTGTTAAAAGCAAGTTGCAACTGGGAGAGGGCCCCTTCTGGGTTGGGTGCTGAACTGTAGAGTACAGTATCGTCAGCCTAAAAGTGCGATTTCACATTTGATACATTGAGAACAATGTCATTGATGTACAAAATGAAAAGGAGTGGACCCAGGACTGACCCCTGGGGTACACCTTTACCTAGTTATCGAGATGGACACCAAGTTACCTATAAGAGCTGACTTGGTTGATTGTTTCCACATGGATGCACAGTGGAGTACAGCCCCCTATGGCTTTAGGGTCTAGCACCATCTCCTCTGTCTTATGTTTATGGTGAGGTGGTTCTCATCACACCACCGAACAAAGCTCTGGACTTCTGTAAAATATGATGAGGGGGCAGTGTGCTGGTGCTGCAGGCTCAGGATGGCAGTGTCGTCTGAGAATTTAAAAATAAAAAAGTGGCTGCGGATGCAGTCATTTGTGTACAGCGTAAAAAGCACTAGTGAACTGACATAGCCCTGGGTTGCACCTGTGCTGATGAGTTCAGAGTCAGAGAAGGTGCTATTAACTCTGACATCCTGAGTTCTCTGAGTTAAAAACGCGTGGAACCATTTAACGATGGAAGGGCTTACACTCATCTGTTTCATTTTTTAGTTAATAGGTATGGTTGAAGTGAATTAAAAGCAGAAATAAAATCAATGAACCAAAGGTGCGCATAGGCCCCAGGGGCTTCGAGATGCTTAAGGCCAAGATGGGTGATGCCAGTGATTGCATCATCGGTGCCCCTCCCTTGCCTATACACAAATTGTTGTGGGTCTAATTTAGGTTCAATCTCTGCTTTTAGTTTTGTCACCATGTGTTTTTCAAAGCACTTCATGCCAATTGAGGTTAATGCCACTGGTCTGTAATCATTATTTTCCATGGGGCAGGATATTTTTGGTATGGGAATAATGGTAGACTTTTTCCAGATGGCAGGTACTTTATGTAAATCTATAGATGCTCAACTCAACTACTAGTTTTGGGTAGGCATCGGTTGTAATAGACTTTAGTGCTTTATTACATTCAGAAGAGGAATCCTGTTTATCAAATCATTTCAAGTTCATTATTAATTATGAGACGTTTTGGGCAGGTGGACATATTAGTGGCAGCCTTCATAGAGTCCCATAGCATTTTAGAGTTCATGGAGGTAAAATTCTGTTCAATAATGTCCTTGTGTTTTCTCCTTGCTTCCCTCAGCATGTGATAAAGTTCCTTCTGTATGTCCTTCATGCTCATCCAGTCTTTGTTTCTAAAAGCCAGTTTCTTACGATTAATGAAAACTGAGGCTCCAGGTGTTCTGCAGTTGGTTAGGAACACAGTTGGCTATTCGAGCTGCTGCCGGAGCTGCATTTCCACTAGGAGGAACATAGACTGAGCAGATGCCAAACTCTCTGGGGAGGTAGAAGGGTCTAAGAGAGAGGCACAAGCTCAACGTCAGCATTGCATACAGTCTCCCTCACTGTGTAGTTCTTGCAGGAGTGGTCATTGATAAACATGCCAATGCCGCCTCCGCATTTTTTCCCTGAGGTCTCTTCCCTGTCAGCACAGACAACTGAGAAGCCCTCCAGGTCGATCAGGTAAACTCCCCAAAGATGTCGATGTGTAGATTGGTGATAAATGAATATTCAAAGTCAGGCAGGTGGAACATAGCCGTGGGAAGTGGGGGTGCGGCCCCCCGTCGGAACAGGAACGAGTGACGAGCGGACCTCCCGAAGGCTGCGTGGAGCAGGCGTAGGACGGCTCCCCGTCGGAACAGGAACGGGTGACGAGCGGACCTCCCGAAGGCTGTGTGGAGCAGACAAGGTCGGACCCCCATCGGAACAGGAACGGGTGACGAGCGGACCTCCCCAAGGCTGCGTGGAGCAGGTGTAGGACGGGTGACGGACGGGCCGCCGACTGAAGACCACTGGAGAGTGTCGACTGGGCCGCCGACTGAAGACCACTGGAGGGTGTCGACCGGGCCGCCGACTGAAGACCACTTGAGGGTGTCGACCGGGCCGCCGACTGAAGACCACTGGCGGGTGTCGACCGGGCCGCTGACTGACGACCAATGGCAGATGTCGACCGGGCCGCCGACTGAAGACCAATGGCAGATGTCGACCGGGCCGCCGACTGAAGACCAATGGCGGGTGTCGACCGGGCCGCCGACTGAAGACCACTGGCGGGTGTCGACCGGGCCGCCGACTGAGGACCAATGGCAGGTCTCGACCGGGCCGCCGACTGAAGGCCACTGGCAGGTGTCGACCGGGCCGCCGACTGAAGGCCACTGGCAGGTGTCGACCGGGCCGCCGACTGAAGGCCACTGGCAGGTGTCGACCGGGCCGCCGACTGAAGGCCACTGGCAGGTGTCGACCGGGCCGCCGACTGAAGGCCACTGGCTGAGACATGGGCTAGTGGCGAAACTATGACTGAGGCATGGGCTGGTAGCTTGGCTGTGGCTAAGGCCTGGGCTGGTAGCTTGGCTGGAACGGTGGCGTGGGCTAGTAGCTTGGCTGGAACGGTGGCGTGGGCTGGTAGCATGGCTGGAACTGCAGCATGGGCTGGTAGCATGGCTGGAACTGCAGCATATGCTGGTAGCATGGCTTGAGCTGAGGCCTGGGCTGGTAGCATGGCTGTAGCTGTGGCATGGGTTGGTAGCTTGGACGGGCGGGCCTCCGCTGGAACTGGTGACGGACGGACCCCCATCAGAACCGATGTGAGCAGCATCGGTGAGGCTCGCTTCGTCATGCCGCACCTCCTCCTCGAGGTTGGCAACCGACGAGCCAACTGCCGGTTAGCCAGCTGGATGCTCTTTGGCCCTCCCAGGGCCAGACAAGTACCCCTAAACGGGTTCGGGCAGGAGCTGGGAAGCTGTGCGGTGGCTGAGACATGATCTGGTGGCATGGCTGTGACTGTGGCATGGGCTGCTAGCATGGTTGTGGCTGAGACATGGGCTGGTGGGTTGGCTGCGGCTTCAAAAAAAAGTTTGCTGGCAGGAACTTGGAGAGCCCTGCTAGCAGGATTCGTCACAAAGTCCTGAACCCACCTGATAATGTCCTGACCATGAGCTGCTGGAATAAATCCATGGACATGACGGGGTGCAGCAGACGGGGAGTGACAGACAGCAACAGCTACAACGACAATGACCCAACAATGAGACAGGGGAAACACACAGACTATATACATAGGGAGGCAGGGAGCTGACGAGGAACAGGTGAAACACAAAATCAAAATCAAGAAAACACATCAAGACACACACAGATCATGACACACAGATCATGACAAATACGTCATATTAAGTAACCGAATATTACAGTGAGTTACGCTCATGGCGGATATGTCAGTGAGATATGGCACAGAAAAGAATTTCTGATTTTTTTCAATCAATCTTGCAAAAGTACTGAACAAAACCCAACACCGATTACCACACCTCCGCTTTCTGCTTCAAGTCTGAGTGTTGAAAGTAGGAGACCCCAAGAGCCTACCTCAGTTCCACCGATTGCTGCTGGCACTAGCAGGCTACCTGGCACGGTAACAGCGCCTTTTCAACTCGTCAACAACTTTATAATTTATAACAGTTTTATATTTCACGTGTTTGTTTTCACCGTCAATTTCGGTGCTGTACAGCAACATTTGTTACCTTAGCAAACGGTTACTTTGTTTGCGTTTGTATCAATCTGTGTGCGTTTTGCATTTTGTCGCCTTTTTTTGACAATGATGTATGCCTGTGCTGTGTGCCATGCAATGCTAGTATGCTGTCCTGTTACAGAGGCGTTTCAATAAAATACAATCAATTTTGTACCATTTCAAATAAAGCCTATTTTTATGGATTTCTGGCAAACTACCCCCCACTACAGCACCCCCAACCAAAACTCACTTCCAACGGCCCTGAGGTGGAATGAGAATGATCTTTATTGAAACAGATATCAAGCCTGCGTCCAAAACTGTGCGTGGCCACACTTGGTTCTTCCGAATCCCTGGCAGAGTCCTTCCTAGAGTCTCTGCACCTGTTCCACCTGGAAAGCCCTTTCTTGCTCTCAAATTTAAGGAAAGCCAACGCTCCCTACCACATGTCTGTCTTTTGAAGACCTCTACTTCCTGATCAGCCTACTTCTCGCTCATCCTGTCACCTTAGTAAATGTATCCTTGTCCTCTCCAATGGAAGAGAGAGGTTGTCAGGCACTCCATCCTTAAGCTATATTTTGATCTTATAAGGTCATGTTTTGCTCAGCCATTTCGGCGGCAAAATGATACTCAGTTACTTGCTTATATGGGCTTTACTTCCTATAGCTGGTGTATAGAATACGCAGTATACCAAATGTTTTAGTATATACTATAAATGTACCGTTACAACAATTACAGTATAAAATAAATAAAAAAATAGGATATAAAAATAGGATTATATTCCATATACAGTGAACATTAAGCAGTGTGCAAATTTGGTGAGGTATGTGACAATAAAAAACGATGTGCAAATTTGCCATGTACAGGTTTAAGGAAATGCAAAACAACAACTATACCGCTGAGAGTTCTCTATTAGACAGAGGTAAGGTGTTATAGGGGACCACAACAGGACGTAGAGTAAGTGGTGGAAGGGGTGACTTTAAATCAGCTGATTGCAGCAGTCTGCAGCCCATCCTGAACTGTGTGGTGTGATATGTTTCATTTACAGATTCATAGGTCCTTAACTCTGAGACGGAGAGGAGTAAATGTTAGGTTTATGCTGATTGTGGGGGTTTTACAGGTCAGTTGCTGTCCTTTTTTGCCATCAAGGATGTTAAATTCCACTTCAACAACTTTATCGTATTTCATTCTTGGAGCTTATGTCCATATTGGAGATTTGAAGTACTTGTGTTTCATGGTGGTCATGTCTTTATACATGGTAATAGTTTGTTCCAATGTGTTGCTCATTGTTGTTATCTGTATGAACAGAAGCTTACATGAACCTATGTACCTTTTCCTGTGCAGCCTGTTTGTAAATGAACTGTATGGGAGTACAGGGTTGTTTCCATTCCTTCTGGGTCAGATCCTCTCTGACATTCACACTGTTTCAGCTCCATTTTGTTTCCTGCAGATTTTCTGTTTGTATTCTTATGCAAATGTCGAGTTTTGTAACTTAGCCGTCATGTCTTATGACAGATATGTAGCAATTTGTTGTCCACTACAATATAACACACGTATGACATTCAACAAGGTGGTCTTCTTAATTGCTGTAATATGGTTGTTCTCTTTTGTGAAATTCCTAATAACTTTGTGCTTAAACATCCGTTTGACACTGTGTGGGAACACCATTGACAGTTTGTATTGTGTTAACTACCCTATTGTTAAGTTGGCCTGCTCTAACACTGAAGTGAATAACATTTATGGACTTTTTGCCATTGCCATTTCCACTTCAGTCCCTTTGTGTCTCATATTTTTCTCTTACATGAAAATTCTTAAAATTTGTTTTGCTGGTTCCAAACAGATTAGACGAAAGGCCGTGAGCACCTGCATACCTCACCTTGCTTCCCTCCTTAACTTTTCATGTGGCTGCAGCTTTGAAATACTTAAGAGTAGATTGAATATGATCAGTGTACCCAGTATGCTGCGTATTATTCTCTCACTGTATTTTTTCATCATACAACCACTTTTGAATCCTGTCATGTTTGGATTCCAGCTGTCAAAAATACGAAATACCTGTAAACATGTCCTTTGTCATAAAATGTTGGTCCGTCACAGAGATACTATGTAGATGTAATAACAAAACATCAGTCAAAATTGATCTTGATCTCTATTTTCCAAATAAACAACTGTCACTTATTAAAGTGGTTGGTTGAACTTAATTATTTCCAGTAATATTTTTTACAAACATGGGAAACATGAAATTAACTTAAAAGGGGCTCAGTGGGAAAAGTCAACCGATTGTGTTTTTTTGTATTAATTTTAGACATCAAGCCCCTGTATTGTTAAATTGGAAACACAAATCATGAGGCCAGTGACTAATTCATAGGAGTGCTAAGTGCAAAGGAAAAGCACTGTGTAAACGTGAAATATTGTTTGGGCTGCCTCAATGATGCTGTGTGGGTTTTGCATTGCAGACTATGGGGCTCATTCACCAATATCAAGTTAGGTTTTTTTCTTATATTTGTTCTGAAGGAAGTTCCTAAGTTGTTAGACTGCTGTCCAAGAAAGTGTTAAAAAGAAACAGTTTCATCGGTGCCCCTCCCTTGCCTACACGCAAATTGTTGTGGGTCTAATTTAGGCGCAATCTCTGCTTTTAGTTTTGTCAACATGTATTTTTCAAGCACTTCATGAACATTGAGGTCAATGCCACCGGTCTGTATGGGGTGTGCATTGGCACTGCCCTCACAATTTGATTTGATAATGATTCACGAGGTAATGATTCGATTCGATTCAATTCGATTCTACGATGCGTTGCGATGCATCAAAATTCTACTGCACACAACAAGGCAAATTTTTCATCAGTCATGTGCAATACAAGCATTCAGATATTGAACAACAGATTTTATTGGCTGCCATGTGTGTATTATCAATCTCCTATATCCTTGACATAAATGTCATTAAATACAATAAAATTGAATGGTACAGGGTATTGGATATGGCATTTTCAAATCTGAAAAAGAACACATAAATCACTGCTTTCAATGCTTTGAATGAGAAATGTTTCTCTTCTCCCTGCTTTTCATCATCCATCCATCCATTGTCTACCGCTTATCCTGTATTCAGGGTCACGGGGGGGCTGGAGCCGATCCCAGCTGTCATTGGGCGAAGGCAAGGTACACCCAGGACAGGACGCCAGTCTATCACAGGGCTGCTTTTCATCATATTCACTGAAACTGACACTGCTCCAATAGAACAACATAAATCATCCGGTTTTAGAAAAAAAAAAAAAAAGTCCACCGGGCCTGTATCATCCTGTCCACTCAGCGCAGTTCAGTTCGTGCACACGCCACAGATCCCACCTCCCCCTGTCACGCATGTTACAATATCACAGGCACGCGCCTCAAGCTAGGCATATGCTAAATGACATTAGCAGTTGCTATCTCTAAGTAAGTTAGCCAGCCTACCTCTGTGTAGCGTGTACTCCATGCCATTTATCAATGAGTCTTCACAGAATCTGGTGCACTCGCACCGACACACGATGGGAGGTAGTGGAGGAGGTCAGTGGTAGAGGGGTAGGGGCGTGAGTGTTCCAAATTTGACTCGATCTGCCAGACTTACCGACTGCGTCTTTAATTACCCGTCTAATGCAGTCATCTCCTTCCGCCTCAGCAATCTTGATTCTTTAGTGTTGTTGTAAGTAATTTTAAAACTTCACAACTTTATTGTCCACTCGAGGCCAGAAAATAAACAGTGACATAATTGATTATGGCACGTTGCTGCATCGATGCTGAATCGTGCATGCCCCGCATTGCCGAAATTATTATTGGTTTACACTACTACAGGTCTGTAATCATTATTTTCCATGGGGCAGGATTTTTTTGGTATGGGAATAATGATAGACTTTTTCCAGATGGCAGGTAATTTATGTAAATCTATATATGCTTGAAAAATGAGGCACCAGGCTGGGGTTAGGTCTTCTGCAAACGTCTTTAGGAGAAGAGCTGAAATACCATCAGGGCCTGTGGATTTACTCTTACATACCTGGTTGAATAATGCCTGTATTTTGAAGAGGACGTTTTGGGCAAGTGGACATATTAGTGGCAGCCTTCATAGAGTCCCATAGCATTTTAAAGTTAATGGAGGTAAAATTCTGTTCAATATTTTCCTTGTGTTTTCTCCTTGTGTGGGGATCTACAGACAGGCACACAACATAGCTGCATCACATACACACAACACCTGGTAGTCACATGATTAATCAGGAAGTGATAAATGTTTGCTGGCTCCAAGTCACACCCTCTTTGGGTTTGCTGGACACTGGCTGTGAGTTGGGCTCCCTTCTTCATCGCAGGTACTGTTGGTCATAGAGAATGTTTTAATCACTGCCATCTGAATTTTAATATTAAGGCTATTTATTTTATTTTATTAAGGTAGTTTCTAGAAGTATGTGTCTCCTCTTCACGGAGAACACAGGCTTCTGCAGGGAGTTTTTAATACTGATGTGACCACCTCATTGTGACCTGAGCTGCTGGGCTGCACTGATAAATGCCTCAATATGCACATTTCCATGAATGTGTTATCTGCATTTGAACATGTCCTTTCAATGACTTTCTCTGTTCGTAGCAACTGAACGTTCAGTGTTTCTTCACGTGTCAATGTGCTATGGGACAGTTCAGCATACTGAAAAGGACCAGGTCGGACTTGGAGAGTTTACCTGGTGCCCCGATAGGCATGCAGCTGTGTTTGGGGTGGACGTATGGTGCTCTGGTGTAGAGAAGGTGTCGGGTCGACTGGCAGACACTACAAGTGTTTGTGCGGTGTGCTGCCGAGGGTCTTGGGCGGGCACCTGCCGGGCATTGGCACGACTTAAAAGACGCGGTGCCTAAAAGGCGGACTGCTTTGCCTTATTTAAATTATGTTTGATAGCTGTGCCTCCCTTTACAGTTTTCTTTCTTTTGTTTAGGTATTTTTTCATGGCCGCCGTCTAGGTTTCCCCCCCCCTGACTCACGTGGTAGTGGTTGCCCCAGTAGTTCCATTAAGTCCTGCTAAGTGTCTGTGCAGTAGTGTATCCCATCTAGCATTCTGGTTTTAGTTAGCACCCCTCCTTCTTGTCCTCCCCCTCCAGAATACTAGGGCAGCGGCTTCCAGGGAAGGTTCCTGGATCGGTCCTCGCGCACTGCACGTGTATTGTACTGGTAAATTGCACCTCACAATATTGATTGTATCACTTGTAGTGGTCGTGTTTATGCATGTGTGTGTGTGTGTGTGTGTGCAGTTTACTGTAGGCACTGGAGTCAAGAAACACGAGTGGTGAACTTCACGTTTTCTCCGGACAGGTAACCTGCTTTGCTAGCCAATCCATATTTATGGTTATATTGCTTATATTGTTCCTGGCGGCAGCCAATACCAGTAGTGATATCTTTTAGAACACTAGGGGCCTGTACTTCGAAGTGAGTTCAACATACCCAGGGTATCTTTCAGAGATCCAGCTTAAGTAACCCTAACAAAGGCAATCGGAGATAAGCGGTCACACGAAGCTGGTTATCAACTCGTTAACTCAACCCAGGGTTTACCTGTCCAGCTATGAGCATGTGCACATGAAAGAGGTGGCGTTTGCAGCATTTGACCAATCACAAACATGGATCAGTCTACGGCAGTGGAGCAGCGTATTTCACGTACGAGGAGCGAACCATAATCTTACAGAAATACGAAGAAGTTAAACATATAATATAATACAGACAAAAGGCAACAGTTTCATCTGACAAATGCAAGAAGGACAGCTGGCAAAAACTCGCCGACTGTGTGAATGCGGAAGCCGTATTAATAGTATGTATTAATAGTATTTGTAGTAGTATAATATGACTGCCCCATCATAAGGGCAATAGCAGATCTGACTGATTTGAATGCAAATCAAAGTAGTAACTAAGTAATAGCTCAGTGGTAGTGTTGTCTCCCCATGTACTAAGGCTCCCTGCAGTGGACCTGGGTTCAAATCTGCCCTGCGGTCCTCTTTTAAATCATGTCGTCACTCTTATTTTAGTCCCTTTAACTCTTATGATGTCCTTCAGCAATAAAAGGCCGAACACATAACTTTAAAATAATTTATTTGTTGCTTGGATGTATTCTTATAAAGTGGAGCAAATCAAATAAATATAAAAACATAATTCAAAGTGGTCAGTAGGCTGTACGCTGACAAAGAAATCTTTCCCTCCGATGAGAATCAGTATCTCTCATAAAAAACATCGTCAGGGACAGAAAAAGGGTTTTGCCGGTCTCTGTACACTCTATAGTTTTCCTACGAGACCCTCTCACGATCCACCGATCTTTTTTTTTTTTTTTACATTCGCGCACCAAGAGAGCTGATTGGTCAGTCGGCGGTGTGTTTCTCCACGTTGATCTCTTATCAGGAACATAACCTGCTCCGGAGCAGGTTAGCTCCACAGCGTAAGTTACCATGGCGATCTACCCCGGTAAGAAGTGAACCAGCGTCGTAGGACGGAAAACCCAGGGTTAACGCTTAAGTTACCTCGCTAAGCACAAATCCTGCTTCGTAGTACAGGCCCCAGGTTTTTGCACAGATTGTGCTATTACGACGGCGTGGCCATTTTTAAGTGTATGTATTAATAAAAGATTATTTTTCTACTCAAAGCACATCTCTGTCTAGTTCATCTTCCACATATTTCTATGAACCTGCTTGCCTCAGATAAGGTACTTAGTAGTTCATGTTTAAAGTATATCTTGATGTGAAAGCCACCAGGTGGCGTTGTCAAGGATCTTGACGCCCAGATCTGATCAAAGCTTAGCAAGGTCACATATAGCCTTTGAATTCAATTATAAAACATTTGGAATACATTTGTATATCTGCCTCTTGTCCATTGTCCCTTTGCCAGGCGGGAAATATAGAATTAGCCACATTACACTCAAGGGAAGATTTCTGGGTCCTCCTGCCCATCAAGGGGTGGCGTTGTCAGACTATAGAGGTATACTCCTAGTTGGGTACCACACTTGCTTCCCTCAGCATGTGATTACATCCATCCATCCATCCATTGTCTACCGCTTATCCTGTATTCAGGGTCACGGGGGGGCTGGAGCCGATCCCATGTGTCATTATCCCCGAGACCCCCACTTCAGTGGCTCAAACAAAGTCCAGGACGCAAGCAACTTCGAAGAAAACCAACCATGGACAGTGTTCCGCCTAGTTCATCCCTTCGCAACAGTCAAGACTACCATAGCTCGCCCGACGAAACCTCCGCGTCTCTCAGCCCACCTCCTTCAGCAGCTCAGATAGGACGAAAAAACTCATGGACAGAACATCGCCGTCGCTAGAGTTCGCCGACCCCTTCGCCTCCGAACATCACTCCAACCTCCCGCCATCAACCGACAACACCAGCCGAAAAACTCCCGGGCGCAGCGTCACCACACTCCAGTGAGATCCCCCGACCAGCCTCCATCTTCAAAAATCTCAGACTGGAAAGACGCCACCCCCGCCGCTTTTCAATAACCACCGCAGCTTGCTTCAGCCGGGGCTCCTGGCACCGAGATGCCACCGCTCCCTGCCGCTTTTTCCAACAACAGGAGCGCGTTTCAGCCGGGGCTCCTGGCACCAGGAAGCCACCGCCCCCCACCGCTTTTTCCAACAACCACAGCAGCTCGTTTCAACCAGGGCTCCGGGATGCCAGTGCCCCTCATCGTTTTCTCAAACAACCACAGCAGCTCGTTTCAGCCACGGCTCCTGGCACCGGGACGCCAGCACCCCCTGCCGCTTTTCAATAACCACCGCAGCTTGCTTCAGCCGGGACTCCTGGCACCGAGATGCCACTGCCTGGATGAAGGGATCTACTATATCCCAGCTATCCCAGTTCCCAACCAGCCTACGTAGGCAGATAACCGACGGTAACTACATCAACCTTAGACACTCCCTATCTCGCCTTCTCTCCATCAACCACCTGCAGACAGATTTATTGAAGGATACGAAGGGTGCCCCCACTCTACAGTGAGAGCACTCACACGTTCCAGGGAGCTTACACCTTCTCCCTTTACAGGGATGTTCTCAGTTCCAAATTCCCATTCTTAATCTGGCGCTCCGCTTTGGCAGCATGGTTTCTATCAATACCACACACACTTCGCCTCCGAACCTGCAGCCTGCCTCTCACAGTTAAACAAGGCCACCTACTGGGGCGCTCTCGACAAACAAGATTTACTGCCACATCTTCACCGCCCGTGCAGCCCTCAGATGCCCCCTTCGCGGCGCCCCATCTCACCCAGCCTCTTCACGCTAGAGAAGTTAAGGAAGGCCCCATGTCATCGATCCTCCATTTCCTAACTTCCACATCAGCCCCCTCAGTATCGCAACAAGGAAATATTTCGGCAAGAAACGTACCATTATCGATCTTTCAGCACCCAACGGCAGTTCTATCCCCAGCACCAATAGCTTGATATCGAGCGAAGACTTTTCCCTTCACTACGCCACCATCAACCATGCCATCGCCCTTATTAAACTTGCCGGTAAAGGGTCGCGGCTATCAAAAAACCAACATCACCAGCGCCTTCAAAGTTCCCCCTATCTACTCCGACTTCTGGCGTTTCTTCTGTGTCCGCTGGCGTGGTGCAATTACTTTGCCGTCAGGCTCACCTTCAACTGCAAAAGCAGCCCCAAACTCTTTGACCATTCGTCTGAAGCACTCTGTTGGATCCTGTACAACAACCACAGGATTCCATACATGGTCCATCCCTTAAACAATCTTCTCATCATTTCCTCCCCGTCGTCACCATCCGCCTCTAGCCTGGCCACACCGACTTCTGCGACCTTGGAGCTCCATTGTCCGCAGAGAAAACAGAGGGCCCCTCCTCACCAAACTCCGTCTGTGGCTCAACCTTCTCACTAATCGGAACGGAAGCACTTTCTTCTACGACGACCAACTGACTCACCCACATGACATCCATCTGTACACTGACGCTTCTCCTTCAGTCGTTTTTGGGGGTTCCTACAACGAAAGATGGTTCGAAGCAGTATGGCCCCCAGAGCTTGCCAACGAATGCCAGGTCGCTTTCCCTGTGCTCTTTGAGATCTACCCTATACTAGCCGCCACCATCTTGTGGGGACACGACCGGTCACGCAAGTCCATCTCCATATACTCAGATAACCTCGCAGTCATAAACATAATTAACAAAGGATTCTCCAACTACCCATCCATCATGCCATTCACATGGGGCCTCATCTGGCACTCCGTTACACGTCAATATGTTCTCCACGCAGCTCACATTCTCAGTCAACACCTTCGCTGACTCTTTCCCGCTTCTCATTTCAGAAGTTCCGAAGCTTGGCACCTCATGCCAATACCTTCCCAAAGCCATTCCTCCATGTCACCCTCAACCCTCTCTTCCTACTCGACAGCTTGGAAAAGTTTCAACCACTTCCACGACCCATACAACGTAACCTATTCGTCATTTGATCTTATCACCTTGACTCTTTCATCACTTACGTCCATTCCAGGGCAATCGAAACACAAACCATCACCTTAGCGGTACCTAAGTAACCGCTAAGGTAACTGGCATTTCAGGCCTGGCTCAAGCCATCCCTAGATGACTTCCCTCATTAAAGGACTCCTATGCCAATAGCCAGCCACTAATCGCCGTCGTCTTCCCTTACTGCCGACTAGCTGTCCACCTGCCTCCACACGATCCGTTCCAGGTACTGCACTCCGGTTGCCAGAACCCCGAAAGCCATGTTCTTGCTTGCCTTTTGGTTTTCTCAGATGCCCGAATTCACCCCCTCATTAAGTTTAAGTTAAAACTAACCAAAACCAATCAATTCGGTCCGCCCACACCTGTCTTCTTCTTCAAGGTCCAATCACCACTGAATCCCTTCTTAAACCTCGCAAACATCTTGCAATTCCGCAAATCTCAGAGCACAACATGACAGATCCCTTCTTCATTTCCGAATCCGGCCAAGTGGCTACACGAGTCCCACCATCACCTTCACCTCGTGCTCTCATTGTCTGGTATTTTGCCTGAAAACTACTCCGGGCACTCCTTTAGATTCGGAACAGCTACTTCGGTCCTTTCTTGCTCTCGAATTTAAGGAAATACAACTCTCCCTACCACATGTTTGTCTTTTAATGCCCTCTACTTCCTGATCGGCCTTCTTCTCGCTCATCCTGTAACCTTAGTAAAGTTATCCCTGTCCTCTCCAATAGAAGAGAGGTTGCCAGGCGCTCCATCCTAAAGCTATATTTTGAACTTATAAGGTCATGTTTTGCTCAGCCATTTCGGTGGCAAAATGATACATAGTTTCTTGCTTATTTGGCTTTTACTTCCTATAGCAGGTGTGTAATGCACACAAAAAAGAGAGACATCACTAATTTATGTCTGAGGGCCTCAACCGACAGCTAGCTTAATTTACAGCTAGGCCTCTTCTTATCTTCCTCCTAACCTAAACATTCCTTATACCTTCGCTCATGCAAAATCTTGGGATAGTTAAGTCCCAACAAGAATGTGTTGTTGTTCAACTGACCATTGAACTGCTCAGATATTTCACAATCTCAGAGCTATCTGTTTAAAACTCTGAGACACTTTGAAATTTGAAAGCCTTTATTTACATACAAAAAATTAATTGTTCACAGACTTGGACCGCAAGTCTGTTGTCTGGTCCCAAGAGTGCATCAGGATTGTTGTCTGGTCCCAGGAGTGGGTCAGGAAAGTTGTCTGGTCTCAGGAGTGGGTCAGGATTGTTGTCTGGTCCCAGGAGTGGGTCAGGATTGTTGTCTGTTCCCAGGAGTGGGTCAGGTCTGTTGTGTGGTCCCGGGAGTCGGTCAAGACATGCATCCGTTTGTTGTGGTGGCTGAAGGGGAAAAACATCTCCGGTTTTTGAAGCAGTGTGCCAGCGTATTTGAAGATGCCGATGATGCGCTCATTGGTGGACCGAGTACGCAGATTGGTGAGTCTGGGGGTTGGTGAGTGGTAATATAATGAAGATAATAATTGAACAAGATAAAAAATTATACAAATATCTTTTAAAATCCTACAGTATTATGCAACTGCAGAATTTAAGTAAACGCGACAACCAATTATTTTAAACAAACATGACATAGGTGATAATGGCAGGACATAGGTGGGGACAAAATTACAAAGGTGAGGCCGACAGAACATGGGTGGCAATGACGGGACATAGTTTGGAATGAAAGCACATAGGTGACGAGGGTACGACATGGTGGGGGTGACGGGACATACTGTAGTTGACAATGGTCATGACAACAGGATGTGGACGGATGTGAAGGGATGTAGATGGCAGTATGCTGGCAATGGGATGCAGGACGTGGGTAAGGTTGGATGGATGGATGAAGGGTGGATGGATGGTTGAATGGACTTTATTAATCCCAAACAGGGAAATTATTTTGTTAGCGCAGCCAGTTATCCAAAACAACCACAACTATAAAGTGAAATATTATGTAAAGAATACACAGTATACCGAATGTTTTAGTATATACTATAAATGTACCATTACAACAACTACAGTATAAAATAACAAAGATAAATAAATAGGATATAAAATAGGTTTAAATTCCATATACAATGAACATGAAGCAGTGTGCAAATTTGGTGAGGTATGTGACAATAAAAAGCGAATTTGCCATGTACAGGTTAAAGGAAATGCAAAACAACAACTATACAGCTGAGAGTTCTCTATTAAACAGAGGTAGGGTGTTATAGGAGAAGGCAACAGGATGTAAAGTAAGTGCTGACAACGACAAGACGTGATGACGACAGGACGAAGTCAACAGGGGCGGGAAATGAGGGGGGGGGGGGGGGCTTTAAAGCTTTAAATCAGCTGATTGCAGCAGTCTGCAGCCCATCCTGAACTGTGTGGTGTGATCCTATGTTTCATTTACAGATTTATAAGTCCTTAACTCTGAGACGGAGAGGAGTAAATGTTACGTTTATGCTGATTGTGGGGGTTTTACAGGTCAGTTGTCCTTTTTTGCCATCAAGGATGTTAAATTCCACTTCTTCAACTTTATCGTTTTTCATTCTTGGAGCTTATGTCCATATTGGAGATTTGAAGTACTTGTATTTCATGATTGTCATGTCTTTATACATGGTAATAGTTTGTTCCAATGTGTTGCTTATTGTTGTTATCTGTATGAACAGAAGCTTAAATGAACCTATGTACCTTTTCCTGTGCAGCCTGTTTGTAAATGAACTGTATGGGAGTACAGGGTTGTTTCCATTCCTTCTGGGTCAGATCCTCTCTGACATTCACACTGTTTCAGCTCCATTTTGTTTCCTGCAGATTTTCTGCATATATTCTTATGCAAATGTCGAGTTTTGTAACTTAGCCATCATGTCTTATGACAGATATGTAGCAATTTGTTGTCCTCTACAATATAACACACATATGACATTCAAAAAGGTGGTCATCTTAATTGCTGTAATATGGTTGTTCTCTTTTGTGAAATTCCTAATAACTTTGTGCTTAAACATCCGTTTGACACTGTGTGGGAACACCATTGACAGTTTGTATTGTGTTAACTACCCTATTGTTAAGTTGGCCTGCTCTAACACTGAAGTGAATAACATTTATGGACTTTTTGCAATTGCTTTTTCCACTTCAGTCCCTTTGTGTCTCATATTTTTCTCTTACATGAAAATTCTTAAAATTTGTTTTGGTGGTTCCAAACAGATGAGACAAAAAGCCGTGAGCACCTGCATACCTCACCTTGCTTCCCTCCTTAACTTTTCTTTTGGCTGCTGCTTTGAAATACTTCAGAGTAGATTTGATATGACTGGTGTACCCAGTATGCTGCGTATTATTCTCTCACTGTATTTACTCATGATACAGCCACTTTTGAATCCTGTCATGTTTGGATTCCAGCTGTCAAAAATACGCAATACATGTAAAAATGTCCTTTGTCATAAAATGTTGGTCCGTCACAGAGATACTATGTAGATGTAATAACAAAACATCAGTCAAAATGTATCTTGTTGAAGATTAAAGTGGTTATTTTCCAATTAAAAAACTTGTTGAACTGAATTATTTCCAGCAATAGTTTTCCAAACATGGGAAACATGAAATTACCTTAAAGGGGACTCAGTGGGAAAAGTCAAGCGGTTGATTGCGTTTCTTGTATTCATTTGGGACATCAAGCCCTTATATTGTTAAATATAAAACACCAATCATGAGGCCTGTGACTAATTCATAGGAGTGCTAAGATCAAAGGAAAAATACTGCATAAACATGAAATATTTTTTGGGCTGCCTCAATGATGCTGTGTGGGTTTTGCATTACAGACTACGGGGCTCATTCACCAATATCAAGGTAAGTTTTTTTTCTTATATTTGTTCTTGAGGAAGTTCCTAAGTACTTAGACTGCTGTCCAAGAACGTGTTTAAAAGAAATGGTTTGATGTAAAATCTGAGGCAAAAAAAGAGTTCTCCAAACACAGAAAAGAGATGTAGACCACTAGAGGTGGAAAGGCTGCTCAGAGCTATTCGTTTAAAACTCTGAGACACTTAAAGAAATTTGAAAGCCTTTATTTACAAATGACAAATTAATTGCTCACGGACTTGGACTGCAAGTCTGTTGTCTGGTCCCAAGAGTGGGTCAGGTCTTTTGTGCGGTCCCGGGAGTCGGTCAGGACGCGCATCCGCTTTTTGTGGTGGCTGAAGGGGAAAAACATCTGCGGTTTGTGAAGCAGTCACAAACAGCAGTTGAACAACATGAAAAATTCAATAGTATTGGTTTAAATACTACAGTATTATACAACTGTTGAATTGAAGAAAATGTGATAACCAATTATTTTGCACAAACATGTCAGCACTCAAATGTGCGTAAGTGTGCTCTTGAGTTTGCGTAACAAATCTCAAATAAGAAAACCTTGGTGAATGTCAGAATCCGTTTTAAGTGGGGATGACAGGAGGTAGGTGACGACGAGAGGGCACATGTGGGGATGATAGGATGTAGGTGGGGGTGACAGGACAAAGGTGGGGGCAACAGGACATAGGTGATGATGGCAGGACATAGGTAGGGATGACATGACATAGGGTATAAGGTAAGGTAAGGTAACTTTATTTGTACCCAAGGGCAGATTTGGTTGCAGGTAGAAAGAGTGGGCTGCATACACACATTACACACAGACTACATTGACAACATTGACAGCATTGACAGCATTGACAGGAGACAATGACATACCACAACAACATTGACAACATTGACAGAAGACAATGACATAACAGAAACAACAAGTGCTCCAGGTGTAGAGATATTGATAAAAAAGTACACACGTACACAATAGTACTATCAAAAAAAAAACGTTGATGAACAGAGTTAAAAACCACCATATCAATCCGAAAAAGCTGGGTCAATAAATAATTAAATAAATAAATAAATTAGGAAGTCTACAACTAGCCTAAGTATTGTTCAGAGTCTTAATAGCTGAGGGAACAAAACTACCTCTATACCGTTTGGTATTACCTGCAGGCATTTTGAACCTACGGCCTGATGGAAGGAGCTGGAATTCACCATGGAGTGGGTGGGATCCATCTTCTGGGATGGACCCAACTAGCCTCTGTAGCTGCCTTGTGTAAAGGGTTTCTAGGTTCAGCTGTGGCTCTCCAATTAACCTACTGGCCCACCTCACAATCTGATTCAGTGAGTTTTTAATTTTTAGGGGTAGGTTGCTGAACCAGGACACCAGGCTAAAGGAAATTACAGACTCAATGAAGCATCTGTAAAACATAGTGAGCATATTTCTGTCTATATGGAAGGAGGACAGTTTCCTTAGACAATGTAGGCGTTGGTTCGCCTTTTTATTCACAGTCTCACAGTTTGCCTCAAAACTTAGCTTGCTGTCAATGATGGTCCCAAGGTATTTGTAGTTGTCTACACACTCCACTATCTGACCATTTATACTGGTTGGTTCCTTAGCCCTGGAGAGTTTCCTAAAGTCTACATACATATTTTTTGTTTTGGAAACGTTCATCTGTAGGACGGACCGCTCACACCAATCTACAAAATCCTGGATAACTGGTCCATGGCCTGTTTTATTACCTTGTAGCAGGCTGACAATAACAGAATCATCAGCATACTTTAAAATGAATCTGTCCTCCCTGCTGCTGCGACACATGTTGGTGTAAAGAATAAACAGAAGAGGGGACAGAACACAGCCCTGAGGGGAGCCAGTGGAGGAACAGATCTGGTCAGACAATACTCCATTGACTCGCACTCTTTGTGTCCTATTAGTTTAAAAAATCTAAAACCCAGCCCACAATATTTTTGCTCAAAACAAATTGCTCTAATAGTCTTTCTGTTAAAATGTGGGGTTGAATTGTGTTAAAAGCAGAGGAGAAATCTACAAATAAAAGCTGAGCATGTGTTCCCTTACCTTCCAAATGTTTACAAATCATGTTTGTCATAGTGACTATGGCATCCTCAACACCTCTGTGTGGTCTATAGGCAAACTGGAATTGGTCAATATCAGACTGAGTCTTCTTTAAAATTTCCTTTCTTACTAATTTTTCAAAGGTTTTCATGACAAGAGATGTCAAGGCAATAGTTCTTAAGTCATTATGTACTTTGGGGCACCTTGTCTTGGTTACTGGAACAACTACTGCATCCTTCCAACATTTTGGGACATGCTGGGTTTGCAACGACTTATTGAAAATGTAATGAAAAATTGTACAAAATTCCTTAGAACAGAACTTAAGCAATCTACCACAAATATTATCAGCACCACAGCTTTTATTTGCATTTATGGAAGATAATGCCTTTTCTACATTACCCTCATCAATTCCAACATGATTCTGATCGACTAAATTATGACTGAGTTCCTGTATTTCTGTACTGAAGTCATAAGTGTCAAAACGGGAAAAGAATGTATTGAGAGCATTTGCAAGGTCAGAATCTGAATCAAAATTCTCTAAGATAACAGTGCTGATGTTTTTGAGTTACTGATGCCTGCAATAGATTTCATGCTTGACCAGGCTGAGCCCAAGTTGTTAGCAGCCATTTTATTTTCCAGAGTTGTTTTGTAATCCTTTTTAGCTGTAAGGATTTCAATTTTCAAGTCTTTTTTGGCTGTATACAGTTCAGAGGCAGTCCCATGTTTGAAGGCACGATTCTTAGCCTGTATACAGGCTTTGACGGATTTAGTGACCCATGGCTTATTATTAGAACACATTTTTACCCTTTTGCATGGGATGATCATGTCTCTACAGAATGCTACATAAGAACATATTACATCGACTAACTGATCTAGGTCAGTATGAGATGACATAGGTGGGGATGACAGGACATGGGTGACGATGGCAGGACATTGTTGGGGATGACAGGACATAGATGACAACGGCATGACATAGGTGTGGATGACAAGACGTGAAAATAGCAGGACCAAACTTGGGATGACAGTATGCTTGAAGCAGACGTCGGACGGTCTCCTGTCGGGACAGGAACAGGTAACGAGCGGAACCCCGGCAGGATACGTGGAGCAGGCGTTGGACGGTCCCCCGTTGGGACAGGAACAGGTGAAGAGCGGACCCCCGGAAGGCTGTGTGGTGCAGGTGTCGGATGGTCCCCCGTCGGGACTGGTGACAGACAGGCCTCTGCCTGGACTGGTGACGGACGGGCCTATGCCTGGACTGGTGACGGACGGACCTCCGACTGGACTGGTGACGGACGGGCCTCTGCCTGGACTGGTGACGGATGGGCCTATGCCTGGACTGGTGACGGATGGGCCTATGCCTGGACTGGTGACGGACGGACCTCCGACTGGACTGGTGGCATTGGCTGGGCAGCAGACTTTGAGCTGGGGATCGCGCTGAGGCATAGGCTGGTAGCTGCGCTTTGGCTGAGGCATGGTCTGAGTCCGGAGTGGCTGAGACATGGGCTGGAAGCTAGGCTGTGGCTGAAGCATGGGCTGGTAGCTTAGCTGTGATCGGTGGAGCTGCTGGGGTAGGTGGAGCGAGGTTTTTCTGTAAGCCCCGGAGTCGCACTGAAAGATTACCGAGGTGAGAGGCCATCACTGTCTGGAACTCTTCCAGGCAGGACAAGAAGTTCCACCAACTGCCTGACCCCTGCTGAGTCCATACTGGTTCGAGTATTCTGTCAGGCCTGGGCAAAACGAGGACTCAGGTGCAGAGGTAGAACAGTTCAGGCAGATCTTTATTCAACTTCTTTGACAGAGTGAGAACAGAACTGGCTATGAAACACTCTGGCTGAAAACTGAGAACCGTGAAAGCACTAACAAAACACGGGAACCCTTACGGGAAAAAGATAACAGAAAATCACTTCCAAGGGAGGCAAAGAAACAGGCTGAGATTACTCTGTGGATTAACTATGGAACTAACAAAATTAAAATCTCTCCAACAGAGGAAAAGCAAAAGGCTATAAAATGTAAACTGAGCTACACTAGAGCTAATAGGTACAAAGAAAAGACACAGGTACAAAAGTACAAGGCTACAAAAAACTAGCTTCTCTACAGCTGATCAGAAAACGACAAACAAAAACCACTGCTGTTTTATGGTTGTTCTCTTTTAAAGTATAATTTGATTGGGTCATCCACTGAAGGCATCATACACAGCAAGTTATTTTTCTTTTTTTTAAGTCATGACTTCATATTCTTGTAAATTTGCAACTTTTCTTTAAAAAAAATTTCAAACAAATACTAATACATCCTTTTTAGTGTTGAAAAGAAATTACAATCATAATCTGTGAGAAAACACTATTACTCTGGCAGTGAGAACAATGTGTTGTAGTATTATTTGTGAAGTGCAAATGCGTACAGACCCTACAGAAACAAACTCCCTCAAAATTCATCATCAAAAACAGACACTTCATAGGAAAAGGCGTCTCATTTTTCTGAAAACATATTTCCTTGTTTCCCTTTTCCTTGCATGGTTTCTGTACCGTACCGTGGATGTGTGACATATTTCTGCTTGACTGACAGCTCTGTAATTCTCCTCTCACTTCAGCTGATGAGGAAGACACAGTATTGCTGCTACAATTAGTAGCCCTCGTGTGACTTCTACTGATATTTATAAAGCATATAAACACAATATTGAAACAGCCTGCATGTCTGCCTCTGCTACAACCTCTGATAATAGTAATACTACCTGGCTGCTACTACTACTGGTACTTCTAAAACTATCACAGTACTGCGTTTGCAACAGCTGTTACTGCTACTGCTACCACTGCTGCTACTACAACCAGTAGAACCAATAATCCAGCCTGATTCCAACTATTCCTGCTAATCCTGCTTGTACTATTACTGCTGTTAATAATATTAGCAATGATAATACAATTATCTGCAACATTAACAGTACAGTAGCTGTGTGACTATCACTGTCAATACTATTGCTGTTTCTACTGGTTAAAAAAAAAACCTATCCACTGTGACAACTACTGTATAGTCGTGTCTTCATTAAGATCATTTCAGCATTTAATTTTAGCTGTTAAGGTGTGTTCACCAAAACTCGTATGCAACTGTAGTCACTGTGAATAGCAAGACACTACTCGGCTGGTTTACTACATCGGCAAAAACCCCACATAAACATATTAGTCGTGATTTAATTGCAATAAATGGTCCACTAGAAGTCAGAAGTCATGATTTGTAAGCTCTCTCTGCAAGATGATAAGCAAATAACTTTTAAAATGCTTGTTCTCTCGATAGAGTTTGGATTGGTCAAAGGTAGGCTATGCTATTGTAGCTGCTCCATAAACACTTAAAATAATGTCATCAAAGCATAAATACACCAGTAACCTTGAGGTGGAAACCATGGACAGTCTCTGGATTATAGGGTTTGCTCTCTGTACTAATGTGAGGTTCTATTGTTGAGCTCTGGGAGACCACAAACAGCTCCAATATGTTTTTTCTCCATTTCTGATTCATTGTCAACAGGAGGAGAATCTCTCTGCTTGAGTTGAAATATTTCAATAAAAATGTGCATCATTCGAGTCGCGTCTTTTGTCCGTTGCCGCCCAGTGAGAAGTTGCATCTATTTCAATTTCTGCGTTGATTTTGTGTGCAATAGCGCCATGCCATAACTTTGCTTTGCATTTGGTGTGAACACACCTTTAGACCTTTGGACTTTCACTTCAACTGGCAATTAAACTCTATTTACCTCACCCTGAAACTTGAACTGGTTTCAGCGCTTCAACATAACTGCAAATTTTCATTTTACATATTTATTTATCAATTCATTAACATTTTGTTAACTTGTATCATGATCATTTTAGACTCCTTGACTTCAGGACACTGATTATTGTATTTGACAGTTAACTATGGTATTCCTTGGTTGACGTAACATGAATGAGGTGGGACTCCCTCGACATGAAGAGGTTTAAAGAGCAGATAGTTGCAGACTGCTTACACCTGGCTACAGACGACAAATGTTGAGCTGTGTATCAGGTGAATGCTTCTGTTGGGACTGCTAGTTCCCCAACACTTCTGTTATTCATAGACATCTATTTAAATGTATGTGTACATTCAATGAGGCTGTGAAGTAATTGGTAAGTTGATGCTGCTTGTGAGTTTTCATTTTGTCTCTATGCTTGATTTGACACAAAGCAAAGTGTGTTCAGTGTACAGCTCAGCAAATATGAAAACAACACCAATGCTTTTCAGAACAATGTCTTTAATGAAAGCAAATGATTCAGTTTGGGTTGAGAAATGAGAAGCAAACCTCTTTACATTCTTTTGTCACCTAAAACTACAATGACGGTAAATTCATCATTGTCTTACTTCATTCTTAGCACTTACATAGATGTAGGAAGTTTGAAGTACTTGTATTTTATGATGACGGCAATGTTATATATTGTTATAGTTGTTGTCAACATATCTCTCATTGTTGTTATCTGTATGAACAGACGCTTACATGAACCTATGTACCTTTTCCTGTGCAGCCTGTTTGTAAATGAACTGTATGGTAGTACAGGCTTGTTTCCATTCCTTCTGGGTCAGATCCTCTCTGACATTCACACTGTTTCAGCTCCAATTTGTTTCCTGCAGATTTTCTGTTTGTATTCTTATGCAAATGTAGAGTTTTGTAACTTAGCCATCATGTCTTATGACAGATATGTAGCTATTTGTTGTCCTCTACAATATAACACACGTATGACATTCATAAAGGTGGTGATCTTTATTGCTGTAATATGGTTGTACTCTTTTGTGAAAATCATAATAACTTTATCCTTAAACATCCGTTTGACACTGTGTGGAAACATCATGAACAGTTTGTATTGTGTTAATTATCGTGCTGTTAAGTTGGCATGCTCTAACACTGAAGTGATTAACATATATGGACTTTTTGGGACTGTTCTCACCATCTTGGTTCCTCTGCTTCCAATCCTTTTCTCGTATATGTCAATCCTTAAAATTTGTTTTTCTGGTTCCAAAGAGACAAGACGAAAAGCGATGAGCACCTGCATACCTCACCTTGCTTCCCTCCTTAACTTTTCCTTTGGCTGCTGTTTTGAAATACTTCAGAGTAGATTTGATATGACTGGTGTACCCAGTATGCTGCGTATTATTCTCTCACTGTATTTTCTCATCATACAGCCACTTTTGAATCCTATCATATTTGGATTCCAGCTGTCAAAAATACGGTATACATTTAAACATCTCCTTTGTCATAAAATGTGGACGGTCACAAATGATGTAATACCAAAACTGTAAATGATTCATGATCTCTTTTCTTGAAATCAAAAACATAAAACTTAACAGAGCAAATTTTTTTGTGTTTATGGTAGTGATTATAATGTATACATCCACATGCATCACAATAGTCATGAATCCAGAGACAAATTACTTAACCCTTCTGTAATAATCAAATGTTCTAACATCTGTTATCCTTGTGGTCAACAATTGCATTTTCAGTAAATGATTATAATCAAAATTGTTAACCAGGTTTATAATTCAGGTACTTCATGTTTCTTTGTTGACAACCAAAATAACCCATTAAATAAACATAACCCCTCCCCACCTTTATACATCCAGAAATGGATCCTTAAATGTGTAAATGTGACTGGAATGGTATTTATTTTATTTATTTTTTTGTGGTGAAACTATTTACATTTTCATAACATCTAATTTTGATGTTAAATTCAAATACACATTTACAGCCTAAGTTCAACATATTTGCAAATCTTTATTTTTTAAGTCTTTATTTTTTGGGGTATAACTTTCCAACTCACAAATACACGACGGCGTATTAGGGCCACTGTCGAAAAAAAAAAAAAAAAAAAAAACGGAGCCGAGAGAGGTGGGCAATATTCTGAGATTAAAAGTCACAAATTTGCTAGTTTTAAAGTGGCAAATTTGCGACTTTAAAACTATAACATTTGCGAGTTTTAAAGTGGCAAATTTGCTAGTTTATTATGCTAACAACCGGCATTTATGCTAGCTAGCTTCCCATGAATGTAGCTTTTATCTTTCTAATTAATCCATCCCGTGTGTCAATGCTTCGCTAAGGTCCTTAGGGTGATGGCTCTTGATGGTTAGTGTTGGTTAATTTTATATGGGTCAAATTGTCATCTTACGGTATGTGTGTTTGTTGATCGGGTGGTTTGGCTAAGCTAGCGGTCATAGAGGAAGTAATCACGTAGCTTGACCCGGATGTTTGTCGTTGCTATGACAACAAGTGAAAGCTACCGCTTGCTTAGGCAAACTACCTGCTCAATAAACACAAATAAGATGACAATTTGGCCCATATAAAATTAACCAACAATAACCATCAACAGCCATTACCTTAAGGGCCTTAGCAAAGTGTCACACGTTGGGATGAATTAATTAGAAAGATAAAAGCGACATTCGGAAGCAAAGTTAGCTAGCATAAATGCAGGTTGTTAGCATCGTAATAAACTAGCAAATTTGCCACTTTAAAACTCACAAATTTGCTAGTTTTAAAGTCGCAAATTTGCCACTTTAAAACTAGCAAATTTGTGACTTTTAATCTCAGAATATTGCCCACCTCTCTCAGCTCCGTTTTTTTTTTTTTTTTTTAGACAGTGGCCCTAATACGCCCATACATTTGCAAGGTTTATTCTACCGATCCGTGGTGGTAAAAGTTGGATAAAGTTATGCAAATCAATAAGAAAGAAGTCAAAAATGTTATGTTGCTCACAACTCACAGGAAGCGAGCCACAAGTATGCAAACCCTGTTTCACATGTAGAAATGGATCTGTAAATCCGTAAATATGACTATATTCAGAGTAAGATAAACATATTTGAAGTTAAAGAATACAGGTTTGTGGATAGTGAAATACTTGTGAATCATGGTACACATTTGTTAATTGTATTCTGCGGTTCTACAGCATTGCTGGTCTTTTATAGATATTAATGGCCAATAAAAATATCCATAACCCCCCCTTTATATTTCCAGAATAAGTATTATGTAAATATCGGAAAAACATGCAAATCACGTAAAAAACATTAGCAGTTCTAAGTCTTCCCTGTCATTCAAGTGGGGAGCTGGTCCATGAGAACTTTACATTTATGGAAGTTAACACATTTTTTTGTAAATTGTGTCTACTGATGGTGAAGATACAACGGGGGCATCTGCTCTGAGGGTCTCAGATGGATATTTCCTGTGTCGTGCTAAATAGCAAAGTTCTCGTTGGTAGCCTATTATGGTTCCCCTCCCCTATGGTCTGAGAAGTATCAATATGTATCAATATCCTAGCAGGAACCATACACCAATATACCTGTGTCACAGTAAATATCAAAGTATCCCCTCCTCTGCATGAAGCTGGCGTAGGGCGGTCTCCCTTCGGGAAAGGAACAGGAACAGGCGACGAGCGAACCCCTGATAGGCTGCGTGGAGCAGGCGTCGGATGGTCCCCCGTCTGGACTGGTGACGGAAGGGCCTCCGACTGGACAGGTGACGGACAGGCCTCCGACTGGACAGGTGACGGACGGTCCCCCGTCTGGATTGGTGACGGACGGGCCTCCGACTGGACAGGTGACAGACGGGCCTCCGACTGGACAGGTGACGGAGGGGCCTCTGACTGGACAGGTGACGGACAGTCCGCCGTCTGGACAGATGACGGATGGGCCTCCGACTGGACAGGTGACGGACGGGCCTCCGACTCGACAGGTGACGGACGGACTCTCGAGTTTCACGCGAAGATTTCGATTTCGATTTTTTTTTTATAAATGCTTATATTATCAGGTCGACAAGCATTTATAAAAAATCGGCGAAACTTTTTCATACGCTGGCGTGAAACTCGCGTCACGGAAACAGCTGGGTATACGCCGACTGCCATTAAACACCAACGAAGAAGAAGCTGTGTAAACACGGTCTACGCAAACAGCATAGCTTTAGCAGTAGAAGCTATCAGGCAAGTGTTCATTTAAATACACTCCTGATGTACTTAAAAACTTTAAAATGCCTCGTTTTGTGAGTACAGACCCTATGTGTACTACTGCAGAAGTTTGGTAACATTCCATGCATTATTAGTGGGGAAATTTACGACATATACTGTAAGTACCATCGCGCTATTAAGAAGCCGTTCGGCTGATCGCCCTATCTTGACCACTGCTGACCATCGCTAAAAATGCTTCCGAGGGGGTGTTTGGCTGGATGTCTTGGTAGAAATTACCTAGGGTCCATTTCACGCCGAACCACCATTTTAAGAGATGCATAGACAGTTCTTGACACTTCCATAAATTTCAATCATTCAGGAAATAGGAGATAATAGTTTACATTTGAGCAAAGAGAAGACTTTTACACATGATACGTATTTTTGTTAAATTCAGTCCATACACTACAGGATTGAATAGCGGTTGGCATGTCAGCCAGTATAATGATAAAAAGACACGCCACATATTAGGAACATATCCCATATTAAACCTGCTCTGAATTATTTCAAAGAACGCACCAAAGGAGAAGTTGAGCAGGGAGGCAAGGTGAGGTGCGCAGGTACTGACAGCTTTGTGTCTGGTCTGTTTAGAGCCAGAAAAACACACTTTGAAGATCTTAATGTAAGTGTAAAAGATCAAAATGATAAGACCAAGTATTGTGGTAAACATGTAAAGTATGCCATAAATGTTATTTCCCGTGGTGTCAGAGCATGCCAGCTTGACAATTGAATAACTGTCACAATACACTTTGTTTATGAAGTTCCCACAGAGCTGTAAAGAGATGCCTAATGATACCAACACAGAAACTTCAACAAGACTAAATAACCATGTCAGAGCAATAAGAGTGGCAACCCTTTTAGGCGGCATATGCATATTATATTGCAGAGGATAACATATAGCAAGATATCTGTCATAAGACATGATGGCTAATGTTAAATACTCTCTATTACCATAAGAGTACAAACAATGAATCTGCAGGAAACAAAATGGAGCAGAAACAGTGTGAATGTCAGAGAGGATCTGACTCAGAAGCAATGGAAACAACCCTGTACTACCATACAGTTCATTTACAAACAGGCTGCACAGGAAAAGGTACATAGGTTCATGTAAGCTTCTGTTCATACAGATAACAACAATGAGCAACACATTGGAACAAACTATTAAACAATATAAGAACATGACAATCACGAAACATAAGTATTTAAACAGCCCGGTGTCAAAATAGGCACCAAGTATGAAATGTGAAACCTGTGTAGAGTTTATCATGATTAGACATTACACAAGGCAGTTCATGACATGTAAATGACTGAGCTGGAACTCTCCCACTGCTTTTTTTTTTTTTTTTTTTTAAACCTTTCAGTGAGGTGGACACCTACACTCTGACCTCATTTACCAGATAATGATATGATGATGAAACTTTCTTAATCACCTGTTGTTGTGGTTCGGAAGTCACAACCCGGTCTCATGACAGTGGTCTGAAAAAAGTTATTTTGAGGGATCTATAGGATCTTTTTACATGGTGGAAACATGAATTTAACAAATCCACACTACGATGCAATGTCCTGATCTAGTGTTGCAGTGTTACATATTGTCACAGCCTGTCTCAAAAAGCAGTGACAAAAGCAACAACGCAACGCAAGAGTGCCAATAAATGAAATAATTTATTAACACAAGAGTTTAAGTTTTTAACATAGACAAAAGATGAGGTGTGTTCATCTGTATAATCAGTAGTGTAAATGTGGGTGAGTGGCTGCGGTGTGTGGATGTCATGATGGATGTAAAACCAAAAGACAGCAAACCAAAATGTGCATCAGCAGGCAGGGCGAAGCGCGAGGGCACTGAGCTGGGCCGGGGTTTTAAAGCCTCCTACAGGATTGAGCCCAGGTGCACCCAATCAGCCTCATCACCGTCACCAGCACCTCCTGCAGGGATGAAAGGTTAAGGCCAGCAGGGCCGTGACACATATTGAGACTACTTCTGGTGGGGGGAGGGATGTTGCCTAAAACTAACATTTGTTATAGTATTATGTCATCCTGACTGACAGAAAAATAATTGACATGAATAAAATGGACAATTTCCTGTTGCCCAGCACCTAACCAATAGATTCAATTTCAGCACAAACTGTTGTGAGACTGTGTTGTTGTACAAGCTCAACAGGTAAATCCTAAATTACATTTTGTGAAGGTTTTCCTCAGGCAAACTAAGAGGTTTTGTTGTCTAACATTGGTTTAGTACCATAATGTCGCCTTGTGGTGCAGGCACAAACGATACTTCCAATTGACATCATTAGGAAAACATTGTGGATCGTCCTGCAGTGCTATAGCAGGCAGTGCGTGTTGCATGGGTTGGCAAACAGATCCCCTTCCACTTTCCTGACCCACGACTGTAGAGAACCATCAGCTCAACAGCTGTTTTGAGGCTCACAACTACAGCCAATCCACCACCCTAAACATGGCAGGTGACCAGACTGCACATTGCCTGTTGATATAGGCCACCATGGTGCAATTCCTCAGCACCATGTGTCATCCCCATAACAGGGGCCTTAATTGTTGGAGGAACAAGGATGCTAGTTGTAGTTCGGGTAGCTTGATGTGTCAGTCCTCCCACTCTACTATCAAGGAAGGGGAAACAAAGTGTTGTTTGTGTTCCCTAGCATCCAAACAAAGGCTGGCAAACCAGCGCCTGCATGACGGTCAACGGCACCACCGTTACAACCGCGCCGCAGGTGACGGACGGGCCTCCGACTGGACAGGTGACGGACGGGCCTCCGACTGGACAGATGACGGAGGGCCTCCGACTGGACAGGTGACAGACGGGCCTCCGACTGGACAGGTGACAGACGGGCCTCCGACTGGACAGGTGACGGACGGGCCTCCGACTGGACAGGTGACAGACGGGCCTCCGACTGGACAGGTGACGGACGGGCCTCCGACTGGACAGGTGAAGGACAGGCCTCCGACTGGACAGGTGACGGACAGGCCTCCGACTGGACAGGTGACGGACGGGCCTCCGACTGGACAGATGACGGACGGGCCTCCGACTGGACTGGTGGGGGGGATTTAGAGATGGGCTGCACGGTGGTGTGGTGGTTAGCACGGTCACCTCACAGCAAGAGGTTCGAGTCCCGGTTCGGGTTCGGGCTTCTTCTATGCAGAGTTTGCATGTTCTACTTTGTGTAAGCATGGGTTCCCCCAGGGTTCTCCGGCTTCCTCCCACAGTCTTTCAAATACAGTAATAGTTTGATTCATTGAAGTGATTCTTAAAAACTTACCATGAACTGTTGTTTTGGTTTCCGGGTTATTTTGTAGTCCTTCTGTCTCGTGTTGTCACATGCTTTGCCTCTTGTTTTCGTTTCCCTCCTTTTTTGTCCCCCAGCTGTGTCTCATTGTCTCGTCAGCCTTGCCTCTCGTTCTCCCCAATCACCATAGCCTGCCCTTGTGTTTCCACACCTGTCGGTCCTCGACCGAATCAGCCCTGGTGTATTTAGTCTTTGTGTTTCCGTTCTGTCTTTGCTTGATTGTCTGTTTTATCCCGGATGTTTGTCCACCACCTGATCTGTCCTGCCTATGTCTTGGTCTTTGTCTGTAGACAAAACTCACAAACAATAATCCAGTTTGGATTATTTTGTTCTTTGTTTTTTTATAGTGTTTGTGGTGTCCCTGAGTTTTTTGATGTTTTTAGTTAGTTTTTGTATAGGGTTTTTGCGCCTGTGGACTCCCTGAGTTTTTTTTGTTACCTTATTATTTAAATAAACCTCTTTTTTAACTGCATTTGGGCCCATACCTCCTTCAATCATAGTACATCCCTGACAAAACTTTAAGATGATCAAATGATTCACACCGGTTTTTTTTACTTTCAGAAGATGTAATATTCATATTTAAGAGATGCAGACAGTTCTTGACACTTCCATTGTTACACAGTAAATTTCATCCATTCAGTTATTCTCATGTTACAGAATTTGAGGAAATAGGACATAATAGTTAACATTTGAGCAAAGAGCTCATGGCCTTGATGCCCTGTGAAAAAAATTTCAATTCACAGCCAAGGTGGCCTTTGTGCCCCTATCAAAGTTCCAGTGCAAACAACGCTAGTGATGCATGGTGGGCTTTTATGGAATTACCACCATAGTGCCCACTAGTGCTAGTCCCGTGTCTGTGGATCAGAGTGATTGGTCTGCTGTGATTGTTCCAAAATAAAACTTGCTCAACTTCGAGAGCCTTGCAGGTGAAGTATCAACATCACATGCATTATTTTGTTCTTTTTTTTTTTTTTATAGTGTTTTTGCCCTTGTGGTCTCCCTGAGTTTTTGGACATTTTTGTTTGATTATTGTTTAAATAAGCCTCTTTTTTTAACTGGATTTGGGCCCATACCTCTTTCAATCATAGTACATCCCTGACAAAACTTTAAGATGATCAAATGATTCACACCATTTTTTTTACTTTCAGAAGATGTAATATTCATATTTAAGAGATGCATAGACATAGTTCTTGACACTTTTAATTGTTACAATTTAAATTTCAATCATTCAGTTATTTTCATGTTACAGAATTTGAGGAAATAGGAGATTTGAGCAAAGAGAAGACTTTTACACATGATACGTATTTTGGTTAAATTCAGTCCATACACTACAGGATTGAAGAGCGGTTGGCATGTGAGCCAGTATAATGATAAAAAGACACGCAACATATTAGGAACATATCTCGTATTAAACCTGTTCTGAATTATTTCAAAGAACGCACCAATGGAGAAGTTGAGCACAGAAGTAAGGTGAGGTGTGCAGGTACTGATAGCTTTCTGTCTGGTCTGTGGAGAACCAGTAAAACACACATGAAATATCTGTATATAAGTGTAAATAATTAAAATGACAACACAAAGAGTTACAGCTGTGTAAATCATTCCATAGCTGTTATTGACTGTTGTGTCATAACAGGCCAGTTTGACGATTGAATAGTTGTCACAGTACACTTTGTTAATGATGTTCCCACACAGCTGTAAAGAGGCACTTAATGATATCAAAACACAGATGGCAAGGAAAGGATATAACCATGTTAGAGCAATGAGCACGGCAGTCCTGTTGTAGGTCATATGCATGTTATACTTCAGAGGCCAACATATAGCAACATATCTGTCATAAGACATGACAGCTAAATTACAAATCTCTACATTTGCATAAGTATAAACACAGAAAATCTGCAGGAAACAAAATGGAGCCGACACAGTGTGAATGTCAGAGAGGACCCGAACTAAGAGGAATGGAAGCAACCCTGTACTACCATACAGTTCATTTACAAACAGGCTGCACAGGAAAAGGTACATAGGTTCATGTAAGCTTCTGTTCATACAGATAACGACAATGAGCAACACATTGGAGCAAACTATTAACATGTATAAAGACATGATGCACATGAAAAAGAAGTATTTAAAAAGCCCAATGTCAAAGTACAGTGAAAGTGTGAAATATGAAAACGTTGTAGAGTTCATCGTCATGATCCACCTGGTGATTCACTGAATAATTACACTTTGCATAGAATAAACCATTTGTAATGACTATTTTTCCTTATTTATATAGATTTTAAAAGTTTTAGACAACATATTCTGAACCATCCCCAGCATTAAAACAAACAGTGTGAAACAAATTCAGTAAAAAAGCTATCATTTTCTGATATGATACTGATTCAACATAAAACTCAGGTTATAGTTAATGGCATTGTGTGAAATCATCTCCTCCCTGTTAACTGAGCCCGCAGCCTGCTTCTGTTTCTTTTTAAACTTTTCAGAGAGGAGACGCCCACAGCAGCAGACTGATGTCATTATGACAGAACTTTTACATTATTTCAGATTCTTGATTATCAGGAAAAATAATCTCATGCAAACCAACCCAGTCTTGTGGCAGGTCGTGAAATCGTCACCAAATGAATAAATCTTTTGCTTTCATACATGTACATGTACATGATTTTGATTTTGTGTCTCTCAGCACTAAAACAATATCATTGCAAAGTTGCTGGTACTGAACAAGAAATCCCCTCATTGGGGACCACAACCCCTTGTTTAAAAAAAAAAAAAAATTACCAGGTGCAGCAAAAACAGACTTTGTATCTGATCTGGCCTGCAGGGAAGGAAGGACCTTTTTGAAATGTACACAGAGGCTAGTGAAGTAGCATTAAAGGTTGAGTAGGTAGGGCACAAGGGTTAAGGTATACCTTAAGTTAGTTGTTTACCTTTTTAGTTATGTTCCTGACTGTCAGATCAT
Source organism: Chelidonichthys spinosus (assembly GCA_029853015.1). Taxonomy (NCBI): domain Eukaryota; kingdom Metazoa; phylum Chordata; class Actinopteri; order Perciformes; family Triglidae; genus Chelidonichthys; species Chelidonichthys spinosus. Next base: position 7,246,441 of record CM056828.1, on the reverse strand, counting down.
TTCTGTTTTGTTAGTGAAATCAACTTTATCCTTATTATTGAAGATAGTACACTATATAACATGACTTTAAATAGTGATAACTTACATTTGACAAGACAAGACTTTTACATATGATGTGGATTTTGGTTAAATTCAATCCATAAAGAACAGGATTGAAGAGTGGCTGACATGTGAGCCAGTATAATGATAAAAAGACACGTAACTTGCCATCTGTGACTGACAGAAAAATAATTGACATGAACAAAATTGACAATTTCCTGTTGCCCAGCACCTAACCAATAGATTCAATTTCAGCACAAACTGTTGTGAGACTGTGTTGTTGTACAAGCTCAACAGGTAAATCTTAAATTACATTTTGTGAAGGTTTTCCTCAGGCAAACTAAGAGGTTTTGTTGTCTAACATTGGTTTAGTAGCATAATGTCGCCTCTTGGTGCTGGCACAAACGATACTTTCAATTGACATCATTAGGAAAACATTGTGGATCGTCCTGCAGTGCTATAGCAGGCAATGCGTGTTGCATGGGTTGGCAAACAGATCCACTTCCACTTTCCTGACCCACGACTGTAGAGAACCATCAGCTCAACAGCTGTTTTGAGGCTCACAACTACAGCCTATCCACCACCCTCAACATGGCAGGTGACCAGACTGCACATTGCCGGTTGATAAAACAATATCATTGCAAAGTTACTGAACAAGAAATCCCCTCATTGGGGACCACAACCCCTTGTTTTTTTACCAGGTGCAGCAAAAACAGACTTTGTATCTGATCTGGCCTGCAGGGAAGGAAGGACCTTTTTGAAATGTACACAGAAGCTAGTGAAGTAGCATTAAAGGTTGAGTAGGTGATTATTTCCAGAAGCACATTTTGTTATATGACTTAAAATCCATACCAATAAGCAATGTGGTTAGTGGTATATGATCAAAACTGGCATCTAAACAGTTCATTTTTATTTGTGATTAATTAAATCATGATATAAATGAAACAAGAACCCTTTCATGAAAAAAATGACAAACATTTGTTTGAGAAAAATATTGATCTTTCATAATTTTATTGCAGTTTAAAGTTCAAAAACAAATCTTGTAGTTTACAGTATCAACGTAGCTTTTTAACAGGGCACAAGGGTTAAGGTATACCTTAAGTTAGTTGTTTACCTTTTTAGTTATGTTCCTGACTGTCAGATCGTTTCTGTTTTGTTAGTGAAATAAACTTTATCCTTATTATTGAAGATAGTACACTATATAACATGACTTTAAATAGTAATAACTTACATTTTACCAAAGACAAGACTTTTACATATGATGCGGATTTTGGTTAAATTCAATCCATAAAGAATAGGATTGAAGAGTGGCTGACATGTGAGCCAGTATAATGATAAAAAGACACGTAACTTGTTTGACAGACTGCTCATATTAAACCTGCTCTGCATTATTTCAAAGAAAATTCCAAAGGAAAAGTTGAGCAGGGAGGCAAGGTGAGGTGCGCAGGTACTGACAGCTTTATGTCTGGTCTGTTTAGAGCCAGAAAAACACACTTTGAAGATCTTAATGTAAGTGTAAAAGATCAAAATGATAAGACCAAGTATTGTGGTAAACATGTAAAGTATGCCATAAATGTTATTTCCCGTGGTGTCAGAGCATGCCAGCTTGACAATTAAATAATTGTCACAATACACTTTGTTAATGAAGTTCCCACAGAGCTGTAAAGAGATGCCCAATGATACCAACACCGCAACTTCAACAAGACTATATAACCATGTCAGAGCAATAAGAGTGGCAACCCTTTTAGGCGGCATATGCATATTATATTGCAGAGGATAACATATAGCAAGATATCTGTCATAAGACATGATGGCTAACGTTAAGTACTCTATATTACCATAAGAGTACAAACAATGAATCTGCAGGAAACAAAATGGAGCAGAAACAGTGTGAATGTCAGAGAGGATCTGACTCAGAAGCAATGGAAACAAGCCTGTACTCCCATACAGTTCATTTACAAACAGGCTGCACAGGAAAAGGTACATAGGTTCATGTAAGCTTCTGTTCATACAGATAACAACAATGAGCAACACATTGGAACAAACTATTAAACAATATAAGAACATGACAATCAGGAAACATAAGTATTTAAACAGCCCGGTGTCAAAATAGGCACCAAGTATGAAATGTGAAACCTTTGTAGAGTTTATCATGATTAGACATTACACAAGGCAGTTCATGACATGTAAATGACTGAGCTGGAACTCTCCCACTGCTTTTTTTTAAAACCCTTCAGTGAGGTGGACACCTACACTCTGATCTCATTTACCAGATAATGATATGATGATGAAACTTTATTAATCACCTATTGTTGTGGTTTGGAACTCACAACCCGGTCTCATGGTACAGGTCTCAAAATAGTTGGTGGAAACATAACTTTAACAAATCCACACTACGATTCAACGTCCTGATCTAGTGTTGCAGTGTTACATATTGAGAAAGACTACTTATGGTGGGGGGAGGGATGTTGCCTAAAACTAACATTTGTTATAGTATTATGTCATCCTGACTGACAGAAAAATAATTGACATGAATAAAATGGACAATTTCCTGTTGCCCAGCACCAAACCAATAGATTCAATTTCAGCACAAACTGTTGTGAGACTGTGTTGTTGTTCAAGCTCAACAGGTAAATACTAAAGTACATTTTGTGAAGGTTTTCCTCAGGCAAACTAAGAGGTTTTGTTGTCTAACATTGGTTTAACAGCATTATGTCGCCTCGTGGTGCAGGCACAAACGAAACTTCCAATTGACATACATTAGGAACACATTGTGGAGCCTGCACTGCAGCCTATATGTGTCATACACAGGGTGGGAATTTCACGACGGCCATGACAGCCATGGCCTTGATGCCCTGTGAAAAAATGTTCAATTGACAGCCAAGGTGGCCTCTGTGCCCCTATCAAAGTTCCAGTGCAAACAACGCTAGTGATGCGTGGTGGGCTTTTATGGAATTACCACCATAGTGCCCACTAGTGCTAGTCCCGTGTCTGTGGATCAGAGTGATTGGTCTGCTGTGATTGTTCCAAAATAAAACTTGCTCAACTTCGCGAGCCATGCAGGTGAAGAATCAACATCACATGCATTATTTTGTTCTTTGTTTTTTTTATAGTGTTTTTGACCTTGTGGTCTCCCTGAGTTTTTGGACATTTTGTTTGATTATTGTTTAAATAAGCCTCTTTTTTTAGCTGATTTTGGGCCCATACCTCTTTCAATCATAGTACATCCCTGACAAAACTTTAAGATGATCAAATGATTCACACCATTTTTTTTACTTTCAGAAGATGTAATATTCATATTTAAGAGATGCATAGACATAGTTCTTGACACTTTTAATTGTTACAATTTAAATTTCAATCATTCCGTTATTTTCATGTTACAGAATTTGAGGAAATAGGAGATTTGAGCAAAGAGAAGACTTTTATACATGATACGTATTTTGGTTAAATTCAGTCCATACACTACAGGATTGAAGAGCGGTTGGCATGTGAGCCAGTATAATGATAAAAAGACACGCAACATATTAGGAATATATCTCATATTAAACCTGCTCTGAATTATTTCAAAGAACACACCAAAGGAGAAGTTGATCAGAGAAGTAAGGTGAGGTGTGCAGGTACTGACAGCTTTCTGTCTGGTCTGGGGAGAACCAGTAAAACACACATGAAATATCTGTATATAAGAGTAAATAATTAAAATGACAACACAAAGAGTTACAGCTGTGTAAATCATTCCATAGCTGTTATTGACTGTTGTGTCATAACAGGCCAGTTTGACGATTGAATAGTTGTCACAGTACACTTTGTTAATGATGTTCCCACACAGCTGTAAAGAGGCACTTAATGATATCAAAACACAGATGGCAAGGAAAGGATATAACCATGTTAGAGCAATGAGCACGGCAGTCCTGTTGTAGGTCATATGCATGTTATACTTCAGAGGCCAACATATAGCAACATATCTGTCATAAGACATGACAGCTAAATTACAAATCTCTACACTTGCATAAGTATAAACACAGAAAATCTGCAGGAAACAAAATGGAGCTGACACAGTGTGAATGTCAGAGAGGACCCGAACTAAGAGGAATGGAAACAACCCTGTACTACCATACAGTTCATTTACAAACAGGCTGCACAGGAAAAGGTACATAGGTTCATGTAAGCTTCTGTTTATACAGATAACAACAATGAGCAACACATTGGAACAAACTATTAACACGTATAAAGACATGATGCACATGAAAAAGAAGTATTTAAAAAGCCCAATGTCAAAGTACAGTGAAAGTGTGAAATATGAAAACGTTGTAGAGTTCATCATCATGATCCACCTGGTGATTCACTGAATAATTACACTTTGCATAGAATAAACCATTTGTAATGACTATTTTTCCTTATTTATATAGATTTTAAAAGTTTTAGACAACATATTCTGAACCATCCCCAGCATTAAAACAAACAGTGTGAAACAAATTCAGTAAAAAAGCTATCATTTTCTGATATGATACTGATTCAACATAAAACTCAGGTTATAGTTAATGGCATTGTGTGAAATCATCTCCTCCCTGTTAACTGAGCCCGCAGCCTGCTTCTGTTTCTTTTTAAACTTTTCAGAGAGGAGACGCCCACAGCAGCAGACTGATGTCATTATGACAGAACTTTTACATTATTTCAGATTCTTGATTATCAGGAAAAATAATCTCATGCAAACCAACCCAGTCTTGTGGCAGGTCGTGAAATCGTCACCAAATGAATAAATCTTTTGCTTTCATACATGTACATGTACATGATTTTGATTTTGTGTCTCTCAGCACTAAAACAATATCATTGCAAAGTTGCTGGTACTGAACAAGAAATCCCCTCATTGGGGACCACAACCCCTTGTTTTTTTTGTTTTTTTTTACCAGGTGCAGCAAAAATGGACTTTGTATCTGATCTGGCCTGCAGGGAAGGAAGGACCTTTTTGAAATGTACACAGAAGCTAGTGAAGTAGCATTAAAGGTTGAGTAGGTGATTATTTCCAGGAGCACATTCTGTTATATGACTTAAAATCCATACCAATAAGCAATGTGGTTAGTGGTATATGATCAAAACTGGCATCTAAACAGTTCATTTTTATTTGTGATTAATTAAATCATGATATAAATGAAACAAGAACCCTTTCATGAAAACAATGAAAAACATTTGTTTGGAAAAAATATTGATCTTTCATTATTTTATTGCAGTAATACAAATCTTGTAGTTTACAGTATCAACGTAGCTTTTTAACAGGGCACAAGGGTTAAGGTATACCTTAAGTTAGTTGTTTACCTTTTTAGTCATGTTCCTGACTGTCCTATAATTTCTGTTTTGTTAGTGAAATAAACTTTATCCTTATTATTGAAGATAGTACACTATATAACATGACTTTAAATAGTAATAACTTACATTTTACCAAAGACAAGACTTTTACATATGATACGGATTTTGGTTAAATTCAATCCATAAAGAATAGGATTGAAGAGTGGCTGACATGTGAGCCAGTATAATGATAAAAAGACGCGTAACTTGTTTGACAGACTGCTCATATTAAACCTGCTCTGAATTATTTCAAAGAACGCACCAAAGGAGAAGTTGAGCAGGGAGGCAAGGTGAGGTGCGCAGGTACTGACAGCTTTGTGTCTGGTCTGTTTAGAGCCAGAAAAACACACTTTGAAGATCTTAATGTAAGTGTAAAAGATCAAAATGATAAGACCAAGTATTGTGGTAAACATGTAAAGTATGCCATAAATGTTATTTCCCGTGGTGTCAGAGCATGCCAGCTTGACAATTAAATAATTGTCACAATACACTTTGTTAATGCAGTTCCCACAGAGCTGTAAAGAGATGCCCAATGATACCAACACAGAAACTTCAACAAGAATATATAACCATGTCAGAGCAATAAGAGTGGCAACCCTTTTAGGCGGCATATGCATATTATATTGCAGAGGATAACATATAGCAAGATATCTGTCATAAGACGTGATGGCTAACGTTAAGTACTCTATATTACCATAAGAGTACAAACAATGAATCTGCAGGAAACAAAATGGAGCAGAAACAGTGTGAATGTCAGAGAGGATCTGACTCAGAAGCAATGGAAACAAGCCTGTACTACCATACAGTTCATTTACAAACAGGCTGCACAGGAAAAGGTACATAGTTTCATGTAAGCTTCTGTTCATACAGATAACGACAATGAGCAACACATTGGAGCAAACTATTAAACAATATAAGAACATGACAATCAGAAAACATAAGTATTTAAACAGGCACAAAATAGGCACCAAGTATGAAATGTGAAACCTTTGTAGAGTTTATCATGATTAGACATTACACAAGGCAGTTCATGACATGTAAATGACTGAGCTGGAACTCTCCCACTGCTTTTTTTTAAAACCTTTCAGTGAGGTGGACACCTAAACTCTGACCTCATTTACCAGATAATGATATGATGATGAAACTTTATTAATCACCTATTGTTGTGGTTTGGAACTCACAACCCGGTCTCATGGTACAGGTCTCAAAATAGTTGGTGGAAACATGAATTTAACAAATCCACACTACGATTCAACGTCCTGATCTAGTGTTGCAGTGTTACATATTGAGAAAGACTACTTATGGTGGGGGGAGGGATGTTGCCTAAAACTAACATTTGTTGTAGTATTATGTCATCCTGACTGACAGAAAAATAATTGACATGAATAAAATGGACAATTTCCTGTTGCCCACAACCAAACCAATAGATTCAATTTCATTTTTTATTTTCATTAGGGCCTTCGCCCAATGACAGCTGGGATCGGCTCCTGGGGATGGACCTGTCGGTGACTGTCGAGGGCATCACAGTATTACCTTCCTCAACTGCGAGGAACCTGGGTGTAATCCTCGATGACCAGCTATCCTGCACCCCCAACATCACTGCTGTGGCCCGATCCTGCAGATTTGCCCTCTACAATATCCGCAGGATTCGGACCTTCCTCACTCTTGGTCCAAGCACTGGTCATCTCCCGCCTTGACTACTGCAACTCTCTCCTGGCCGGACTCCCGGCCTCTGCGATTAAACCATTGCAGCATATCCAGAACGCTTCAGCACGCCTTATCTTCAATCTACCCAAATTCTCCCACGTGACCCCCCGCCTCCGTGACCTCCACTGGCTCCCTGTTGCAGCACGCATCCAATTCAAGACGATGACACTGGCCTTCAGGGCCATCAATGGAACGGCACCTGTCTACCTTCAAACACTGGTCAAACTTCATGCCCCGATGTCGCTCAGCAAAGTCCAGACTCTTCTCTGTTCTGGCGCCTCAGTGGTGGAAGGAACTCCCGACCATTGTTAGGACAGCAGAGTCATTTGCCATCTTCCAAAACCTGTTCAGACTTCACCTTGACTCTACATAGCCCACTAACACCCCTCCCCCCCCCCCAAAAAAAAAAACAAAACTTACCTATAGCACTCTGATCTTAGCACTGTTGCTCTTGAAGTACTACTTTACTCAGATCAGGACCCTAACACTTGTTCTATTTTTAGCTCTTACTTTATCGGCAATGATATGTTGTGGTTTCTTTGTTTTCTTCTTTTGACAAATGTACTTATTGTAAGTCGCTTTGGACAAAAGTGTCTGCTAAATGACCTAAATGTAAATGTAAACTAATTGTAGATTTGGGTTTAGGCATTGTGTGAGTAAAGCTAGTTGTAAACATTTAGCCTAGTATTGATAGCTTGTTGTTCAAATTCTTGTGAAGCTGTCTATGCTAAGTGAGCAATCAGCTTGTTTCAGCCAGCTTAGCTGTAGTGAATAGACTTGATTGGAGGGAGGGTCACACTCAGAACTTAAAGGACTCGCGAATATGGCTGAGGTTTAGTCAAAAACACCGTTACAGAAATCATTCCAGCGGCGTGGGTACACAATCAGCATTCAAATACAACACGGAAAGCAATGGTGTCGTTGCGTAGGTTGCGAGTCCGTCCTGGCGATGACGGCGTTCCTTAACGCGGCGGTAGTTCGTGGGCCCCGGCGTCAGCCGGGGGACGTGATGAGTCGGCTTAGTCCAGACGAGAGCGGAGCGTGTTTCCTCTCGTTGATCAAACTCGAATAAAGAAAACAGTTCGTGTTTCTTTCTTCCGCGGGCAGCAATATAATCGCGGCTTGGTGATTTAGTCAGCTTACTTCAGACAGCGTCTGGTAGCTGGAATGCAAGAACCGGTTTTATTCCTCTTCTGCGGGAGAACACAGAGATGATCGCGCGGTCGTGGCGATCTCTCAGGATCAGGAAAACGTGGAAAAACAGTCTGTAGCTCGTCTGTAGCGAAATGACTGTGGCCTAGGACAAAGGAAACGCTGCAGACGTTATAAGTTGGTCTCCTGTGGCAGCGGTATGCTGCGGGTGGAGGAGACCACCTCCTGTTGGTGGAGAGAGCTGGAAGCCGAAGAGAAGAGAGTGTTCTTAAGGCGGCGCTGGTTTATATAGTTCACGGCTGCTGCCTGGGACCCCCTGGGGTACCTGTGGTTGTCAGCCAATAGGGTACCAGTTGTGTAACGTTGCACTTCGCACCTTCCACTTTCCCGACCCACAACTGAGAGAACCTCAGCTAAACAGTTTTGGGGCTCACAACTACAGCCTATCCACCACCCTCAACATGGCAGGTGACCAGGCTGCACACTGCCTGTTGATATAGGCCACCATGGTGCAATTCCTCAGCACCATGTGTCATCCCTATAACAGGGTCCTAAATTGTTGGAGGAACAAGGATGCTAGTTGTAGTTCGGGTAGCTTGATGTGTCAGTCCTCCCACTCTACTATCAAGGAAGGGGAAACAAAGTGTTGTTTGTGTTCCCTAGCATCCAAACAAAGGCTGGCAAACCAGCGCCTGCATCACGGTCAACGGCACCACCGTTACACCGCGCCGCAGCTTCCCCGCAGCAAGGTCGCCTGTGTGCAGTTTCTGACAGTGTGACCTGCAGCCTATATGTGTCATGCAGAGGGTGTGCAGCGTAGTGGGCTTAATTACAGCCACCGGAGTGGAGCTGAGCAAGCAGGCAGAGCGGGCAGTGAAAGCACGCAGCGGATTTTTTTTGTTATAAAAGTACTACTCCGGTTTTGCTCTAGTCCCTCTCACACCACTGAAGCCTGAGTCCGAAGCCCAAGCCCGACCCCTGTGTCCTACACAGTCATCAACAGTATTTTCAGTCATAAAACGGCTCGACAGCGGGCCGAGTTGAACACTGAGCGATAATGAGAGGGACTGCCTATCGATTACAGTCTACGTCGTGCACATTGCCTACCCGTTAATGTGCTCATGCATCTTTATATATATATATATAATATGTTTTGTTATGAATTAGGATGTTATCATATTAATCTAAACGGTAAAACCATCTCATTTCACTCAATGGCCTTTGTGCCCTGTCATGTGGCCTTGGTGCCCCTAAAAAGAAAATTAAAGTGAAGGCCAAATGGCCTTGCCCATAAAATGACAAAATTCCAACCCTGGTTGTGCACAACCCTCAGATAGTCCACCTGTTGGTGTGGCAGGGGGCTGCTACCCTTCCAGTTGATCCTGATGTTGTTGGCTTGACTCGTGGCTGGCCTCCAGAGAGGTTCTGTCCTTGTTGTCCTCTGATCATGAGGGGATTGTGTTGCTGTGCACGTCCTCTGACTTGAGAAGGTTAAAAGAAGCAGCAATGGCAGCTCAGTTGAAGAACTAATACAGAAGGTGAAAAGTCACACAATGTGTTAAATTAACTGTTGTTTGATATTTAGTCTATATATTTGCAATCACCATAACGGCTTTAATGAAGGAAACAACAGTTACACTGAATTGTGTTTCTGTTTGGAGAATCATGATAAACACTACTCAGGTTTCGCATTTCACACTCGGTGCCTATTTTGACACTGGTGCTTTAAAATACTTGTGTTTCATGATTGTCATATCTTTATACGTGTTAATACTTTGTTCCAATGTGTTGCTCATTGTTGTTATCTGTATGAACAGAAGCTTACATGAACCTATGTACCTTTTCCTGTGCAGCCTGTTTGTAAATGAACTGTATGGGAGTACAGGGTTGTTTCCATTCCTTCTGTTTCAGATCCTCTCTGACATTCACACTGTGTCGGCTTCATTTTGTTTCCTGCAGATTTTCTGTTTGTATTCTTATGTTTGCGTGGAGTTTTTCAACTTGGCCATCATGTCTTATGACAGATATCTTGCTATCTGTTATCCTCTACAATATAAAACACGTATGACCTATCACAAGATCACAGTAATTATTGCTGTAATATGGATATATGGTTCTATTGTATGCATTGTTCCAATAACACTGAGTGTCCCTTTAAAGTTGTGTGGGAACCTCATTAACAAAGTGTACTGTGACAACTACACCATTGTTAAAATGGCCTGTTATGACACAACAGTCAATAACATTTATGGACTCATTGCCACGATACTCACTATCTTCTGTCCTGTATCTTTTATCTTGTACACCTACATGAGAATCATAATAGTGTGTTTTTCTGGCTCTAAACAGACCAGACAGAAAGCTGTCAGTACCTGCACACCTCACCTTGCCTCTCTAGTCAACTTCTCCTTCGGGGCATTTTTTGAAATATTACAAAGCAGGTTTAATATGAACGGTGTGCCCAATATGTTCAAAATATTTCTATCATTATACTGGCTCACATGCCAGCCTCTCTTCACCCCTGTACTCTATGGCCTGAATTTGTCCAACATCCGTATCATATGTAAAAAACTGATTTGTTCTTAAATGTAGACAGATCTGCTGTTTAATTAATACAAACTGAATTTTGCCATAGGATGAAAGCAATGTCAAGTTACTTGTTGTCAACTGTTTAAACTGTTTTTCTTCTACTAATACATGATGTCAATATGAAAGCATCTGTTTTTCTTCTACTAATACATGATGTCAATATGAAAGCATCTGTTTTTCTTCTACTAATACATGATGTCAATATGAAAGCATCTTGCATCATAGTGTATCAGATATATTCACTTATACTTAGGAAAATAAAAAACATAATTGTTCTCAGCAAGTGCACCTCTTGATTCTTTATTATCTTTTGGAGAAACAAGTTCTACCCAATGAACAGCTCAATAAGGTCTTTACCCTTATTATCAAAGATTATACACTATTTAACATGACTTTAATTTGTAATAACTGACATTTTAATAAGACTTTTACATATGATGCAGATGTTGGTCAATTTCAATCCATAAAGAACAGGATTGAAGAGCAGCTTGTTTGACAGACTGCTCATATACAAAAGAGAAGGTGATTTGACACTAAGTAGGTGTGTGTATGTGGTGCCACAAGTGTCACAGAGATGGAGAGCTGTTTGTGTATATGATTTTGAGAATCATTTTGAGAATATGTTTTATTACAACACAATCTGATGGCAGTTTGTCAAACAGTCACTAGTTAATCTATTGGTTTTGTGCTGAGCACAACTAATTGTCCACTTTTTTCATGTTGCTCAGCACATTTTTTTTTCTGTCAGTCGGGAACAACACTACGCTTCAAAACCACAGTTAGATTTAGGCAACAACGCCTCTTAGTCAGGAAAACCATCATTTTTGGGCTTTGAATAACAATGTACAGTTAGATCCCTCTTAGTTAGATTTACAAAAACTATCACAAACACATCAGCTCATATCAATACGTTGGGACACGCAGTGTCCAATACTTGATTCCTTATGAATCAACACGTTTTTGATCTGGAGGCTATCTGTAGTTTGTAATTAGTAATTAGTAATCCCTCTGGAAAATGTACAGCTGCAGTCGCTTTATAAGAGAAAGAGAAGAAAGAAAGAGTCAAATAAGTATAAAAAGTATAAAATAATGCCAATAAATATTAGTAATGTATAAATATAATGTATGCATATAAAACACTATACGGTATAGTGGTGGATCTGCTGTTGAAGTAGTAGCATAGTGCACATAAGTAAAGTTTGACAGTTATACTGTATTAAATGTGTATCTGGATACGGTCTATATAAATAACCTTTTATTGTCATTATAATGATCATTATTATTATTAATAACCACATTAGATATGTTTGTTAACAGATTTAACTTTAATTGCAGAACATGAGACTAACAGCCCACGATCTAGTGTTAAATATTAGACTGACACAGGCATTTTCTACTTAACGTGCTGTTTGATGTCAAAACTAAGAGCCAATCAGCTCTTAGATGAGGCGAAAGCCAGGTGTTTCCCATCATGCCCTGGGGCTTGCAGTCGGTTGAGAGCAACTTCAGTTGGGATGACATTATGCCCCAAATCCAAATTAGTACACTAAACCAATAGATTGCATTTCATGACTATTTAATGGTCTGCCATGAGACTGGTTTGAGCTATATTTGTAGAAATATATATATTTAAACGAAAATGGATACCTCTGTAATTTTACATTTTTAGTGCAGTGGCAAATTAACGATGATACTGATTTAACATTTTACTTTAACCATGATCTTTAATTGGGGACCTAATCACAAACAGATCCACTTCCACTTTCCTGACCCACGACTGTAGAGAACCATCAGCTCAACAGCTGTTTTGAGGCTCACAACTACAGCCTATCTACCACCCTTAACATGGTAGGTGACCAGACTGCACATTGCCGGTTTATAAAACAATATCATTGCAAAGTTACTGAACAAGAAATCCCCTTATTGGGGACCACAACCCCTTGTTTTTTTACCAGGTGCAGCAAAAACAGACTTTGTATCTGATCTGGCCTGCAGGGAAGGAAGGACCTTTTTGAAATGTACACAGAAGCTAGTGAAGTAGCATTAAAGGTTGAGTAGGTGATTATTTCCAGGAGCTCATTCTGTTATATGACTTAAAATCCATACCAATAAGCAATGTGGTTAGTGGTATCTGATCAAAACTGGCATCTAAACAGTTCATTTTTATTGTGATTAAATCAAATAATGATATAAATGAAACAAGAACCCTTTCATGAAAAAAAATGACAAACATTTGTTTGAGAAAAATATTGATCTTTCATAATTTTATTGCAGTTTAAAGTTCAAAAAACAAATCTTGTAGTTTACAGTATCAACGTAACTTTTAACAGGGCACACGGATTAAGGTATACCTTAAGTTAGTTGTTTACCTTTTTAGTTATGTTCCTGACTGTCAGATCATTTCTGTTTTGTTAGTGAAATAAACTTTATCCTTATTATTGAAGATAGTACACTATATAACATGACTTTAAATAGTGATAACTTACATTTGACCAAAGACAAGACTCTTACATATGATGCGGATTTTGGTTAAATTTCAATCCATAAAGAACAGGATTGAAGAGTGGCTGACATGTGAGCCAGTATAATTTCATTTATTTTCATTAGGGCCCCCCCCCCGCGACCCTGAACATGGGATAAGCGGTAGACAATGGATGGATGGATGGATTTCCATTAGGAACATTGTGGATTGTCCTTGTTGGGGTTGTAGCAGGAGCAGATTTGGTTATCAACAGTTAATTATTAATGTCAACATGACATTTTGTCTGGAGAAATGAAGGAAGCTTCTTTGTCTCTTGTTGGTAAGTCAGAAACTAATTGTAGATTTGGGTTTAGGCATTGTGTGAGTAAAGCTAGTTGTAAACATTTAGTCTAGTATTGATAGCTTGTTGTTCAAATTCTTTTTAAGCTGTCTATGCTAAGTGAGCAATCAGCTTGTTTCAGCCAGCTCAGCTGTAGTGAATAGACTTGATTGGAGGGAGGGGTCACACTCAGAACTTAAAGGACTGCCAGTGAATCTCCTTCAAACCACATTTTGTCTGGAGAAAGGAAGGAAGCTGCTTTGTCTCTTGTTGGTAAGTCAGAAACTAGATGACACCCAGCTGTTCCTGTCTTTTCCCCCGTCCTCTGACATTCACATTGCAACTCGCATCTCGGACTGTCTGGCTGACATCTCTGTCCGGACAACTGCACATCACCTCAAGCTTAACCTGAATAAAACCGAACTCCTCTTCATCACAGGGAAAGACTGTCCTCGCATGGACCTGTCGGTCACTGTCGAGGGCATCACAGTATTACCTTCCTCAACTGCAAGGAACCTGGGTGTAATCCTCGATGACCAGCTATCCTGCACCCCCAACATCACTGCTGTGGCCCGATCCTGCAGATTCGCCCTCTACAATATCCGCAGGATTCGGACCTTCCTCACTCTTGGTCCAAGCACTGGTCATCTCCCGCCTTGACTACTGCAACTCTCTCCTGGCCGGACTCCCGGCCTCTGCGATTAAACCATTGCAGCATATCCAGAACGCTTCAGCACGCCTTATCTTCAATCTACCCAAATTCTCCCACGTGACCCCCCTCCTCCGTGACCTCCACTGGCTCCCCGTTGCAGCACGCATCCAATTCAAGACGATGACACTGGCCTCCAGGGCCATCAATGGAACGGCACCTGTCTACCTTCAAACACTGGTCAAACTTCATGCCCCGATGTCGCTCAGCAAAGTCCAGACTCTTCTCCGTTCTGGTGCCTCAGTGGTGGAAGGAACTCCCGACCATTGTTAGGACAGCAGAGTCATTTGCCATCTTCCAAAAAAGGCTCAAGACTCACCTGTTCAGACTTCACCTTGACTCTACATAGCATGACCCACTAACACCCCCCCCACACCCCCCCCCCAAAAAAAAAAACAAAACTTACCTATAGCACTCTGATCTTAGCACTGTTGCTCTTGAAGTACTACTTTACTCAGATCAGGACCCTAACACTTGTTCTATTTTTAGCTCTTACTTTATCGGCAATGATATGTTGTGGTTTCTTTGTTTTCTTCTTTTGACAAATGTACTTATTGTAAGTCGCTCTGGACAAAAGCGTCTGCTAAATGACCTAAATGTAAATGTAAACTAATTGTAGATTTGGGTTTAGGCATTGTGTGAGTAAAGCTAGTTGTAAACATTTAGCCTAGTATTGATAGCTTGTTGTTCAAATTCTTGTGAAGCTGTCTATGCTAAGTGAGCAATCAGCTTGTTTCAGCCAGCTTAGCTGTAGTGAATAGACTTGATTGGAGGGAGGGTCACACTCAGAACTTAAAGGACTCGCGAATATGGCTGAGGTTTAGTCAAAAACAACGTTACAGAAATCAACCCAGCGGCGTGGGTACACAATCAGCATTCAAATACAACACGGAAAGCAATGGTGTCGTTGCGTAGGTTGCGAGTCCGTCCTGGCGATGACGGCGTTCCTTAACGCGGCGGTAGTTCGTGGGCCCCGGCAAGACGGGAGGTGTGCCTGCACGAGCCCTCGCGGTGCACGAAACTTGCAAAGTCCAGGCGGACACACCCCGTCGGCGCAGCGCAGGTGCGCTGAAAGCTGACTGCGCCTGGTCTACGAAACTAGGGCCCAATGTGTTAAATTAACTGTTGTTTGATATTTAGTCTATATATTTGCAATCACCATAACGGCTTTAATGAAGGAAACGACAGTTACACTGAATCATGTTTCTGTTTGGAGAATCATGATAAACACTGTGTATGTGACAATAAAAAACGATGTGCAAATTTCCCATGTACAGGTCAAAGGAAATGCAACAACAATACAGCTGAGAGTTCTCTATTGGACAGAGGTAAGGTGTTATAGGAGACGGCAACAGGACGTAAAGTAAGTGCTGACAACAACAAGACGTGATGACGACAGGACGAAGTCAACAGGGACAGGAAACGAGGGGGGGGGGCTTTAAAAAGCTTTAAATCAGCTGATTGCAGCAGTCTGCAGCCCACCCTGAACTGTGTGGTGTGATCCTATGTTTCATTTACAGATTTATTGGTGCTTAACTTTGAGACGGAGAGGAGTAAATGTTACGTTTATGCTGATTTTGGGGGTTTTACAGGTCAGTTGTTGTCCTTTTTTGCCATCAAGGATGTTAAATTCCACTTCTTCAACTTTATCGTTTTTCATTCTTGGAGCTTATGTCCATCTTGGAAATTTGAAGTACTTGTATTTCATGATTGTCATGTCTTTATACATGGTAATAGTTTGTTCCAACGTGTTGCTCATTGTTGTTATCTGTATGAACAGAAGCTTACATGAACCTATGTACCTTTTCCTGTGCAGCCTGTTTGTAAATGAACTGTATGGGAGTACAGGGTTGTTTCCATTCCTTCTGTTTCAGATCCTCTCTGACATTCATACTGTGTCGGCTTCATTTTGTTTCCTGCAGATTTTCTCTTTGTATTCTTATGTTTGCGTGGAGTTTTACAACTTGGCCATCATGTCTTATGACAGATATCTTGCTATCTGTTATCCTCTACAATATAAAACACGTATGACCTATCACAAGAGCACAGTAATTATTGCTGTAATATGGATATATGGTTCTATTGTATGCATTGTTCCAATAACACTGAGTGTCCCTTTAAAGTTGTGTGGGAACCTCATTAACAAAGTGTACTGTGACAACTACACCATTGTTAAAATGGCCTGTTATGACACAACAGTCAATAACATTTATGGACTCATTGCCACGATACTCACTATCTTCTGTCCTGTATCTTTTATCTTGTACACCTACATGAGAATCATAATAGTGTGTTTTTCTGGCTCTAAACAGACCAGACAGAAAGCTGTCAGTACCTGCACACCTCACCTTGCCTCTCTAGTCAACTTCTCCTTCGGGGCATTTTTTGAAATATTACAAAGCAGGTTTAATATGAACGGTGTGCCCAATATTTTCAAAATATTTCTATCATTATACTGGCTCACATGCCAGCCTCTCTTCACCCCTGTACTCTATGGCCTGAATTTGTCCAACATCCGTATCATATGTAAAAAACTGATTTGTTCTTAAATGTAGACAGATCTGCTGTTTAATTAATACAAACTGAATTTTGCCATAGGATGAAAGCAATGTCAAGTTACTTGTTGTCAACTGTTTAAACTGTTTTTCTTCTACTAATACATGATGTCAATATGAAAGCATCTGTTTTTCTTCTACTAATACATGATGTCAATATGAAGGCATCTGTTTTTCTTCTACTAATACATGATGTCAATATGAAAGCATCTTGCATCATAGTGTATCAGATATATTCACTTATACTTAGGAAAATAAAAAACATAATTGTTCTCGGCAAGTGCACCTCTTGATTCTTTATTATCTTTTGGAGAAACAAGTTCTACCCAATGAACAGCTCAATAAGGTCTTTACCCTTATTATCAAAGATTATACACTATTTAACATGACTTTAATTTCTAATAACTTACATTTTAATAAGACTTTTACATATGATGCAGATGTTGGTCAATTTCAATCCATAAAGAATAGGATTGAAGAGCAGCTTGTTTGACAGACTGCTCATATACAAAAGAGAAGGTGATTTGACACTAAGTAGGTGTGTGTATGTGGTGCCACCAGTGTCACAGAGATGGAGAGCTGTTTGTGTATATGATTTTGAGAATCATTTTGAGAATATGTTTTATTACAACACAATCTGATGGCAGTTTGTCAAACAGTCACTAGTTAATCTATTGGTTTTGTGGTTTTGAGCACAACTAATTGTCCACTTTTTTCATGTTGCTCAGCACATTTTTTTTTCTGTCAGTCGGGAACAACACTACGCTTCAAAACCACAGTTAGGTTTAGGCAACAACGCCTCTTAGTCAGGAAAACCATCATGTTTGGGCTTTGAATAACAATGTACAGTTAGATCCCTTTTGGTTAGATTTACAAAAACTATCACAAACACATCACCTCATATCAATACGTTGGGACACGCAGTGTCCAATACTTGATTCCTTATGAATCAACACGTTTTTGATCTGGAGGCTATCTGTAGTTTGTAATTAGTAATTAGTAATCCCTCTGGAAAATGTACAGCTGCAGTCGCTTTATAAGAGAAAGAGAAGAAAGAAAGAGTCAAATAAGTATAAAAAGTATAAAATAATGCCAATAAATATTAGTAATGTATAAATATAATGTATGCATATAAAACACTACGGTATAGTGGTGGATCTGCTGTTGAAGTAGTAGCATAGTGCACATAAGTAACAGTTATACTGTATTAAATGTGTATCTGGATACGGTCTATATAAATAACCTTTTATTTTCATTATAATGATTATTATTATTATTAACCACATGAGATATGTTTGTTAACAGATTTAACTTTAATTGCAGAACATGGGACTAACAGCCCACGATCTAGTGTTAAATATTAGACTGACACAGGAAATTTGCATTTTCTACTTAACGTGCTGTTTGTTGTCAAAACTAAGAGCCAATCAGCTCTTAGATGAGGCGAAAGCCAGGTGTTCCCCATCATGCCCTGGGGCTTGCAGTCGGTTGAGAGCAACTTCAGTTGGGATGACATTATGCCCCAAATCCAAATTAGTACACTAAACCAATAGATTGCATTTCATGACTATTTAATGATCTGCCATGAGACTGGTTTGAGCTATATTTTGTCTGGAGAAAGGAAGGAAGCTGCTTTGTCTCTTGTTGGTAAGTCAGAAACTAATTGTAGATTTGAGTTTAGGCATTGTGTGAGTAAAGCTAGTGGTAACATTTAGTCTAGTATTGATAGCTTGTTGTTGAAATTCTTGTGAAGCTGTCTGTGCTAAGTGAGCAATCAGCTTGTTTTTGAGCCAGCTCACCTGTAGTGAATAGACTTGATTAGAGGGAAGGAGGAGCCACAGTCAGAACTTAAGGGACAGCAGTAACTCTCTTCAAACCACATTTTGTCTGGAGAAAGGAAGGAAGCTGCTTTGTCTCTTGTTGGTAAGTCAGAAACTAATTGTAGATTTGAGTTTAGGCATTGTGTGAGTAAAGCTAGTGGTAACATTTAGTCTAGTATTGATAGCTTGTTGTTGAAATTCTTGTGAAGCTGTCTGTGCTAAGTGAGCAATCAGCTTGTTTTGAGCCAGCTCACCTGTAGTGAATAGACTTGATTAGAGGGAAGGAGGAGCCACAGTCAGAACTTGCGGTAAATTGAGCACTTAAAAGGCTGTCACTTCAGCGTCAGCTGCAGCGTCGGGCCATCAGAACGAAGACAGCTGAACAAAGACAAGGGAGTCTATCTGCGGGAGTCAAGACAGCTGAACAAAGACAAGGGAGTCTATCTGCGGGAGTCAAGACAGCTGAACAAAGACAAGGGAGTCTATCTGCGGGAGTCAAGACAGCTGAACAAAGACAAGGGAGTCTATCTGTGGGAGTCCATCGAGGAAGCCCATTGAGGTAGGTATAACATCTCAACCCCCCCCCCCCCCCCTCGCAGCCATGTGTCTTATCCCAGTCAGGACATCACACTGGAGAAGATTTTACCGAAGATCCTTCACTCGAGGCCGTAACCCATCCAATCTCTGCTACCCACCACTCTCCACCGGTAAGGAACTTGAAGTACTAGGGGGGCTGTGGAACTGCCAGTCTGCAGTCAAGAAGGCGGACACCATCTCAGCCTATGCCTCCCTGCAGACTCTCCACTTCCTGGCCCTCACAGAGACCTGGATCACCCCTGAAAACACTGCCACTCCTGCTGCCCTTTCAACTGCCTACTCGTTTTCACACTCCCCAAGACGAACAGGGCGAGGAGGAGGAACTGGGCTCCTCATCTCACCCACATGGTCCTACCAGGTCCTTCCTCTCGACCACCTACCCCGATCTATGCTTGAATTTCACGCCGTCTCTGTCACCCTTCCTTTCAAACTCAACATCATAGTGATCTATCGCCCACCCGGTCCTCTTGGTGACTTTTTGGATGAGATGGATGCCCTCCTGAGCTGCTCCCCTGATGATGGCACACCACTCGTCGTCCTCGGTGACTTCAACATCCACCCGGGAAAGCTGCATTCATCTGAATTCATAGACTTCTTTTCCGCATTTGACCTTACACTGTCCCCCTCTCCACCAACTCACCGGGCCGGGAACCAACTTGACCTTGTCTTCACATGATCCTGTGGCATCTCGGCACTCTCTGTTACCCCGCTCACCGTGTCCGACCACCACTCTGTGACTTTCTCCATCCCCATGAAGCCCACCTCATCCCTCCACTCTACGCCTCGAATGGTCACCAGCCGCCGCAACCTGAAATCCCTCACTCCTTCCGCTCTCTCCTCAACTGTTATCTCCTCGCTCCCATCCTCGGAACAGTTCTCCTTAATGCCTACTGAGGAAGCCTCCTCCATACTGATGTCCTCACTCTCCTCTTCTTTGGACACTCTCTGTCCCCCAATCTCACGACCTGCGCGATCATCTCCCGCCCCTCCCTGGCTGTCTGAACCTCTGCGAACCAACAGATCATTGTTGCGAGCGTCAGAGAGAAAATGGAAGAAATCGGGACAGCACGAGGACCTTGCTCACTACCACCTCCTCCTCTCTGACTTCACCTCAACTGTTTCGGCAGCCAAATCTGCCTTCTACCTGGCTAAGATCAACTCTTCTGCCTCCAACCCCAGGAAACTCTTCTCCGTGTTCTCTTCCCTCCTCACCCCTCCTGCCCCTACCCCCCCTTCCTCCCTTACTGCCGATGACTTTGCAACTTACTTTACCAAGAAAGTACATGACATCAGCTCCTCATTCACGCCTATTCCCTCCCAGAAGACATCTCCCCCAACTCTCAACTCGGATGGTCTTACCAGCTTTAGCTCCCTCACCTCTGAGGACGTCCACGCACTTGTTACATCTAACCGCGCCACCACCTGCTCCCTTGACCCGATTCCCTCCTCTCTTCTCCAGGACATCTCACACGACATCTTGCCATTCCTCACCACCCTGATCAACTCCTCCCTCACCTCAGGTGTCATTCCAGCGGATTTTAAGACCGCTATCGTGAAGCCTCTCCTTAAAAAACCCACCCTAGACGCTACTGACATCCAAAGCTACAGACCTGTATCTCTTCTTTCATTCCTCTCTAAAACCTTGGAACGTGCCGCCTACAACCAACTGTCATCCTATCTCTCGCGGAACAACCTCCTAGACCCTAATCAATCAGGATTCAGGACTGCTCACTCCACTGAGATGGCCCTCCTCACAGTGACCGAGTCCCTGCGAGACGCCAGAGCCTCGTCCCACTCCTCCGTTCTCATTCTCCTCGACCTATCTGCTGCATTCGACACAGTCAACCACCAAATCCTCCTCTCCACTCTGGCTGAACTTGGCATAACTGACTGTGCTCTCACCTGGTTTACATCATACCTGACAAACCGCACCTTCCAGGTCACATGGAATGGCTCTATGTCCAAACCCTGCTCTCTGGACACGGGCGTCCCTCAAGGCTCAGTATTAGGACCGCTTCTGTTCTCACTATACACCAGATCACTAGGTTCTGTTATCACATCGCATGGATTCTCCTACCATTGCTACGCAGATGACACCCAGCTGTTCCTCTCTTTTCCCCCGTCCTCTGACGCTCACATTGCAACTCGCATCTCGAACTGTCTGGCTGACATCTCTGTCTGGACAACTGCACATCACCTCAAGCTTAACCTGAATAAAACCGAACTCCTCTTCATCCCAGGGAAAGACTGCCCTCGCATGGACCTGTCGGTCACTGTCGAGGGCATCACAGTATTACCTTCCTCAACTGCGAGGAACCTGGGTGTAATCCTCGATGACCAACTATCCTGCACCCCCAACATCACTGCTGTGGCCCGATCCTGCAGATTCGCCCTCTACAATATCCGCAGGATTCGGACCTTCCTCACAAAGGATGCAACGCAGCTCTTGGTCCAAGCACTGGTCATCTCCCGCCTTGACTACTGCAACTCTCTCCTGGCCGGACTCCTGGCCTCTGCGATTAAACCATTACAGCGTATCCAGAATGCCGCAGCACGCCTTATCTTCAATCTACCCAAATTCTCCCACGTGACCCCCCTCCTCCGTGACCTCCACTGGCTCCCTGTTGCAGCATGCATCCAATTCAAGACGATGACACTGGCCTTCAGGGCCATCAATGGAACGGCACCCTTCTACCTTCAAACACTGGTCAAACCTCATGCCCCGAAGCGAGCACTTCGCTCCTCTACTTCAGCTGGCCGGCTGGTACCACCATCGCTGAAATCAAACAAATGTCGCTCAGCAAAGTCCAGACTCTTCTCCGTTCTGGCGCCTCAGTGGTGGAACGAACTCCCGACCAATGTCAGGACAGCAGAGTCATTTGCCATCTTCCGAAAAAGGCTCAAGACTCACCTGTTCAGACTTCACCTTGACTCTACATAGCATGACCCACTAGCACCCTCCCTCGACCCCCCCCCCCCCAAAAAAAAAAAACAAAAAAACCCAAAAAAAAAAACAAAAAAACAAAAACAAAACCTTACCTATAGCACTCTGATCTTAGCACTGTTGCTCTTGAAGTACTACTTTACTCAGATGAGGACCTAACACTTGTTCTATTTTTAGCTCTTACTGCATCGGCAATGATACGTCGTGGTTTCTTTGTTTCCTTCTTTTGACAAATGTACTTATTGTAAGTCGCTTTGGACAAAAGCGTCTGCTAAATGACCTAAATGTAAATGTAAATATTAGTAGAAATATATATATTTAAACGAAAATGGATACCTCTGTAATTTTACATTTTTAGTGCAGTGGCAAATTAACGATGATACTAATTTAACATTTTACTTTAACCATGATCTTTAATTGGGGACCTAATCACATTGCTTGTAATTTTTGTGATTACTGTCCAGCTATTCGCTTAAGATATTCTCAGCATTAAAGTGGCAGTCCGTAACATTTTTTTTATCTATTTATTGTCTTTAAGTTACTATCTATCAAAGAGTGAGTTAAAACAATGGTGATTGATCAAGTGACCCACTAATGAAAGTGCTTGTACTTGCTGCTTTGCCCAGAAATTGGATCTCCGTGTCTGTGGCGACATTCCCGCGCAGAATTCAAAATTAGTTTTAGCTTTTTACGTGGTTGGTCTGCCATGCACTCACGGAAGTATGCTGCGTTTACTTGTAATCGGAAATCAGTAACTTCCATCTGAGTCAGGCTCCCTCTAGTCTAAAGCGTTTTACCGGCACAGCCAGGTACATTTCATTACTGCTGACTCACAATGGAGGATGAACAGCCAGAGAAAGAAGACCATTCAACTTCCAGTCCCAAGAAAAAGAAACAGAAAACTAATGGAAGTGAAGAAGGGAAAGTCATCAAGAGGCAAAGTGACTGCAAACAAGGGAAAATGACGGACCTCCTTTTAGTGTGGAACATGAGAAGGCATCACGCACTGTTGGGTGTGGGAGATGAGGTCCCGGAGGCTCGCCTGCTGTTACATCTATCACCAAAGAGACCGCTAGAAGCAAAGTACCTCAAATCTTACGGACTGCCACTTGAATCTACTGACAAACTAGCCACCAGTCACAAGCCATTAAGGAACCTGCTCCTTTTTCCAATTCCAAGTACTTATTTTGCCAAAATTATATTGTTTCAGTGCATCATCATATTATATCATGATATCATAATTCTGAAGAGTACAGGTTAAAGCTCTAGTCCCCTCCCCTCTGTGCTCCTCCGAGCTTGTATCATTCTCCCCTCGCAGCCTCCCACCTCCCTCTTATTTTACGAAAATAGTTCACCAAATTGTGTTTCTGAAATCATTTTAGGCGAGAAATAAGCTATGCAGTTGCTGAATCTGTCTTTATTTCAGATCAACAACGGTCAGTTTGAAAGATTTTCGAGAGCTTGCGGGAGGCAGCGGCACCGTCTCTCGAAACTTGCCGCTCCGCGACGGCATTGCACAGCTTCTTACATAGACAATGAATGGGAACATTCCCTTTGGGTATGAACTCAGCCAGGACGCAGTTTAGTTTCCCGGTGTGTCCGGGACTTCCATAACATGTACAAAGCAGTAATAGTGTTTATTATGGCCATGAATGATGAAACATTATGGGTGTAAATGCAGCGGATGCCGGTCATATTTCTCTCTCACCCCGACTGCAGAACGTTCCCGATCCCAAACTGATCGGCGATCGGACCGGATGGCTACTATTGGCTAAATGTTGGCTCAAGTGAAAAATCGTAGACTAGAGCTTCAATGGGCAAGATAATCTTTGAAATTCATTGAAGTGGCTCTTTTGAAGGAAGGAAATCAATCTAAATATAAATGATGATTTATAAACTGATCGGCAGAGAGTAAACAGGATTTATACTTATTAGAATAAAATGTGAAAAATAAACTGTAATTAGATACTAGATGTTAGATTGTTACCCTATACTTTTTCTAGTACATTTGCCTGGTGCCAAAGAAATGACAAAACAAAAGAAAACCAAAACATTAACTTTCCTGTTGTCGCAACACAGGTGTACAAACACCCAAAACATAGACCTGAACCATGGCAACGGCAGAGTGTCCTCCCACGATGCAATGCATGAATGCTAATTGGCCTGTTAGTGAAGCTGGTTAGAACCTCCAGAGTGTCCGAGTGTCCACGTCTCTAGGGTCTGATCTTGTGTTGTTGATGATGCTGATACAGGGGGGGGAATTCCGCCAGGGCTCATTACTGTAAAACGATACAGTAAACATGACAAGGTCCCACATCGCACTAGCACAAACAAGAACAATTATTAGATAGATGACCTGCAGAGGAAATAAAGTACTGACCTTTCACTCGTAGCATGACTCATGCAGTTTGTGAAATAGTCACAGAATTGAAATGATAATGTATTTCAGGTGGAAGTATTGTTCATGCCTGCACCACATTTTCAGTCGGGACACAAATACGCCTCAAAATGTCAGGTTTATGCCACAAAACATCATGGTTCGGATTAAAACGACTAGGTTAGCTAGGTTTAGGTAAAATGTCAGGAATGTGTCACTTCACAACACCGGATTGGGACACGCAGTCATGTGTTGTTGGACACATCCACCTCACCCCTTCTCCATAAGTTGATTTTCTCAAACTTGAATACAACTTCACTGAACCGAAAATGTCCAGACCCCTTCATTCAGACGTCTCTTCAAAGCTGCTCCCCCAGAACACCAATGAGTGCTCGAGATCTGTAGAGTGCATGAAATCAGGAAGTAAGCATTGACAGGTAGGCCGGCTAATTATTTTCTCCAGACGCTTTTTGAACAGGGTTTTTCCTGCCATGGCCACAGATGGCATTTAAAAAAGCATTTCATTTATTCATTGCTATCGATATATTACAAGGATTTCAAGTAATATGACAGAAGGTGTTTCTGAATAGAATCACCTACTCTACTCCTTTAACTAGCTTCTGTGCAGTTGACCCCAAGATGGCAAGCAAAACGTGGGCCCACTGCAGTACCTGGGAACATACCCTGTCAGGGACAAAAAGACAGTTAGCAGCATATGGGTGCAGTTAGCAGCATGTGTGGCCTCTCTAGCAGTCTTCTCAATCTCCCAGGTAAGCGCGCCAATGACTCGTTCAGGGGGCAAGATGTCCAAGGCAGTGCTTGTTTCCTCTGAGGAGAACTGGCGGGACAGGGCATCATGCTTTATGTTTTGGGAGGCAGGTCAAAGCAAAGTCAAATCTGCTGAAGAATATCTTGACTGCCGGAAGTTGATCCTCTTGGCAGACTGAAGGTAAGCCAGATTTTCTCTGATCCCTCCAGCCATTGTCTCCATTCCTCAAAGGCAAGCTTGACCGCTAGCAACTCATGATTTTCAACATTGTAATTTTGTTCTGCGGAAGAGAGACAGCGGGAGAAAAAAGCATAGGGGTGAAGCTTGTTTTCTGGACCAGAACCCTGGGACAGCACGGCTTCAACCCCAGTGTAAGTAGCATCAACCTCCATGGTTAATTGTTTACCAGGATCAGGTTGGATCAGAACTGGACCTGAGGTGAACCGTCAATAAAAAATACATATTTTACAAGGCATTATAATTCGTCATAACCCAATGGCTTGGCACATGGGAAATGACTAAACACTAGACTGGATAATGTTCCAATTATATTTACCTGCACATTCAGGAATATGAACACTTCTGGTGTGCATCTTGCCCTGAATGACAGTTGGTTAACCAACCATCCAGCCCGCAAGAACCTTAGTGCCCACTGTAACTATTGAGACTCATGGCTATCCCTTTGTATTAGTCCTGAAAGACTACATAACACAACATCCCGAAGCAGTGGCCTTGCACATTATTTTGGGAAAGAGTGTTGGGCAAGTGCTGGGATCCACATGATCAGGGCATCTCATCTACGTCACACACTCTACAGGAGCTGTACAAATTATGTGGCATAACGTTAATATAGCAGGTGTGTTACACCCTCAGAATGGTGTACTTCAAACTCTTGTCTCCAGAGTCTAGGGGAAAATGGCCATCTCCAGGCTATGCAGATTGTACCACACTTACAATTACATTTGGGTTGTTTGGTGCCCAAGCCACCTTCCAATGCCTCATAGATGGTATGCTGTGTCAGCTGTTGCCTACTTGGATGACATTATCATCAATAATCACAGCTGGGGAAAGCACATTCTGACGATGTTGCTCAAGTGCCTGATGTGGGCTTACTGTCAACCCGAAGATTGGAGATGAAGGGAGGGTCAGTATCTGGGCTACCAATTGTGCAGTGGGCAGGGGCATCCTTTAGATAAGACAGCAGCAATTGTAGCCTGCCAGAGGGCCAAGACCAAAGACCTTTTGGGGTTTGCAGGCTACTACCGGTGGTTCACTCTCATCTTTGTGTACCTGATCAGTCCTCGAACTGACCTCACCCGAAAAGCTGCCTCCGATACGGTCTTCTGGACAGAGGCGCCGCAGCGGAAGGAGAGAGACAGGTGGCGTATGAGAGAGGTACCAGGTGTGTTGATTAACAAAGCTGGTTGGTTCATTTAGCTCTCCCTTTTATGCTTTAGTTTACTGGGCATCAAATGGCTGAACCACGCACAAAGGGTATCAGGTTTTGTGGATCGAATGACTGAAAATATAATTTGCTTAACTGAGTTCTGGAGCAACTGTATTTTGTGCACCAAAGAAGTTGCTAACACAGTTTGCTAACACAGTTTTGTGGCAAATAAACATGGACTGCAGAATCAGAGTAAAGCTGATTAAGAGCTTGCTTTTCAGACAGCAATGTTTCACTTTTGCCAGTTGTTGATCTCCATCCCATTATCCGTAACCAGCGTAGCTTTAAGGAATGGCAAACGAACTAACTGACTAGACAGCTGTGTACTAGTTAGCTAGCTATGTGAATGAAGTTGTTAAATTATACTAATTTACTAATGCTGTCTCTCTATGCTTCATAAGGTTACTACTGCACTGATAGTACAGTAAAACCTCACCTCAGTGAGTCAGTGACTGAAAGTCAGTTTACTTTAACAGAAGGCCCGCTACAATGCAATGGCAATGACAGTAGAAAATATGGCTGCCGCTCTGACCATTCTGCTACATCGATTTAAATGGGACTGTCCCTCTACTCCTTCTATGATAATTATATCAATAATAGAACACGGCTAAACCATGGATCCGCACTAGTCGACTACCGCAACAACCTGTAAATTTTAATCCTGAAGCGACAATAACATTAATTAAAAATAAATTGTGAAATCTGAGAGAAATGTATTTTAATACTAATTTACTGCTTTTGAATTTGCTTTTAGGTGCTTTAAAAATAAATGTTTTTCATACTATTGTTTTAATGATACTGAGGCTCTCTGGGACTTTTGTCATAATGCAGGGTATTAAAGTGCTGAGTCAGCAGTTCACCAGGGACAGGTGGATGAAGGGATGGATGGAGGAGAGTCAGTAGCTGACATCATCAACCTGCAGACGGGACTAACTCCCAAACACCAAGAACAAGTCAAACCTGCTGTTGTCTTTTCTGCAGAGTTTTACTGTCAGCAGCTCTTTTTTTACATACCAGAGAAACACCGCACAGTGGGGTAAGGTCATTTTGGGGGCTTTTCAAGATTTCATCTTTCTTTCTCTATATAGTGGCTTTTCTAGAAACCACTAGCTAAACTGAACTGGGAACAAGTTGAATGATCTAATTCCACTGTCCAAATGTTTTTATTACTTTTTTCAGTTCTCTCATCGACGTGAGCGATGAGTCAAGTCTGACTTTCGTGAGGTTTGTTTCCAAAGTGTTTCATGGTGTTGTTGATGTGTTGTTTTTGCCTTGGCATAGCCTATATTAGAGGCCTTTCAAAGTTCTCATGCAGCCAGATGACATATATCTACTGTTTAACATTCAAAAATATGATAAATGTTGCTGTTTGGCATGATTTCTCAGAGGTCTTGACCAACAGTCCAGTATTTATAACTTTCCATGTACATGTAATTGAGAGTGTAGTTTTGTTGTAAGGGAAAGTAATTTTGTGGGCAACATGGTTGGACTGACAGAATAGAACTGTAATAGATCTCCACAGAGTAGACAGCTGGATCATTAGAAGAATGTCTGGAATTCACGACAAAGACAGCTGAGCTGACAGGATGGTGAGAAGTGAAAATTTGGGGGTTGAATCTAAAAACTGGCCTCCTGACTGAGACCTCAAAAAACGTGCATGTGTCAGGTGTGAGGAGGTTTGTATGTTCAATCCATGAACCAAATGTAAATAACCTTGTCACTTCAATACAGTGACATAAACAGCTCTTATTCTTACAGCCAGTCTCAACAAATCATGTTCGGAAAATGAGTGGCGAGAAAATAAGGCAAATTAATGCAAACGCTGAAAATGACTGAAATAATGTCATCTGTGTTAAAGGTCTCATTGTCAGTAATTTACTATCTGATCGGCGAATGAATGCATTATGATTTCCAAACAAATAATGAATATTGTGCCCTTGTTTTAATACAGTTATATTCCTATATCATTAAAGGCAATTATTTATATGTGAATTGAATACATTGAATTACAGCATTATGTTTTATTTTCCCACTGTGATATCATTGCATTTCTCCATATTGTCCATAAGTCCTGTGACTGGTTCAGTGCAAACTGTATATACTCTGAGGCTAATCTGAGAATATAAACCATATACAATTGACTTAAAAATACTACATGCAATTAAATAGTTGGCTGTCAATATTTAAATATCTGTTAGTGAGAGACTGACAGCAGGCTCCAGTGCTGTAGTGGTGGTGGGCCTGATCACTAATCATTTTTGTACAACTAGAAGGCATTTTACATAAACACGCTTTGTACTTGTGTGATCGTGCTCTGTTTTCAGACATCCATTTACATTTAGGGCATTTAGCAGAAGCTTTTGTCCAAAGCGACTTACAATAAGTACATTTGTCGAAAGAAAGAAACCACAACATATCATAATGTAAGAGCAAAAAATAGAAGTGTTAGGTCCTCATTTGAGTAAAGTAGTAGCTGTTCAACAAGGATATCAAGGAGTCATGCTAAGCAGAGTCGAGGTGAAATCTAAACACATTTTCATGTATGTTATATTTCTAGATGTATTAGCCTACTGTTAATAGCAGCAGGCCTGGTAAGAGAAATGGAGAGCTGTAATTGAATATGTGGCTCTAGCTGTTAAAAGTTAATTTAATCACATTTTATTTACGTTGGATGGATGCCAAAGCCACACTAGTCCTCACACAGCTGCGGCATTTGCACACTGAGGCGTTTT
Source organism: Chelidonichthys spinosus (assembly GCA_029853015.1). Taxonomy (NCBI): domain Eukaryota; kingdom Metazoa; phylum Chordata; class Actinopteri; order Perciformes; family Triglidae; genus Chelidonichthys; species Chelidonichthys spinosus. The sequence goes on along the minus strand of CM056828.1, from coordinate 7,216,863 downwards.
TTTTTTTTTAAGCAATCCGTCATCCCATAAAATTCTGAGTCCGTGTGTTTATATGTCTTTGTTACAGAAATTCACAAAATGAGAATATACGGAGTAATCCGGCAGTGAGGAAGGTTTTGTGATCGTCTCATCTTTGAAAGAAGAAAAAGTAGGGGAGCTGCGTAACTATTGCAATCAGTTCAAGGTGGACTTCAGGATGTCAGTGGTGATTTGTCATACAGCACCTTGCTTACAGTGACAAGCTGGATGAGCTCGTCAGTTGACATCATGGATGTTTGTGGTTTATACGGCAGCTTTAAGTGGTCGAACAACTCTCAAAATGCCTTTTGACGGATGCAAAAAAAAATGCAGAAAATCGAACCTATTCTGAAAACTATTTTGAAGGACGAAGGTTTTGGAGTCAGTAATTGACGTAACTTAAGGTCATATTTACTTTTTGGCATGCAACGATTTCAGACGTAAAAGGCTTTTAAATGTGTGTTATGTGTTTTGTTTGGTTTTGAAGAAGTGATTGAACTTGTATCTCTGTCTTCAGGTACTCCACACCTAAAGGAGGACGGAAGGATGAAGAACATCACCTCGCACAAGCACTTCTTCCTCGACGGCTTCAATGAACTCGGAGGGTTGAGGCCTTTCCTCTTCGTCCCTTTCTCCATCATGTTCACGGTGTCGTTGTCAGCCAACTCCCTGCTGCTGTATGTCGTCATTTCACAGAAGAGCCTCCACTCACCGATGTGCATCCTCATCGCCGGCATGGCATGTGTGGACCTGAGCGTCCCTGTGTTCTGCGTGCCCCACATGCTGCTGAGCTTCTTGTTTGGCTGGAGGGGAATCTCTCTGATTGGTTGTCTGGTTCAGATGTATTTCCTTCATTTTGTAGCCTCTTTTCAGTCCACGTTGCTGGTGTGGATGGCACTGGACCGCTACTTCGCCATCTGCACTCCTCTCAAGTACATTGAACGCATGGCTTTACCAACATTTCTCAAGTTTATCATCCCACTTGTAGTCAGGAACTTCCTCTTGGTAACACTGTTTGTGAGTCTGGCAGGATCATTGTCGTTCTGCGCTTCAAATGTGATGAACCACTGTTTCTGTGAGCACATGGCGTTAGTGCAGCTGGCCTGTGGAAGTACTACCATCAACAACCTGGTTGGCTTACTGACTATATTCCTCAACCCTGTGGCCGACTTCATCTTCATTGCTGCTTCCTATGTGGTGATATTCAGCTCCGTGCTCAAGTCTGGTAAGTCACGTGTCAAAGCGCTCCATACCTGCGTCACCCACATTTTGGTCATCACCGTCAGCCTGACCATTGCACTTGTGGCTTTCCTGTCGTATCGGACGAGAAATGGTCTTCCTGCCGCTATTCGTGTCTTCTTTAGCACCATGTACCTTCTGTTCCCGAGCTGTTTCAACCCGGTCATCTATGGCATCAGAACAGCGGAGATAAGAGTTCAAATCCTGAAAATACTTACATGCTGTGTCCCTGTCCTAACCCGCCCGTATTCTTGAAAAACTCTGAAATGTCTCCATCATTTAGAAGCCCATTTTCACAGTGGTTTTCCTAATAATTGCTCTTGCTCTAGAGTCTAGAACATTTACATTTAGGAGACACTTTTAACCAAAGCAACAAACAATGTACAGCTACTGCTATGAAGTCAATGCCCTTCAGTATATCCCAAAACCTTTATTACAGTCCACAACCCAGCATAACTGCCTTCACTGACAGAAATGTTGTATGTTCTGGACTCCCCTCCTGAAGTAATGTTCACAAACAGAAGATTCCTTGTTGTGTAAAGTGATTTCCCCCCACGTACCTCCAGACAAAGTAGTCTGGTTGACTTCGGAAGACCCATAGGAATAAATTACAAAAAATAATATGTCATCCAAAAGTCATAATATGTCATTGAAGTGTCAGGAAGTACTGAAATGCAATCAAAAACTTACGTCCAATGTCTTAACCACTTTTCCTTGATCTGAAAGGAAACTGTCATGAGGTCAAGGAAAGATGAGGATTAGGAAATGGAAGAAAATTAATAATACATAATAGAGAATCAGACTGCATGTACACTAGGCTAGAGTAATGATGCAACGGCTGATGATTGATGTGGATATGCTATGATTGCTACGGTTACAAAAAGCAAATCTTCCACTTTGCCCTGAACGCTCTTATCATGATGGTTCATGTGGGCTATATCATTTTTTATAAATAATATTCAGTGACAGGTGGTGTGTGAAGGAGAGACAGCAAGTCCTCCTGCTGCTGTCACAAAATGTACAATCAACACTGCTGCAAAACTGACAATTCACTCGTGCAGTTAAACTGTGCATTAGCAATATTTCCTTTGTGCTATTATGTGAATTCAACTGTTTACACTGTCTTCTTATGATATTTAGTTTTTTTTAACTTTTTCATTTATTTATGTTTTGTCATAACTTGTTTTAACTGATGCTTCTTGCTATGGCACTATTGCTGTAACTGAAAATGTCCACGCTGTGGGACAAATAAAACATTATTTTACTATATTTCCAAGGTTGGAGTTGACATTACAAAAGGAATATAGACAATTAATAAGTCATAGAATAGTATGTAAAAAAAAATATATATATTATTATTTTTAGATGTCATAGTATGTCAGTAAGTCATTGTATAGTATGTTGAAAAAAGTAGTGAATAAGTCACGGTATAATATGTTAAAAAAAAGCAATAAAAAGTTTGTCGTAAAAGTCATAAACTATATAGTCATAATGTATTATGTGTAAAAAATTCACAGTATTATATGTCAAAATAAGTCACACAAAGTAGTAGTATGTTGAACAAAGTCATTAAAGAGATTAGAGATGTAGAGAAGAGAGAAGAGAGAAGAGAAGAGATTAAACATGTAAATCAATTTTACAGTTTATAATGTCATTATGTCAGAAATGTTAGGAAAAATCCGATGAATAGTCAAACAAAATGCCATAGCATATAGTATGTCATTAAAAAGCTATATAATGCCACAGTAGTATCAAATACAAAATTACTAAACGCATGTCATGAATTAGTAATAATAAATACCATTGTATTGTATGTATATCAAAAATTATAAATAAGAATGCCACAGTGTAGCCTGCAATAAAACTATAACAAAAAGTCACATTAAAGTATGCTATTAAAATTGTAACCTGATGTTTTGCATTGAGTGGACTTTTATCCCCACTGTTTGACATCCAAACCTCCAGGCCTGGATGATGATCCATCATAGTTGCCTAAGAGTCACTTCATGATGTCTCGGTATTCCTTTAGAAACCGATGTTTTCTTTTCCTCACACATTTCAGTTGAAGTTGGTCAAATGTAGTTCAACATTTACTTTTCCCGTTGGCTGTTCCTTTTGCATCATAGTGTCACACTAGTACCATCGAAGGAGTAGATTTTAAGACAAGAAATAGACAGCCTTAACAACATCATTTGAGTATTTCGGATATTTCAAGTGAAACTTAAAGGTTAACTCTTGACATCAGAAACAACTTGCTTGTTGCATTTGAAAGGTTTTCAGTTGTGTTTCCTTAACAAGAAACATGCAGTAACTGCATGTTATGTCATGTCACATGTCACACAATGCAAGAACAATAATACAAACACTTATTCCTCTAAAATAATTAAATAGGACAACAGTCACGTGTCTTATTATAACAGTTGCTTGAGTACAGAATAAAGAGGAAACAGCTGCAGTGCTTGTGTCCGTCACCAGATGTCAGTGTGTCACCATCACATCTTCTCTAATATCATTACAGTCAGTATAGCCATCAGGCAGATTTAATAATCAGCAGCTGGTACTGACTCATAGAATGTCGTCATTGTCATGTTTGCAGTTTCAGTTGTGAGTTCAACTTCATGTCAGTGTGCAGCAGGGCAGCTATCTGCTCCTTTGTATGTGGAGGAACAGGAGGAGCATCCATCCATCCATCCATTGTCTACCGCTTATCCTGTATTCAGGGTCACGTGGGGGGCTGGAGCCGATCCCAGCTATCATTGGGCGAAGGCAGGGTACACCCTGGACAGGTGCCAGTCTATCACAGGGCCGACATGTAGAGACAGACAACCATTCACACTCACATTCACACCTATGGGCAATTTAGAGTCATCAATTAACCTATCCCCATCCTGCATGTCTTTGGACTGTGGGAGGAAGCCGGAGAACCCGGAGAGAACCCACGCTTACACGGGGAGAACATGCAAACTTCACACAGAAGGAACCCGTGCCGAACCGGGAATCGAACCCAGGACCCTCTTGCTGTGAGGCGAGAGTGCTACAGGAGGAGCAAAGAAAGAAAATGATGCTGGCTAAACTTTCATCACACATCTTTCACAATTACATCCATCCATCCATTTTCTACCGCTTATCCTGTATTTGGGGTCGCGGGGGGGCTGGAGCCGATCCCAGCTGTCATTGGGCGAAGGCAGGGTACACCCTGGACAGGTCGCCAGTCTATCGCAGGGCTGACATGTAGAGACAAACAACCATTCACACTCGCAGTCACACCTACGGGCAATTTAGAGTCATCAATGAACCTATCCCCATCCTGCATGTCTTTGGACTGTGGGAGGAAGCCGGAGAACCCGGAGAGAACCCACGCTTACACGGGGAGAACATGCAAACTCCACACAGAAGGAACCCGGGCCCGATCCAGGAATCGAACCCAGGACCCTCTTGTTGTGAGGCGAGAGTGCTACCCACTACACCACCGTGCAGCCCTCACAATTACATACAAATAAGAAATGTATGGAACTTAGACACACTGTTCTCATCTTCTACACAACTCTCTCTCTCTGTTGCTGATGGGAAGGCCTTCCTGCTCCGTTATATCTGGGCTGTTGTTTCTCAGGTCGCTCTCCCTTAAAGATGTCGATGTGTAGATTGGTGGTAAATGAGTCGGCTAAGGCCAGGCTTGATGATGGAACAATCTTTATTGAAACAAACGACAGGCCTGCATCAGGACCAGCGTGGTACCCCCCGGTCTTCCCAATCTCCAGCGGTTTTCTCCAAAGTTCTGTGGGGTGCTCGACCTGAGCATTCAGTTAGGAAGCCTAACCTCTCCCTGCCTCATGCACTTCTTTTAAAGCTCTTTCCTTCCGCATCTTCCTTCTTTCCGCTCATCCTGTCACCTGTCTCTCCAATGGAAGAGAGAGAGGTTGCCAGGAGCTCCATCCTAAAGCTATACCTTGTACTTATAAGGTCATGTGTAGCTTAGCCGTTTTGGAGGCAAAAAGATACTCTTGTTACTCCCTTATATGGTCTAGCTTCCTAGCTTCAGAATGAACCCAAAGAGAGACACCATTCATTTATGTCTCTGGGCCTCACCAGAAAGCTGATTTTGAGTTAAGAGCTGCGACTCTTAATATCTACACCTAAACCGTGCAACATTCCTTACACCTCTCTCACATCTGGTTATAGTTAAATCCTGACTAGAATGTGTTTCTGACCAGATACTTCAGTGTCTCCTTTGCCAAACCAGGTTCTTTGTCGGGTAAAGTGAACGTTAACATTATGCCACTTGGGGATTACTAGTTATTTTGTTGTGTTGCAGTGGCACAGTGCGAATGTCTAGGGCTTTTATTGTGAAAGGTAAGAACTGTTATGCGCTGCCATGTGGGATCAATGTGGGAGCAATAAAGATTTTTCTGTTTTTGTGCTGACCATGGCGACTCTGTGGTATTATTTTATTGCTTCCTAAGTACAGACACGACTCAACCACTAATCACTTCCTGAGTAACATGAATGGAGCCTTCTTTTTCCCAGAGATCATGGATGGTGTCATTATCCTACATCTCTCACATTGTGCAATTCACATTAACTTCATCAAAATGAGTTACTGTCACCGGATAGAAAACCATTTAGATTAGAAGTCTGCGTACACAAAACAACCATGATGTAAGCTTCAATAGTCTGTGATGGTTGACTGATCTGCAATGTTTCAGCTGAGTCGTTTATCAAACTGGAGTCTCATTACAGCTGCAGCTCTGAGTGAAAAGTCTAATTAAGCGGAGCAGATAATGAATCCCACCATCCTCCTCCGAGGAAATTAAAGTCCGCTGTTTTGACCTCACGGCCAATTGGCTTCCAGGAACGAAGTCAACAATACTCTCCCGAAGGGATGAACCACTAGGCCTTCAGCTTAATTAGATTTTACCGTTTAAACCTCAGAGGAAACTAGTTCCTTCCTCTCAATTACTGTTTGACTTTAGATTGGACAAAAGTTAAAAATAGACTTGCAACTTGACTCCTGACTTCACTTAGACCTGAACCTTCTGATTGTGTAGTGGAGACGCCTCTCCTAACAGGCAAAATATAACCGTTGGGCGCCAGACAGGATTTCAAAGACACTGTCGAAAAAGATAACTTAGAGCGTAGGAGCTAATTGTCTCGCTACAAGAACAACCAACAACACGAATGAGTGGGGAGGGGGGGGGGGGGGACCCAGACTTATCTGAGGGACTGCGACGTTTGATCCGGACAGAGAGTGGGGTTTCGATTACTTCCAAATCGGCCTAAGGCTGTCGGCCTGTTCCCTGGAACTCAATCCTCTTCTCCTTTTAATCTGATCCTTTTTAACGAACCATCATTAACCTCATTGACTTTCCATTAACATCGTTTAGTGCTAAGTGCTTACTGCTTTAGTGCAAAGAATAATTGAAAATAGTTAGTGATTGAAAATTGTCCAACACAATTTCATGGTCGTAGCCAGCTATGAGCCACCGAGGTCCGAATCTTGGTAATTATTTTATTATATTTTTATATATATATATATATACACACACGTTTTTCAGAAATGTACAAAGTCCATAACCAAACAGAGATGCGAGCGAGGATTCAGTGCGCGCGCACACACACACACACACACACACACACACACACAGTATTAACGTGTGAAGATGAAAACATGAAGAATAACTTCTCCCGGAGATGAGATTAAACTAAACATAAAGAACAAATTGAGGATAATGAAGGACATTTATCCGATATAAAATTAAGTGAAAATGAAGTTAATCGTGGATCTCCTCTAATTGGCTCGGGGACCTTTTAATTGGTTCAAACTGGTTTTAACCAATGAAATCGCTGCTGCATCTGGGACCATTCTTCCTGTGGGACGTTTGGACTTCAGGTATAAGATGACACAAGACAAGACAGTGTTCTTCCCGATGAGCAGCCAATGAACCTCAGCCGGTAGGAATAATCCATTATTGATTGTTTGGTTTTATCTGTCATTTGTGAGTGTATTAATGTACTTGCAGTACTTCAAAACAACTTTAAAACTGGATGTAAAATACCTCATACTTATAATAATATTGTGTCATGGTTTTAATTTAATATGAAGTTGACTTAATGTGACAAATAGTAAAAGATAAAATATAATAGACCTATGAAATAATTTACTTCAACTGCAGAGGTCTTTTTTTACTTACTTCAACTGCATCATATTTCACAGAGAAATATCTCTTTTATCTATACGGTTGACAGAAACGTAATTTTGATGATAATACTTTACAAAAAATCAACTTAAATAGTATAACACTGAGGTGTGACCTCTCCCACTGAAGTATCTGAATTATTTTGCTTATTAGCGACAAGCCTTTCCTATCTATGTGTATATATCACATTTCAGTATGACTGTCAATGCAATCTATATATATATATTATTTCAACTATACAGTATTTGAGAATGTTATATGACTACATGTGCATAGGCATTTTTAGATATTGTAATTTATATGTATATTGGACAGGGTTTGGAGGATTACTTTCAAAATGTATTCCAATACAAATACTGATTACCTTTTTAAAAAAATATTCTGTAACCCTAATCCAAGTATCATAATAGTTAAGTAATGTAACTTGATTACTTCTTTACTTCTGGATTACCTCTATACCAAATATGCACATAAAGAGCTTAGGTATATTCATGGGCGTCGGTAGCAAAATAAATGTGGGTGGGACAATTTAAGGGGGGTCTGGTGCTCCTCCACCAGAACATTTTTAACAGTGAATATGAAATTTTCTGTATTCTGATGCATTTTAACTCAGTACTACTACTTTTCTCTGGCTATAGCATGAGGAGGAAATAATACAAAAAGCACAGAAATGGATTCCATGACTAATTCAGAGAGTCTGTTCATACTTGCATGCAATTACAATTTCTGTTGATGTTATCAAATCAACGATTTAAGTGTATGGACAACTGTAGTCAAAAAACATTCTCAAATAAACTACATTTCGCCACCGTGGATTATTCCTTACGTATTTTATTATTTCCTATTGATAATAACAAGTCCTAACAACGTCAGCTGAGCACTACATTTAGAGGTAATTTCTTTCAAGTGACAGAAGTCCTGTCTGGGCTTACCTGAAAAAGTTTCCTTGAATTAGATTGTTGAAGTTGAGTCTTGGGTAGTGACAGACCAGTGTTCTCCTGAAGTCTTTGTAAGCACATGTACAGTCTACTTGGTCAGTATTTAATTATTAGCGGTTAAAGCATGAGGTATAAGAGTTGTTATATGTAAAGTCAGCAGTTGTCTGCAAAGAAATGATTTGACCTATGCACATTTTATTCTAGTGGGGCTGATGAATGCAAATCTTGTACTAATGTATTAATTAAAGCACAGCTACTTTCATCTTCTTGTTTGACTGTCTGAACTCAGGTGGAGCTGGCACCATGTCAGAGGCATTGCTGGACAGGAACTTTTCCCACAGCACCTTCGTGTTCAGAGGTTTCCCTAAGCTCCAGAAATACCACTGGCTGCTGGCGCTGCTGTCCTCTGCCTCCTACCTGATAGTGCTGCTGGGAAACTCTTTACTTGTGTATGTGATCCGCAGGGTGCAGACGCTGCACAGCCCCATGTACCTCCTCATCTGCATGCTCTGTGTCATCGATGTCCTTGTGGCGAGTGCCATCCTACCCAACATGCTCCTCAGCCTCCTCTTCCACTGGGATGAGATCTCATTGGCTGGCTGCTTGACTCAGATGTTTTTCACCCACTTCCTGTCCTCGCTGGAGTCGACATTGCTGCTGGCGATGGCGCTGGACCGCTACGCGGCCATCTGCCAGCCGCTGCACTACACTAAACTCATTGATTCATCCATGTTTGTGAAACTGCTACTATTTACTCTGGTCCGCAGCGGCTCCATCATGGTGACACTGGTCAGTTTAGCGGGTTCGCTACAGTTCTGTGGCTCCAACACAATCCGGCACTGCTACTGCGACCACATGGCGCTGGTCAGCCTGGCGTGTGATAGCACAGAGAAGAACAGAGCAGCAGGCCTCGCTGTGATTGTCTGCTTTGTGGGCGTGGACATACCTCTGATTTTCTTCTCCTACACACAGATCCTGAGCGCCGTCTTGCGAGCGGCAGCGGCCAGCGAGGATCGTTGGAAGGCGTTTCACACCTGCGGCACCCACCTGATTGTCATGATGTGTTTCTACTTGGTGGGTAGCATCACGTTCCTCTCTCACAACCTGAACATCCCCATATCGACGGATGTCAACAGCTTCATGGGACTCATGTACATTCTGTTCCCAGCAACAGTCAACCCCATCATCTATGGAGTTCGGACTAAAGAAATCCAAAACGGCTTTTTAAAGCTTTTTCAAATCAGAATGAAGAAAATAATGATTGTGAAGGTTTGTCCTGCTGGAAAAAACGTGACAAAATGTTGCTGCTTCAAACATTCATGTAAAACTGTGATTTGTCTGCTTGTGATTTTGTCTTCACAGATTCTTTAAAGTTGACTTTTCCCACATTTTATTAAACAGATTTAATTTAATTGAATAAAAAAAGGTGTATTCTTGTATCATGGTCTGTTACTACACAATGGGCATATGCAGCCATGCACTGAGGACTAAAGGGACATTTAGCAAATAAAGTTTATCATCATCATTATATTTGATCAGATATTCTTCAAGTTGTGTCCACCAGAGAGTACTGACATCTGGTTTTACAGTGTAAAACTTCCCAAAGATGTAAGGATTCTTTCATTATTATTAATTATTGTTTATGTTAAATATTAAAAATTATATCGACTGATATTTGAGCCTCCGATAATTTTAACTAAGTCATTTTAGTTTTCGGCCTGTTCACCTTATAAAAGATCACAATGCCAAAACACACAATTGTTGCCACAAATTTCCTTTTATTAAAGATGAAGTGGAATAATATACAGGCTTCCTGCTGGCCCCATCAAAATAAAAGCCTGTTCAAATCACTTTAGAAACAATGAAGATGTTTAGATGTTTTTGATTTCTATCATGTTGCAGTTCATTCACAAATGCACACACACACACACACACACACACACACACACACACACACTTAGTCACTGTTTTACTTGAATGTTCAAATTAAAATGTGTTTTGTTAAATAAACGTTCTGTAATTTCACACTGCATTAATGTCTCCTGATACTTCACATGAATAATATGTTCATTAAAATTAAAATATTAACACATTCTGCTACAACACATCATTTTAAATCCACTTCCCTCCTTTAGTTTGACTTTATTTCTAAGAAAATAATTCAAGGACACTCGCACATCAGAAACTTGAGAGTCGACTGTGAACGTGTAATGTCCTTTATTAAAAAGGTACCGTGAGAGATTATTGTCATTTTTTTTTTTTAGTTTCACTTCAGATATAAATACTTTTCTTTGATACTTTGACAAATATAAACATGTTTTTCTACACAATCATATAGTTGTTAAAGGTTGTCAAACAGTCAGGCGTACGAGAACTTTGTTTAAATAAAAATAGGTTGGTGATTGATATTTCCCCATAATGCTGGGTTGAAATTAAGAAATTTATTCTTTGCCTGAACTAGGAGGCATTCTGCATTATGTTGTTTTGAAATCTTACTATTGTGAGAAGCTGTGAAGAATAATGATGCGTTCACACCAAACACAAAAATATTTTGTTTTACTTGTGTCAGTTTGACCACAGGGATAATTTGTGTTTATTCGTGTCACTAGTGCTGGATACACCAGAGAGGGGGCAGGGCTTACCTCCATGTAGACACCAACAAGGTTTCTGAAACAACCACTTTTGCTGCTTTGTACATGTTGTGAAGTCCTTGATCGGCAGAAAACCAAACACTTGTCTGAACCCAAAATGAACTTGCTGGGATTTAAGTGCAATAAGTGGATCAAAAAGGATGCTAAAATAACTACATAATAATGGTGATTTGTAGAATTGAGTAGAGGGGAATTCATTGATCCATGCTAGGCCATACTAACATTGTAGCTGCTGCATAAATACAGTAGCGACATTGTTGTTTGTACCATAGAGAGTGTCTGGGTAAAAAACACATTCACGCATAGTTTGGTCGGGTCTCTGTACTAATATGAGCTGCTATCATAGAGCTCTGGGAGACCACGGACAGATACCAGATCTGTTTCCTCCATTTCTGATTCAACATCAGGACGTCAGTCACGACAGGAGGAGAATATCAACACTGATTCTGTTTCAAGCAGCAGCATATGAATTTCTTGTAAATGCTGCAAATTTTGCCTTTTCGGGTCATTTGCATCCTTCTTGAAATAGCATCTATTTCCATCTGACTTTTTATGTAATCGTGGCATGTAAAAAATAGCTTTGCATTTGGTGTGAACACAGTTGTAAGCATAAGCTTGTCACAGCTCCCAAAACGCTCCCGTACGTTTATTTCTAAATGGTGTTATTTGGGGAAAATGATCACATATGGGATAAAGCTGCAACACTCAGGAATGTAATCTTACTTCTGCTCGGAGGTAAGCTTACAAAATGGTGCAATGCGATAACATCCTGGTGAAGTGAAACCAGCAGCTGATTGAAGAACGACAATCTCAATACCTATGAAGATTTAGAAAATTAGCCACATGCAAACAAACACATTGTTTGCTCCTTTAAAATCAGGGTCATCCTCTATGATGATTGAACATTCATGATATCAATAAATCATAGAAAGTATAGATGGATTTCATGCACACTAGGCCATTAGTTCCTCTCCACTGATTGGTGGCTCTCTGAGAGATTCAGATCAGGATGTCCTGCAGATGATTTCTTCGGGTGTTTCTTCAGGATCTGCAGCTTTGACCTCTATCAACAAGACTTCTGTCAACAAGAACCTCCATCAATGAAGACCTATGTCAACAAGGACCTCCATCAACAAGGACCTCCATCAACAAAGACCTCTACAACAAGATCTCCGTCAACAAGGACCTCCATCAACAAAGACCTCTGTTAACAAGGACCTCCACCAGCAAGGACTTTGTCAACAAAGAACTCTATCAGCAAGGACTTTGTCAGCAAGGACTTTGTCAACAAAGACCTCCATCAACAAGGACCTCCATCAACAAAGACCTCCATCAACAAAGACCTCCATCAACAAGGACCTCCATCAACAAGGACCTCCATCAACAATGACCTCCATCAACAAAGACCTCCGTCAACAAAGATCTCCGTCAACAAGGACCTCCATCAACAAGGACCTACTTCAACAAGGACCTCTATCAACAAAGACCGCCATCAACAATGGACCTCCATCAACAAGGACCTCCGTCAGCTGACATTGAGTGGTGAACTGTTCCAGATCAACCAAAGACCCTCTTATACAACACATTGAAACTAATCTCAACACAACGTTACTCCGGTTGGTTCCCTAATGGAAACACGTAGAACAAAGTGACATTTAGAGGCATGCTACTCGCCGTCGTCACGACACCGCGGTTGCCCATTTAAGTCTCCGGCCGGCCGGCGAAGGAGCGGAGAGCTGCTCCATCTGAAAACACGACTGATGTCTAGGCTGCAGTATTCTAGCTTTTTACACCCGGCAGAACCAGAGGACGAACATGGACAAGAACACAAACACGGCACCGCCGAGTGTTTAAAGGATGTCCAGACTGTGGTTTGACCTAAAAGTGACCTCCGTCAGCTCCACACTACAAACAGCAGCGAAACAACAACAGCAGCGGTGGTGGCGGCAACACTCCCAGCTTTTATCTGCTGTCTAGTTTGGGCGAGTCCACTGGCTCCTCCTCCTCTTCATCCTTTGCGCCACCAATCAGCCGCTGTCGGGCGAAGTCTTCGAAGATGATGTCATCATCGCTGAGGGAGGGAGGGAGGGAGGGGGTTGGGGGGGAAAGGGTTGTGGAAGTTAATTTATCACAAAACAATGAAAGAAATCTAGTTTTGAGTTGAAGTCAGGAGAAATGAACAGATGTCTGTTCTCTGTCTTCATCTTTGGACTGTCGATTAACCGTCTGATTAAAACAGAGTAAACATCTAAATCTACAGCAGGATGATGGACCATCTTAGGGGCTGATCACACCAAGACGCTTCCCTAGAAATGCATCGCCCCTAAAACCATTGTTTTCCTTAGCTGCATTGCGTGCGCTCCTCTATTGCGTTGCATTTTGAATATTCTCAACTTTTCAGCATGGAGTCACTCATCAATGTCACACTTGGCCCAGGCAGCCACTTTCATGGAGAACACCACTTAACCACTTGTTTCTTTTTTTGTATCTTTTGATGGTCTTTCTTCCCTCCTCATCATCTTTTGTTCACCTGGGTGATCACTCACCCCTGCTACACAAGCTCACCAGCAGCATCCTGTTGAGATGCATCTCGGTGTGATCGGGGTCTTATAATGCAAAAACATTTGCATCTTAAAGAATAAAACACATTCCTTCATGAACACACACACTGTAGTTTATTTACAGTTAATATTTTCTTATTTGATTATTTGCCAGGATGTCTGAATACAAAATGGGCAGTCCTGCATTACAGTTAAAAAAAATAAATCACTTTAAGACCCGAATCAGTGAGGACAAACTCCATCATCATCATCATCATCATCATCATCATCATCATCATCATGGAGCTAGAGTTATTAATGTCATGTTACTGCTTACAACAAGTGGAAGAAAGCAAGCTGTTGGGACTCACATGGTTCATTCATATAAAGTGTATGCAACACAAACAGGAATACTCCTATATATATATATGAAATGCAAATGAAAAAAGAAAGAGCAGTGATTCATTTAATTTGTAAATTCCTGCCGTTCAGGCCAACAACACATTTCAAATAAATTTGGGACGAGGGATTTTCAGGGCTAGAAATTAGGTAAAATAATAAAATAATGATAGTGATTTGAAACAGGTGAAGTCATGTGATCAGGTGATCAACAGGTGATCATCATGATTTGGAAAAAATAGAAGCGCTCTTGAAAGATTCAGTTTGACAACAAATGCATGAGAAAATTATTGAAATATTTAAAAAGAATATTCATCAAAGGAAGATAGGAAGGGATTTGTATATTTCCTCTACAGTGCTTAAAATATATAAAATATTCACGTAATCTGGAGGAACTTTAATGTGTAAAGGGCAAAGCTGCCAGCCTACCAAACTCTGAAACGCTTCATCACTTGGTGTGTCGCTGTTTAAGTATTGTGAAAAGGAATGCCAACATTACAAAGTAGTCATTGGTTTATTGTCCCAACTTAATTTGAAATATGTTGCATGACTCAAATTTGGTGTTTTTATTTGGAAAACAAAAGGATTAATGAAATAATGTCTGTTGTATTGTTTTCAGTGTAATACATGTCAAAGGTAATTTACAAATCACTGCTTTCAGTTTTAATTTTACATACCATTCCACCTTTTTCTGATTTGGGTATATATATATATATATATCACCAAAGCTGGTGAATGAACTCTTCTTTGTTGATACTTGTGGTTGTAACATGCATGAGTCGCTGTCTCGGAGGCTCTGCTGACAGCAGGATGAGTTTCCAGTTTAAAGCCCATTTCCTGCCACGTCCTCACACAGCAGCGAGCATTAAGACGCATTAAGGCTGAGACTACGGAGACGAGTCCATCACAGTTAATGCTTCGGGCAGGCGGAGAGGAAACCCTCTCTGCTGTCAGGGTTATTGACGAGGCCATAAACCACTGATCAGCCAATCAGATCACAGAGGAGAGCCAGCAGCTGGAGAGACAGGAAGAGAGACAGACAGGAAGACAGACAGATAGGAAGAGACGGCTGCTTACTTTGTGTCAAACTCGATCAGGTTTGTGTCGATCGGAGCTTCATCTGGAGCTGCAGAGAGTGAGACAAGTAAGAAAACATTTAAACCGTGAACTGGGATTTATTTCATCTCTGAACATTGTGATGTTGAGTACGACTAAATATGTCAGTCATCAAACGTTAGCTTTAAACGTTCCCAAATTAACATAAATTATAAATGCATTTAGGTATGCATTTACATTAAAACATGTTACATTTTTCCCTGCCGTTTTCTTCCTCCATCTTTGATAATAAAGTATATATATTTCTAAATAATCAGTATTGTTTTTCTTTCACGTACTTATGTATTTATTCCATTTATTTATAGATTTGTTCTGTGCATTGATTAAAGTCAATAAATACAGTTTCAAAATAGTAATAATAAAAATGTTTCCATTATCAGTCAGTCAACTATAACTTTTCGAATTATTTTATTAAAAAGATTCCACCACTGTACATTTTGTGAAAAATATTATAATAATAGTTCAAATTATGAACATTGACTGTGAGTTGATGAGGTGGATGATCAGCAGAAGAACACATACACATATTGTCAACATGACTCACCGTCTCTGTAGATGGATTCT
Organism: Chelidonichthys spinosus; assembly: GCA_029853015.1. Lineage (NCBI taxonomy): Eukaryota > Metazoa > Chordata > Actinopteri > Perciformes > Triglidae > Chelidonichthys > Chelidonichthys spinosus. The sequence continues at coordinate 7,201,204 of CM056828.1, read as the reverse complement.
TCTAACGGCTTCGGGTGCATTAATGTGAACGGCAGCTCAACGGAGACGTCACTGAAAAACAAATCAATGGATGTCATATAATCACCTACAGCTTTATTACAGTCTCTTATCAGTGAGACCTTCAGGTGACCTTTGTAAATATCAGTGTGTATCAGTGGTATCATCAATGAACTCATTGACAGAACATGAAAAGTTACCTTGCCGCCAGATCTCCCAGGAGCCTGAAATCAATAGACATTCAACACCTTTAGCTTCACAGCAGCAGCACAGTTTTCCTGCTCATTTCTATTGCTGTGCCTGATTGATCTGAGCACTCCTCCACCCCATTACCTACATGAAATAATATATATCAGGGCATCCAACAGTCTCAGGATAAAGTCATCCATTTCAAAAAACAAAATCACTGGAGAGGAAAAACTACAACAATAGTACATGAGATATTTTTTAATTAGAAGATAATCTCCATATTTAGACATTTCTCGTTTTGTTCCTGAAGAATTAAAATTTTAAACCATCTGCGGTGACCGACAACAGAAACTACAGATGCTAATTGAAAATGAGCTTTGAAGTCAAACTGAAATGTTTCTTGTCACTAGTTGTGCAAGAAAAACTCAAGTTTAGTGACACAACATTTGAATGTGTCATGGAAACACATGCAAGTACGTCTAAAAGGACAAATAAGGTAAGTCACAGTGTAACAAAGTCACAAACTAGTGTAGGAAGTTACAGGGTAACCTGCAAAGTCAGGTAATGTACGAAATCATGGACAAGCATATTGTGTTTGGTGTTGGTAATGGATTAACGTTGAAAGAGACAGTCATGTGACAGATTAAAGTAAAATTAATTTTAAGTGGCAGTCAAGACTTATTGGACAACTTTACAGCAGCCAAGACTCTTCAGAGAAATTCATCAAAGTCTGATTTCAGTTGGACTTTCAAGCTTATCTCAGCTGATAATATAAACTAATAAGTGAAACACAAAGTGCACTGACCCGCCTCGAGACACGACCAGCTTCACTTTCACTTTGTATGACACAATGATGCCGAGGATCTCCTTATTGGCTCCTTCTCTTAAACTGATCAAGACAGAAAACATTCAGTCAGACCAATCAGCAGCCAATAACGTCATCATATTCCTTACTTCACTGTATTGAATGAATGAGAAAAACAAACGGAGGCAAATAGCTGATTATGCAGAACGACTTGGCTGGAGTTAGTTAGGTTGATTAAGTTAAGGCATTAGTTTTAAGCATAGTGAGATTGGTTAGGTAAGAATATCAAGGAAAGACAAAAAGAGGCAGAATAGGTCAGGTCATGCCTTCGCCATAGTTGGAAAAAAATATCACAATCGGGAAGTTCAAATTACATTGTTCTGTGTAATAATTAGTCATGTGCTTCTGTTTTTTGTGTGTGTATTTTGGGAGAAAATAGGTATTTAATTTCAGTATAACAAGCTGTCGGGAAAAAAATGGGCTTTCAGAATATTGGAGTTTCTGGGAAAGATGGCTCCCTTGGATCAGAGTGAAGTTTAGTCCTGAATAAAGACTAAATAACATTATAATTGTACTTGAAACCTCCCTGAAAAAGAGGCTTTGTCCTACTCCTTCTTGTAAAATTTGTTAAATTATCTTTTGAATTAACAAACATCATATGCAATTCATGGCACAATTCACATTTGATGAAAAATATATTTTGTTTCTCGTCGTTCCGAAATAAGGTCCCAGGAGGGACCTTATTTCAAAGTTCTGAAATAATGGGCAGAACTTTGCCTCTCTATTCTCCCAAAACATCCTTCAATCTGCCCGAACTCTCATCGTGAAAAGTGCTGCTGGACTCACAGCGTGCTGGAGGCCAGGTTGGTGTCCTCATGCTTCAGTTTTCCATCCAGAGCGAGGCCACGTTTCTCTCGGTTGTTGGCCAGAAATGGAGTAAGAGTGAAAACTTTGCAGAAAGTCGAACTGGGAGCAACGACATCACTGAAGACAGAAATGTACGGACCATGAACCCAGATATCAACTTCTGACATGATTCACTTCAAACTATTCAAACTGGAGCACAAATTCAAAGTCTTGTAGAGATTTCATTAAAATGCTCAGAAAAAAAATCTGACAATTTGATAAACTGAGGAGAACCAGTTGATAAAACCGAAAGCTCAAGAACAACTCCTGAAAGGCTCTTGTGGTGCGTAATGTCGGATGTTGACTGAACTTTTAATGAAAGCAGAGAGAAATTAAACTGACTCTGACTCCTCTGTGGCCACTGGACATTTGTACTGAGCCGTGTTGAACAGGCAGATGTCTGCATACTGTCGCACTGTGGAAACACAAATCAATCGATCAATCAATAACACAAACTGCTACACAGACCAACAGATACAGAGGACACAGGTACATTCAAGTACCTGAGATCTTCATCTTCTTCACGGTCTTGTTAGTGTTGTTGGTGACGTGGACATTGACGCTAATCGGCTCTCCGTGGTAATAAATCTGAAAGAAACATATTATTATTATTATTATCTCCACATTATTATCATAACCTTTGATCAAGTTAATGAACGTTATATGTTATGTTAAACCAGAATGAGAAAACTTTTTAATCCCACAGGATTTGTACGGCTGCAATTGCTAACAATTGAGTTAGGATGAAAGAGAAAAGTACATGCTCACATAAAGAGCCTATAGACATAGTAATGTGACAAGATCTATACAAACAGAAGTAGTCAAAGTATATACATATAAATATAAATAATGACACCAATAAGTTATGATAAACTCTGAGATAAGGATTTAATTAATGGTGGAATATAACTATATACATTTACTTCGGGTTTGGCATCAAAAATCAGTTGTAAATGGAAACCGTTTCTAAAATTTTTAATTCAAAGACATTTTTATTTTGATTCTGGTGATCGGTTCCTATTATGGCGCTTGATGTGTTGCATCAGTTTTACCGCTCCTGCCTCGTCCTCTTCCGTTCCTGAGCTAACAACCAGCAACTCCTCACAGTCAGGTAAGCGAAAATTAAACTTATTCTCAATAGCGAGGAAACAACCAAGTTCTACTTGACCGAATTGCTGAAAACCGTGTGTTAAATGCAAATACCGTAAAAAGCAGATGGCTAGCGCTAGTAGGCAGCCTACTGCTGCTGAGCCTAACGTGACTCTCCATACACCTTAGTGGCAAAGCAGGGCAAGATGACATCTGGTGTTCTCCACGGACTGAGACATGATCTGTGCTGAATGCTCGCGCATACTGCCTGAGAACGAAGATTTCATAATCACGAACAAGAAATGTTTTTAATTTATGGAGTTTATACCTGCTCGTCTGAACTGGGGTGTGAGTTTTTCATTTGGTTTGGTTGCAGTTATGCAAGTGCTCCAAGCACCATGAACACGTACTACTTCTCTCTCGTCAACACCCACATGAGCAGCAGCTCCCTCGACATACTGTAAATAAGCTGGTTTTGCCGTGTTGTCATTTTGCGGGTTACAGGAATGGATTTACCATTGAATCATACATCATCAATGACAGAAACCAAATTGAACTCAGTGTCTGCAACAATACATTTTATGTTTTCTGTTTTTATTCTTTTTTTTTTAATAACATTTTCTTGTGAAATAAATAAGTCACGACGTTTGACTCTCAGAAACTGAATCGGAATTGGAATTGGAAAAGTACACTTTCCTACACTTCATCTCAGAGGTAAACAAATATTTGATGATCGTATAGAATATTATGCATTGTTGTCCATTTACCAATAGTGGAAACAGTAGAGGCCTGAAAATGGAGCCTTGGGGAACTCCACAGGTCATTTTGCACGCTCAGATGTTTAATTACAAATCGAGACAAACAATGCTAGAAGGTGCCTACAATTACTTGAGTATTGCATATGTGTTCATGTTGAAAGTTTCTCCTACTACTTAAGCTAAATAAAGCCTCTAAAAGGCATCTTGGATCAGCTGGAAAATGCATCAACACAGAGCTGAAAACAGGGCTGTTTATCTTTTTAGAGATACATGGTTCTCATAGGACACATGATAATCATCTAGTATATCATTGCTACAGATTAAATGAGTTTAAAACATGCAACATTAGTGGGAGGTAGCTTTAGTACTACCCAAGAGGGATAATAAACAACAGTGTGTAAACTGTACACTCACTAAGTGCTGCAAAATAATATTACAATGATACAAAATCAATCATGTGATAGTAGAGAGATCGCTAATTGTGTTTTCTAGTGCTCTCCTCACTCACATTACTCTCCCTCTCCTCTTTTTCAGTAAAGATAAGATGATGTTCTGATGTTATAAACAATAAATAATTATCTATCGATCTAACGTACAAAGAACAGAGGTACTACACAGTCTCAAAATAAAATAACACTAAGGACCCAAGATATGTATGAGAAGTGGCATGTTAGGTATGCTGGTTTGTGTTACATTTTTTTTATATATTGTTATATATATATTACTTATTATTTATGATATAGTATATCATACTATTAACCACAGCACTGTCACATTAACTGGAAATGTATTCTTTGTATAGTTTCTATTTACACTTCTATTATTATTTTTAAATATATAGACTTCTCATTTATTCTTTACTTTCTCTACAGTATGTGTCTGTATTTATTTACTACAGTGTATTAGGGCCAAAAAAGAAAAATCATAATTACAGAGTTGGGGAAGATCAATATGCTATTTTCTTCTACAGTAAATAGGGTCACATCAGCTTCAATGTCTCGTTTAAGTCCAGATGCTGATGATACTTTCGTGATTCTGGGCTAAGATCACCAGAATTTCCTTATTGATGAATATGTTTGCTTAGTGTGATTTGATAAACTGCAGGAATAATACAGGGCAAGAGGCAGCGTCCATGGTGTGATGAGGTTTGTCCATCCTTGCAAAATTAAACAGTTGGTTGCTTGATAAAAAAAATATATATATATTTGTCACTTAAATCGCAGAGAATATCCATGTTTTTGTACGAGTAAATCTACGACCGATCCTGGAAGCTCTAACTTTAACTATCGAACTAGTGTTTGCTAACATTCTCTTAACAAAACGATAGGTCATTAAAGCCTCATTAAATGATTCAAATATTGGAATAGTGTTTACTGTCAGTTAGCCGTTAGAAGGGCTGGACTGTGACGCTTGCTGACGTACCAAACTCGTCACTCTGTTACATTGTATTTCATTTAGCTGCGCTTTCTAAGTACAATATCTGTGTGTGTGTGTGTGTGTGTGTGTGTGTGTGTGTGTGTGTATTTATAAACCATCTTCTTAGCCAAGACAGTTCATCTTAACTTGTCAATATGCTAAATGCTATTTCACTCTCTATAGAACATCTTTGGCAGTGTAAAGACAGACATCAGCTTCCTGTCCATGTTTACAAGACACCAGATTCAATTTCACAAACTCAAAGAATAAATACCTTTTAAAATCAAAAAGGAGAAGGACTGAAGTTGTGCAAAGCCAGAAAATCTTTCATAAATGAGAAGCAAAGACAAGCCGGACTGAGGTTTGCAACAGACCATGAGAACTAGACCGTAGAGGACTGGAGTAAGGTCATCTGCTGCCCAACACCTGGTGCTACAGTGGTGTAATGGAGACATGGAGAGGCCTACGGGCCACAGTGTCTCACACCCACTGTGTTATTTGGTGTTAAGTATTCTTGTCAGTAGTTTATAGAAAAAAGCAGCAATGTTAATTTTACTTGAACACATGCCTATAAATAGTAAAACCAGAGAAAGTGATAATTTTGCAGTGGTCTCTTGTGAGCTGTATTTATATACAGTATTACGGCTGTCAAAATGAACGCATTAACGCAGGGCGATTAATATGTGGAATTAAGGCATTACTTTTGTTAACGCATTAGCACTGTTGGCTCTCTGGATGGGACGTTCAAGCATAAAAAACAAAGATGGAACAATCAATAAACACGCAGCCTCATAAAACTACTAATATACAACCGCACCGACACCACTGCAGGAACGTGACGCTAACCTCTCACCATTGAGCTATAAGCCGCCGCAACATAACCTGAGCGAACATGTTAAACCATCACTTATCAGCAGCTGCAGTATGAAGCTAAACAGACTCTGCTGTCAGTGAGAGAGAGAGAGAGAGAGAGAGAGAGAGAGAGAGAGCGTGTGACAGTGAACAGATCAGATGTAATTTCCTGTATTCTGATGCATTTTAACGTGGTTTGATACTAAAATCTTGCTATAGCATGATAAAGAAATATGGGTACATGTTGTAAAGTGGTTGGTTCCTGTCAGATCACATATTTGAAAATATGAGAAAGCTACATTTGAGTTAATTTAATCCCATGACCAATTCAGAAGATCTGTTTACGCTTGCATGTAATTGCAATTTCTGCTGATGTTATCAAATCAATGAGTTAAGTAGTGGAGAGGACAACTGTAGTTACATTCTCCAGTAAACTACATTTCCCCGTTGTGGATTATTCCTTACGTATTATATTCTTGCCCATTTGTAATAACAAGCCCTACAACAACATGAGCTGAGCTTGGCTGGGCTAAGGAATTAGCTGACACGCTCATCATGTTTGAAGAAACAGTCCAAACACTTGCCACTGGCATTTGGTCTCATATCTAACTTGTAAACTTGTTTGTGTTCATTTGGTTCCATTCAAACTAGGGGTGTGCGATATGACGATATTAGATCATGAACGATTAAAATGTCTCAAATATTTCAGCGATCTACCTTTTCTACCTTTTAACACACACACACACACACATATATATCTATATATATGTGTGTGTGTGTGTGTGTTACATATGTATCTTACCTCTTTGTCCAGAGAGGCCTCCAGGTGCAGAGGTTTGTCAGACATCAGGAACTGTCTGGTGGTTTCTGCTGTGGGCTGAGGACCAGGTTTCTCTGGAGCATACTGAACCTTTCGGATCACCAGACGTACTGAGTTCCTGCAACAACAAGTTAGAATCTATCAACTCTGAATTATAAGTAAATTATAATCTATGGTCCCTCCCATAATTCTTATATATCAGTGTTATTATCTATGGCAACGAGTTAGATATCAGTAAATTAGAATCAGTAGCCTGGATCTAGTATGACTCTGGATTATTGTTGTTTTGTCCCTGTCAATTATGCAGCAGCAATCCTCTTTCTTTGTAGGTTTCTGCTAATGGACACCTGACTTCACTTTCATTCATAATTCATTTCTTTCTCCCGTCAAACTGCAGCGGACACACTTTTACCTTTTGTGGATCTTTTCTTCAACATTTTCTGCACAGAATGCTTTCACTTCAAAGTCAACTCCGCAGGCCTGAAGACACACAACAGCAAGAACTTTTAACTGCTTACTTTCCTTTTTAGGGGTTAAGAGACTGTGGACACGAACGCGTCTTTACCTTCCCAGTGTCCTCTGGGCCCGGCTGCAGGGTAACAGAGCATGGCAGGTTCAGAGGAATCTGAAAACACAAAGGAAAAACAGCTTGAAATATGTCTGCTGCTTGTTATAGACATGTTTTTGTAATCTTTATTAGTAGGTGATAACAATCACACTTTCTCTACCTCCTCTCTGTTGTCTTCTTCTTGTTTATCCTCTTTTCAAACAAAAATCTCCAGTAACTGAATGAGGAATTAAAAGTCCTATGAGCTCCTCCCTGTTCCTGTTTTCATTGCTTCTATACAACTGTGACAATTAGTTAAATTAAACCAGTAACATCTGATTTCTACAGTAACTGCATGACATCAAACTGCAAATAACATTATTTATCTCTTTCAAGAGAACTAAAATTAGTTCCTGCAGGGTTCTGAATTCCATCAAGGTTTCCCGTTGTTGTTGATCAACTCCATGATGAAACATTTATCCTGAGATAATGACACACTACTCTACCTCAAAGGTGAACGGGTGGGCGTGTTCTCCCAGTTTCTTGATCAGGCGTTCCTGAAGACGAGTTAGACTCTTCTTCTCTTCTGGTGGTGGAGGAAACGCCTGGATGTTCGCCACAAATAGGTCTTTCCGGAACGTCAACCCGAGGACGTCCAGGTCCTCACGACCATAACGGAATGCACAGGTCAGAGTCACAAATACTGATGGGAACAAAAAACATAAAAATCACATCCTGATATGTGAATAATGACTAACATTATATACTAATAATGGAGCTACGCTAGTAGTTTCCCTCCTGTTTCCAGTCTTTGTGTTGAACTAGGCTAAATACAACCTGGTCCATGCTCTCTGCTGAACACAGAAATTAAATAAAAAAACAGGGATTTACTAAAATTTAGTTAAATCTAATTGGTTTAATAAAAAGAACGGGCTCCAGGACCCTTCCTTGAGGAACTTCACAATTTATTAAAGATGAAGAACAAACAATGTTCTAAGGAGGTGTTTGGAATCCACTGTGTGTGTCATTATTTGAGTAATTTTTGCTTTTGGTTAAGAATGAATGGATAATTTTACATTTTCTGGTGGAAGCAGCTCTTAACTGTAGACATGGGAAACCTCTGCAACGGTGTGATTATTACACTGGAAAAGTAGATAGCGTTTGGTGTCATCAGAGGAACCATTGAGAACACGGAACACCTTTTTTTCTAGGGTTTAGAAAAGCTGTTGTTTATTTTCTTTAAATAAAGACATACAGGTAGTGGGTATTTTAAAGGCTGATTTGAGTATTTTCTGACTCAAAATTAACTGAAATCCATCTACCTTCATGCAAGCAAAGTGGAATATATTTGCCAGTCGAAGTATCTGTTGTTTAAATATTAAGAAAAGCCCTTTTAGGCAGAATCGGTGGACAATTTAAGTTCCCATACTGTACTACTTAAAGCTAGAATGATATAATATGTAATAATAGAGCTATTCTCAGTATGTCGATCAGAATATTTAACCATTTGTTGCTGGCTGGAGGTTCAGATTTTCTCACCTTTCCTCTCCTTCAGGTACTCTGGGTCAATCAAGACGACGCCGTCTGCAAGAAGAAGTCAGAAAGTCAACAAAAAGCAAAGAGGACGGATGATTTGAGCTGTACTGAGATTAGCTGGAATCAAAATTAGCCAATAGCAGAAAGTGTTGATGAAACTAAATAAACAAATATTAGTAAAAACTGATCTCACCGACAGGCTCCACCAGGTCCACGTGGTCCACAAAGTCTCTCTTCCCCAGATAGACAGTGAGCTGACAGAGCAACACAGAGGTCAAATCAGCCAATCAGAATCAACTGTCAGTACTGCAAACAGCCAATAAGAATCAACTGTTCTATTGTAAACTATGCTGCTGTTATTAGCAGTAATCATTGTATGGGGTTGACCCATCAGCCACCCCAACCTCTTCACAGGACTTTCACCCAGGACACCACTGTTCAGTTGACTTATTTTAAACTACAAGCTGATTTATGTGACATGCTTAATTTACAATCATATACTGATGTACACAACTTGTATTATTTAACAAACAACTTATTTTGACTTACGCAAACAAGATAACATTACATAACATAACATATATAGCTTGCATCATGTACATAACATATTCATGTTAGTTATGACGACTTATTTTAACTTATGTGAATAATAAGTTAATTCACAACTCACATCATGTACGTAACATACTTAATTTATATACATAACATACGATTTCTTTTCACCTAAACAATGACATAGTGTTAACTCATTAAACACTGTTGAAGTCTATCAGACTTAAAGCTAAAGGGCTCACCAGTGTGTTAAAAGTGATCCCAAGATGTCCTGACCAAGCATCCGTATGTGACGAGTTGAAGTGAGATTGTGTTGTTTCTTTAAGTTTGCTGGCTGTTTACGTATTGTTTCAGTGTCTTTGTTTCAATTGTCCATATATTTTTTCCATACATTTTGATATATTTTTGGGGGTTACATTTTTCCCTTGAGGATTAAAGCAGTTGAAACAAACAGAAGATGACTCACCTTTCCATTAGGACTGGCCTTCTTAAACACTCTGAAAATAAACACACAGAAAGGAAATCAGGTAAATACATAAAGTCAATATTACCAAATGTGTTTCCTGTAAGCTTCATCATTAAGACATAGTTTATTTTATTGCCGTAATTATATTATTGTGTGACCAGTAAAAATTGTTGTCGTTAGGAGGTAAAGCTAAAAGAGCTGCAGCGGCTGAATTATTAATTTACCAGAGAGAAACAACAATCCCTCTTTGACTCCAGCATTGTTTCAGTTATTGTTGGAATTTTCAATTTTGTTGGACTGTCCTCAAGTTCTCAAAAAGTCCTTATTATAGTAATAGAATAGGAGTAGAACAGACTGAGCAGTTTTCAGTGGTCATTGATTGATTGTTGTTAGTTGTTGTGGTGACAACACAGATTAGTTAGAAAAGTGCACTAGAAAGTGTTGTTGCAGCTCACTAGGAAGAGAGTGGACGCAGCTCTGGAGATGGATGTCTGGCTAGGTAGCTGGTTAGCTAGGTAGCTAATTAGTTAGGTATCAAGTGATAGCTAACTAGCCAGCTGTCCATTAGTTAGCTAGCCTGCTTGCTAATTCCACAGTTTTAATGTTGCTTTTCAGTGACATTTCAACAGGCATTGCAACATGCATCTCACAATGTCTGGCAGACATCTCCACCTGGACAACTGCGCATAACCTCAATCTTAACCTGCATAAAACCAAACTCCTCTTCATCCCGGGGACTGCCCTTGCATGGACCTGTCGGTCACTGTCGAGGACATCACAGTATTGCCTTCGTCAACTGCAAGGAACTATCCTGCACCCCCAACATCACTGCTGCGGACCAATCCTGCAGATTTGCCCTCTACAACATCTGCAAAGGAGGCAACGCAACTCCTGGTCCAAGCACTGGTCATCTCTCGCCTTGACTACTGCAACTCTCTCCTGGCTGAACTCCCGGACTTGGCGACTAAACCACTACAGCTTATCCAGAATGCTGCATCACGCCTTGTCTTCACTCTACTGTCGCTCCTCTACTTCAGCTGGCCGGCTGGTACCACCATCACTGAAATCAAACAAATGTCACTCAGCAAAGTCCAGACTCTTCTCTGTTCTGGCGCCTCAGTGGTGGAACAAACTCCTGACCAGCAAAGCAAGTACAGTTGCCTCCCATAAATCTTTCAAAGATTACCATGACCTGGATGATTGAGAACCGTCACGGACATATGCTTCGGAAAGTTTCTACTCCACTGATAGTCATTACTGTAACACCTCAAATAATTGAGTCTGCCACTTGCTGTAAGTTGGTTTACTTTATACACAAGTGGCTCACTATGGCAAGGGTACCCATTAAAATGGCCGCCACCCTGACCATGGTGCTTCATTGTTTTGAATGGGCACGTCCTCAGAAATATAGATGGATGAGGTTTTCTCTGATGGGAGTCTTGCTGTCAATCATCATCCTCATCACTATCAGCACAGCTTCCTGTCTCTAATGCTGTCTGACATTATTAGCCCCCCCATTAGCTTTCAGCTTCCTGCTCAATGGACCTTCATCAATCAGCAGCATCAGGATGGTGATTTACCGGAAACTGCAGGGACTCCTGGGAGCCCGCTCAGCATGCGATTATCTGCTTGCCATCATCTCTGCAATTAGTCCAATTACACTTACACACTTACAACTCATAGCAACTCTGAAAACTCACATCAGCGTTATAGCACAGCTAATGAAATTTGATTATCATTCAACGGATTTTATTTTTTTTTTAATTTTATATCTTAACACAAATAATCAACTCACTGAGAAAATAATAGTACATTAATTGATGATTAAAAAGCCTTGCAGCTCTAACAACAACATACGGAATATCAAGTAAATCTTTTGGAAATCCTTAGTGTGCAATTCTGTTATATAAATATTTCATTATGAAATGCCTATTTATTTATAATTAAACATTGCTTCTTTTTAAAACAATCAATCTAACAAACAAAAAGATGAATGGAAAATTCTATAAAGGAAACTAAGACAAATTAGTATAGCAGAATACACCGCAGATTTGATACAGTTTATAATATGTAGTTATCTCTTGTTTCGCTTTGTTTTTTGTGAAAGCAAACATTTATTTATACAGTACAGTAAAGTTACTTAAACCGTCACCATGAGGCGCTTAAAGCAATCGGCCAACAACGAAAACATGATCACAGGTAAATTCAGATAAAAAAAGCATATAAAAATAATTTTAAGTAGATTGTCATTGTGACATAAACAACACTGGCACAAATCAGCCTGTAAGATTTGCTGCAACATTGAATTTAAAGGTGCAAAATTGGATATTTATAGCATTTCTATAGCCTCCACATGGCTTTCAACATATCATGTATTTATGTATAATCACCTGTCAGCTTTGTGCTGCTGTATTTTTAAATTGTTTTAATCAGCTAAAGAAGTCGAAGAAAAACAATGAATCTGGAATCTTAACCTGGAAGTCAATGGATTTCACATATTAAGGAATTTGAAATGAGAAAATATTGTGTGAATGCTGGAGGTTGATATGAATCTCCTTTGGCTGCCGTTAATATTGAGAATGAACTGCTAAATGTGAAGTGTTTGTTGTGAAGCTTCTGATCGATCAGGACGCTGACAGAGTGAAACACTGACTGATCAATAACTGACTGCCTGAAAACTCCCCCGACACTGAGACTAGATCATACCTGAGCACCACCATATAGACACACCCGAACACATCGTCACACCTGGACACATCCGTCACACCTGAACACATGGTTACACCCGAACACATGGTCACACCTGAACACATGGTCACACCCAAACACATGGTCACACCTGAACACATCCATCACACCTGAACACATTGTTACACCTGAACACACGGTCACACCCAAACACATGGTCACACCTGAACACATGGTCACACCTAAACATATTGTTACACCTGAACACATCCATCACAGCTGAACACATGGTCACACCTGAACACATGGTCACACCTGAACACATGGTCACACCTAAACATATTGTTACACCTGAACACATCCATCACAGCTGAACACATGGTCACACCTGAACACATCGTTACACCTGAACACATCCATCACACCTGAACACATCCATCACACCTGAACTCATGGTCACACCTGAACACATGGTCACACCCTAACACATGGTCACACGCGAATACATGGTCACACCCAAACACATGGTCACGCCTGAACACATCCATCACACCTGAATACATCCATCACACCTGAACACGTGGTCACAACTGAACACATGGTCACACCCTAACACATGGTCACACCCTAACACATCTGTCACACCTGAACACATTGTTACACCTGAACACATCGTCACACCTGAACACATTGTCACACCTGAACACATCGTTACACCTGAACACGTCTTCACACCTGAACACATAGGCACACCTGAATACCTAGTCACACTTGAACACATAGACACACCTGAACACATAGGCACACCTGAACACATCATCACATCTTAACACATAGGCACACCTGAATACCACCATACATACCATGTGTCTAATGTGCATGACTGAAAGTTGAGGAATGTAGTAAAATTATTTTTGATTGAGGTGCAATTCCATGGGCACAAAAAGAACATGGCTGCAGCTGAACATGAAGCATAGGACTATTGTGCAAACAGGTTCCAAGGCAAATGTGAAACAAATTAAATATCAGTGGATATTTCATATGGGAAATATATTTTTTATTAGATTAACATTTCACTTCTATTCAGCAAATTGTCAGCAATATGAAATGTTGAAAATGTAAAACCAGAGAATATTGTTCAGATATTTGATAGATTGTGTCAACAGTAACGTTCTGCCAAGTAATGGTCAGGGAATAAAAGCACATCTATACAGCGTCTTAACATCCATTAAACCTGAACACCTGAACACCACATCAAAATGTTATATAGGTATCAGAAGTAAGAGTACTCATTATGGAGGATATCAAAGTACAGAATATGGTAATAGCCAGGATTTTAACTGCCAATCTTCCAATTGGCCGACGACTTGCTCTACCCCTGAGCCACAGCTGCCCTGTAATATAATATGTTGATCACTTTAATGTTGCAGCGGGTAAAGGTGGAACTAACTTTAATGACTTTTACTGCTAGGTTAGTTTAACGCCAGCTCTGCCAGTCTGCATGCCGAAGAGTCCTTAAACAAGTTACTGAACCCCAAATTGTCCCCGATGCTGCGCCATTGGCGTGTGAATGTGTGTTAATGGGTTAGACAATATTCAATCCTGATGTGCAGGCGGCTCAAGTGTGAATGGGTAAAAGAGACTGAATGTAGTGCCTTGAGTAGCTAGTTAGCTAGAAAAGCGCTATATAAATGCAGGTCCATTTTTGTATTAGTTGATTGTATTTTGTTTTAATTATTGGAATCTGCAGTCACTGAAATTATTAAATAAATGTAGTCTAGTAAAAAGTACATGATTAGCAAAAACTAGAAATACTCAAGTAAAGTAAAAGTACCATAAATCTGTATTTTAGCACAGCAGTGAAGTAAATCTAGTTTCTACTACTGCTTCTGAATTGAACGTGTTCGGATACTAACATTCAGTCATTAGAAGCTGAGGATGAATGCTGTTGATTCTGCAGGTTTTAGTATTGGACACATTAAATGTTGAGACAGTTCTTTCTGGACCAAAGTGACAGTCAGAAAGTCCTGCTAATAACTTGGGAAGATTAGGGATGATAGATGTTGTGTTAACAGGAGGAATTCAAACTAAATCACCTGCTGACTTATATTATTATTATTTTCTGCCTTTATGACAAAAAAATGTGTTTAAATATGATTAACTATAAAATGTTTTGTATTCATAATGGATAAAATGTCATATTTAAGGGAGTTTGACTGCTTCTTTATTTAGTTTATCTCAGAAAAACATCATTTTTTCATTTGTTATTTCCACATAGAATGCTTGTAGAAGAAAGTTTGTTAAACATCAGTATTTTTTCACTTTTTTTCTTCATTATTATCATATACAGTAAGTGCCAAGAACAGGTGTGGTTTGCAGGGACAAAACTCACTATGATATAGGTAGGGATAAAATTCCTATTTTAACCTATGCATAGAAACATGCTTCCTCAAAAAGGATAGAGTAGGCTACACACTATTTTCAAAAAAATTGTTATCAAACGTTATCAAAAAGTGACCGATGTGGAGCCAAAACAGTTTTTAAAAATGGTAAAATGTTTTTTTTTTTTAGCAGTCAAGTGGTTCTGTGAAAACTTTATAATTTAACTTATTCTATAAACCTTGTCTTGTTTTCTTTTGGCGTGTTGTTTTTTATTGTGTTCTCTTTGATTTGTGAAATGCGGGACGCTGCAAATATATATAAGAGAAAAGGTAGAAAGCTGGAGTTTAATCTTCACGACTCTCCGAGTTTTGCCTTTAACATCATTAAAAACTAATCAGAAATAAAATAATGATTATAAAGGGAATATTTGCTTTAAAATGATTTTGACACGGAAAGTCTCCTCCTCCTCCTCCTCGTGTATAACTGTGAAGTTTTTGAATGAGCTTCGGTGTGAACCAGGATCAGTGTGTGCTGCTCTGTATGTCTGACAGATCACACTGAGCTCATTAATATTCTCCTCATTCAGCCTGCAAACACACAACCACTCAGGACTCGAAATGTTCTGTGGTCTGGACCAGGTTCATCGTCAACAACCTATATTGGAAGAATCAAACATCACAGAACGTTTCTATTAAAAGCACTGATGTTGCAGCAGCGTTGTGTTTAGTAACATCGGCTCAAACTCCAGAGCAAGACAGGAAAAACTCCATGAACTTAAAGGCAGGATGACAAAATAACCCCTCTCAATATTTGGTGTTTCTACGTTTTCTCTATAAAAATGTAGCGACCAGGTTGCCAGATCATATACACGCTTCCAAGAGGAAGATTCCAAACATGATATCACGGCGGTTCATGAAACAGCCACAAAATTGTTTCTATTGTTACAAAACCAACGTTAGGTGTATTCAACAACAATATATGGGACACGTGGTGTCTGTTGTGGAAATAAACCTTCAACCATGCCAAGGATCACCAAAACACTTATATTTCTCAGTAGTATAATCACTCTTTTTTCATGTCAGTAAAACACAATGGATTCGGCAGCAGCTCAATGCAACGTGAGCTTCTGTGTATCAAAGAATAATACAGTGAACTAAGGGATTTTCCATGGAGCACTGAAGTTCCCTCGAGCATTCACCTATATACCATATTCATCTCCTCCTGTTGTGGTTCTTGTTTACTCGTCACCCATCCATTCTCATTCATTTGGGAATATTCCACAGATATTTAGGTGTCATTGTGTAGCCACACCCTTTGGCCTATTTCACAAGCCCATTTCTTGCTAATATTTTTGAACTATTGTTTCTGGGATTTTCCACAAAATGTATTATTAATATGTTTGAGCCTAATAGCTTTTATTCTGTTTGCCCAATACAGGCTGAGATGAAAGCATGAGTTCATGCTGTATCTGGTGTATCTCTGTGACTCACAAAACATCTTACTGCCCTGCTGTCATGCTTTACAACACACACACTCATCCCAACACATCCTGTCCATCCTTTCTTGTTAAGTTGAACTCTCTTGACTCTCTCTTAACTATGTGCTTCATTTCTATCAAGATGAATGTTCATAATCTGAATTATATTCATAAAAATACACTACATGTCCAACACCGGTGTCCCCTTTCCATCCCCCACCATAAGTAGTCTTTCTCGATATTGAATTCATTTTGTGCACATGTGATGGTGCCCTGAAGGAGTATATTTTAAAATAGCCAAAATTTGTAATTAATATCACAGTTAACATGGATTACAAATGCACCTTGCTAGCAAAGCTAGCTATTGTGGAAGAAAACTCTTCAGGTCCAATTCTGTGGCTGGTTCAAATGAGGTTTAATCACTGACAGTGGAGAAAAGACAATGTCGCGCTGTCACACAGTCCATTCTGCCATATGTGGGGTGAGGGATGACTTTATACACAGAACTAAAGGGGCAGGTCTAAACAGTGGATTTACATAGATTCAATACGCATCTCTCCCAAGGCTAAGAGACGTCCTGAGACAACATAAAGGTGTGACTTCCCTCGGAACAGCTGGGTTCTTGCTACATAGTGTCACAACAGGGGTCATTCATGAAGGCCTTGATCAAGTATGTGAGATGAAGTTGTTTCGGGGACGGTCCAGGAAGGGGGACAGATCAGAGGGTCTTTTCATTAACATGACAAGGCTTACATACAATGGATGCAGCTCAGCAAGACATTTGAGGTTCCTGAGAGAAAGTAACATTAAAACAAAAATGTAAAGGTAACACATTTTCTTCTACACTATATAGCACTAGTGTTAGCTGTAAACTTAGCGTTTGCTATGCTAATGGTACCTGGCCCTTACAACTCCACCCTCTTGTCCAAATATGGTCACAACTGGTTCCAATAAAACAAGATGGCAATGGCCTGAATTGTAATAACTTGGGTGGTCTACGGTTATCATCAGGTAAAACCTAACCAACATGTTCCAGATCTGACCCTTGACCTTTGACCTACAAAAAACAGTGATTGTAATGTCTTTATAATAAAAAAGTTACATGTATTAAACATAAACATAATAACATAAACATAATACACCCTATTAAAACATGCACCAAATGTCTTTTTACCATTCAAAGCTTCTACTGTGAGGTTCTTAAATGAAGCTTTGAATGACGTTGAATGTTGTCAGATGATGTCATCACACTAAAGATATTGGGGGAAATAGACTTATTGTGTTGTTATTGTGGTTGTATAAATTTGTAAATAAATTGTCAACTGCCCCATTAATACAGCAGCTGCCTCTATTTGTGTGCAACAAACAAGTTTACTGAAAATGTTGATTTTGAAAGACTAAAAATAACACCAACAAATATTTCTTTAGAATTTTGGAAATAATCTTTTTTCAATAAATGTTGTGTTTTGGACTACAACAACATACTAGAGTTAATGGAAATGATCGGATCACCGGCGGGTTCTTTGGTTGTCGCCACAACATGCATCAATGACCTTCCGCCCACAACACACATCCGCTTCCACAATGGAGGTTTTGAACATGGCCTACTCTGATTCTATGTCCCCAGCTTCCCACCGGATGCAGAAAAGATTCTTCCGGAGGTGGTAGTTGAACCGGGGCCTAAGCCAGACATTTCCAGTTCACCCTTGCTACATGTTTGGGTATAGCAGGTCTGTCTGGCAGCCTCCTCTACCATCATCACCAGGTGGTAATCAGTTGACACCTCTGCACCTCTTGTAACCAGAGTCCAAAACATAAGGCCACAGGTATGGCTGTGTTACTTACACTGGTTACTGTTGTTGTTGTTGTTGTTGTTGTTGACAATGCTGAATTGTTTGTGAATATATGACCTTGCAAAGAAAACTATCAGCATAGGTCAAAATAACTCTGTAAAAAAAAAAAAAAGGGTGTGTGAGAAAATAACTAATACAGAATTAGTTCAAATCGAATGCTTGATGTTAACAAATTGGACCAGACGTAAACGTCCAGGCATCTAATCCACACCGAGTCTGACGACTGACTGACAGCAGACGTTTACTAGACCTCAACAGTCTTGTTGTCGGCTCCATGGGAAGAAACAATCTGTGTTTGTATTGATTACTTGATTGAGGGTAATCTGCCTGTAGTGAATCAGACAGACTGGCATCCTTGATCAGTTAATGAGTTTGAAACACATCTACAGTGGGATATTTGTGAATGTCTGTCGAGATTATGCTTCAATAAAATGCTTCAATAAAATGCTACTAAAATATACTTTGGCAGCAACATCTGGTTCTGAAAAATGAAGCCAATGCGAAGTGCCTTACACTTTTGAAATTACCCTACTTCTCACACAGTATACTTCTGTTAATTGGTTGCAAAAAATCCAAGATAGCAACGACCAAAATCCAAGATGGCAATGGCCAAATTGCTGAACTTGAGGCTTCAAAACCGCTGTTATCAAAGTTAGCTTTCATAATTCAAGGTTAACTTTACAGCTATATGTTCTTAAGTCATCTCTGAAGCTAATTGCATTGGTAGCATGGTAGCAACAGCAGCAAGGCAGTGGTAGCATTTTAATGTTGTAAGACAAAAAACAGACAACTTCCAGACAACGGACAACGCCATGGTAAGGACCTGTCAATCACAAGGAAGCCACACATGCATATGCTGCTTAATGGCCTATTTGATAGTTAGTGGGACCATCATTTACTAAATAAGCACCATGATGTATTGAAGAACACGTGAATCTAGTGATTGAGACCATAAACCCGTGTTTACTGAGATAACAAATCTCAGTAAACATGAGAAAGAAGCAGGGTCATTTTCTCATAGACTTCTGAACAATCAGAGATGAGTCGCCTCCTGATGGCCAGTAGAGAGAATGCAGTTTGGTTTCACTTTTCAGAACCAGAGATTGTTTCCTGCTTCTGCCCAATACATTTCACGCTACATAGACGTAATCATCTGCCATTTTCGCAAAATGTAAGACCTGTTTGATTAATAGTAAATTCATGAATAATTTAGAACCAAGTTGCTGTAGCAGTTGAAAATATTTTTTTGATGTTCGACATTCTTGAAGTAGTTTTGATTCAAAACCAGGCAACAACTGATAAAGTGATGAGTTCAATGCCACAATCCCATGTGACTATCCCCAAGTAAAACGTTATACCGTAAAAAATGCCCTAAGATACCAGCTAATCTACTAGTTTCCTAACCTCAGTTTCCCATTTTCCACCCATCACACTTTTCAGTGTCACTCAACTCAGGTTTAAATATAAAAGTAAATATTTGAAAATTATAAATCAACCGGAGCATGCCATATAACCATAACACCCTGGTTTAATTCTTGACCTTTGTTACATGTCAAAATCCCTCACCGTTTCTAGTCTGCCTCTACGGATATAAAAAAAAACACATACAGAAGAGGTCAGTCCTGATGGACGAGTACACCGTATCCAGTTTGTTTCTACTATTAAATAGAGTCAAAGCACAGAGACACCTTTGTGTACAAGTGAACTATTTGAACTCTCAAATTCCATTTTAAGAAAACAGACGTGAAATACATCCAGTTTTATTTCCTTTGTGCTTCTGTGAACTCAGTTCAGAGAGTAGTAGAGACCAGGATCAGCACTGGAATCTTTAAGTGGATCTTTAAGTCATCTTTGGACTTCCATACAAATCCATAAATACCTTAAATACAGACACAAACTGTTTCACACAAACAGAAGAAAGTAAAAGTGAACTGAGCTGAAACACATCAGAGTCCTGAAGGATGAGTAAAACATGTTTCCGTATATCCTGTTTGTTTGATTACATTTATAACAGAAGATGATGTGAGAAACCACAGTAAAGCAAGTCATTACTATTGCCAATGAGTAATTAGTAATGTGATTACTTTCTTAACGAGTAATTGACCCGTTTCCTGTCGGTCTGTACTATCAAAATAAAGGCAAAAATAAAAAAAAAGAACCTTTCCAAAGAGCAGATCAGTGTGCTGCTCACACAGGCGTCGCAGTGCTGGAGGTTCTTACAGAATGTTATGTAATGTGACAACAACACAGCGTGAGCTTCTCCTACTAGAACATACACACATATTAAAAGGCTCTGTGAGGAACCAAGAGCAGCAGAACGATGTGCACAAACCACAAACACAGACAGATATTTAATCTTACCTGGTTCCTTTATCTCCCATCCTGATGACGCTGACGAGTCGACAGCAGCCGGACGGAGAGACGATGGAGGAGGAGGAGGAGGAGGAGGGATGCTGTCACCGTGGAAACAGGGGAGGATGTCTCTCTCTTTCTCTTTCTCTCTCTCCCTCCCTCTCTCAGGAAGTCGCTGTCATGCCGTCAGATTCTACTCAGTGGGAGGAAAAACCTCCATCTGAGCTCCAAACGACTGAATCCCCCACTATGCTGCTGCTCCTCCTCCCCCCCTTAAATCCCCCCCCCCCCCCTTTCTCTCCTCCCTGTCTTCTCTCTATATTCAGACTGATTAGCAGTAAAACGTGTTAAAACATGAAAACAGCCAGAGGACACATTGTGTTCATCATTAACATGCTGGCAGCTGGACTCTGACCTTCAGTAAAATAAACACTTACCACAAGATCTTATTTTCAAATAAACACAAGTTAAACTGCATCACAGTAACAAACAGAGCTTCTGTACAGAGTCTGAAATGTGCCAAATTAAAGACGTATTATATTTATGGAACCACAGCAAAAACACACCAATCCGTAAACAGGCAGCTGGTGTTAAATTAATGTGTTGCATCATCAGGAAAATACAAATTAAAGAATAAATACAAAAAATATATATTTATTTGCTCATTTTAAATATGTAATAATATTTTTCTTCATCCTGCTGACTGCATGAAACTTCTTCTCGCATCATTGGATAAAGTGGCAACATTATCGTTCAGATACACAAAATATTAATGTAGACAAAATATTCAAATTACTATAAATGAAGTCCCAAATCATACATCATCAAAAACGAGAACAAATTTCCTGACTGTCGATGCATCAAAGGTTCCAAATACTTTTATTTTTCAAAACAGCCTTAAAAAGTCTCAAAATAAAAGGACTGAACTTTGGTTGGAGGCAGCAGCTGCTTTCTGTTTCCTAATTAATATCCTCAGTGTGAAACCGCCTGAAGCTTCGTCAAAACGTCATATTTTTAAATATCGACGGCTTCAACTTAAATAAATTAAGAAGACGGCGAGGAGATGAGAGGATGAAGGTCAGACAGCAGCTTATTAGAAATAAAGACTATTTGTTCATCCATTACAGCAGCAGATATTAGATGAACATGTCAGTGATTAAATAACTAATAAAATAATATTCAGCTCAGTCAAACTAATCATCTTATTATTGCTTCAGTCTCATAGAATAAACATTTATTATGTTAATAAATTGTATTACTTTAGGGCTGTAACAATTAATCGATTATAAAATAGTTGACAGTTAGTTTGATCAACGATTAGTTGATTCCTTTATTTCTTCACTGAAATGGAAAACTGAGCAAAATCTGATGAATGTAAGTTAATAATTCAATTTATGTGTAGGGAAAGTGTTTTACAAAAACCAACAGTTAAGCAAGAGAGTGTTAAAATATGTGAATAAGTGAAATAAAAAAAAACAGCTGAAGAATAATAAAAATGTTAATATAAGTTAATTAGTACATAAATACGTTTTGCTTTTTGAATGAAAACTTTTTCTGATTAATAATAATCAACAGATAATCGAATAGCAAAACAGTTATCCTTAATAGTTCAGTAAATTTCTAGAGTAAAAAAATGTTTCGGTTCACACTGATTACATGAAATGTACTGCTAATATTCTCCTTTACATTGCTGCTGTTTTATGGATATTTTCTGACTTCCACATTTGTTTTGTTATTAATTATTTAATGTTAATAAATGTGCCTATTTGTTATTTTTATACTTGATCCTTGTTGACCTTACGTTGTGCAGTCTGGTTTGGGTTTTAGTAAAGGAGTGTGGTACGTAGGCTGTTGATGTGAGCAGCTGTACCGAATATGAAGTTGCTGATTTGTTGTGACAGCTCTGATAATCATAATACGTCCTGTGACGTTCGTCCTACGGCCTTTAAATAACTAGCTGCAGTCACGTTGGTGAGTTCTTCAAGCTTGTGCTTTCAGGGCTATGAATGACTATAAACAGATAAGAGGCTGTGTGTCACAAACTGTGGTAAAAAAAAAAAACGATTAAGACATATTCTGAATGTGCTGAACACATGACTAAAAAAATTACAAAATGTGACCTAAATAATTCAAGTCAGAAAACAGTGTGCATGTAAACACAGTCAATGTCAGGTATAGAGTCAGAGGATTGCCGCGTACGTACCGAGGTCATCGCCTACGTACAGAGGTCGTCGCCTACGTACAGAGGTCGTCGCCTACGTACAGAGGATTGTCGGCTATGTACAGAGGATTGTCGGCTATGTACAGAGGTCGTCTGCACAGAGGTCGTCGCCTACGTACAGAGGATTGTTGCTTATGTACAGAGGATTGTCGCCTATGTACAGAGGTCGTCTGTACAGAGGTCGTCGCCTACGTACAGAGGATTGTTGCTTATGTACAGAGGATTGTCGCCTATGTACAGAGGTCATCGCCTACGTACAGAGGTCGTCGCCTACGTACAGAGGATTGTCGGCTATGTACAGAGGTCGTCTGTACAGAGGTCGTCGCCTACGTACAGAGGATTGTTGCTTATGTACAGAGGATTGTCGCCTATGTACAGAGGTCGTCACCTACGTACAGAGGATTATTGCCCACATGGCAACTGTGGCTGAAGTGGGAGGGTGGGTTTGCCAGTGTTCGGAAGGTCGGCGGTTCGATCCCTGCCCTTGTGTCATGGTCGTTGTGTCCTTGGGTAACACCTCACCCACCTTGTCTCGTGTGAATGTGTATACCTGCTGTATGTAATGTTATATTTAACTTTGCCTGAGGTACTGATGTTGTCGCCTACGTACGGAGGTCATCGCCTACGTTCCAATTCCCGTCCCCAACGTACAGATTTCATCGCTTGAGGTACTGAGATCGTCGCCCACATACAGAGAATAGACGCTTGCCTCTACAAATCATTAATACATAAAAAAACACTTACAGACAATATCAAGACATATTTTATTAACATGTGTACATTACACATTACATTATATTCTATGACTGTTTAGAAATTGGTTAGATTTGTTGACAAATACCTGAATAAATGCAAATGAGTTTGGGTTAGTTCAGCAGCATTATTGTTTTAATAGTCACTACTGGTTAGTCAGTTTGAACCGACGGACAGATAAATAGCACTCATTCAGAATCAATGATTTGACTCTGAGTTCAAGACTGACGACAATACAATACAAACAAGATAGTTTGTTCTCCTTAATAAAAAGTTCCCTCCCCCTGATGGTAAAAATGAATTGTCAAAAACGTACAAAATAATAATCACAAAATAAATAACAGAAAACAAAACAATATCAAAAAGAATCAAACAGAATGTTGGTATTAAAGCTTTTACCATCAGGACCTTCTCAATATAATTAATCAGTTCTTTAAGAGGAAACAAACAATAAAACCAGCAACAAAAAATAATGAACCGAACCATCATGAATATAAAACATATTTTACCTCTGAATTCAAAAGGCAGCTATCGCTAAACATCCGACCGAGCTGTGAATCAAAACTGGTCTCCAGGTCTGACAGGGACTCATTTACCTCTGAACTCAGCAGGACCAGACCTGAATCCCTTCCCTTAAGACTCAGTCAGATCAACATTGACATTCTGGATTAGAATAAATTAAGAGCCACATAATCCAAAATAGAGGAAGCTGTTTTAGTTTATCAGCGGTTTTCGTAAACGTGTGTTAATAATGAGTTAGTTGTTGGTTTAGATCTGGAAGCAGCTTCATGTGTATCACAACCAGGAGTTTGTTTAGAAATGTTGAGGTTTGGTTTGAGCGTTTTAACTAAATCAGGCAGTTTAACGATGATAGTATCAGATCAGATGTAAATCACTCGGTTTCACGTCGATGTGTTGAGACTCCATCAGAGCCTCCGGCCATCGACTTTTCTCTTTGAAGCTGCCGACTTCAGTCTTCAAAGCAGAGAAGCTAAACAGAGGATTACATGCAGACGCCTTTTAAATGTAAATCCACCACTCAGAGGTGCAGAGCAGTCAGGCTTCTGGGCCAGAACCAGACTGAGCGGATACACTACCAAACTGAGTTGATTTGGAAATATTTGTTCCTCAGACCTCCTCAAATGTGCTGGTGTAGTATTTTGTCATGACAGGAGGAAGAACACATCACATGACTAACCTGAACTCTTCAGAATAGACTGTAATTTTGGAGGGCCGAGGCTTATGACATTTCTATAAAAACAAAGGTTTCTGGCACAAGTTCACCTCGTTCAAAAAGTGCATAGAAGTGTGAGGAGATAAAAACTGCAGCAATCTATCATCTAATCATAGTTAACCCTTGTGCCTTTGATTTGTACGTGGGATCATTTGTGTTTGTTTGTGGCACAAAGGCTGGACGTGCCGCAGAGGAGGCGGGGCTTACCTCCACTTAAAGGTGTGAAGTTGCAGATACACCGGGAAACCAAACAGCATCCTGTCCGAGTACATCACCCAGAGGTGCTAAGTGAACTTCACTGAGCTGCATTCAGTCTGAATAGCAATATCGTCTTGTTTACGCAGCTGTATGCGCCCAAATCAAACAACTTTGTTCCGATTTGATTACAATAAACAGGTAAAAATGTTGAAGTAACAACAAAATGATGACGATGAGTCTGCTTGAATTTGCGTTTTTGCATTCACTTAACATGCAATTTACTCGCGCAAAAAAAATTGCTTCACATTTGGAGCCAACGATTGAGCCATTTTGTTTTACAGTTTGTGTTTCGGCAAATACACGCTATTCTCTTGGTGTTCACTCGGGGCATATCTGCAGTGTTTGATGCAATGCATGAAAATCAATGTTGTTGATAACCATCAACATATCTCAAACTGAACATTTTTTTTATATTATGTGATAAAAGTGGCATTTGTAGGAATACAATTCTGAAAATGAATGAATGTATGGTTAAAGTAATAATCATGATTAATGTTGGTTAAAATTGTTTATAACTTTCATGGCATTTTTTTTACAAAGACATCTTTGTCTAAGCACATCAGAACAACTTTTTAACCCGATTCAGAAGGGTTACATGTTCGGTTTATGATTTATTTCTACAATATGGCTGCTGTGGAATGTTTCAAACACTACAGGAATGTTTTGATATTTTGGTTGCAGGTTTCCCTTTGTTCAGGTTTTTACATTTAACAAAATGTAAATGGTAAGGTAACATGTTTTCCCTTGTTGTCAGTATTAATGATTCCCAGTTATCTTATAAAAAGCAAATGCAAATGCAAATGCAAAAAAAAAAACAGCAAGCAGAACGTTTTAAATCCCTTCTGTCCAATCAACAAATAGCTTTTAAAAGCAAACACAAATGTTCCCTTTAACAGCTCTCAGACCAGTTTGATTTTTAAGGCTGTGACAACAGGACCTCTTTGTGGATTGGCTGTTTCAGATGTCACCCCAGAGGACAGCCCGCCTACTCTTATCCACACTGACGAAATATTCACCAGACAGAGACCAGGACACGGCACTGATTGACGAACTAAAGAGAGAGAGGAGAGGGGTTATTAAAGGAACACGACAACATTTATTGTGAGTAAATCATGCGGTGTCCCCCAGAGGAGCGTCCTGATTTTTCTATTTACCCTTGTGTAGATCACAAGGATCACTCCACCAGGTAAAATATGTATTCTTTATTTATACTGGAGTGTGTCTAGTCATCACTGAATACCCTGGGGATTTTTTTATTTCAAGTTAAATAACTATAGAATAAATTAATAATATATGTGGAGACAAGCTGAGATAAACAGTTGAAAGTGCTGATCTGGGGCCTTTGACACAAAGTGTCAATTATGTCTGTGGGCCATGAAGCATATTTTTTAAATACCTTTTGAATTTATTAACAATTTATAGACATACATAGGATTTGAAATAAAAAAGGCAGTTTTGCCTTATTCTGTATGTTCATATTCATTATGTTTGTATACATAATTAAACTTATTATTACTAATTCGTTCAACCTTGGTTAAATAATATTTGGAGTAATACCATTCTTGTATTTTCAGTTCCTGGCAGCTTTATACTTGAATGAATTTGTGAAACATTTAGTAGGTCTCGTTCTAATCTAAACTAGTCGAAATCTTTAATAACAGGAGTTCCTCAGGGAAGTGTCATGGGTTCTCTAATCTTTCCGTTTAACGTTATAGCGATTTCAAATGACTCTTAACATTTAGACATTAAATAAGTAAAAAATAAAGTCAAGCTTGCTCTCTGTCTTTAATAATATGCAGAGCCCCGCAGGGAAACATCCTCAGTTATCTGATCTTTCTATTAAACCTTATGGTGATTTAAAGAGGAATTTATTAATCATTTGTTTGTGATCTGTTCTTCATCTTGGTTCTGTTACCTGTGCTTGTCGGGCAAATGGGTCTCCAGCTTGCCGGTGGAGACGTTCCAGATGTAAACCACACCGTCAGCTGATCCGGCCGCGAGGAAGCAACTGTCTGCACTGATGAGAGAACATTGTAAAAATGAATTTAAGTAATTCCACTGCTTACAAACATGGTATATCACCACACCTAGTTCTATCTTAAAGACTTCAAAGCAGCAAGATGTTCTACATTACAACGTTGTTTCCGGCCCCTTTTATTTATACTATCTTTTCATTGTGGGATTATCACTCCTTTATTCCACAACATCGTTTCCTTGTGTAAAAGGAGA
The DNA here is from genome assembly GCA_029853015.1 of Chelidonichthys spinosus. Lineage (NCBI taxonomy): Eukaryota > Metazoa > Chordata > Actinopteri > Perciformes > Triglidae > Chelidonichthys > Chelidonichthys spinosus. The sequence continues at coordinate 7,173,824 of CM056828.1, read as the reverse complement.
CACCGTAGCGGCATTATGCCGCAAACGTAAGTTCAGTTTTAATGGTGCAACCTTGGCATATCGAGTGATTTATTTTTCATGCGATTCAATCTCAATACATTTTTAGTTTTGTCATCAGTACTTTCACACAGGACATGATTATTAGCTGATGTAAAAGAACAACATAGGAACATTTGTGTCCTGTGAATTTTAACACATTAATGTTTCACTTCGCAGATAAATGATGAGCTCATGATGGGTTCTGTGGGGGAATCAAAGAGAAAACCCTGCAGGGAACACTGACTGACTGTGTGTAGAAACACATTTATGTTTTAAGTGTTTCTGTGAGAGAGCTGAACCGACACAAAGCATCTTGGTGCTGCGGTCGTCATGGAAACTGCAGAAAATTATCCAGGCGGCATCCCACCTCTTTGTTTTCATCTCTCAGTTTTCTGGTGGAATGTTTCGATCAGAAACACATCGATTAATCGCAGATAATTAAATACAATAAATCTGATCTGAAATAAATAATCTGTAGGAATGAATAACAGCTCTGCTCTCATTGTGCTGTATGTAACTCCTCTGTTACATACAGCAAGACAAGAAACCAGGTTACTCAGATTATTCAGAGAAACCAGGTTATGTAGATAATCGGATGATTACATGAACTTCAGTTGTGTTTTTTCTTTTTGCAGTTTTCCCTCCTCGATGCACACATTGTTGCATTTTTCAGAAACCTGCAGCAATACATCATACTACAAACAAACTTGAATCAAACCCTGTATTTCTTTTTATTATTATTAATATTTTATTTTTCTCTCTCTCTCAATCCATCCATCATCGATCACCGGTTAAGGGTTGCTGGACCCGATTCAGAGGACATTGGGCGAAGACAGGTTACACCCTGGACAGGTCGCCACACTATCACAGGACTGACACATAGAGACAGACCCCATTCACTCCACCATTCACATCATTGGTATAAAGTCATCAATTATCCGAACATGCATGTCTTTGGGCTGTGGGAGTCAGCCAGAGTACCCGAAGTGAACCAACATGAACACAGGGAGACGGGCAGATCTACACAGAAGAAATCCGAACCTGGATATGATCCCGGGCGGTGATAACCATAAACCACCGTGCAGCACTCCAATGCAAACTTGACTAGATTGACAATGGGAGCAAGATCCATTTTTGGACACATTTTCTTTTCTTTGTGAATAAATGGTTGAACCTTGAAGCATCACAACCAATCCTTAATCAGATCTTTCTCACAGCAGGACAAACACACTATTGTTGCTCAATTTTGTACTTTGTTAAATCGACAGAATTATAGTTCAACCTGTTGGACAAAAATGAAAGCACTGAAATTTTGTCAGTGTTGTATAACTCCTGGAGTTCCTCAGGGAAGCATTCTGGGGCATCTGCTTTTTTTAGCTGATGAAGATTTTAAGGGATCTTAAAATTAAACCATGGAATTGAGAGCAACTCAGATTATTTTAGACACGTTGGAGGGATTTTATGTTTGTTGGTTATTGTGAATACATGTTTTTAAGATGAATTTCGAAGCTTTGCAGCACTTCTTAAAACAGATTATTTTTCACAGAAGGACAAACTCATTAATAATGTTCCGTTACAGGTCTAATCTATTTCGGTTTCCTTCACTGTCAATGAAAGCCACGTCCACATGCAGTAGGTTAGTAATCAGCTGATGCAAATAAACCCAAATGAACCCATGAATAAACACAAAGGAACCGGAGGTCAAAGTTGTGAGAGTAACATAAGGACAAAGTTTGCTTCATTACATGCCTGATTGATAATTGATAAATCCATCATGTGTGAAGATCTGTGTCAGAGTGAGCTGGTGACTGTGCAGGTGAACTGATGAGTGAACTCACCTGATCACAGCTTTGGTGCTGTCGCTGCCACATTTAAAGCCATCAGCTCTGACGCACACAAACAAACAAACAGTCAGTCAATTTGTTTCCTAATTAACTAAACACAAATGTCTTGATTACAGAAACGTTTTTTTTTTCTACCTGAAGCACATGCGGTCGTTGCTTTGCCTCCTCAAGTCGACCAGCTGGAGGCAGTCGTCACGGCAACAGCTGAGCAGCTGACGGTGGTCAGAGCTGATGTCCAACGAGGTGACTTTCCCCTGAGCAGGAAGTTCCTGAACACAGCTGCCCATCCTGAGTGACAACCCATAGACTTTGTTTACATTGATTGTTCTGCTGATAAACCCTAACAACTAAGTGTGATGCTTCAATAAGACATAAACAACTTCCCCCACACCTGCCTTTTCAAATGCTTTTTAAATTAGTTTTTATCTCTGGTTTTATGGATATCTTTTTTTTATCTCAGTGTTAGTTTATTAGAATAGAAGCTCTTTTATTGTTATTTTGTGGCGACGGATTTTTATGTCGATTTTTATTTTAGTTTTAAATTAGATTGCTTTCAAATGTAGCTCTCTGTTTCTGTCATGTGTTTTATTTTATTTTTTTATTTTATTTTTATACATTTTATTTTTAAACATTTTATTTTTTATTCTTTTTTATTTATTTAGTCATATTAAACTAGACAGTCTAATAGTTTTCTATAAAATATACAAATCCATTTATTAGATATAATAAGAGAGATACATTAAATTAAATAGATGATAATGAATAGTATTAAATTCTGACCAATCGCAGCTCAGTGAACATGTAACTGTCCAACCAGGTGCAGGGAGGGGCGATGCTGGTGTGTGACTGGAGGACAGACCTGTCAAACATCAGCTGATTCAGACTCGGCAGCAGCCGTTATTGGCTGAGTTGTTGCTACGGGGAGACGGGAAGTCGCCGTGGCAACGGCTGGGAGGATGGATGAGAGGTGTCACTGGGTTTGATTCAGAGAGAAGATTCTACTGTGTTTCTACTGTTTACACTGAAACATGGACAGTATGATCAGAATTAGGACGTCTGACAAAATCTATTGATTGTCATTATTTTATTGGTTGGTTTTATTCATTTTTATCTGCATCTGAAATGAGCATACATTGAAAAAGCTGTGGAAAAAATACACTGCACTGTGGGAAAAAAGCAAGATTCTGACTCAACGTGGAGACAGATGGTTTGAGTTTGAGTGCTGTATGATCGATGGATTCATTTGAGGCCTCACCTGGTGTCCCACACTCTGATCTTGGAGTCGAAGTGGCCACTGATGATACAGTTCTCAGTACTGACCAGGTCACTGCAGTACGAAGGCACCTCAACTACCTGCACACCTGCAGAGACTTAAGTTAAGTTACAGTCGTCACTTATCAGATGTTGATCAGTGACAGGTTATTGATCGGACTCACAGGCAGCTCTGTGTAGATCCCACAGTCTGATGTTTCTGTCTGCGCTGCCCGTCACCACCTGAGGAAGACAACCGCTGAACCTCGCCGCTGTCACCTTCCTGCTGTGACCCGTTAGAGTCAACTGAGACGGGGGACAGGGACAGACAGATACGTAGACAGACGGGTAGAGACAAACAGACTGTGCTGATCATGTTACAGACACACTGTTCATACATTTGATCATTTGCAGTTTGTCGATTCTACTCCCGTCTTAATTTATCTTTACTTGTCTGTATATGAACGATATATTAACCAGTCACCAGTTTTCTGTTTGTAACTTAACTTATTTGTATTTATATATTTCACTACTAGTAGATAGTCACTTATTATATGTCAATCTTTTTTTCTTTTTTCCACACTTGTTTTGGCAGTGTTTCCCACACCAAAAACACCACTTTGGGTTGAATAGACAGGTAGAGACAGACAGGTGTGTGAGAGAGAGTGAGAGAGAGAGAGATAGAAAGGTAGAAACAGACAGATTGTAACAGTTTGACCTGTCCCACTACAAAGTTCAACAGCATTATATATTATATTGCATTGAGGTATAATTTAGGGACACAGACAGACAGATTTCTAAATGTGTGAAACAAAGGGTCTGTTATCTTCACCAGCAGGAGGCGCAAATGTGAAATTTTGTTCTTTACACATGGCGACAGTAAGACATAGTGCCAGACTCTGGTGCCAACAACTTGTTAGTGATCTCTCAATGGGGTCTCCCTTCCTGTCTGAAGATTATCAAACATTCAGTCTAAATTAAAGTTTCCATGTAGTTTGGTTTGTCGTGGTTACCTTGGGAATGGAGTCATCCAGCCGCCACAACAAGGCCGACTTATCGTACGAGGCTGCAAGGACCCTCAAACCCTACAAACATGACCACAGATGTCAAACTGGAAGAGAGCCGACCGCTGCTTCACAGTGGTGCCTTTATGTAGAAAGTTAATGCAGAGATGCTAATTCATGGGAGGCGACGCAAATGTGCAAAATTTGTGTGATGCTTTGTCCCAAAAATCTGCTTTGAGATTCTCCTGACATCCTGATGTTGAGTCAGAAATGGAGGGGAAAAAAATTATGTCTGGGATAAAGCAAGCTTTTTAAAAGATGCAAGAAGTTTGTTTGTCATCTTGCAGATAGACCTAACAAAGCATGACTACAGACATTCAAAAATCCCCATCATTATGGAGTTATTTCACCATCAATATGACCTGTAAATTGGAATTAAATCAAAGCTACATAGTTTATTTCAGGTTCATACAGCTGTGGTAAGCCATATTAAATCACCCAATGTGTGACTTGTGACACACTAATTAGTACAAGTACAAAGCACCAATAGGGGTTATTTCAACCATGGTAGGTAAGAGAAAGAAACTAAGCCATCTCCATGGAGATAAGCCCCTCCTCTCTGGTACGTCTTGCTTGAGTCTCACAGATTACCAAATATGAACTGGCGTGAAAACAACATGACTCAGCCAGGAGACACATGCACTTGTACTCACCGTGGGGTCGAACTCGATGCAGGTGATTCCCTCTGTGCTGCCGTCTAGAGTCGTTCTGTGAGTCAGCGAGCCTGGTGACATCATCAGTGAGGTCACAACACATAACCAACACTGGAAACAGAATAAAAAAAACAACAATAATAATAATAAAAGAAGCATGTACCTGCGCTGACCTCCCACAGTTTGATGACTCTGTCGGTTCCTCCGGTGGCCAGCAGTTCTGAGCTGGAGCTGAACCTCACAGCGTTGATGCCTTGCTCATGGGCCTCCTGACAGACAGAGGCAGCAGGAAACAGTCAATACGAACTGAAACCTGCTCGTTTACATTCTCATTGTGTCACTGAGCTCCAACAAACACATTTCCTACCTCATAAAACATATAAAAAGACAGGTTTACAGCTTAGTACATTAACTCCACTACTACTACTACTTACCTGATTTTGTGTGTGTGTGTGTGTGTGTGTGTGTGTGTGTGTGTGTGTGTGTGTGTGTGTGCGTGTGTGTATATACACACATACACACACGCACACACACACAGAAACACACACACATATATACATATATTACTTATTGAAAAGTTTCTGTTGGTGTAGTTTGTATTCTGGCCACAGGGCGGAGACAGAGCTGCATTCTGAGAGAACAGTTCAATGTTACATGTAAAGTCTCTTATGTCAGAAACATGTTTGAAACTCTGAGACATATGTGAAATTAAAAATAATACTGGTCAGTATGTTCATTTGTTTTATTTTATAAACAATGTTTGCTTGATATAAAATAATCTGCTTTGATTTAGACCGGAGATGTACTTGATTTTTAACCGTCACTTCAGTTCCACAGCGATCCAGTGATGGAGACACTAACACTAACTGACTGGCAATGTGCAGTGTGTACTAGTGTGTATTACCAGTACATGTAGAGCTCTAACAGGGACTCTGGCTGACAGACAGATTCCTACAGGACACATCAGATCCTCCTCCTGACTGGACACTGAGTGGCCACGCCTCTTCCTGCTGATATCACAGTCATATGATTCATTTAAATCCTATAACAACAGGAACAATTCAAGTCGAGAGCAGATGAAGAGGACTCACTCGAAGAGCTCTCTGATGGAGGTGAGGATCCGCGGTGACGTAGCCGACGCTGACCTGAGACAAAGACAGGCCATGTGGTGACGGATTTAAACCTTCACATGAAGGTGTGAGAGGAGGCTCTAAAGTCGTCATGTGACAAAACTGCTGACTCTACACACATGGCAGAAGGAATTCATATATTTATCAAGTGAAGTGAACCTGAAGAGCCTGGTGTGGCCTCGCTCGGTGGACTCGTGGTGGTTTTCAGCCTTTGGAGATGTGGCTCTGGAGGTCGGAGCACTGAAACAACTGAAACAAGAAAACAGCAGCTTTTTCATCTCAGTATTCAAACTATTTTCTGAAATGATCCATCTTTAATCTCGATATATCCCCACTTTCTATTATCAGAATATTCACAGTTTTTTTCTCAAAACATTTTTTGATGTGATGTAAACTTGAAGACGTTTGAGACTTTGAGAGAAGGTTCAGGTGGATCTTACGTGTCCATGGTGACCTTTGACCTGGCAGCAGTCTGCAACTGCTTCTGCAGGTTAGCTTCTCGAGCTCTGACAGACAGACAGACAGACAGACAGACAGTCAGACGGGAGTGGTGTATTCAGGTGTGATGAACAGGTGGTGCTCAGGTGTGTGAGGTGCGTTCAGGTACCTGGACTTGCGTTCATTGCGGCTGTTCATACGGGTGGCGGCCTGTTTCTTCAGGTGGATAATGTCCTCCAGCAGGTTTTCCCCTCTGACCTTCTGCTCTCTGAGCCTCGTCTCCGCTCCCCCCTGACACTCCAGCAGGACGTCATACTCCGTCTTCAACGTCCCGTTCTCCTCCTGAACCTGCTCCACCCGCCGCTGCAGCTCCTGACGAGCATCAAACGCACCCGCCAGCCGATGGCGCACTTCCAGCAGTCTGATTACACAATAAATGTCTCAGAAACTATCCCGCCTCATCAGGAAGACCAACTACATCTGAGATTTAGAGATTACACTTACAATCAGAAGATTTTGACAAATGTATTTTAACAAAAAAATGAAAAAAAAACAACAGTCAGAAGATTGAGGGTTAACAGTCAGAATATTTTGGGGAAATAATATTGCAATATTAAATATATAAACAGAAAGATGAACTATCTGGGAAGACTGAGAGAAAAGGGAGATTTCAAGAAAAGAAGGCTGGAATGTTTTGAGAAAAAGGTTGTAAAATATCCAAAGTCAGAATAAAGAAAACATTTTGAATATTCAGGAATATGTTACAGAAAGTCATAACACTTTGGAAAAATGTCCGAAAAAGTATGACAATTATAATTTCCAAATGTTCCATAAATGGAAGATGTTCAGTCAGTATATGATGGGGAGGAGTGTCAATATTATTAACTGATCACCTACTGACATCTGATCAGACCAACCAATCAGCTGTGAGGATCCACAGTGAGCGCCGTCAGCGTACTCCAACAGGTGGGCAGACGTGTTCAAGTGTGTTCAACATGCGTGTGCATGTGTGTGTGTGTGTGTGTGTGTGTGTGTGTGTGTGTCTCTCACCTGGCATGTTGCTCCTCCAGAAAACATTCTTTGATTTTAATCTGCTGCTGCAGCTCCACCACCTGATAGGCCAGCTGAAACGCCAGAGCATAGAAGAAGAGTGAGGAGGACCAAGACATTGGCGTCTGAAGGACACATTTTTTTTTTTTTTACAGACAACCGTCTTTTAATGCTCCCGTTTCCTGCTCTTATAAAAGATATCTTTGATACAAAGTTAGTACTGTTAAACACTGTTAGCTGCAAGCTGTCGGTTCAGGTGTCGCCATGTTGAGAGCCCATGGGAGCCAATCAAAATGCCAATCTCATATCTTGTGCGCTTAAGTTTTCTTCCGTATCAAAGTCACAATATTATATTTTCCAAAATTTTCTCTCAACATTCCAATTATTTTCTACAATATTTTCCCATAAATTATTCTGACTTGTTTCTTAATATTCCAGCTTTTATCTCGATACATTTTTACTTTTTTCAGAATTTTCAGAGTTTCTTTTCTCAAAATTCAGACATTTTCTCGTTAATATTCCAGCTTTTAATCGTAAGTTATAAAACTCATGTTTTCTCCGACCCACGGTGCCCAGGTGTTTCTCGGTAGGTGTGTCATCAGTACCTCTCCTGTAGTTTTCTTCAGCTGGTTGTTTTGGTGAAGCAGAGAGGAGACGGAGCAGCTGCTGTCAGAGGAACAACTTCTGGATGGAGAGAACAAACACACCTTCAGCATCGCTACACACACACACACAAACACACACACAAGCACACACACACACACGCACACACTTCTGTCTGTTCCGAGTGTGTCAGAGGTCAAGTGTCTCCAGGCGAGTTACCTGGCGGAGCAACTCAGTATTCCTGTGGCCAGACTGGTTTTCTCCAGCAGCCGAGTGTCTGAAAACACAAAGAACAGGAGGATCCTGGTTTCAACCAGATCAGGACTACCCGTCACAGGTAACGATGCCTGAAGAGCGTTGGGGACTTGAAGAATTTTAACAGTAGCTACAGCACTTACTGAAGAACAATACAATTATAAACATGTTAAACATGAGTTAAAGATCCCTGAAAAAATCTTTGACATAATATTTTAGGGGAATAAAAACACCAAAAACAAACAGATTTTGTCAGCGTTGTAAACATGGTCATTTTGTGTTTGGTCATTTTTGGGGGTTTTTACTTGGGACCCAAATAGTAGAATGTTATTTATGTTTTATTAATTACTTTTAACTGCTCCCCCATTTTCCACCACCATCCACCTGGTTTAGATGTGTGTGCTGCTCTGGGTCCCTCTTTTGCATCACTGACCTTCCACATTTGTTGGGCTGATTTTGATTAATTTGTGAAATGTGTCTATTTATTCGTTGAACTCGTCTGGTTTTTCTGTTGCAGCCTCTGAGCTGAGCTGAATATTTTAAAGTAAGATTTGTCTGTATCACTGGCAGCAGCAGACTGATAATCTGTCACCGATGAGTCACTGAGCAGAGGAAGTGGAACATGTGGTTCAGTTTTTTTTTTTGACGATTTCTGTCCCAACAAAATAACAGCATTTGTTATTTTAAGTTGAATTAGTGAATTAAGTTTCACTGTAGATGCCGTCTCAACTCATGGCAGACAGATTTGAGTTTAAAAAAACAACAACTTTATAGCAGTCCTTACTTTAGAAAACAAAAAAGACACCAGACATCAACTAAACCATCATCTGACTAGCATAAAATGTTGGTCTGAGCCTTACTCTAGTTTAATAAATCTTATTTCTGGAAGAGACTTAACTTCTGGAAAAAGTCTCAGCCTTGAAACTTTAAAAAAAAGATGAACAAAATATAAGTTAACTGTATGAAACACAAAGTATTGCTCTGAACCAAACTCTGTTTTAAAAGTGTGATTACAAGCCGTGGAATAAACTGGTATCTTTTAAAAATGGAGTTTGGTTCAACACAATTGGATCCATCTTAATTTACAGGAGCCTCGACTCCAGAAGCCAGGATTTTGGATCCTGATTTAGCTGAATAATCTCCATTTAAGAAGTGTTTTCTGTAAGAGTTTGAATAAAATCTTTTCCATGAGTTGTTAGCTTTATGAAAGTTTGCTCTCAACCAAACCCCATTTAAAAACAAGTTGATTTTAGATGGAGCTGTGCATGACTGGTGGTAAACTGATTTTTAAAAGGAGTTTGGTTCAACTTTCCAGAAGTCCACGGGTTCCCGACATGCATTTCGGACACACTTGTGGATATCAGAACCCAGCCCTCATGTAATCGTTCAGAACAGATAAAAAGTGTACTTGTCCGTCGTACAGAAGCAGATCAGGTCCTGGAACTTCGCGTGCTGGCTCAGGTCTCGGTGCTTCAGCTGACCAACGATGTGTCTCTTCCAGGTCTCCGTCGACCTGCCGCCGCGACCCGCAGCCAGAACCCGGCCGCCGCGCTGCGAAGCTCCGGCGGACTCCGTCATGAATGTTCGGGTGTTGACTGTCACAGCGGCCATGACATCCACAGCCCGGGCTGCTTCATGCCGTTTCCCCGCTGTCAGACGCTCACAGACCGGCCTGATGCTGCAGACAGCTCCGAGCGGAAGCTCCGGCACTTCTCACCGCCGCCATGTCGCTCCTCAATCCTGTTAACGTTTCTTCGTTTCTGGTGTTTGTTGGCTTTATTGTTGTTTTTCTAACTTTATTTCCTTAAAGATGCGTCACAAGCCGGGGGCGGGGCTAGCGCTGGTGGCTCGCGCTGCCAGCTTGCTGGGTCTCTCTGCCAATCACCGCCCGCTCTCCACTTCCTGTTTGACTTGAGGTGGGAAAAACAAACGAGACACGCATCCAGAAAGTCTCACCTGTTGGTGTTGAAGGGGACTAAAATGATCTAATAAGTACTTACGTCATTATAAGAGCGGTAGTCAAACTGAACGTAAATATGAGATTTGTATTAGTTAAACGTGTTAAAGCTAGACTTTTCCATATAAATGAATGCCTTTTACATTAAAGCCCTTTGCCAAATGAGCTCACGTGTCCACAGGCACTGGCATCACATCCCAAATGTTTCTGTATTACAGGTATTCTTCAATCTGCTGTCATCTAGGCGTTTAAACAGAAACTAATCAGAAAGGTAGAGCATTTAGTGTTAAACAAGCTGTTTCTCGCCACTGTCGCTTTAATGCTTGCTCCTGGGTGATGTGATGAAAATGTATTAAATCTGAAAATCATAAGCGCATTCTAGTCCTGCTCAATGTGTTAAGTGTCCTGTTGTGATATATTTAAATACAATTTAATTTAATTTTAAAAATTGAATTGTTTAAGTCTTAAGAATTATTGTTTTTTAAGTCTGTTTGAAATAAAGCTGCTTGACTTGCAGTCACTATAATAGGCCCGCACCGCATGTACACCCCAATGAAGCTCCAAATGTAGTCATATTTACAAGTGTTGACTGCAGTGGAAGTGATGAATCACTAAACAGCCAAACTATTGGACTGAAACAGCATTTATCCTTGGATAAAAACATGCTGTGAATAGTAATGATTTGATTGTTAATGGGATGTTTGGTACGGCCCTAGTTATTTGTTATAAGTTATAATTAAATGTGAAAACAAGCCGCATACTGTCTTGACATTGGCAAAAAGCAATCAGCCATTTCATATATTCTTTCAAAAATGTTCAACACTGAAAATGTGCATAAAAACAGGTGGATGGAAATGTATCTCATGATTATGATCGAGGCATTACTGTTGAATTTAGCTTTCATGTCGTCTAAAATTCATAATTCTATTCATCTCTGTTTGAAAATAAAAATGTCCTAAATTAATATCTTTAACTCAAAGATGCATTGCACATTTATTATTAAGACACAAATAAAAGTACAGTTTATGTACAAACAGTGATCGTGGTTAAAAACGCAAATAAAACAACAACTAAAAAATAAGGTGCTTTAAAGTTAATACTGATAAAAATCAGCTGAATGAAAGCCGGGCTGATGTCAAAGTGAATTTTGTCCTCTTTCTGCCTCCGTCCCAACAGCAGCAGGGTGACTGGTCCTTGATCAGATTCGGTTCAGTTTATTTTGGGTCATCTGAAGCAGCAGCTCAGAGTATTTCTCCAGCAGAGACATCGTCCCCTCGTCCTTCAGTTCACCACAGGGGGCGCTGCTACCCCGCCCCTCCCCTTCCCGCAGCTCAGCCTGCAGCTCAGCGTGAACAACATCAAACGCACCCTGCAGGACGGACGACATCTGAAGATGACGCTCTGAACCGCCAACCGACACGCGGAGCTGGGGGAGGGAGATATAATCAGATTTATATGGAAATAAGAAAGTCATATTACAAGAAATATTATGATTTAAAAAAGCAATTTTTAAAAGCAATTATATTCAATACAGTTTACGCCTACCTTAATGGTAGCAGCAGGGGGCAGGGCTTAGCCAATTAAAATGTTATTGCAATCCAATTTATTTCTCATATATATATATATATATTTATATATATATATATATATATATATATATATTATATATATATATATATATATATATATATATATATATATATATATATATATATATATAGTATATATATATAGTATATATATATATATATATATATATATATATATTCTGGTTTGTACACCAATGGTTGAATGCACTTACTGGAAGTCGCTTTGGATAACAGCAACAGCTAAATGAAATGTAATGAATTGAAAAGACAGACAGGAAGTTTACCTGTTGGGAGAGTTGTACGGCTCGTTTCGCCGTCTGCCTCAGCTCGTTGGCAACCTGCTGACACTGCTGCAAACTGATCACCTCTTCATCATCACCTGAACACGAAACAAGACGGACAAATTCATCTCATTAGAGATTGAGCACATGTAGGGTTTGTCCGGATTATTAAAACAGACAGGGTTCATCCCCTCAGGAGCAAGAATGACGGTGAGGTGGATCAGTAGATGTTGAGATATAAGTCGAATTGTGTTTGACAGATGAGGACATTACAGGAAGTTACCTGTTTGGCGGGGCGGGAGCCTTTCTGACAAAGGAGAGGAGGACAAGGTGGGCAGGTCAGAGGAGAACAACTCGGCACCCAAAGAAGGGTCTGATACTGGGAAAAACACATACATATACATTTTATTATGAGAAAAACGGAATATCTTGAGAGATGTCGCTCTATGTGTATATCTTACCTAGATCGGTCTGAATGGTGGTCCCGGGTCCTCCTGGACCCTCCTCACCAGAGCAGCTGATAATGTCAGAGGCAAAGTTGTCACAGGCGGGAGGCGTGGCCGTTGGGGTGATGGAGGGGGCGGGGCTGAAGGTTTGGTTTTCATTTATGAGCGTCTCCTCGACACTGCTGACGCTGCACCTCCCAACTACGCCCAGTGACATCACCTCAGTGGGTGTGGGCAACACCTGCATGCTCGCTGCTGGTAGATGATGGTGAGAAGCTGGAGTAATGCTGACGAAGACAACGAGAGAGGGAAGCATAAAAATTATAAAAGAAGAAGAAACATATATTTTTTTTAAATACATGTTATCCCTAAAATATTTCGACACAATTGTCAAACTGTGGCAACTTTTTATGTGGGCTGTCACCTGCTGGTCGGGTCCTGGCTGTGTAAGTCCAGAACAGCAGACGGCAGGGGGGCAGGAGGCTGGAGATCTGAGGAGGAGCACGGGTTCCCTTCCTCTTCGTCTGGGGTGGAGGTGGGGATATCCTGGCTCAGTTTGGCCCTGGAGCTGGCTGTGGTTCCCAGGTATCTGAGGCGAGGCTGGACTGCAGGAGCCACACAGCTGTTAGGGACCAGAGCCCTGGAGGTGACGTCTGATTGGTTAAAGAAGGAGGAGGTCAGAAACTACATACTGATGAGGGATTGAAGGACTGTAGTCTGAAACATCGGTCCTGGTTTATTGGTGCACAGCGTTTCAGGCAGACAGTGTTCTTAGCGTGATGTTGTCAGACATGTCTGTTTATCAAGAAGTAATTTTAATTTCCGAAACATAAACCAGGACTAAAATCAGTTTGTTCTGCTTTTGAAGATTCCGCACCACCAACACAATAACTACCCAATAGTGCCCAAAACCTGGACACTTAACCATCTTTCCAGACCGCCTTTTTATGATATCCCAGGACTTGAAGCACCACGGAGTTAGTCCAAATCCACATCGTCAGGGTTAAGTGATAAAAGACAGTTTGACCTTTGCCCTCGTGAGTTTTACACCAGAAAACGACAAAGCACCCGGGTGTCCATACACACATTCACAGACCTCGCAGCGCTTCTCTGCACTGGACGACCACCACAGTGTGTCGTCGGCGTATCGGGCGGCGAGGGGGCTGTTGGGAAATCAGGCAGGAAGCTCTACGACGAAGGACTGACTGGCTGCATCTCACTGTGATCACACACACGCACACTCCTGTCTTTAATAACACATGGCACCGCTCAGGGAAGTGTCCTGGAGCTTCTGTTTTTTTATCCAGCCTGATATTGATTTAATCTCATTTTTGACTCGCCTCCAAGCTGAGCTGTCATACATTTTTTATTAATAAATCAGTGTATTTGTTTTTATTTTGTTTTTTATTTTTCCGAATGATAATGCCGGTACTGTAAATTGATCATGACTCATGCACATTTATAATGCAATAATTACATATGGACATACAAACAAAAAAGCAGGGTGAGTCCTCCCACATGTTAAATGTGTCCAGGACTATGACATGCTCCAGTCAGTAGCACTCCAGCTCATTTCCAAGCAACGCTGGTTCTCAGCTGTCAGTCAAACACTGCTATGGAAACAGCCACTCTGAGTCATCTTCAACAGGCAGACTCCCTGTTTACGGATTTAAACATTTTTAAGTCATCATAAAACAGAGAAATAAACTGATGACTCACCGTTGTTCTTGTTCTCTTTCTGAGTAGACTCAGCTAAGGCGACCTCGCTGCTTGTCTCAGGGCTCACCTGAAAACAACATTTAGTCACCAATTGTCCTATGTGAGACTTTATCCACCAGCAAGGTGTATGAAATATGCAAATGTGCAGGTTATCAGGTAAATGAAGTGTTTACTATCACTCAGGTTTGTATCAGGGGCATTAAATCAGGTGTGTTCTTTTGTGTTTCAGGTACTGTCATCCCCTTGGGTATCAGGTGTTTATTGTGTTGCAGGTGTGTTGGTACCGATGTGTTGCTGACGTTGCTCTCTTCTGAGATTCTGGTTGGGATGGAGACGGGAGGTGGAGCTCGGCTCGGCCACACCCTAAAACCACAGCAGGAAATGACTGTTATCACCATGATGAAGGCTGCCCCTGTAGGCCAGAGTCCCTGTGGACTGAAGGCAAACTGACCTGAGTCTGTCCTGGAATCGGGACAGGAAGCGGCTGGAGATGCTGAGTCGAGGGTTCAGGTAATGCGTTTCCTCTGGAGGCTGCAGAATCCTCAGGTCTGTGTCAAACTTCTCTGAAAGGTCAAAGGTCACAATCACCACCGTGTACATATGAGGAGACGGCAGACTAGTGAAGATGGAGAGTGTTTGGTACCTTCCGTCAGACTCGAGGCCAGAGTGTCAAAGTGGTTCTTCAGAGAGTTCCTGTCCTCGTCGTCCTCCAGGACCAAACTGCCCACAGAGCTGCCCTGACTGAGAGAGTCTGTGTCTGACGGGAGAGCCAAGCATTAATACTGTCATGCCATCATCAGATTATTATACTGTACGTGGAGAGATTTCCTGCTTTCTGACCAGTGTCATGCTGCTGCTCCAGACTTGCTGCTGAGCCCTCAGAGCAGGCGGAGTCGGGACTCAGCTGAGTGCTCCACACTGGCTCCACCCTCTGACCTTTGACCTCCAGCTGGCTGAGAGCAGGCTGAGGGTCAGTCACACCCTCCACATCAAACTCCCTGAAAACAAACGTATCTATTGGCTTATTTGATTCTGAGCTTCGGCTGGCGTAGCTGAACGTGAACTCACCTGTCGGTGGTGGTGTTGATGTTCGGGTAGATGTAGCTGTTCCTGTTGTCACCTGGATTCTGGAGCACCTGAACAACACACAGGCAGAAACAATCAGGCATCTGTTCAGTTCCCCCCCCTCTCCTGTATTGCATATTTTTTTCTTGTAGCGATGACAGAGAAATCTGGAGGCTGTCTGATTTTGACGGCGAATGGGATCACTATGGTTACAGAGCGGTTATGAGTATGAGTTATGAGTATCATCTCAGTATGGCAGCAGAGTGCTCCGGTGTTTTAACTTCATCTTCTTTCTCTTTGACCTTATGCATAATAATGCATATAAGCATGTTCAATATAGACACATAGACACACAATATGTATTGAATAAGATGCATGTAATCATTTTCAAAACCCACAAGGTTTAGTTTTAATCAATCAAAATATCCAGCTTCAATCCAATCCATTCGTTGGCGTTTACATTTTCCAAAACTACAATTTCACCGTGGTCATCAACGGTTTGCTGCCCCACACACAAAGAGAGGCTGCAGGTGCGTGAACAGATAATCTAAGCTTCATTCCTAAAACGAAGCTGTGTGTGTAGAACAACAACAATCCAGAACTATACTATATCGGATAACAATGACAGACTCTCTAAATATGACTTATTTTACAACTCTAACAGTCAAAATGACAAAGAGAAAGTCTAGAGTTGATTTATACAATTTGTGTTTGTCCAAATCCTAACAAATGCTGAGTTTACCTCCTTCTCCTCCTCTTCCTCCTCCTGGTCCTCCCCCTCCAGCATACTCTCCAGACTCTGAGGGTGGAAGTCTCCCTCGCCTTCCTCCTCTTCGTCCTCCTCTTTCAGCTCCTCCTCCTGACTCTTGGTTGGACTCGGTGAGAAGTTGGAGCAAATGGTCAGAGGGTTCAGCTGCTCCACCCACCGGCTCCGCACCTGACGAGGCTCAGCTTCTGATTGGACAGCAGAGGAGGCTCCGCCCTGACCCTGCTGAACACACACTGCATTAAAAACAATCTACAAACGGATTATCTGTCAAAGGGATCATTTGTAAAATAATCTGTGATGACATGATTTCAACAGTAAACATGGAACTAACCAGTTTCCTGAACCACATGGGCAGTTTCCCGTTGGTCTGAAGCAGCCGAGCGTCTGAAACATCAACAACGGAATCACGATTCAGTCACAAACTGTACGTCTTTTATTCTGTTTGATCTCTTCAATGGTTATTCTTCTCAGTGCTATTAATGTTTGAAGTAAACGTCTTTGATTTGCCCTGTTGCTTAAATGTGCAAAAAACTAGGACCCCAGTCCTCTTCCTCACCGTGAGCAGAGTCCAGTCTGGCTGGAGTCCCAATGTCGGCCTCATCCTCCTCCTCTTCCTGAAGCACTTGAGAGGACGGTCCGGTGATGAAGGTCTCCCTCCTGAAATAAAAACGCAGATCCAACACCTGAAAGCTCATATCGGACCACCTGTCTCCTGCAGGTCTCCAAAGTCTCACTCACCTGATGGCCTGCTGTCTGCGACTGCAGATTTCAGTTGCAGCGGTCAGATTAAGGCCCCGCCTCTTCCTCATGGTGCTGGTCATCTGAGAGTCCAAACGCCACACAAACACACAACTACACACAACATTTAAAAAAGTTCATTGTTGATCAACAATGGCCAATGATTAAGAGACATGAATAACAATAATCTCCCAATTCTCTAATTAAAGTCCAGTTTACCCGTCTCCTAATAAAGTCTAGTTAAACCAGCTCCTAATTAAGTCCAGTTTACCTCTCTCCTAATTTAGTCCAGTTTACTCAGCTCCTAATAAAGTCCAGTTTAACCATCTCCTAATAAAGTCCAGTTTACCCATCTCCTAATAAAGTCCAGTTTACCCGTCTCCTAATAAAGTCCAGTTTACCCATCTCCTAATTAAGTCCAGTTTACCCATCTCCTAATTAAGTCCAGTTTACCCGTCTCTTATTAAGTCCAGTTTACCCATCTCCTAATAAAGTCCAGTTAAACCAGCTCCTAATTAAGTCCAGTTAAACCAGCTCCGAATTAAGTCCAGTTTACCCGTCTCCTAATAAAGTCCAGTTTACCCGTCTCCTAATTAAGTCCAGTTTACCCATCTCCTAATTAAGTCCAGTTTACCCGTCTCTTATTAAGTCCAGTTTACCCATCTCCTAATAAAGTCCAGTTTACCAGTCTCCTAATAAAGTCCAGTTTACCCATCTCCTAATTAAGTCCAGTTTACCCGTCTCTTATTAAGTCCAGTTTACCCATCTCCTAATAAAGTCCAGTTTACCCGTCTCCTAATTAAGTCCAGTTAAACCAGCTCTGAATTAAGTCCAGTTTACCTCTCTCCTAATTAAGTCCAGGCCATTTCCTAATTAAGTCCAGTTTAACCAGCTCCTAATTAAGTCCAGTTTACCCATCTCTTAATAAAGTCCAGTTTACCCATCTCCTAATTAAGTCCAGTTTACCCATCTCCTAATTAAGTCCAGTTTACCCGTCTCCTAATAAAGTCCAGTTTACCCATCTCCTAATTAAGTCCAGTTTACCCGTCTCCTAATTAAGTCCAGTTTACCCGTCTCCTAATTAAGTCCAGTTTACCCGTCTCCTAATAAAGTCCAGTTTACCCATCTCCTAATTAAGTCCAGTTTACCCATCTCCTAATTAAGTCCAGTTTACCCATCTCTTAATAAAGTCCAGTTTACCCATCTCCTAATTAAGTCCAGTTTACCCGTCTCCTAATTAAGTCCAGTTTACCCGTCTCCTAATTAAGTCCAGTTTACCCAGCTCCTAATTAAGTCCAGTTTACCCATCTCTTAATAAAGTCCAGTTTACCCATCTCCTAATTAAGTCCAGTTTACCCGTCTCCTAATTAAGTCCAGTTTACCCGTCTCCTAATTAAATCCGGTTTACCCATCTCCTAATTAAGTCCAGTTTAACCAGCTCCTAATTAAGTCCAGTTAAACCAGCTCCGAATTAAGTCCAGTTTACCCGTCTCCTAATAAAGTCCAGTTTACCCATCTCCTAATTAAGTCCAGTTTACCCGTCTCTTATTAAGTCCAGTTTACCCGTCTCCTAATAAAGTCCAGTTTACCCATCTCTTATTAAGTCCAGTTTACCCATCTCCTAATAAAGTCCAGTTTACCCATCTCTTATTAAGTCCAGTTTACCCATCTCTTAATAAAGTCCAGTTTACCCGTCTCCTAATAAAGTCCAGTTTACCCATCTCCTAATTAAGTCCAGTTTACCCGTCTCCTAATTGAGTCCAGTTTACCCATCTCCTAATAAAGTCCAGTTTACCCGTCTCCTAATTAAGTCCAGTTAAACCAGCTCTGAATTAAGTCCAGTTTACCTCTCTCCTAATTAAGTCCAGGCCATCTCCTAATTAAGTCCAGTTTAACCAGCTCCTAATTAAGTCCAGTTTAACCAGCTCCTAATTAAGTCCAGTTTACCCATCTCTTAATAAACTCCATTTTACCCATCTCCTAATTAAGTCCAGTTTACCCGTCTCCTAATTAAGTCCAGTTTACCCAGCTCCTAATAAAGTCCAGTTTACCCATCTCCTAATTAAGTCCAGTTTACCCGTCTCCTAATTAAGTCCAGTTTACCCGTCTCCTAATTAAATCCGGTTTACCCGTCTCCTAATTAAGTCCAGTTTAACCAGCTCCTAATTAAGTCCAGTTTACCCGTCTCCTAATTAAGTCCAGTTTACCCATCTCCTAATTAAGTCCAGTTTAACCATCTCCTAATTAAGTCCAGTTTACCCGTCTCCTAATTAAGTCCAGTTTACCCGTCTCCTAATTAAATCCGGTTTACCCGTCTCCTAATTAAGTCCAGTTTAACCAGCTCCTAATTAAGTCCAGTTTAACCAGCTCCTAATTAAGTCCAGTTTAACCAGCTCCTAATTAAGTCCAGTTTACCCATCTCCTAATTAAGTCCAGTTTAACCATCTCCTAATTAAGTCCAGTTTAACCATCTCCTAATTAAGTCCAGTTTACCTGTCTCCAGACACAGTGATGAGGTGTCTGTAATCCTGACTGAACCTCATGCAGGTGACGATCTCTAAGAAAACAATCACAGCAGATAAATACAATGACAACACATTTTGTACAGCGACTTAAAAACGAACAAAACACGGTTGGATTAACTCACCGGAGTGTCCGAACAGGGTGGCGACACACTCTCCAGACTCGTAGTCAAAGATGTTGATGTTTTTATCGGAGCAGCTGGTGGCGAAGAACGACCCTGACGGATCCATCTGAACCTGCAGACAACACAAATATCAGCCAATCATGTCACAGAATAAGTACACATGACACTGGAGTCAACAATCATGTTGTCTGTCTGTCTGTCAACGTTCTCGCTTTAAGTCATCATTATTTGTGTGATTTGACAATGAAAACGACGGGTGATTGAACTCTACTACAAGGACATGAGACTCGACTTGATGAAGTGAAATCATATTCTTACCTTTAGCAGAGCTCCTTCATCACTCGTGGAGCCTTTCAAACACTTCTTCAGCTTCCCAGTTTCCACGTTGTAAACCCTGAAAGCACAGTCAGTCCCATCAGCTCCAGCGTCCCTCAGATGATCATCAGAGCTTCTACATCTTTTCTCCGTATTTCTAACCTGACGTTTCTGTCCTGACAGGCGATGGCCACGTGAGTCCTCGAGGAGTCCAGGTCCATGTCATACAGCGTTGTCTTCTCCACTACGTGGTGACTCCTGGAGAACCACGGACCCTCCTCCGTCTGGACCACAGCAGACACGACCACATCATACATGACATCATGCGGAATACATAGTGTTTTACTATCGCAGTTTGGACATTTATAAAAACTCAAAGACGCTCTGGTAGTAGAAGTATTTATAAAGTGTTCAAAGCAGTGAAATTATTTGGCAGTACTGGAAAAATGTACATAACAACCGACGTATTTATGGCAGTATTGGAAGTATTTGTATAATTATAAACACTTTCATTATATAATAATCTTGTCTGTATTTAATCTTGTGTCTTGCTGTTTGTATGTCTTTGTATACTGGTTCTGAATTGTGCTGTTGCCTTCTTGGCAATGGGCTTTTTTACCTGGTTCAATAAAGTAAAATTGAAGTATTTCTGGCAGTATTTATATCATGATTACTTATTTCTTTATATGCATCAGTGTGTGTGTGTGTGTGTGTGTGTGGACCTGTTCAGCGGACTGGAAGTAGATGCTTTTGTCGGCTCCACAGCTCACCATTCGAACCTCTGGACTCTCACCTGGAACACAGGTAACAACTATATTACGTCATATCAGTGAGAGTATTGTTGATAACGATGCTGTTTTTATATTTATACTTTAACGTGAAAGTGCATAAATGGTGTAAATTCAACTTACAGACTGTTACACACCTGTATTGTGAATAATGATCAGTGTATTTTTATGCACATTTTGAAGTATAATACTTCTTCAGCTGTTACACTGGTTTGAGATGGTGTTTGCCTTTTTGGAGATAAAGCTGATGTGATATAGGAAACATTTACTGACGTAGTGAGCTGTGGCGTCTCTCCCCACCACTGTTACCTAACCTCCAACAGGGGGGAACCCGAGAACAGCAGTTATCAATATATGTGAATTCAGTATTTAACGACACAAAATATGAATAGTGTCTTTAAGAACACCGATTGATTTATTAGGATGATAATCCAGTAGAGGTAAACGCACCTAATTCACATTCATTTACACCAGTCTGAATATTTAGCGTTTTGGACTTTACCAGTGAACTTGACAGCAGTGATGGAGGACGAGTGGTCGTTCAGAGTCTGTTCCAGACTGTAGTTCTTCTCCAGGTTGAAGACGTGGATTAGTCGATCCCTGCTGGCCGACGCCAACAGCTTCACACCTGAAACATCAACACAGTCATCGTTCAGGTGTCATACCTGCAGGGACAACACAAATACACAATGACCGATCGACCATCATGGTCTTCAACCTCTGCAAACGGGCAACTCCAACTTCCTTGAGGTCACAATATTGTTTCCGGACCCACGAGTCCCCCGAACAGTCCTCTCCAGCTGTCTGGTTCGTCTACAGTCTCATTTACAAGCTTTTGACCCAAGCTCTTACCCGTGGATGTGGGGGAGAACTCCAAACACAACACCTCCGAGTCATGAGCTTCAATCTTCACCAGCTCGTCCAGAAACTCCAGAGCAAAGATACTGAACATGCACACACACAAACATCATTTTCATGTGAGGACCCGTTCAGGTTATTCTGCAGATGCCACACAGTCACACTTAGAATAGAATCTGGCAAAACATTTGTTTGTTTTTTTTATCCCTTTTGAATTTTAACAAAATTACACATGAAGTTGGTCAATTTAAAAGGTAATTTTGCACGTCAGTAAAGTCTGAGCTTGTCGTTGGTTTGTCGTAGTATTGTGTAACCACTCTGTGAACTACATCTCTCGTCACCAACACGGCTGTTAACTCATTTTGTCTTATAGTTCAACAGTTATACGACAAAATGAGACTTTCTTGAAAAATTACCTTTTAAATTGAAAAATATCATACGTGTCATTTGTGGTACAACTCACTTTGCCTTGCCAAAATGTATGCCATATGCATAAACACAACCAAATGTCCCTGGTGAGGACATTAAGTACATAACATGTAATCATCAAACATATTTTTAATGTCAGGCAGTACACTACTAGTCCAGCAGAGGGCGTCTTCAGAGGCATAAGAGTCCAAACGTGTTACTGGGTTCCTTACCGAAGGTTTCCACAGCGGTCTCCAGCTGCCAGGTGTTGTCCATCGGGACTGATACTCAGCACTCTGATGCCAGCCTTCCCATCAGCCCCGGCTGCCTCCCCCCTCTCTCCCTTCGGCCTGTAGGTGCTGCATGTCCTCTCCCACGTACAGAATCCTCAGCAGGTCCTGGAACACAGACGGGAGGATGTTTATGACCACAGATTAAAAAAAAGAGAGACCTGAGACCTTAAATCAGTTGTGTCTTCTTGCTTGTCTTACATTGCTGTAGACATTTCTGTGTGCGGTGGGGGGGTCGGTGTCCCACAGTCTGATGGTGTTGTCAGATGAGCAGGTGAGGAAGGAGGACGGAGGAAGACAGGCCTGAGATGCATCTGGCAGCTCCGGATATACCTGAAGAGAATAACAACCAACCGTATATACCAGTACGTATACATCAGTATATATTCACACCTGTACTTATACAATGCGGTTACCAATAGACTAGGGGTGTGAATCAAATTGCTTCACAGCAATTTGATTCGATTAACGATACATTAGTTGGCGATTCGATTCAAGGCCGATTTTTTTTTTGTAACGATTCGATTCGATTCAGTAACTTGTAACCAAAATTCTATATCCATTAAATAAACATGCAATAATGCAAGTGAGACTATCTGTATTCTTCTGAAAGGGAAAAAATAACATATTTATTCTATAAAAAAGTAAACTTGCATAATATTTTATGATGAATACAAAAATGTAATTAAAATATGCTCAGTTATTTTTAACATTTTAAATCAGTGTTGTGGACTTACCTCGATGCTCCACACACAGCTGCTGTGGTACAGAGCAGAGTACAACTTCCCCACATTCCTCACATCCCTCACGTTCCACACATAAACACTGTGGTCATTGTACACACTGGTCAGGTGTCTGGAAGTAGGGTCAAAGGTCACAGCCAGCGTGTCGGGGTACTGAGCACCAGGACTGCTGTGGAAACAGATAGAGTTAGTAGTCTGGAGTATTTAGCAGCAGTTTCCTCAGCATCTGTGCAGGATTTGTACCCGTGCTGGACACTCTGAGTGAGGTCAACTCCCAGGTGGTGTGGTCGGTGCAGAGTGCTGATGTACTGCAGGTTCGATGGACTGAACACTCGGATGACACCGTCAGCACAACCGCAGAAGATAAAGTCCTCGCTTACCGCCAGACAGCTGGCAGACGACGTCTGTCAACGACAACATTCGGTGGTTTTAGACCATGTCTTAAACAGCAATCAGCTCTTATTTTGAAAGGCAATGTGACGGGAAACCATACATGGTAATATTTAACGTAGTTGGAGCTTTTTTTAAATGTTTTTTAATGCATTTGGTCTTTAATTTTTTATCCTACTGGTGCATTTTAAAATTGTTAAGTTATTTTAATTAACATTATCAACATTGTGCAGGTTTTTATTCCCCCATATAGGTGTATTTAACATCATACAGGTATATTTGTACAGGTGTATTTTACATTATACTGGTGAATTTGTACAGGTGTATTTGACATCATACAGTAGAGGTGTGCATTATGATTCACCAGTCTACGATGCGATTCGATTCGATTCTGCGATGCATTTCGATGCATCTTCTTGATGCATCTCGATGCATTTCATCCTCAATTTTCTATATTACCACACATGGCTTTTTCATCAATGAAAACAAACAGTCAGATAAATATGAACTCTTTATTTAGAAAGCTGCTTTTAAATTCAGATGTTAACAAATTTCACATGATTTGTTACATTAACTTGTGAAGAAAAATATAATTATAGGCCAACCCTACCAACGTGTTTAAATTTTAATTCCTCATTCACGTTAATGACGACGCTATAAAGCCGCAAGTCCTTCACTATAAGCTCCTACACACCGAGTTATCCTCTGGGCTCTCTCGGACTTGGATGGCACATTTCTCACGGACTCATCGATCTTTGACTGTGCTGGGTCAGTAGTTTTCTTTCCGTTGTGACCAGAGGCTAACGTTAGCTCAGCGTGCCATTGGCTAATGTGGTTCCTCATATTAGAGGTGTTACCAAGTATTTGATTTTAGCGTGGCAAGTTTTACAAATAGCATGGGTCTTGTCCAGTTGTCGCCGCATCCCAGCAGCTTCATAAAACCCGAAATGTTCCCAGATATCCGCCTTTAAATTATATGGAGTTTTTTTTTTTAATCGCACATTGGCTACCGCTACTGCGTTCCTCCATGTTATGATGGTGGCTTTACGGTGTTCGCTCGCTTGTCCGTCCTTCACCCACAATGCAACTTGAACTTTACAACTTTATTGTCCAGCAGAAACGGGAAACGTAATACAAATCGATTATGTGACATTACTGCATCGATTCAGAATCGTCCCATTAAGCATCTTGATGCATCTTTGAATCGATTATTTTCTGCACCCCTATCATACAGGTGTATTTGTACAGGTGTATTTGACATCATACAGGTGTATTTGTACAGGTGTATTTGACATCATGCAGGTGTATTTGTACAGGTGTATTTGACATCATACAGGTGTATTTGTACAGGTGTATTTGACATCATGCAGGTGTATTTGTACAGGTGTATTTGTACAGGTGTATTTGTACAGGTGTATTTTACATCGTACAGGTACCGGTTCCTCACTGACCTTGAGGTTGACCCAGGCCTCCAGGTGTCGGCTGCTGTTTAACAGACACAGCAGACCAGAGCTGGTGATGCAGTAGGTGCTGGATGCCATGAGGCCACGTCCACACGCCACGCCGCTGAACATGCTGTTCTTATGGTCGCCGAGCAACCCCGACCGACCAATCAGAGGCACCGTGCTGTTCACCTGGATACAGGATGAAAATGGTTAGTCGAGATGACTGCAAAAGGAGCAGACGACAAACGTTTAGGTGAGCACTGATTGGCTGAGCAGAGGTAAGGGCGGTACCCGTCGTTCTTTGGAGGCGTCCAGGTACCAGAACTTGACGTGTCTGTTTCCTGCAGTGACAAAGTAGCTGTTGTCCTGAGAGAAAGAGACGGCGAGGACTCTGCAGGACACTTTGTTGGAGGCAATGATCAAACCTTTCTGCTCAAAGGCACAAAGACAGGAAGGACAGGAAGATATCATAATGTTTCAATTATTGACCAACTAATTGACTACTGTGGTAAAATTACTAATACCACACATTAAAATACTCTTTTAGAGTAAAGGATGCTATTTATGAGTAAAACTACTAATAGTACACAGCTGAAATACTGTGTTACGGTGAAATTTAAAATGTCCTCACCCTCCAGTCCCACACACTAACAATCATGTCATGTTGATATCCCACTGAGACGATGTAGCAGCTGTTGGTGGAGAACGCCACGCAGGAAACGCCGTATTTATGAGACTGAACCTCGGCCACCTGACCTCCATCCACCTCCCACACCCGCACACAGGGCATGTGACCACTCTGAAACACATGAATACACACCTTTACCTGCCGTCGCCAGTGTCCAGAGGCACAACAAGAGGCTCGGATGTGTGACTCTCAGCTCTTACCTCACCAGTGACCAGGTGTTTCCCATCATGGGAGAAGGCCAGAGCACTGAAGGGTTTTCTGAAACACAAACATGTCTTTACTGAGCTCTACCAAATTTCTAGGTTAATATAGTATCAGATAGGTATATCAGATCATCTGTATATAGTCAATTTTTTTTTTTTTAAACTTATCAATCAAGTTTAATAATTCTGGTTGTTTCCTTTATTTACCACTGTGTTGTTCTTGTACAGATTTTAAACTCTGACAAATAACTGCGAGAAAAAGCTGCAGTTGGAAAACAGATCCAGTTTCAGACATTAGGATTTAGCTTTCACAATTAATGGGTATTGGAGGAGGCATCTTCGTTTCAGGACAAACAGAAACGCACACTCATTGAACATCTCAGGTTCCTAAGAGACAGGAGCTGATGTCTTCCCAGGAAACAACAGGGTTTTAAGTCCAACACTCTCAGTCAGCAGACAGACCTACCTGGATGTGTTGATAATGTGACTCTGTTTGTTGGTCTTCGGGTGAAGCAGCACGATGACACACCTGAAACGCAAACACAGGTCAGCTTACTTCAAACACAAATCACAGCAAACTTTTCATCCGACACTGACGCAGGAAAGTAAAAAATATCCCCAAAACTTACCCTGCAGTGTAAGCGATGAGCCCAGATTTGGGGTCAGAGGTCAAACCACTGCTGCTGACTGTGCTGATCCCTAAAACTCTCTCCAGACTCACCTGAAGCAACACACACACACACACACACACACACACACACACACACACACACACACACACACACACACACACACACACACACACACACACACAAAATGTTTTTAACCATTTAAGAAACTGTGCCAACTTTCTTCAGTTGGGGGTATATATGTAAAAAAAAAAAAACAAGAAACTACTTTCATAATCAAACATCAACATTTTACAGTCAAGTCCTAGACCAGGTCCCTGTACTGCGAAGCGAGTTCCCAGGTATCTTTAGGTCACTGGTCTTAACTAACCCTAACGATCCCACTACGATGGTGGTTTTCAGTTCAGTAAAAGGGGCTCAGTTTACAGCATAGGACCAAACACAAGTCTACTGTCAGCAGATCAGCATATTTTATAAACTATAATATCATGCAAATATGAAGGAGTTATTATATGATGTGTAGGACAATTAAGGTAGGTCAGTTATTTCAGCTTGAACCACAGCTGTGTGAACCAGCTTTGGATCAAACTAAAAAATAGCATGAATCTAAAAACATAAATCAAAGTTGTATGGTGGTTTATTTTCAAACTTTATAAAGGAACATAGGGCAACGCTTCCAGTCTGCGGGGCTGTGACGTCACGACTCCGATGTGTCACACTGCAAAATACGTCTCAAGAAGCTGACGCACGGTTAATACACGACATAAATATATGACGTAAATAATAAGGATGATAGTAGCTTATGGTGTGCAGCATCGGCCACCATGATGATCTGCCTGGTAAATAGTAAAACTCAGAATTAAACCTTAAGTTACCTCACTAACACTATATACTGCTTCATAGTCCAGGGCTCTAATCAATCCCACATCTGGTTTAGTTTCATTTAAAAGTCTGAAATCTGCTGCCACATGTCTGAATGTCTAGATGGTCTGGTTACTTTTGTTTTGTACAGTGGTTCAATCAGAATAACGGGTAACAGAGACCGAGATCCGTAATTGAACAAGATTAAGAACTCAGTTTTAATTAGGAACCCCCTTCCTGTGTCAGTAATTCACAATAATGCACAATAATGCAGTCAATAATAAGCTGCAACGTTTTAAATCAGGCTTCACTGTCAGTGGCTCTTCACGTCGTGTCACAGAATGGACGGGGCACAGGTTTCACCGTAACATCGGTGGCCTGTTGCTTCTGTGTCCAAACATTAGCTTGTTGCTGTGAAAAGTTAGCACACGACCACGGTTATAAAGTCGCGGTGATTTAACTATTCAGAGTTCAAAGGTCTCCAGGTTAACGCTAACCATGTCTAGTTTTATTACTTCATCTATATTTTCATCCGTTGTCGGTTTTGTCAGTTGCTCGTTAAACTTGTGGAAAACTTCAGCTCTTCACTAAAACTCCCCGAGAGACACCAGGCGAGCTAACGAGACTGTGATGCTAACAGTTAGCCCAGAGCGTACCCGGCTGCTGGAGGTCTTCTTGTGCTGGCTCTGTCGGCTCTTCCTCCCCGCGGGTTGTTTCCTCTTCGCGGTGTTGGCTGAGCCGCTGTCCGCTCCCTCTGCCATGATCAACCGTCTCACTTCAACTTAAATACACGTATCCAGAAAGATGCAACTTGGTTATACGGCAACAGATCGAGCCGTAACACTGGAGACAATAACCGCCTAAACAACGCGGTGTTGGTCCATAAATGCCCGCTGATGTGCACCAGGAGCTGATCTGATCATCAAGACTCTCCCCTGATGATAATGACGGAGGACTTGCTTATCTTCACGCTCACTGCTGAGGGAAACCCGACACTTCTCTCTGCGGCGGGACTCTGGTTCAAATTGGGCCCCGCCCACCACTCTAACATCGAACCAATGCAGAGCCGAGGTTCTGCTCTCTGCCCCCCAAACAACCAATGAACAGCCGAGAGGAGACACAATCCCGCCCTCTGTCCGCCAACCAACCAACCAATATCCATATATCATTATCTGTGTGTGACCCCAAGTGTTCATTACTAAAGACAATATAATTACAATAATAAAAAAGAATAATAAAGAAATTTAAAGAATAATGAAGAAAAGTCTAATAATAATGATGGAAATAATAGATATTAATACAAATAAAGTGCTTTAATGTTTGATACTTGATGCTGATACTTATACTTTAACTTAAAGCAACACTAAAGAGTATTTAGTGCCTTAAAATAATGTTTCCAAATAGTTTCAGTGGTTCATCACGTCAAAACCGGGTGAACGGCACTTCAGCATTCGCTCTGCGGCCCTCAATGGTTGTAACCGCACTATGTAACTTTGCCTCGTCGGGTAGCGGTTTTGTAGTTCTAATGAGACTACGAATTTGACCTGCTTTACGGCAAGCGTTACAAAGAAGAAAATGGAAGATACCTTGCAGCTAGGTAGTTTTCAAATTGGTGTCATGGCAGAGCCTGCAAAGAAAAGGAGGAGTATAATGTCCGATGAGGCGAAGAAAAGAAAACGGGAGCATGACAAAGAAAGAGCTCGTACGAGAGTGAATATCAGACCGGCTCACACTCGTTGGCGAGAGCTGAAGGAGGCTACAAAATGCAAGACGGATGGTAACTTGGCTTTGTTGCTGCTGGACTTGTAAATAATACCGGTAATCTTTTTTTTCCAGCAGTGTACATCTGTGTACAATACATTGTTGATTATTTTATTGGCTCATGTTAGCTAATCTTAGCTAAGGCATTAGCTACTCTAACTTGTCACTGGACATCGTTCAAATCGTTTCCAGAGCCGGTTCTGCATACAAACAAATAACGTGCGTGCGACGGTAGGCTGCGGTAGGCTAAATTATTTACGACGGCCGTAATGGACAATTCCGCTTCCAACCTGTAGGGGGACCAAAGAGGAAAAGTTCTTAAGTGTTGCTTTAAGAACGTTGAAGATAGTTGAGCTTATTGTTAACTGGTTGAGTTATATGCCCCTGAGATGAGCTATAGGTGATGCAGGTGAATTAACAGCTGTAACGTGTGGCTTGAGCAAAGCTCTTACACTTCTTCAAACTTCACAAATTAAATAGATGGTTAGTCTAGGGCTAGCACTATTGGAATATCAGATGAACAATCAAAATAAATACTTCTTCAATAAGAGGACTCAATATTTAGAGCCCAGTTGCAACGCTGTGCTTCAATAATCATCACTGACTAAATCCACCAAATATAAATAAATAAAAAGAGACATAAATAAATGTAAACAGAAAGCAATACATTGAGAAATAATTAAATATACATTATTTAAAACTATATATATTTAGTCAAATAAATTAATACATTTGATTGATTTATTTTCACATAAACCTGCACATTTATTTTATAATTGAGTTTTATTTTTACATTTCTTTATGTATTATCTGATGTATACAAGTACATAATCTAAATAAATTTAGCTTACCCAGTGTGCCAGAAAGGGATGAGTTTTTCACTCCTACTTAAATCTTAGTCAAAACATGGAACAGATCCCCCCCCATTTGTGACCTACTGCTTTAAATTATCTGGATGTCAAAAGATCTGAAAGCTACTTGGTGGAGTATCCAACAGGAAGTTTATCCATTTCTTTGCGTCGTCTCTGTTTCACAGCACTGTCCAGTGTCTTCCTTCCTTTATCACAGTGACAGTCAGTGGTTTTCATTGCGCTGAACTGTGAAGTTATCTAGGACAGTGACGTCCTAAAAGGTAGAAACGTTGTCTTGTTCCTGGAAGCTCAGCTTTCAATCTCCCTCCAGACTGTCAGGCTGGTGAATGGGACTAGTGTTCAGGCAGACTGGAGGTGAAGTCCAAACAGTCTAACCAGTGGTGGTCCTAGTAGTGTGCGAAGCTGACTTCGACCAGCAGGATGTACAGATGGTCTGCAGGGAGCTTGGCTGTGGGGTTCCTTTAGTCCTCCAGGGGGCACTCTGGGGAGGCAGTGTGGAGGCCAGGCCATAGCCCAGTCCCAATGTCCCCCTAAAACCTTATACCCTGAACCCTAAGGGACTTGGTTGAGTGTGAGAGGCTGTGTGGACTTGAAATGGTAAATACAAATAGGACAGCATTCAGCATGTCCGTTTACTTTTATTACACAAAATATCTTATTTAAAAGTGTTCTTTTTTTATTTTCATCTTTTACAGCCTAATCTGAACGTCTTCCAGACTCGTATCATCCCAGACCAGACATACCTGTCAAATTATGTATTTACTTGTTCTAGTTCAAACAGCCTCAATAAGCCTAATTAAAATAACCGGTTGATGATTAAACCAGGTGTGAATATAATAATAAACCAGGTGTGTAATATAATCATAATAGAAAACCAGGTGTTTAGCCTATGACGACATTCCTATGATTACAAGTGTGTGATGTTCCATATTAAATTTTTAACGTTAATGTTTGTGTTAATGTAATATTCCACATTCCTCTGGGCTTCCCCTGGTAACCCCGCATTTCATGTTGCAACGCAATGAACTGTGGGTAATTCCTTCAGGCAAAGTCTGTCCCACAGTCATGGTTTGACTGTGGGACAGACCTGAACCCTCTGCTGTTGTAGCTGCGAAGGGTGGACCGACGTCATATTAAACCCTATGGATTAAGAATGGGATGTCACAGTTCATATGCGAGTCAAGGCAGGTGAGCGAATACTTTTGGCAATATAGTGTAGGTAGACTTGGGCCTACCTCTTGCATCACGCTTTGGTGTCATCTCCCGTTTATATAAATAAAATGACTTGTCTTGAATACAAGAAAGACTGAACGTACAACCGGAAGAAAATCGGTTTTATTATGAAATTATTCAGCAAAGTCCACTCAGAAAACTAAAGCTTCTTCAAATATACAATATTTCTTTCTTTTTTTTAAACAGAATATAGTGAAGTTTTATAACCATCGCAAAGTATCTGAACTGTAATAAAAGTCAGGGGTTGAAACAGAACCCAACATTCAGTCTTTTTCACTGAGACTAAAGCAGTGGTTCCCAAACTGGGGGTCAGGAACCCTTCAGCGGGCCACAAGTTAAATCCTTTTGATCCTCAAACAATTATTAAAATGACAAAATCAGAGAAGTAGAGAGTGCTTTATTTTAAAAAGCCTCAACGCTTGGGAACCACTGAACTGAGGGGAGAAAAAACAGCTGGATGCTACATGTTAGCTTCCAGCTGTCTTGGTCTAAGTGGGGACAGCTAAAGATGCTAACTGATACCTGAAGAAGATAATGCGATCAGTATCGTCATACAAAACTCACAGTGCTGATCAAGTTGTTATTCATGTATATTGTAGCAGAGGAATCAAAGTGCAGTGCAACTTAATGTTCTATAGCTGAGCTATCATGCAACTGCCATTCAAGCTATAGATGATGTCTGATCCCGTGGTCAGAACAGCGGTAAATAACAACCATAATGTCACAAAAACAAAAAAATATATAATATTAACAACAAAAATCAACCTTAAATGATATCACAAAAATAACACATTTTCTCCTGTGTTGTCCCACTAGAACAAGTTACTCTTGTTCAACCAAACTAAAGAAGAAGTTCAAAATGTTTCAGCATTAACAGATTAGTGCAATCAGAGTTACAAAAAGACACAAAGTCAACTTCAAACCAAAGAGTTTAACTGCTAAAATTTCTGTTCAATAAAACAGAGAGACAGTCTGCTGGTAACAAAGTAAACCATCTATTAATAACATGTGGAGTTCCTCAAGAAAACATCCTGGGGCCTCTGTTGTTGTTAATACACCTGATATAAAGGAACAATCTGACATTCAGTACATCACCTTGTCCTCAGTCTATTAATAACAAGTGGAGGTCCTCAGGGAAATGTCCTGGGGCCACTGTTGTTGTTATAAACGTGGTATAAAGGAATAGTCTAACATTTAGTAAATCATCTTGTTCCCCAGAGTTAGATAAGAAGATGCAGGTCCAGTACAGTGATATGTTCATTACATTACACAAGTGCTTTGTCTGTTTTCTTTATAATTAGTGGCAGATTGCAGCATTATTTCCAGGAAATTTCTGAGGAAATTATCAGGAAATTACTTGGTGTTACAGTTCTATTTTTCAACATGCCCTAAATTTAGTCAAAATGCCGAGTTTAAAACATTGGACCCCACAAAATTAATGCAACTATTTTAATAATCAATTAAGTAATTTAGGAAGTGAATAAGGTGATTGAAGCTACAGCTTTAATTTTTGTTCTAGATGAGAATGTTTGCTAATTTTCTACTACAGTAGTAAACTGAATATCTTCGGCAAATTTGCAGCAGTCTGACATTTTTTTAGACTAAATATTTGAAAAACAAAAAAAAATTATCAGATTAATCAAAAGAAAATAAGTTTTTGTATTAATTGTAGGAAAAACTGGTATTTCCTTGAAAGAACAATTATATTTAAAATCAAGTAACATTCATTATGAATCTATTATTAAACATGTTGAAATATAGCTTTTTTTTTGTTTGAAGACAAACTCACATTTTGTGTGTTCAGCTGACCTGCTGTTATGGACTAAACGATTTACAGTTAAATTGACAATTATTTTGAATTAATTCCTTTTAAGGATGAATGTGACACTCTCTGCATTTAACGAGTTCTCTCCAGGAAACCGCCTTGACAACTGTTCAATTACAGACCTGTAAATCAAAGTACTTAGTAAGTACACATTGATCAGGTTGTTTGTCCAGTGGTTAATGGATTTTTAACATTGAGGATCTGGAGGGAAAGAGCAGTGTTCAGATCCATCAGATCATGCTCGTCTTTCAGCCCGACTTTCCTGCAGGTCTGAAGGTAGAGACGCACCAATCACCGGAGGCTGTTTTTATCCTGCTGTTAATCTGATCCAAAGGCAGTTTAATGAACATGTTGGTGTCTTGTCTCTGACTGGCTGCTGGTCTGACGTAGCTTTAATTTCCAGTTGGGAAATCAGTGCTGCATAAACAGTAAGATAAGGCTGGACCGCTCATTCACAGGTCCACTGGTTTGATCGGCTTTAACTTCACTTAAAAGTTAAGTGTTGTTGTTGTTCTGACATGGTAAACTGTAAACAAAGGTAAGGCTCCAATAAGACCACAGTCTGTGTGTCTTACAGTAAGTCAAAGGCGACGTGATGAATGATGTTGGACCCTCCTCACCTGTCCAGGTGAAGCTTCTCTTTGGTAGACTGAAGACTGTAGGTACGGAGGATTGCTGGGAGACGAGTTCAAAGGTTAAAGTTCATCCATCAGATCTCTCATCCAGCTGCTGTTCATTGAGTGTTTGTGTCCAAACAGCAGCCAACATAAGGTCACTTGTTACATTCTTCATCTTATTTACACTAGAAAAATAGAGTTAGAAAATAAAAACATGGCTGGCTCTGTAGAGGGTCCCTTCAGGAAGAAGATATTTGTAGGAAGAAGATATTTGTAGGAAGAAGATATTTGCAGTTTATTGCTATGGAGATTTCCTGCGGAATAAAGAAGAAGATTTATTAACTCGTCTTCAGGATCTCCACTAAAAATGTAAAACAGAGTTCAGTATGCAGAAACGGAGAGTTAAAGAGGTTAATGAGCGATGAAGTCAAACTGGAATTAGAAGCATATTTTTGGATCAGACCGGACTGGCAGCCTACATGGGTGTGGGGGTTTCCCTGTGTTCAGGTCAGGGTTGGTGTGCTCAGGACCGGAAGACATGCACAGCTCTGATGACGTACTGGCGGCAAATGGGACACTCGCTCATCCTTTTGCCACACTTGGTGCAGGTGATCATGTGACCACACTCCAGCAGGACGCAGTCGATTGGAGAGTCCATACAGATCTTACAGAGGTTCTCCTCCTGACCTGCAGAACCGCCAACGCCATCTGTCTCTGCAGGGAAAGATGTACAGGGCACTGTGAGGTACAATGCTTTTATTACCAATTCTTTTCATTGATTATTCGTTGGGTCTATATTGTGTCAGAAAAAAAAAGACTTAATGGTTTTTCAAAATAGTTTATAAAGGAAATCAAAAAGCTTTATGACACACTATGAATCAAATACTCAAGGATACCCAGGGATACACTGACAAATATAAATGAAACGGAAATCATAGTTTGTTTTTAAATTTGTCAGTAAGATGTTGAAAACACAAAACTCACCTGAGGCGTTCACTGTGTTGGCAGCTGGAAGACAAACAAAAAACAAAAAACCCAGTTTGTATTTCATTTACCAAACAACGACACACATTAAACACAATATGTTTCGTATCGAATTGTGCATCACATCAAACCATCAGCAACTGTAAGGTTTGCTGGTCCTGCCCCTCATTGCTGGTACTCACCCAGTAGGTTCTGCTGGTCCTGGTACAGCCGGCTCACTCTCTCCATCAGCTCCCACTTCTCACAGCAGCCTTTGTAGTCAACAAAGTTCCTGGCGAGGATCTCCTTCAGCTGTCGGACGCTGAGAGCCTCGATGTCATCCAGACTGCTGAGGTCAGACAGAGAAGCCCTGCGACCCGAAACCGGGGCCTCCTCTGGGTCCCAGGTCTGAACCAGACAGCGAAAATAAACTGAATCAAGCTCTCAAGAATCTAGACACAAACCCAGAGTCTCTGAAAAGGACTCCAGGGCCCTCACTTATCAACCGTGCATACCCATAGTTCTGTGCCTCATGGGTGCGTACGATTATTCCTACGCAAAGTGTGGAATTGATCAACTTTACTTAGAAATGTGTGTAAATATAAGCTCTAACTGTGCTTACACACAGCATCTAGTGGTAGAATAGGTGTACTGCAAATAGAAAGCATTGCAATTGTCACAGCATCTATTTAACAATATCAACATCCACATATGTTCTGTATTTTCTTTGATTAATAATTACTCACTTAGTAATTGTGTGTAGTTAGGAACAGATTGATTGCCTGATTGGTGTCAACATCTATAATATAATAGAGACCAGTAACAGGTATCTGAAAATGAAACATGGCTCATCTTGCATTACTGGAGGATTTAGTAAACAATGTTTTAAGAGCGCTGATCTGTTTGGTGAGAGAACAGAGTGGCTTCCGAGTAGGAACCGCTTCTCCAAACAGATATTGCTAAATGTATGCTGTGATTTGGGACCGATGTTGCAGTGAGAAACTAAACAAACTAATGCCATTCCTGTGCACATCCAAGTCCAGTCCACACTGCGTTTTCTGGCCACCGGCATGTTCTTACTCAAATGCCCTTACAGGAATCCACAACAAGCCGAGATCAAACGGGGACTTCACGCCATCGCTGGATTTCCAAATATAATAGGAGCAATTGACTGCATACACATAGCAATAAAAACACCATCACACAACTTATGTAATAATGTCAACAGAAAGGAGTTTCACTCCATCAATGTACTAGTAATATAATAATAGCTAATAATACACCTGCACCAAGTGATCTGAACAACAGCACCTCAATTTCTGATGCAGTAAAGTTTCTTTTCTTTGCTCGCCGTCATGCTGGTGAGGAGAAAAAAGGATTTCCACGTGGTTCTTAAGTGGATGTTTTGTAACCATATATGGTTAATTGGGGGCGTTTGTGAATGCAAATAACCCCAAATGTGCACAAGCATGGTGGATTAGAACATGTGGGATTTATCAACGCTGGTGCACGTACGACTGGTGTGTGCATGTTTGATACAGATATTTTTTGTAATTAAGCACATCCTAATTTGGAATCGTAAGACAACATTTAGAACCTTTTGTTGATAAATGAGGGCCCAGGATTTTTCAATTATAATAATACATATTAATTGCTAAATTCCAGGCTTTCTAGGACAGCTGTTCTGGTTTACCTGGTCTTCGTCCTGAACGTCGGGCTCAGCGGGAATATTCTCTGCAGGTGGGGACGGGTCTTCAGGCTGCGCAGCAGGGGGGTCAGGGGTTGGGTCAGGGGTCGCAAACGGGGGGTCAGGGATCAGGGTCTCTGGGCTGGACTCGGTGGATGGTGAGGACTGCTGACTCAGGACCAGCTCCACCAACTCCTCCTGAAGAACAGAAAACTGCACTGTAAATTGGCCGAGCCTGGTTTCATTGTGAATGCATGTCTATTGAGTGTGAGCCAATCATCTACCTTCTCTCTGCACAGGTGGGTGGAGACCTCATGCAGGTGCAGGTAGTCCCGGAGCTCCTTCACTTTCAGCTTCATGAGCTCCGCCCGCTCAAGTAGGTTGCCGTAGAAACGCTGGCAGGTGTGACAGAGGCGGGGGCGGGGCTCCAGCTGGGCGGAGCAACGGCTGCAGTAGTCCTTCTTACAGTCCACACAGACATGCTGGTGGACAGAGAGGAGGGTTTTACAGATTACTTATTACTTATTCAATAAAAATGAGTCCTGCATAATACTTTATGCTGAATACAAAAATGTAATTAAACATTGCTTGGTTATTTTGAACATTTTTCAATAGGCTACATGCTAGCAGGGGAGAGAGTGTCTTAAAAGTCTTAAAACATCATAATTAAATATTAAATAATCATAATTAAGAATCACGATTCATAAGATTTAATGCTTAATTATATTCTATTTATTTATTTTAGCAGATCGATTTAGTTGAATCGGTAGGACTGACAATCGATTCATCGAAGCGTCGCATGAATTGTTACACTACTAGTTAAACCCTTTCAGGTGTATGATTTAAACACAAACCACTATAAATACCTGTAATGCCATGTTCACACTGAACCTGAATCAAATTTTTTGTGCATTGCGTTTGCATACAAAGTCATCAAATGCAAAGACGTCAATGTAAAGACGTCAGTTCACGCCAGGCGTTGCCAGCTGCAACAATAACCTGAACGAACATGTTTAATCATCATTTATCAGCAGCTGCAGTATGAAGCTAAACAGACAGTCTAGTGAGTCTCCACCACATCACTTCATTCAGCTGTGAAGTTGTCAGCTGTGTGTCTGCTGCTAGAAGTCTGTTCTGACAACAATATACAGAGAAAATGGGAATATTAGGATATATTTAAGTATCGCAATTAATCATGATTAATTCACAGCTACCCTGTGATTAATCTGATTAAAAATGTTAATCATTTGACAGCCCTAATATAAACCAGAGACTGTCTGTGGTACAAACAAAAACGATGCTGCTATATTTATTAGCATAGCCCAGCACAATCCAAACTCGAGTTACGCAATGAGAAGTTCCTTTCACGTTTAGTGTGAACAGGCATGGTGAAAATCGGGGATGGGGAGGTATATTATGGCTCCTCCATAAATGATGATGGTCTCTGAATGTCAAGGAATTAGAATTAGAACTACTACAATGTTTCTTCAGTAAATGTCTTAATTTTTAGAAAAATTCAAACAGAAAATGCAGAATTTAAACAATTTAAATGGAAAACAGGTAATTTGGGAAAAAATGAAAAGAATTTCATAGGGCCCTACCTACTAGTAGTAGTGAAACATGGCAAAACATTGTTCACCTATTGAAGGTTGTTCTCTCTCTATTCCAGGGTGCTGCTCAGACCTGTTCAGATTGTGTCTTGTCCTTTCACTACATTCCCTGTTGCAGTTACAGAACTTACTTGACAACCGTAAAGATAAAAATAACATAATGTATGCCTGACAGGCTGTTGGTCATGTTTAATAAAAAGTACATTCATGTTCCTGCTTTGGGTAAATTCTTAATATAAACATTAATAGTTTTAATAATGCACCAGGTTAGACGGTTCCTTGTACAATTTACAGCATTAACTCTATGAGAATCTATTTCATATCCAAGCAAAATTGGTATTGTAATTGAAATATACCTAACCCATCGATATAGAATCAAATCAAATTGGAGATTAAATTGAATCTCGACGTTGTGAATGGGAATCGATTTGGGAAATCAGTGGCGATACCCAGCCCTTCTAAACTGCCTGTGCAGTGATTTGTCAACATCATTTCTGTGGTTTTGCATAGAAAACAACGACCATCCCCACATGCAAAAATCACCTCCGCAAAGATTTTAGATTTTTTTTATCAAGACATTTCGAGTTTTGATTCATTATCACTGTACCACAGGGTTACACAACGAAACTCGGTCTGTTTCCCATTACTTCTACATAACAGAAACTTACACAAAAACTACAAAACAATATTATATTATAACTGCATATAATGCTCCATCAACATTCAAAAGAACATAATCTAGGCATAAATACAACAGCGACGTTGTTGTTTGTACCAAATAGTCTCTGGTGTCAACCAATCACGTCCTAAACCTGAGATTGTCAACTGCTATCTTTTTAAAACTTTTTGCGATCATCATGGAGGATGTGACCCTGGATCTGGCCCAGCATAGCAGGAAATTCCTCATCATTGTGTAACATGGCTGAGATAACTGAGGACAGACTCCAAGGCCAAATCCCAATGTCCCTCCTAAGGTCTAAGTCCTGAACCCTCAGGGACTTGGTTGAGTGTGAGAGGCTGTGAGGGCTTGAAATGGTAAATTCAAATG
The DNA here is from genome assembly GCA_029853015.1 of Chelidonichthys spinosus. Lineage (NCBI taxonomy): Eukaryota > Metazoa > Chordata > Actinopteri > Perciformes > Triglidae > Chelidonichthys > Chelidonichthys spinosus. The sequence goes on along the minus strand of CM056828.1, from coordinate 7,135,052 downwards.
GGACAGCACTCGGCATGTCACTTTACTTTGATGACACAAAATATGTTATCTACAAGTGTTGGTTTTAAAAAGCATAAGAATATTGCACAAATAGGTAGACTGCATACGATTTTAATCATATTCCACATAAACAGTAAATATAAGCGGCTATTTCAACAAAGAAATGTAGATTTTTCAGAAAACTCCCGCTTCAAATTCTAAAGAGCTCTGCAAAGAATCTGGATCATGTCCATGATATGAAATGTTGAAAATGTCAGAGAATCTTGTTTAGATATGTGATTGGTAGGAAAAACGGTAATTTTCTTCTAACTAATCAAAATCCTCTCCCAATGTAAAGCTGCTAGAATCACTTTTATTTCCATATCGATGGTTGACGAGGAAAGGACGGCAATTTTTTTCAGAGTTGGTTCAGATTCCGGAAAAAGGTGGAGACATGTAGGGAGAAACTCAGGGTATGTTGAAGCAAACCTGCCAACAAACAGGTTAGGTTCACAGAGTCAGTTACTATGGTAACTGACCTAAAGGTTGAGTTCACTCTTTCTGGAACGGAAAAATCAGAGTATCCCTCTTCTCAGGGATAACAAACTCAGAGTTTCAGGAAAACCTGCTTTCTGGAAGAGGCTCCAGGTGTGTAGCCTGTGATGACATTCCTGTGATTTCAAGTGTTTTATGTTCCATATTAAATCGTTAATGTTTCTGTGTTAATGTAATATTCCACACGTGGCGTCCTCTTTGTTTTTTGTTTTTTAATTCCTCCGGGCTTCCGCCGGTAAGCCCGTGTTTCACGTTGCAACGCTATGAGCTGTGGGTACTTCCCTCAGGCAAAGTCGGCATCGATGCTGACTTTCAGAAATGGGCATAAAGTGCTCAAAAAGTCCCCGAGCAAGCCCCCACGCAATTCACAGTTTGACTGTGGGACAGACCTGAACCCTCAGGCACTTAATGGGAACGCACATCAAAGTCTGTGAGTCCGTGAGGGGGGACATTGGGATTTGGCCCAACTCTAGAGATCAGACTACAGCAGGTGGGCGGGGTTACCTTTTTAGCAGGTGTGTCGAGGCGTCCACCGCAGGCCTTACAGGTGTGTTCAGGTGGAGGAGGAGACGGCTGACTATTGAAGCCTGAATTAGTGTAAGACTGATGGTGTTCTGCGGATCCATCAACATTATCCCCCGAGTCCATACATAACCAGCCACAGCAGGACGCAAACATACCTGAAAATACACAGAAATACACAGTTAAAAGTATTAAATAGCTCATACACAACTACAGCTACAGCAGGAGACAAACTGAAAATACACAGAACGACACACCGTAAGAAGTATAAAATACTTCACACAACTAGCTACATCAAGATGCAAAGATACCTCAAAATATACAGAAATACACATTGAAAGAAGAATTGAAAACGTCTTGAAAATGTCTCACAGTAGCACTCATAAATGTAGCTTCGTTTCCTTCTCAAACACAAAAAAAACCTCAATACCATTCCACTAGTCTCTTAAGTGTGCCGACTATAGCTCAAACATCTAGTAAAAATCTGGTATTTTTGCGTTCCTTTCTCATTGTCAGACTCTCATAACGTAAATTATGCGTTAAATTATATACTAATGAGAACTTTTAAATTTGATGTGATATTTCACAAAGCATAACTGCGATTTAAAAAAATAATCCGTTGAAAAAACAGGTAATAAAGGCAGACTGGCGTTTCCTTGGAATATAAAAACATATTCAAATTGAATTCCATTTTAAGTAATTAAATTAAACAGCGTTTGTGCTACATGTTAGCCGAATGGACAGGTGTGTCTTTATTTATTAATGGCAAATAATAAGTTCAGTACGAGGACAAGCGCCTCTGTACCGATGAGCCGGTCACCGTCAAATATAGCAGTACGTTAACGGGGGTTTCTACCACAGTAAGAACCTGCTCTGAGACTCCGAATTTTTAGATATTTTAATACATTTTACTGAACAGACATCTTTAATTAAAAGTATTGTTGCACTGTGACACCGATACAGCATTTTTAATTAACCTAAATAGTTTTTCCGTCACTTTTGTTAGTAATAAGTATTGGTCATACTAGTAAACGGTCGTATTTTTGTTTTGTTTCCAGTATTCAACGTTATAAATATTAATTAGCTTGTAAAAAAAAAAACGTGTGGATAGTAACAAGATCTTCTGATGAATTCGGCTTCAGGTTTCACGAAGTAAAGCTCCTATTTAATTAATAGCCACGTAGAGAAATGTGTGGGTTAAACTAATTTAGCTGTAACGGTAGTCAAGTTTACATTGTATTAAGATTAATGCTGTTTTATGTTAGTTGTTCGCCGAATGAGTAAAATACTCTGCATAATACGTAAAATACAAGAAGTTAGCAATTAAGGCAGGTTATCTTTTCCCGGTGAGTAAGGCTGAGTTGAATTGCACATTATGTGAAAGGAGTCTGGCGTGTAGACTGCGGAAAGTACCCTGGACTGCTAACAGGCTAAATGCTAGGCTAACATTAGGCTAGTTAGTGAAGTTTAAGAGAAACTAAAGAGTCAAAAAAGCACAAACCAACAGTGAAGACAGCGGCTACAGCAGGTTAATATATCTCGGTTAACTGTTTGACTGACAACTAGCCAACATGATTATCAACACAATAAGCCAGCTTACCTGTAAACGACGGGGCTGCTACAGCTAGCAGGTAGCTAACTGGCCAAGTTGTCGCCGCAGTTAAGTTAACACTAACTGCCGGTAGTTAGCCCTTTAAACCTCCGGCTGTTAGTTGATCAACATGATGAAGTCGGCAGTTTGCTCTGACTGTGAAACCGAGAAAAATACAAAACCGAAAAGAGTCAGACTGAGATAACAGCAACACAACAGTCAACCAGGAAGAGTTCAACTACTCTCTCTCGCACGCGCGCGCGCACACACACACACGCGCGCGCACGCACACGCGCACAATGACTGCTCTGGAAGCAGAAAAAGGCCATGATAATTAAATTAATTAATTAAAAGTAAGCAGTAAAATACAACGAGCACTCAATTGCCTTGTATTTTGATTACAATATTTTACTTTGACATCTTTCATTGGAATTCATCCCTTTTCTATAAAGAAAAAAAAACATTCTTCCGGTACATTGAAGCAGAACAATGTCATAATAATATATATATTTGGAAGTAAACAGGGAACTATAACTTCCACTGAAAAGCCTAGTATTTCAGATGGAATATTTTACTTTGAAAACATTTAAAATTTAAATAAAAAACATTATTCACAGTCCAGTCTTCAAATGTCTTCATTGACATAAAGCTGATCAATTACCTTTAGTTTGATTATCCTCCTCTCAGATGTTCATTTTGAAGTTCCAATCAGATCCAATCTTTGTTCAACTCACTTAAGATTTGATGTGTTAAATTTGGGTACTTAAAATACTGGAGACAATTTAATTTGAAACTGAATGTGTGAGAGAAAAACATGTTCCACATATTTATATATTATTTTGAGTACTATAGTAAGTGTATGAAGAGCAGTGGTGGATGATGTACATTTACTGAGCATTTACATTTTATTCTATACCTCTAATCCAGAACATTACACAAGCAAAATATGCATCCTTCTTATAAAAATGTATGGGAGTTTTATTACAATTACATATTAATGGCAACGTCATGCTTCAGTTTATATATATATATATATATATATATATATATATATATATATATATATATATATATACTGTATATCACAAACGGTCAACACCAACACATCTGGAGATACATGGTTTTACCTGGACAGGAAGTAACTTAAGCTATCAGACCAATATAGAGAACATTTTTTTATGTAAGTGGTGGTGAAGGAAAGTACTTAAGTTAAGTACAAGTATCTCATATTTGAGCAGATTATTTAGACTACTGTTTTCGGACTAAAAATAAAGTGTCATATTGTTTAATAATTTAGATTCTGACAATATTTAGTTTGCCTCATTTGTGTGAATATTGATTTAATAGAAAGTCATGATACTAATACTAGTTAAAATGTCTGATGAGACCCAACTTAATTGGATCTAAATGTAGAACGAGATTACATAATTTATTATACTGAACATTGGTTTGGTGAGTTAACGCCACTCAAAATAGTTCCACTATACTTCAAGAAATTGTGGAAAGCCAAGTGATGACCAGCCATGATAACCATCTTCTAAATATCTCAATTAATACAACACACCCAAACTAGCATACAGGCACATTTATTTATTTACTTATATATTTTAGCCATGTAGTTACAATACAGAAATGTTATCTATTCTACTTTTATCACCCTTACTTGCTTGTCTCTTTGTGCCCATCTCATCCCATCTTTTATTACTGTGGATCATATCATATATGCACACACCTAATTAGCTCTTATTGCAATTGTTTCTATTTCATATTATTTACATTATTGTTCTATTGTTGACTGATGTTTTGTTTTCGTTAATGTTGTTGCAGTTATAAGTTTTAGTAGTCTTTTTGTAATACAACTTTGCACCAATTACATATACATACACAAATGTAGTTGTGTGTGTGACAGGAAGTAACTTAGATACTTAGTTATTCTTTTAAATATAAAACTAATTACAAAATCTGGAATCAAAAATATATTGAAGGTTATGAGATCTGAGCTGTGTTTAAATATTCAGAGAAGATGAAAGGTTGTGATATTGTGAGTTGTATTCATCTAAAGATAAACATTTAAAGGTAAAATAAAGAAGTGGTCGACAGTTAGAGGCGGAAACAGTACAAGCTTTATTTCGTCTTAATCAAACCAAGGACTTGACCCACCCACCCTGAAATTAAACACATTCTAGTTGACGTTCGATGATGATGAGAGTTTTATTGCCATAAACAGTGTAGGAAAAAAATGAACAAAAAGAAAAAGTTAAAACAGCCATTTTTATTCTATAGTACAGTAAAGCAAATGTCCAGGAGAACTGTTTATCAGCGACACAAACGTTGTCAAAGCGACACAGACGGAAACCGACCAAAACCACCGACTCAAGGGTTAAATCCTCATCCTCTACAGACCTGATCCTGATCCACACAGACCTGAAAACATTCACCTGGACCAGGTTTATGGTCAGTGTCTCCGTTTGTGGCAGCAGGTTCAAGACATGAAGATTAAGAATGCAAAAAAATGAGTTTTAACTACAAAACTTCATTGTATGATAATTAGGATAATTTGGACTTTCGCAGCTCATTCAAATCAATGTTTACAATACTTTATTGGTGGCAGTCAGCTTCTACATTATGCACAGTGAAATAACAAAAAAACTGCACAAAAACCTTTACATTTCTTCTCTCCTGCTGGTGACGCTGGCGTTGTGTTAGCGCACCGTCCGGTCGAATGTGGCTGCTGATTTTAATGAGTCAGGGCTGCAATCAAAGACAGATGAAGAACAACAAAAATGAAGAGATGAAGAAAAAAGGAGGGAAAAATAAAATTAAGGATAACAGGGCACAGTAACAGTTTTACGTCATTTTATGTTCTTCCATTCCTTACTTCACGTACCCTATCAATAATCAATGAGTTCATCAGAGCCAACAGCTGATCCATGAATGCTGATCAATAAACAGTTGAGTTTATCAAAGGAGCTGGAGAAAGAGGGATTAAACTGGGATGGAGGATAAACGGATAAGTCTGTAAACTAAATTTCATTCCTTCCTGTGTTTTCTTCAAAATCATGAAAATCATCTGTCAATGAGATGGATATTAGAAAAATAATAGAGAAATAAAAAAGAAATTAGATTAAAAAATAAGAACCATCTGGTTTTATCTTGTTTTCTTTCTTTTGCTGTTTTTCTCTTTTCTGTTGTTTGTCAAACATTTTTAAAGATGTGGTGGTGCCACCGTCTGGTGAGACGTGTCCCTTCATCGTAGAGCGATGAAAAGTAGTTAAAAGAAGAAAGAGAAAGGGAAAGAAAGACATTGGTTCAGGTGAAGTTTTCAGTGTGGATCAATGGACCAATCAGAGACGCTCTTCGGCATAGACGTCTTGTACTTAAATCTGATTGGACGAAGACGAACACACCATTGCGTCGTCGTGAACCATCCAGCTACTCTGCATCAGACTAAGACAACCAATCAAAGGAGCCTAAATTGCTGCTGAACAGAACTGCCTTCAGGGTGTGTGGGACGACGTAAAAAGCATCGGATTCAATGATTGCCGTAACTATAGTCTTGCCCCAATTCAGCGTCCACATCTTCCAGAGGACAAGTCCTTTAAATGACAAGGTCTGGTCGACAGAGCATTTCCTGTTTACTTCACCACCATTGGCTGCTCCCGTCGCCTAGCAACTAGCTGCGGTTGACAAGAAAGCACAGGAGAGGAAACTAACGATGTTTGTTGATGATCAAAATGGAGGCAGAGATCATATTTTATTCTTTTTAGTTCATATTATGAAGAAGGATATGCTTCATGATATGTTTCAGGCTGCCTTTGCTGATCGGCATGTAGACGCCACATTGATTCAAATCCAATCATCACCAGCGTGCAATGAATCTTGGGATAAGTTGGGTCACCTCTGAATCCGGTCAAACAAGGCCCCGTTTCTCGGCTGTATTTGAAATGACAGCCGAGCCACTGCGACGCATTCGGTCTTCAAATGAAGCCTCTGAATGATGCGACTGCTGGATTGGGACGCAGCCACCAATGAAGCTAGCGATGAAATCTTGTGACAATATACCATCGATCCTTCGTCATCACATCTTCTGGTAGCATTTGAAATGTGATCATCTTTAATAATTAATTATTTTACAGCAGGCAGTACGGGACCTGAACGCAGCTTTATGGTGACACTGTTTAGGTAAGCCAAATGGAGAAAGATCCTTTAGGCAGTGAATGCAACTCCATCTACTCATTGGTCAGCTACGACTGAGCAGGTTGTCCTGTTGCAGTGCGTCATGAGAACATAAATCAGAACTTTCTGGGCCCCATTCTTCATAGCCGACTCATCTAGATTAGTGCTGATGACTTCACATGAGTCTGGACTTGTGTATATTTACAGTTTAATATCGGTTGTCATAGCAAGAGTCCTCTTTTACTGTGAACCACATACATGAACTTCATAATTAAACATGTTGATACAAAACTGATTTTAGATGAGAACATGCAGCTCATCTCTTTTATCACTTGTATATTTTCACAAGGAAAACTCACCTTGTGAAGGTGATAAATAAAAACATTTGACGTGAACTGAACTACAGGATTTAAGTTGACATTAAAAGGAGTTCATTTGAACACTAACATTAAAATGTATTAAATGATTGTTTTTGTGTGACATTATTAAGGTTTGCACTACAGTCACTTGCTGTGTTTCTGCTTTATTTCAAAATAAAAGCACTGTCATCAGCTGGAAGAATGAGTTTAGCTACATGTGAAAAGCAGGGCCCAGGTGTCAGCGATAACTTTAAAAGCGTTTCCCCTGTGGAGGCGGAGCCTGTCGAGACGCTTGCCCTGGCACAGATTAAACTCCGCCCAACCACAAAGACAAGCAGAATAAAAACACCGAGAATTTTCAGGACAAAAACATCAAATCTGATTGATGGATCACCACGGTAACGAGCAGTGAGGAACAGAAACCGTCCCCCCACCCCCCCAGCTTCTGTTTGAGTAAATGGCAGGTGACCTTTGACTCGGTGGAAGAGAGCAGGGGGCGGGGCTACAGGACAAAGCAGCTATGACATCACAGTAAGCGGAAGTAGGGGTGAGGGGCGCGGGGCAGAGAAACCCAAAGTTCAGACATGCATTCACAAGCTGCTTGTTGTGTTTGTGTTTACAGGTTATTATTATTCATCAGTGTCGTCTTTATTCCAGCTAAGAATCAATATTTTGCTCAAACTGAACTCAAACAAGAAGAAGAAAGAGAAGAGGAGGAAGAAGAAGTAGAGGAGGAAGAAATAGAAGAAGAGGGGGGTGCTTTCCACTGTGTCTCTCTGTCTGTCTGGAAGGAATGCTAATGGGGTCGTTCGTTTAAACTCATCCTGTTGATGTCTCTCTGTCTCTCTCTCTCTCCTCGTTAAAGTTCTCTATCTTGTTCGCTCTGACCCCTCCTCCCTTTCCCTCCCTCCATCCGGCCCTCATGGCCTTCAGTCTCTTAAGGTTTTTCTTTGGGGATCACCTCCTCTCGCGGCTTGGCTCCACCGAAGATGGCAGAGTTGGGGTTGGCGACCTGGTTGAGCGGCTCGGCGACGGTCCGAGGCTTCAGCTGCAGCCGAGGCCTCTGTGCGCGCTCCTCTGTCAAAAACAAAGAGACCAACACGTCGTCAAACACTAGACGACTTCCTGCTGTCATTTCGTTCTCACTAGTACGTTCTTGACAAAGTACCAACTCTCACCAACAGGGGAGTTCTAAATAATCAAAATGATTAGTAACACGTCTCAATCATTAATGAGTAGCACCGTATAATATAATTTCCTGAAAACATAATAAAATTTGTACTTAACTCAATCAAAAATGTAATAAAACCCAATAATGTAATAACTTCACCAATGTAATAAAATATCCTGACTGATATTGTAATAACATTTTTACCGATAATGTAATACCTTATTACATTCATCCATCACCCACTCAGTAGGACCAGGTTGCATGTCTTTGAGTATTTGCACATATGCATATGGCTGTATGGTACTCAAGGTCTTTTCAAATTCAGTGTATATAACAGTCTTAAAACACAAAATGTAGAACTCGTGACTGAAAATGCACATGTACATTATCTGTCAAGTATGACATTGAGTTTAAAAAAAAAAATACTTAGAAAAGGCTAAATTACTGATTTTAGAACCAAGCGACTAAATCGCTGATTTAAGAATCAAGTGATTAAATCACTGATTTAAGATTGGACCTCCTACATAACTGATTTAAGAATCAAGTGATTAAATCACTGATTTAAGATTTAACCTCCTACATAACTGATTTAAGAATCAAGTGATTAAATCACTGATTTAAGATTGAACCTCCTACATAACTGATTTAAGAATCAAGTGATTAAATCACTGATTTAAGATTTAACCTCCTACATAACTGATTTAAGAATCAAGTGATTAAATCACTGATTTAAGATTGAACCTCCTACATAACTGATTTAAGAATCAAGTGATTAAATCACTGATTTAAGATTTAACCTCCTACATAACTGATTTAAGAATCAAGTGATTAAATCACTGATTTAAGATTTAACCTCCTACATAACTGATTTAAGAATCAAGTGATTAAATCAATGATTTAAGATTTAACCTCCTACATAACTGATTTAAGAATCAAGTGATTAAATCACTGATTTAAGATTGAACCTCCTACATAACTGATTTAAGAATCAAGTGATTAAATCACTGATTTAAAGATTGAACCTCCTACATAACTGATTTAAGAATCAGGTGACCAAATCACAGATTTAAGAACCAAGCGACTAAATCATTGATTTAGGAGTCATGCAGCTAAATCCGTCATTTCAGGATAAATCATTTAGAAATCGCGGGACTTAAACACTCATTTACTAATCACAGGACTAAATCACCAATGTAGACAGACAGGAAGTTGCATCACCATCAGAGGGTTCCCTGAAGTCTGGCGTTCCTCCGCGGGGGGGTCCCCCCTCTCTAAAGCGCGCTGGTCCTCCACCTCCAGGTGCTCCGGCAGCTCCAGGTCCTCCAGGTGCTCCAGACCCTCCCCTTCTTTCACCGGGGCGACCGCCGCTGCCTCGACTCCGTGCTCCCATGAAGTCATCGTCTCTAAAGCCTACAGAGAGACAGGTGAACAGACGGACAGGTTAGTCTTTAGACAGAAGCCCTCGGATGTCCTGCAGTGCCTGGAACCTGTAAGGTGACCGATGAGCATGAGATGGCTGAGGCGAAAGGCATGATGGGGGGAAAACAGGGTTTGGTCCAGCAGCTTCAGGAAGTGTGGCCAGTCTACGGGGTCAAAGGTCACTTTCAATATTATTTACCTCCATGTCGTTTTGTGAAGTAGAGTGACATTTTAGCTTAGTTTGTGTGCTATTAGTTTATATCTGCTACAGTCTGACGTGTTTGTTCGCGGAGGTTTTTAGAGGTGACAACAAGTAGTTTAAACAATAATTACAAACGATTACAATAGAAAATGTGGACTTGGCTTTTCAATAAACATTGTGAGGTCATAAAGAGCCACATGTAACCATAATAATATGGTTTGATGACTCGGATCAAAATGCAGAGGTTGATATAAGCCACGCCCACTTTGTTTCTGCACGTTACCACCCATTTGATCCTACGAGGTAGTAGTACAACTTTTACCGAACTATTTAGATGACCTCAAACAACTTGCGTCTTCGTCTGTCGATCGTCGCCTGAGATGCATTCATTCGTGACTACATTTAAAAGATATACCTCTAACATTTGGAAGGAGGTTCACCTGTAGATGCCATTTATTTATTCGCTATTTAAAGGCCTTCTATGGCAGGTCATCTGACTGGCAGCCTTGCTGCTTTCCGATTGGTCGGCTGGGATCTGCCGCTATCCAACCTGAATTGTTGAACTCTCTGACCGCACCTCCTCCTTGTTGGTCGAAGTCCTCACGGGAGTCACGTCCTCCTCTGGAAGCTCCTCGAGAACCTCCTTGTCCTGCAGAGGACAGGGGGAGTTTAACACTGAGAGGAGGAGAGACAAGGGGGGGAAGAGAGAGAGAAAGAGAGAGAGGGGGGGGGGGGGGGGGGAGACAGAGAGGTGGAGGAGGAGAGAGGGGGAAAGAGAGAGAGGAAAGCGTAGCAGGTAGAGACGGGGAGCAGGAATCAAGAGTGGTTGGCAGCACCTCCAAGGAGGTGAACAGTAGTTTAATATTTCTATTTTATTAATGTTAAACTAGAACCGTGGACCAGAGAAAAGGAGGGGGGGGGGGGGGGGGGGGGGGTGAGGATGAGATGTTGAGAGGATGAAGAGTCCTCCTCCTCCTCCAAGTCCAACATTGTATCAGCTCAGTGACCTCATGATTTAATCAGTGTGGACCGGTCAGGACTTGGAGGAGAAGCAACAGGAGGTCAAGTAAAACAATGTTAGTGAACTAATACCTGTCTGTCTTTCTGACGGTCATACCTCTTGCGTCATCTTTCCTGAAACCGAAGCCGCTGCCGCCTCCTGGTCCTCCCCGTTCTTGCCTTCGTCCCTCTGCAATGTCCACCCTCAGTGACCGCTGATCTAGCAGCTGCAGGGGTCAGAGTTCATATGTTGCAAAATCAGCAGTGCTCATGATAAAAATGTTATATTGCTGTTCAACAACTCAATGGCTGAGTTAAAGGTCCCATATCTTCACAATGGGTTTACATTGAGTTTTGTGTTACACACACCCCCGGTGTAAAATAAAAGCTGTGAAGTGTTAAGGCTCGGTTATGCTTCCGCGTAGTGATCACGCAATGGCCACGCAGTTGCTGGGAGACCGTGATGGTTCTGCGTTGGGTTTACGTGTCGAAATGCAATTCAATGCCACACTGGTAGAGGGCGCTATGTTTTTTGTAAAGACTGACCGACCGACCGAGACTCTAGACGTATATCGTCGTTAGCCTCGTTATAGCCTATTTGTTTACTTTCGGGGGGGGGGAGGGGGTCCGCAAGGACATAAGGGGTCCGCAAGCCTCCTTGCGTTGTGTCAACGCGGAAGCATAACTTGGGCTTTACTGCTGCCATTCCTCTAACTCCCCCACAACTACATCACCTCCAACCTTTACAAGCCAGTTAGATTTGAGCCACTTTCTACGTCACTACAACAGGTCATTGGCAGACAAGTGTAAAGCGGGACAGAGAAAATTAGCTGGCCATGTTGCTTAAAACTAGTCAGGAAAGTGCATTATTCCTGGCTGTAGAGGGTTAAATAAATCAAGGCAAAACCTTCTAAAAGCGAGATTTTATTATTTTTGGAGACTTGCCCCAACCCAATCGGAGTTGGCCTATTCTGGTGTGTACGCAGCATTTTACACCAGAGGAGATACTGAATCAGGGGCTATAGAACGCTATAGGAGTATCCAATATTGAAGAAATTATCTGTGAACTTTGCAACTGAGCCTTATAAATTTAACGCTCATCATTTCAGATTTAATGTGATATTTTTAGCGTCCTACCAAGAGGACGTTTGATTGCGTTAAACCATTGATGGCTACGTCATCAGCTTTGCAACAAGGATTGTAGTGTAAGAGTAAGTATAAGAGCCATGGGAGAAGCTGCCTTCCTGAAAGCAAAGAAGCCCCAAGCCAAGGAAGATTGAGCAAACGTTCAGAAAGTATATTATCACAATTTATTACACATAGTACAACATTACAAATTAAGTACAATGTACAAATTCTTTACTTGATAGTAATTTTTAAAAAGGTGCATTACAGAAAACAATATCCAATGAGAACTGTTTGAGTCTTCTCTCTGACCCAGGATCTTTGCTCTGAGTTCACTGTGCCATCCATGGAAGACGCCATTGCAGGTGTCATACTTCAGCTTTGGTTGAATACTCAAAAAATGGGTCAAAAACTCAAAAGGATTTAGGAAAAGATGACCACAGTGCTCAGGGAATCCGACCGGACTTTCGTCATGCTACATCATTTAAATGCACCCACTGATGATTGACAGCTGATGATGGACACCGGTGATTGATGTGGGTCTACAATAATGGACTACAAAAAGTGCATCGTCCACTTCTCCCCATGTTGGTTCTATAAACAGCTGGTTCACTGACCAGCTTGACCGTTGGCTGTATTTACATTTCATTTGTGGTTTTAGTTTAGTTTTTGTCTGTCTTTGTTTTAACCATTTGTAACATGATTGAAATAAATAAAAGAAATACCATTAAATTATTATCACTGTCCACACACGTTTCAACACAAATACAATTACTATATGTCTGCATGAAAGTCATTGAACGCCGAGGTGTGCGTCACTTTAAATGTTGCTCTCGCATGGAATTGTGGGTCGGCGTAATCGTCTCTCTTTCCGTAGAGGAAGAGCCATTGTATCTGATGCTAAAGGAGATCTGAAAGGAAGCATTGGACCTCCTTTCCTTTGCATTTGTAGAATTCAAACAGCTCTCATCATGGCCGCCACTTGTTTACTTCCGGGCCACTTCTTCAGTTAGGAACCTTCCTAAGCAAAAACGACTATTCGACCACAGCCAGTACCTCAGCACAGCCGGCGTAGCTGCCGTTCGGATATTCTTTCCTTATTCGAATGTGATAACCATCCTGACACGTCAGCCAAGAAACCCGCACCAGCTGACAAAAACAAGAAATAGAAATGGTTATAACTCCGTTTACATGTTTGTATTTATGTATAATTAAAAGCAGCTATATGTAAATATTACATAAAAGGATTTGTTGTGTTGAGAGAGGAGCAACACTCTGCCACCGGCAGAGGTACGGACTCCTCTTTGCTAGAAGCTCCAGTCTCTTATAACATCTACATTTACACATTGATCCACTGACAAAACAATACAATTTCAATGGCTACTGTGTAGGATTTAGGAGGATCTGTAACATCCATGTTTCATTAGTGATCAATCTCCTGAAACTATGAAACATATATACACATACTGTAGGTTTGGTTGTAAAATGTTGTATTTTACCAGTTTAAAGCACTTTGGGATCTGTTAAACCTCTAAATCACAGCAGCTGTCCTAAATTATAAAGACATGGTGTGGCAAATGTAGCTTTGTCCACAATAAATAGTTTACTTGTAGAGGCTTCATGTAGTCAACTTGCTCTGTCATGCAGGCATTCATGAATTGTTATCTATTATATGCTGGCAACACATAATCATGTTCATAGTGGTTTTAATAAATGCAGCATAATATCATTAAAACAGCTGTATGTAAAGAGAAAACAAGACATTTCACAAGTTGCCCAGGTAAATAAAGGGATAGCTGGCCAAATGGCACATTAGATTAAAAACCAATATTGTAAATTGAAATGTTTGATTTCCTCTGTGGAGGTTGATTGTGAAGGCTTACCCAATATTTCCTCTCAAATCGGCAACTTAGATGGAGATATTTACGAATAAATTTAAAATGATTGTCACATACTTTCATCACAAGTTATATATTCTGTGGTACTTCATGTAAATACAAGACCACAAAAAGTTCACATATGCAGTATGTTGGACTGAAATGGCATCTTTAGAGCATACATAAAGAATGTAACACTGGTATGAAAACAATTGTAACCATGCAGTCCATTAGGTAGTGTGTGCTGCAAGCACAATATTAAAACTGACATTGTTGTGCCTCTGAAATATAAATAAATCAAGAAGGTTTGAGACAGACAGGTTCCAGGCTTGTGTGATCCACCATGCACCGTGGTAGGTCAGGACGCTGGTCACAACTTATTATTATTCAAAAACATTAACTAATTGGCTAAATTAAATATGACGGGGATTATACATAGTAGGAAGCAGGTGACGCCAACTGTCTTCATGTATGTATATTTCATGTAGTGTATATTTCAATGTATTCTTTTTACACAGCTTCATCATGTATGTAGATGCAGTGATGGAAGCCTGATAATTGTAAGGTTACCGGAGGTCTCTCAATGCAGCACACATTCTCTCCCTCAGAGGGCATCTGGTCACAATGTCAAAAAATATTTAGCGTGCAACTTCTGACTAAGTAAGTAAGGCAGCAACAGTGTCTTCGCTGCTTCCATGGCAACCAACGGTGAAGGTTGCTATGCTAACATTGGCTATCCCCTGGCTAACAACATATTACATGTTAAAATCAAAACACAAAACTTACCGCTCTGAAACATCCATGCTCCAATCTTCTCAAATCTGGTCCTCTTCACCTGAATACGAGTCTCAGGGTCAAACCGATCCTCTTGCAGCTCTCGTATGTGAATAAAAACTGATCCCAGGCCGTGTTCTGAGTGGATCTCTTTTGATCTTCTTCTTCTCTTCTAATTACTAGTGGGCTGTTACTACAACCTAGTAGTAAATTAGAACGCGATTGGGAGGGGGCCCTCAGAAAAGCGACGGCGGAAATTAAATCAGAAATTTTTTAATATCTGTGTTAACATATGGGGCCATTAAGCATCTGGGAATTGATATTACCCACTTTCCATCTAGTCCTAACGACAAAATGATGCACCCTTGAAAATAATCATTTCAATAATCTTAAAATTGACATGCAGAAGCGTGCCTCGCAGATCTTATCTATTTCAGAACATCCCAATTTTCCTCTCAAAGCCAAAAACATTAAATTGGATTTGGATTGTATTATGGTCCTAAATGTTGACCAATCAGAAGTGAATGCCTGCACGTCTCCATCAATTCCTGCACCGATACTGAAACGATACCACTGCAAAATCCTAAAACTTCAGGACAAGTAATGGAAAATAGATGACGGAACATGGAATTTAACATTTGTTTTCCTATTTATTAAAAATGTTAAAACAAAATAAAAAAATAAAAAAGGATGAATTTAAAAAATGGATGATATGTCATGTCCCCTATACTTGAGTTTATGTGATTTCTTTGACAGTTAACTGAATGTTTACAACCACATATCACATTAAACAATGTTCAATAAGAACATTTTCTGTAAAACAGCACCCCTGCCAGAAATCAGCAACGGTTCAGGTGGAGAGTGGTACTGCAGCATGGGCAACAGAGGCTCCCAAAACAAAATACTGCTGCTAAAAGCAGGACGCCACAACAGTAACTGTAGAAAGCTCTGTGTTGTGTTGTGGTGTTTGTGAAGAGAATGTCACTCTCACCGTCGGACTGCATATCCTTTCGGTCCACTTCACGTTACTGAGAAACACAGTAAAATAATACTTTAACACATGCTCTTTGGTGGATTATGTGTTTGATGAATTACAGGAGATGCTTTGACAGATTCAGAAAAGACAGGGAGTCTAATTTTAGCAGTTTATTTGTCAGTAATTAGAGCAGCGCTGTTATTTTAATTTTTTTATTTATATGCGAATGGTTCTTGTCCTGCTTTAATCTTTTCAAATTAATTTCTTGACTCATCCTTCTAGTTAGTTATACCAGCTAAAACCTGGACCTGGAGTTTATGTTTTGACTGCTGCAAAGTTAAAACCATCCTCTTGTGGATCGATTCAGTCCTCACTTCCACAACACTCATAGGTACGGCTCTTATTCAAACACGGTCATACTCTGCTATTAATAAAACGGGGTATTGTACTGTTTTTTATGCCAAGGTATCATCATACTGTTCTAGTGTCACATAAACTCAAATATAATGGACATAAGATAAGATAACCCAACTACACATCATGCCCGTGCAAGACCCCACACAGCAAACATACATGTGGACAGTACAAAGGAGACACAGACAACAGCCTGCTCAGTACAACATTCTCCTATTCTTGGTGGTAAGCCACTGTCCCAATGAAAATTTACGTGCTAAATTAACAGTGGCCCTTGGGTTGGGCTGTATGACGGTATAAAAGTGTCCACCGGTAGAGATTTTGCAATACCGTTTATACCGGAGAAAGCGCAGATGTCTGCTGCATCGCTCTGAGTCACTGTAATTACACCGCCTCGACACACGGGGCACTGCAGGCATTGCAGCAGACTGCTTGGCGTGGTTGCATGAGCACGACGAAGAAGAACTTACCGGAGTAATAACAATCATGGCGGAGGCGGAGAGTAAACGTCACGAGGAAACGGAGGCAGCCCGACCCACCCATGACGAAGAGGAGGAACTCGTTCGGAAAAAGGGCGCAACGTCTGTTGGGTGGAACTTTTTCGGATTTAGAAAATCCGACAACGAACAAAAAGTGATACTCTGCAAAGAGTGTCGCGCGACTGTTGCTGCTGCAGGTGGAAACACCGGTAAACTCTTCCACCACTTAAAGTTAAAACATGCGAAGCAGTATTATGAGTCTTTCGCCAAATGACAATAAATCACATCGATGGAGGGAGATAACGGAGGCCATCACGACGCATACTTTTTCTCATTTGTTATTTTTATTTCTTATTAAGATGGAGCTCTGTGTTTACATTTGCAAACACACTATAGCTTAAGTTAAAGCTGGAGTTCAAATGTTTACCAGACATTTACACATTCTTTGTGGCTTATTTTTTATTATATTATTATACTTTCTTTAAAATAATGTTATGCTGCTGTGAGCAAATTAAAATAAAAGAGGAAAATTATCGAATGCGACAGTATGGTTATTTTTAAGCCATTAATTGACTTTACAGGGGGAAAAACCATACCGTGATGTATACCGTTACCGTGATATGAAATTATTCATACCGTGATATAAGATTTTGTTCATACCGCCCAACCCTAAGTGGCCCTTTCAAAAAGAGATTGAAGGGATGGCTCATTCTGATTTAAGCTGTACTGTGAGTGGGCCAAACCAGGCAGCCATACCATATCTGATTACACTTTACAGGACTGCATTGTAAAACAGTGTCATGATCCTTGGGCTAACTCCAATCAGCCTCAGTCTACGAAGGAAGTGTAGTCTCTGGCCTAGTTTGGCACAGAGATGTTCAACATGCACATTCCATTTTAGCAGACTGTCTATGTAGATGCTGAGGTATTTGTAAGAGGACACCTGTTTAATTTCACTGCAGAGCTAAAATCAGCGAATAGGACTCGTGCATATGATGCTGGGTTCTCTAGGTGCTTATTAATTAAGTGGGTCACACAAATGGCCGCAGCCTCCGTGCTGCGCCCAGCCCAGTAAGCAAACTGGAGCGGGTCTAGATGAGAGGCTACTTCAGCTTTCAGCACAAGGACCCTCATTTTCTCAAACACTTCATGACAACGCATTCATGCAACAGGTCTAAAATCCTGTTTTCAGCAGGGCACTGAATTTTTGGAACAGGTATCATAATGATTTCTTCCAGAGTGCTGGAACAGTGCTACTGTCTAAGGAGCGCTGGAAGTTGGGGCACCAGGCAGCAGTTACCTCAGCGGAACATTTTTTCAGTAACATTAACAGGAAACGTAATTTTAAGTTCCATGTTTCTGACGATTTAGATTTTTGCCATGGCTTCGTTTCAGTTTTGCATTGAGACATTTAGGCAGGGTACCGTATCCAAGTCACAACTTTGGTATTGAGACCATACAGTGCTGAAATGTCATTTTTTGGATTTCATGGAGGAGTATATATTACAGTCGCAGAAAATCAGCTTGGGTGGCCAGAGATTACAAACTTCTCAGTTAAAAACAAACTTGTTCTTTACATCTCAAGAGGTCTGACCTTTTCAGACTGAAGAATAAAACCATCAGATACTCACAGCACCGTCGTACGTCAAAGCTTCTTTTAGAGACTCCAGGTCTTCAAACTCAACATAACAAAAACCTTAAGAGACAGACACGGTCAGAGGCGTTAATAAACAGACACAACCAGGCAGTAATGATAATCTATCATACAATGACATCTGACCTTTGAATTTGTCCGTGTCTTTGTCTCTGACCAATCGGACGCTGCGAATGTTGAGCTCTTTGAAGATGATGTCGATGTCTCCCTGCACTGTGTTGAATGGCAGGTTTCCCACGTATGCCGTGTACGGGGGCCCTGTTGGCAGCTCCTTCTGCTTCCTGGGGCCTCCGGAGCCGCCGCTGCCGCCTCCACGGGGCCTGGCGGGGTGGCAGACAAAGAGCATCATGGTAAAGGAAATGCTGGGCAGTTAACGTGATATGTCTTCATGTTTACCATACAGTAGGCTTGAGAATTATTAATGGGACGATTAAGGATTATTATCATGGATCAGCATAAAAAACACTCACAATACCTTATTCGTTATGAATTTCCTATATCGGGATAATCATAATTTTTGATCATTAGTCATTTTAGGAATCTGTCCATCTTGTTATTATGGTAGACAGGTGAAAAATACATAATAGAAAAATAGTTCCTTTTGGGTGTAGAAATATTTTTTTATAATTGTATGAATTTGATTTTAATTACATGGTTCTTTAGTGATAGTTGTTTTTATTGTGGATGTTAAGCACTTTGAGATTTTGTTTGCATTTAAAAGGAAGCCGTTTAAATTAAACTCATTATTATTATTTGTAAACAGGTGTGAGCAGCCTTTTAGTTGTGTTGTCAATGCAGAAACTTCCCACACAGATTCTGTGATTATCCATACAAATGTCAATTAAAAATGAAATACAGACAAACAAAAACATTGTCTATTTAACAGCATAATAATTTTAATGGCATACAGAAATGTGAACGATAAATGATAATCATGTTTTCATGCAAAGAAATCAAAAAGGTTCAAGGTATGGTTCTTATGCCTGTGGTTCCATAAGTTAATATCGACAAATCTGGTTGGCGTACAATTGAAAGTGTAATTCATGTTAACAAGCCCGCCAACATCGTGCCGGTGTAAACGCTGACAGTCACCCAGGCAGACACACAGCTACACTAACTGATTTCCCATCAACCTGTGTGTCACGCTAAATTTAGAATAACACAAACTCTTAAAACAAAACTTTGTTGAAATGCCTTAAAGCATATGTTTGATTAACAGACCCTTTCTACATGACCTGAACACAAAAAAATGCAGGGCGCTATCAGAAGCATTGAGCAATAAAATAAATTAAATAGTTCCCTGAAGTTTTATGAAGTTAGAATAAAAAAAATAAAGACCAGAGAGTAGTGACTGCGGGCGGCTGCATCAGTAAGTAGTACATTTTAAAATTAGTGCTGTCAATCAATTTAAAAAAAATTAACTAATTAATCGCACAATTTGACGTAATTAATCGCAATTAATTGCTTTGTTTCTTCTTAAGAATAAAGTATGTTATAATGGATATTTAAATGTAAAATGATGGAATTTATGTAGAATCAACACAAAGGAAGTATTTAAATTCTTTTTTTTAAATACTATTGTTAAATAGCAGCTTTTTTAACTTTAAGCAAAGATTCTCTCATGTGAACTACAGATTTCCAAAAAAAACATCAAGGCCATCAAAATGAACTGTCAGCTTGAAAAAGGCATATTTCTTATATGCGCTAACAGAGCATTTCAAAAAGGTCCACAAAAGATCATGCAAATATGGAAAAAAGAACAAGGAAATAATCTGCTGTGAAGTCAGAATGATAAATCCTTTTCATTCCATAGAACAAGTCAGCTTAGTCCTCCTTTACATTCAGCCTGTTACTGAGACAGACCAGTCTGTTTACATTGTCAGAGGACAAAGCAGCACACGCCACATCTAGTGTTTCTCACGCAGACAAATTACCGGGATAATTTAAAAAAACTGCTTGGCAATCGCTCGCCGTAACATGCATGCAACACAGTGAGGTTTGTAAAATAAAATGAAAATGGCACAATGGCAATCATGATGAAGAGAAATGTAACCTACTTCATATTATAAACCAGACTACTTAGGGTGCACTCACACTAGGGCCATTTGATCCATACTCGGCCCGATTGTCACCCCCTCCCCAGTCACACTGCTCCAAGCCCAAACAGGCCTCAGCCAGATTGCCTCTTGCACATACGCCATCACGTTGTGGCTTTACGTTGTTTTCAAGAAGTGCTGTCTCAAAGTCATCACAAGAGAGAACACAGAGAACATGACTGAAACTTCACTGTCTGCACATATTTCTAGTAAACTCTCGGCCTGCATCAGAGATGCGAGTGGAGCTGAGATTGAGCAGAGCTGAGAACGAGCAGAGCGGATTTTGGACAGAGCGGCATTTTTAGTATAAAAGTACCGATCCGGTTGCACTACGGTACCACTCACACCACGAGACTGAAGCCCAAACCTGTCCCAGAATCCCGCTGTGTCCTACGCACTCATCAACAATATTTTCAGTCATAAATTGGCTCGATAGCAGGGGGGAGAGCCTAGCTGAACACTGAGAGATAATGAGTAGGGCGGCCTAACGATTAAAGCCTACGTCTTGTCCACATTGCGTACCTGTGCATGTGCATGAACTGTACCGTACTCAAATCCACCTCTTCCAAGTGTGACGGGGCCGAGGAAGCGTATCGTTCTCCAGTAAGGAACGGAGCGCTCACACTGGCCAAACAATCGGGATTTTAGGCTATGTCGAGGCACAGAAAGGATGGCCTAGTGTTAATGCGCCCATAGGCTCACCACAGAAGGCCTTGCGGCTCTGTGACTACCTCCGTTGGCATCCTAGAGGCATAACATTCTGTCAGCCCTTTCCGTCTCAGTAGCGTTTACACTGACGACGTGGTGGAAAAAAGGAGCGATACTCCAGCAACAAAAAGGCAGTATAAAATGGGCTATAGACTCACTTCTTGTTGCTGAAGCCATTTTCCTGTACTCTTCCTGCTGCGAGTAACTTAGGATGAATGAAGTTATAATGAAGAAATAAAGTCACACTTCATAAAACGAATTTTAGAATTGTATTGTGCAGCTAAATCAAAGAATAAAGGAGTTACGCTGAAGTGCAACATGGAACTTGGAGACATAAAGGATCAATTAAAAACAGGACAATTAACGTTGAGCAAGTCATCAGGAAAGTCTGAGGTACGGGATCATTTCAAGTGACTAGTGGGAGAAGGCGATAACATATATCCTAATCGCGGCACTAACGTAGCCTATAAAATTATTTGTATATTTTAGTGACTGAGTAGTGGTGCAGCCGCACCCCCACTTCCCACGGATATGCGCATACAACAGCCTCATGCATGAAAAATAATTGTCGGGTTGAAATCGGGCTCGGGCTCTTAATTACAGTTAATGTGTCGGGTCGGTCCGGGTTCGGACAGAACGTGCACAGGCTCGGGCCGGGCTTGATTTTCTGGGCCGAACTAAGCTCTACTTCTCATTAGATCGGAACCCGAAATACTGCCAAACTGCAGAAGTCGTGTTCTTCTTTGAGACCAGGTCACTCGGTGCACAACTCACCATCTTTCCCCTCTCTCCCTCTCTCTCTCCCCCTCCCTCCTATATAAGTTTTAATGACGGTATTGAAACTGATACCGTTGCTATTTTTAAGACCTGTGGTATACCGTATTACCGTATTACCGCCCAAGCCTAATATATATATAATATATAATATATATATATATATATAATATAAAATATATATCATTAGCTTGTCACATCTACTTTTCTCTGCCTGTCTTTCTGCTTACTTGTCTCTCTCTCTCCCCTCGGGGGCGGAGTCACCCAAAGATTCCAGAATGCTCTGTCGATGGTTCTTCACCGTTGTGTTAAATTAAAAGCCCTCGCAGAGTTCTGTAATTGGTTGCCACTTCATTTCATAAAATTCGGACACAGCGGCAGCAGTAATTCTGCACCAGCAGGCCGCCATTGCAAAGTGTACATAGCGGAAACCCTATCCAGTAAAATGACCTGGCGACACCACTGAAACAAGCAGAAAACAGGCAGCGATTTGCTTTCTCTCTGGCAGTTTTGGCAGCGCCTTTTCCACTGCACTGTGCTGGTAACAATACAGCTCCACAACATTGGTGTAATGCCGCTGTTGTTACAAATGACAGAGATCCCCCCAAATGCAACTGTGTCCGTCTGTCAGACTGAAGGCAGACATTTACTGAGGTCCAATAGTTTTCATGCCGACTCCATGAGAAGAAAACAACAGTGTCTGTAGGCTGATGTATTGATAAATTATTAATACAGGTGCTGCAGGAGATAAAATCAAGTTGTGAATATTGGAAATTATTACATATGTTTTCTTTTGATACATTTTGTCTTTTGAACAGATAATTTGGACTATTGAATGCAATGTTCCTGTAAGTTATTAAAAATAATAGTTCTAAGCTCTGAAGCGTCTAACTGTTCAATACAGCTCCATTTATTTACTTATAAGTTATATTTCCAACTAGACTGTGGGAGTGTGCACATATCCGTGTGTCCTGCAAATGCCGGTTATATGCGGATCATGACTTTGGGAAACTATGACTGGGCAAATTCAATGTAACCTATTAATGTAATAATAATATCATGGCCATTGCCATTGGTTAAGGCATCAAGTATTCGATCGATGTGACCATCGCCGATCCCTGAGATCATCGTGTATCTGCTAGGGGTGTAATGGTTCTAAACCTCGGTTCAGAAGACTTCGGTTCAGAAACTCATTCTATCTTCCCGAACCTCGGTTCATCCCCGCCCGACCGCACACGTGTGTCAGGTCCCTCCGGTTAGTTTCATTTCTGCAAGATGGCTAATAAACCTGAGCTAGCGGGTCCCCCGTGTTTACACAGCTTCTTCTTCGTTGGTGTTTAATAGCGGTCGGCGTATACCTGGCTGTTAACCGTGACGCGAGTTTCACGCGAGGGTATGAAAAGGTTTCGCTTAATTTTTTCTCTCTCATAAATGCTTATATTATCAGGTCGACAAGCATTTATAAAAAATCGGCGAAACTTTTTCATACGCTGGTGTGAAACTCGCGTCACAGAAACAGCTGGGTAAACGCCGACTGCCATGAAACACCAACGAAGAAGAAGCTGTGTAAACACGGTGCGGTCTACGCAAACAGCGTAGCTTTAGCAGTAGAAGCTATCAGGCAAGTGTTCTTTTTAAATAAACTCCTGATGTACTTACAAACTTTAAAATGCCTCGTTTTGTGAGTACAGACCCTATGTGTACTACTGCAGAAGTTTGGTAACATTCCATGCATTATTAGTGTAGACTGGTCAAGACAAATGTTTATTATTTGTATTCCTTAAGAGATTAATAGAAGTGTTTTTTAAAAAAAATGTTTTTGTTGTGGACTTGTTTAAAGAGAAGTGTTATACTTGTTAATATAACTAATGTTCATGTTCTTGATATATCCTTTAATAAAATCCAGACATTTTTTCTGGAAGTTTTCCAAAAGGTTTTTCAGTATGTTTTTAAAAACCGAGGTTTGAACCGAACCGTGAGTCAAAAACCGAAGTCGAACCGAATCGTGGTTTCGGTGAACCGTTACACCCCTAGTATCTGCACAAACCTACAGATTAATCAATTATAAAAACAGTTGTTAGTTGCAGTATATCATTCTGCATAAGGAGTATTTTAATTACATTCTGACTAGCAGTTTTACTACAGGACTTTAACTTGTAACTGAATTTCTATGCTGCACTACTTTTACTTAACCCGTTTCACCCAATGGACCTGGTACACACCCCCATGGTGTAATTACAAGAATGTGTGAGATGGTCCATTTATAGAGGATATGAATGTTTTACTGCTTTGAAAACATTAATTCTTCAGTTTTCAGAGCCCATACACCAACTATGTCTTATTAAGAACTATTTTAACAATTAAGTTGTACAGATTTAACTTTTGTAAATAAGTTAGTTATGTTCAAAAGATCCTAGATCATTTTCTTCTTTATTGTATCTCCATTTACTCTGGAATGATAAAATAAATAGGTTAACTTACAATTAAGGTATTCATCCCCTTCTTACCTTTCAAATATATGCATATAACCGTCATGGTTGGGGAGCTACTCCTTATTCATTTAGGGTATATTAAATGGTGAATGGACCTGCATTTCTAATGCTTTTCACCCACTCGGGGCGCTTTACAATACATGTCTATATTTACCCATTTAATCACATTCATACACTGATGCCCATCAAGTCATTAAAAGGGGAATCACACAGCACCTTTTCATACATCAAGTTGACGTCAATTTTCTATTGATCAGCAAACAATTACAGCCCAAATGTTTAAATTCTGCAAAAAACAAATGACCTTTTTTTTATCTCCAAAAATGTTATTTAATTCACTGAGATGTTCCACCAGCACAACATATGATTAATGGTTAAGAAACACATTGTTTTATTCCATTGATGATGAGTATAATAAAATAAATAAATAAACTGATGATTCATGATGATGAGTTCAATAATTTCTTTAGAATGTATTATGACTTATCCAAACACCCAGGTGTTGTTTCTGCTGATCACACAGCTGAAATGTGGAGTCAGTTAACTGATAAACCAATAAATCAACAACTACTACTAATAATAATATATAATATTTCAAGCTAAAATAGTGAAAACAAATATACAAGCCAAACATGCTTAAGTTCCAGCTTCTTAAACGACGAACATGTACTGCTTTTCTTTGTAAACAAAACCATCAAGCTATATATAAAACATGATCTCTGACATCATCATCTTATCTATTGTTAACAAATACATAGACAAACGATCAAAGAGTCATCACTTAATATGAACAGATGGAGGCATTAAATGTTTCTATTATAATTATTTTAACATTTAATGACATTTTGTCATTTTTAAGGCAGGCATTATTATCACTAAACCTGTGGTTTTTGGGCAAAAAATTGTATTAAGCCAATACCAGAAAAAGTTTCTTCAGCAGCATAATCAGAAGTAATTTTAAACTGAACAATAAACTGAACATCTTTGAGCTTCTGTTGGTCAGACAAATTTGAAGACATAGCTTTAGACTATTTTAACTGTTTTCTGTGGATAAATAGATGCCATCATTCATTCATTATTATTATTAAATTGATGATAAAATCGTTTCAATACTAAAGGTCAACAAATCAACTTAAAGATGTTTTCACGAAACTTCTAGATATGTAGAAAAACAAACTGACTGTGAAGGAAAACAAAAAACATCTCAAGCCTTTATCCATTCTACAGGAGCTGCAGACATCCTGATGAAACCCAACAAAAACATCGTTCACTCAACAGACACCAGCTCATAAACACATAAGAATACAGACCAGCAAATAGCAGCCAAACTGACATTTACCACACACATCAAAACTGATCAATAAACAATAGCCCTGATCGATACCCAGCCTCATGTTTGGTAACTACGTGGATGAATCTGCAGCTGCAGACACATGATGCAGCCATGCGGGCAGCCTGCAGCTGCAGCTCCGACACCACCTCCACCTGCTGCGGCCTCATGTACCGCTCCGCCCAACCTATCACCGGGGCCGGTTCACTGTTACAAACACTTTACGGATATACGTTATTTAGCCACCGAGCACTGGTGCGATCCCAAACACATGTGTCCGTTTGTTTCGCTAGCCCCCTGCTAACAGTTAGCCTGTTAGCTTAGGGACCGCGGTGTTCCTTGCTGCTGTCACGGCCTCCTCCGAGTCCTATGCGGCCTGCATAGCAAGCGCTGGGCGGGAGGGGCTCCGCGGCCTGGTCGCGGTGGACCGAGGCTCAGGGCGGACAGCAGCAGGAATCACGGCGACGTTCCGGCCGGGGCTTCTGTTTGAGACACAGGAAAGAGCTGAGCGGAGACTCACCCTCTGCCGCCGCCAAAGCTGCCGTAGGCCCGGTCCCGCTCGTCGTAGTTGTCGAACTCCGCCATTACTGCTGCTGTGTGTCGGAGGAGGAGGTCCTTCACGTCACACACAGAGTGGGTTTAGCAGTCCGGGGAGCGCCTAGTCGGGAAAACCGAAACACTGGCAATTAAAAAATATATATTTCGTAAAATTATAGAATAACAGCAAATACAAACAAACTAAGACAATTGACATGACTCATTCAACAAACTTCTTCTGGCTCAAGTTGAGCAAGATCCTACTTAAGTCAAATACAAAAATGATACCAATCAAAATAAGACTTATATAAAAATTCGTACATTCGTTTTTTTGTGAGGAAATGTTTGTGCCCACCAAAACTTTCCCTACCTTTAATAACAATAAGCCCTGGTTCACTGCAAAACTCAGGCACGTCAGGCCAAGGAGGAGGCCTGCAGCTGTGGGGACAGGATCCTGTTCAACCAGACCAGAAACACACTGACTGATGAGACCAGAGTAACAAAGAGCAGCTTCACTGAAAGTTGAAAAACCGTTTCAACTATGCGTCAGTGTCGAGCGGCCTGAAGAACATCACCATCTAGATCCACAACTAAACCCCCTGCAGTTTGCCTACCGGGTAAATAGGGCGTGGATGATGCACTCAACATGGGGCTGCATTACATCCTGCAACACATTGACTCCCCAGTGATGTATGCAAGGATCCTGTTCGTGGACTTGAGCCCCATCAGCCCTGAACTCTCAATACTGGCCCAGCTCACCATACCCTTCTCAGTAGATTACAAGCAAGACAGGAAAAATCACATCCAGCACCCAGACAATCAGCTCTGGTGACCCTCAGGGATGTGTGCTCTCCCCCCTGCTCTTCTCCCACTACACCAATGACGCACCTCAGGAGACCCGTCTGTTCAACTCCTGAAATTTGCAGACGACACAATCGTCATCGGCCTCATCTGAGACAGAGATGAATCTGTATACAGATGGGAGGTGGAACAGCTGACCCTGTGGTGTGGTTGCAACAACCTGAAGCTGAACACACTCAAAACTGTGGAGATGACAGTGGACTTCAGGAGGAGCCCCCCATCTCTGGCCCAGCAGAGGCCCAGCAGGAACTTCCTGCACCAGCTCAGAAAGTTCAACCTGCCTCAGGAGCTGCTGATCCAGTTTTACACTGCAGCGATAGAGTCTGTTCTCTGCTCCTCCATCACTGACAGTCAGATCTGGAGAAAAGATCATCGTTGCTGACCTGCCCACCATCCAGGACCTGTTCACAGAGTCAGGAAAAGGTCAGGAAAGACCACAGCAGACCCCTCCTACCCTGGACATCACCTGTTCCAACTCCTCCCCTCTGGTAGGCGCTATAGAGCACTGTACTCCAAAACTACCTGACACAGAAACAGTTTCTTCCTGCAGGCTGTCACTATGATGAAAAGCTAATATGAATTTTTTTTCATTTATTTTCATATTCAGCTACCTATCATTTTTAACTATTTCTTCCAATGATTCAAGCTTCAACTTAAAGTATGTGCATTTATATGTAAAAACAGTAAAATGTTTGGAACAAGGTGTCACTGTCAGCGATGACAACTCAATAAATTCACAGTCACAAAACACACCATTGGGTTTTTTACACAGTCAAAATTACATCTCTCTCCTCAGAATGTGTTAGCAATAGAGCACCAACAATAAACAAAAAAGAGACATGGGATAAATAATTACAGGTACAAAGAGCTTTATTAAAATACTGTATTTATTATTTCTAAAGTCATGAAATAAGGCTCCAGCAGATGGCAGCGTGCATCTCTAATATTCCTTTTCAGACTTGTGATACCAAAGAAGAGGAAAAGTTTAATAAATGTGTTATTATAAACCCCAATGGGTTTTTTTTTTTTTTTGCAAGATCTGCCCAGTGTAGAATTTAAGCGCTGATTGGCCTGGCGCTTGTGCTTGTTCAGGTCCTGTGTCCTGACCAATGGGTGATCCTGACCCAAAGTACTCAAGGTCAATGCCTAACGATAACAATAGTGTTTGCCTCAGCTATACGCAGGGTGCATCTTACCAAGAAATACAATGAGAGTCATAATTACACTTACATAAATACAAAAGTGCACACATATACAATTGTGTGTAAACAAAATCAGTCCGTAGTGAATAAACAAATATGTAGATAACAAAAGCATCTACCAGAGGGGGCTCTTGATTTAAACACACAAAAAAGGAATCATTGTCAAGAATTAACCCACATTCATTCATTAGTGTGTAATCCAGCATCTACAAATGACCTTCATAACCTGACCAATGGTTTGTCATATCTGAGAAACCATTACCGGAAACTGGAAAACGGTATGCACTTTCCAAAAGGATGTGGGCTGTGATTGGATGAACCATCTGTTGATTGAAGTCTTAGTGGACAAGAAGAGAGAAACATGTTTTCCACATATAAAAGCCTTCAGTGTTGTTCTTTTCTCTTATTTTAACTGAGAAATTCTCCCCAGTTCTGATAGAACTGAAGCTGTTGTAGTTTCAGTTAACCTCTTCAGGAGATGCCTACATGTCACACACACCTAAGCCCCGCCCCTAGCTGCCACTAGCTCTTTGCACGATACTGATTAGTCCAGACACAAATGCATCATGTAAAGCCTGACCAGATGGGTTTTCTTTTGATAAGTGACCCTCCAATTCCTGCGTGATCTTGTGGCCTGGCAAGAGTCCAGCTGCCATGCAGGTAAGGACCTACTGTATACGTTTTCAGACTAAGCTAAGGGTGGATGTTGAGGTAGAGGGGGGTATATTTCAGCAGCTATCTGGTGTGTTTGTTTCTTCTGGTATCACATCGAGGTTTGGTGGAGGGGAGTCGCTCTGTGGTGGTCCTGGCGGTCTGGATACACGACGATGTAGGTCGCTCGATGGGACCTCTCTCTCCTCAGAAATTAGGGTTTTATCCAAAGACTGGAAGCATAACAATAACAGAAGTATAATCAAACATAACACGGGAACAAATCAAACTCCATAGGAATTTCTGAAGACATTGCTGCGTGAATGCCTGATGCGGAAAAATAGTTGACCCTACGCTTGTTTTAAATGTGTAAAAAAAGTGGTAGGAATATCTGAATAGATGGGAATAGTTTTAATTCCTATGAATGTCCTCGGAAGTTGACAAATAGCCATAATACATAAGAGATGTGAAATATTTTAAGGTTATACATATTGAAAAGTTGAAGCTACTCAGCATTGCTGGTTGTAATCTGTATAAAGAAGGGGAAGTGTGTGGTGAACATGCATGAATTTGTGTTTGAACATTCATCCATTCGTTTGAAGAAAACGTTGACTGTTTCGGAAAGATTTCAATGTTGATAAATGTGGAAGGAATTAGACGACAGAAAAACAGGTGGAATAATAATAATAAATGGATTGTTCCCACATACAAAACATGTTTGGATTGCTTCAGGTACTCACACCGATTATAACTGAAACTGTTGTGTTGAGACAAACTAGGACTGTACACAATAAGCTCTATTTATGTTAGGACAAACTACGTATGTCCTTCTTTTATTTCAATGTTTTCTTGTACCTGGTTCTCCGCCAGTGCCAGTTTAGCCATGTAGTGCTCCCTTTTCATCTTTATTTCCACGTCTTCGGGGACGTCGGGAACCATCAGGTCGATCAGGCTACCGATGGAGAAGACCACATGCTGAAGACAGCGGTGAGAACAGGAGGTAAGGCGGATACAAAGCTGCAGTCTCTGTCGCTTTAACACTGAGCTAGAAGTTTGAAAAATGCTTTTCATTTCATTGTTTTTGTTGCCATGTATATAATGCTAATTCATTGTGACTCACACTCTCTGGATGCATTTCACACTGACCTCAAATACGATGACAAATGTCAATCGTATGGCGAGGAGGTGGTAGTGTTCTGGGAGGTACTCGCCGTCTTTGTCTCTAAAACTTTGATACCTGCTCAGGAAAACAGCAACATTATCAACTACAACCAACAACACTGTCGGTGTGTCTATGAAAGTCCACAGCAATATATTGATCCAGTCAAATGACTGTCAGAGAGATCAATAACTGCACAGTCTAACATCAGTAACATGAGAGCTATACATGAACCTGGTGCAGTGGTGTTGCCTACCTAGAGGGTGTGTGTAGCAGGCTGTAGTTGCAGTGATACTGCCTACCCGCAGGGTGCTGGTTACTGGCTGTAGTTGCAGTAATGTTGTGATGTTGCATACCTGCAGGGTGTGTGTTCCTGGTTGTAGCTTTGTGGTGATGTTGCCAGGGTGAAGTTGATGAAGCCACTCAGCGTGCTGTCTCTGGTGTAGCGGTAGTACAGGCGAGGCAAGAAGGACGAGGTGAACGCGATGAGAAAAGCCTGAAAACACAGGATGGAAATCTGCCGATTAACTGTCAAACAGGATGTAGATGTTTAACTGGACCTCACAGAGACGGACAAACAGGAACACAGGGAGTCGTACGTTGGTGAGGACGGCCACTTGTGTGATGAACTGCAGGATGGGGAACCAGATGCCGATGTCCTGAGCTCGCTCCGCCACTGGCCGTTGATATTCAGTCACAAACTTCTGCGCGTCCAAACGAATCTCCACCCAGTTATTTATGAGAGCGAAGAGAGGAGCCAGAGGACACGCCGCCACAAAGATGGTGGTGAAACCGAACTGGATCACTGAGAAGAACCAGATTTATTTAAAATACTACATCTCTGTGTTAACCCCACCCACCCGGCAGCCCCAGGAGGATGAATCCAACAGGACAGGACTCACCCATCTCCAGGTATTCACCGAAGAGTCCGTCACACACCAGCAGCTCGTAGTCTGCCTCCCAGGGCTTCTCCTCCTCTTCCTCCTCCTCTTCCTCCTTCCTCACCTCCCTCTGGGCCTCCCCTCCATCCTCCTCCTTCACCTCCCTCTGAGCCTCCTCTCCATCCTCCTCCTTCACCTCCCTCTGTGCCTTCTCTCCGTCCTCCTCCTTCACCTCCCTCTGAACCTCTGCTCTGTCCTGCTCCTTCACCTCCTTATGCCGATGCATCATCTTCCTCTTCTGCCACCAGTACTTCAACTTCCTACCAAAGAACAAGCAGTAATAATGCTCATAATAATATTAATGATGTTGGACTGACAGACGTTGGGTGTCAGTGTAACACGATTATTTTGTTCACTGTAAGCATTTGTGTGTTTGTATTTACGGGCAGATGAACTCCTGGATGTTATTGATCAGCTGTTTTCCCACCATGATGACCAGCAGCTCCTGAGCCAGTTCAATGAGACATCCACCGGACCCGCACTGGGACAACAAACAGGAATACATTATCTTTTAAAGCTGAGGCTAAACATTTGTTTTATAAAGTAAAAAAACGTTAATACTCATTGATAAAAGAGAAGTTTGTATCACGTCTACTTGTTGTTGTTATACTACCATTAATACTGTGGAAAGAATGGGAGCTAATTTATCTCACAAGATGTCAATTAGTCATTAGGAAGTGTCTTAGATTTGAGATCTTTTGTTTAAAAAAATCTGAATTGTTATTTTGTATAAAATGTGTATAAAATAATAATATGTAATATAATAATAATATAATAAAAAGTATTTCATTGCAGGGTTGCTGGTTCAATGTCGTCCTCACCAGATAATGTGTTAACAACACTGATTCACCATTTTTTATAATATTCTGATAGTTTAATTTCAAGTCCACAGTAAAGAGAGAGAGAGAAAAAGCCCAAACTCTGGGGTCTACTTCGTTTTTAAGCAAAAGAGTGAAACACAAATTTCTCCTGATGCATTGTGTCACAAAAAAAATCATCGTAATTGTTAGTCCAGCAGACTCACTTCTTCATTGCGAATTCCGAACAGAGTTTTGTAGTTTCCAGGATACCCAATGAACCTGAACACACACACACACACACGCACACAAACAAACAAACAAACAAACAAACAAACAAACAAACAAACTTTGATCTTTGGAAACTTTGAGATCTCAACTAGAAATTTGATATATGACAAGATTTGTTGCGATTGACAGGATGTTTTCATGGTCGGTCTGCAGGAGGCGCTGTGGCTCTTCCTTTAATCTGACGGCTGCTTTTTACTTAATTCAAAGTTCACAAATCAGCTGACAAAACCAACTTCATGTTATATTTGTTTGGTTTTATTCTGAAAGTAAAAGCTGAGAAGTCCCTCGTGTCTCATCCCAATAAGACTCGATTTCTTATACGTGGAGATGTAAACACACAATAGCAATACACAAGAGAGACAAAAGGGAAGATAGGTGAAGAAAGAAAGAAGGCTTCTGGTGATGAATCTGTGAGCCTTGTTCTGATTGGTTGAATCATTTCTCACCTGCCTTTGAAGAAGGCGATGTAAATTGGAGATGAGTAGAAGTTCATGAACTGGAAGACGAAAACTTTGAGGATGAACATGTCTTCGTATTTAGACTGAGTCCGATGCATCTCTGACAGAAATGACACAACGATATCATCTGACTGACTAACACAAATATAGACTGCTGATGACGTATTTCCGAGTGAAACAGAAACAGTATGTAGGTGGGACATTATGCTCTGTGCTGCTAAATATTGCTGATTGATGGATGATGCATGATATTATAGGTTGAAATAGGTTGGTACTACCCGATGAAAGCACACATCAGATGTGTTTTCCTGGAATAATAACATTGGATGTTGATATAAAAGATGAATGATTTTCATTTCAGCTAAACTTGAATTTCTCGATAGAAAAATATGAATTTTGTTCCTCATAAAGATGCCAAACAAACTTGCTTTTTAAAAAATATGCAAAACTAAACGAGTGCAACTTGACAAATAACTGACTAAATATACACTAACATGTCTTTAGTTTTCGTTCATCAAAATTAGACTAACATTGAGGGTTAACTTACCAAATGTGAGCTAAATTAGTTTTTTGTTACAAGAAAGAAAGAAGGTTTGACTCACCCCAGCGGGTGAGGATGTGGGCCAGTGAGATGTAAACTTTGGACAACATGAGGATGACCAACAGGTTCAACACAGATCCTGTAATACTGGCTATCCTCCCGGCCTGACCCCACACACACACACACACACACACACACACACACACACACACACACACAGTAAGAGTATTGAAAAGTTTAGCAGCCCCCCAGGGAAGCTTCCTGGAGCCTCTATTCTTTCTGTTCATGGAAAGATATATATTTTTTCTGAGCCCCTAATGACGATAATGGGTTCATATGATAATTACTTGAAAGCCTGGTCCGTGTCAAACAGATGCTAAAGAATGTGGCGGTTACTGGTGTTGCAGGAGTGTGGCATCAATCCTTCAGTTCCCCATCAAGTAAACACTGTTTACACTGTTTGCACCGTTAGCTGTTAGAGGTGTGTAGACCATAGAAATGTTCTCAATTCTGCCACGAGAACCTTTAAAGAAACACTTTCTTTTGTGTTATACTCACAGAGCCTGTTAAGAAGCTGCCAGACTGGGAGATGATAACTCTGACGATGGTGCGATACATAATGATAGCAATGAGGAACATCAGCACCATAATAACCTGCACACAGAAAATTCAGCTTTGTTAGAAAGGCTTGGACTGTGATGGGACACTGATAATGGGTTAAGTTCAGAGACTGCCGTTCTACCGAATTTGTTTTATTTGCTGTATAATAACTGTATTACCTGATTCCTCTCTGATTTTTCTCTTACATGTCAATATTTTGCATTGTGCGGCGATTGCCAGCGATCGATTCTGCGCAGGCCTGACTCATCTCAAACGAGCCTAATAAGTGTGTATTGTGTTGAAATAACGGCTATATTTAATTTCTGTCAGGTTCTGTGTAAACTTGTGGTTGAAGTATTTTTTTTCCAGTAAGTATAAAATGTAATAAATAAAAATGGAAACTAATTTAACACTGATTGGCCGGGGTCTGAACCAGTCAGATAACAGCTGTGACATCGCGATCAGTTGAAGCACCTGGTTATCATTAGCTTTTCGTTCCTGACGCTTTTTTCTTCAACTAGCTCTGGAGGCTTTTTCATTCATCCTTTATTTTATGCTATTTTATAGTATTTTATTATAAAATAGCATACCACCCAGTGCATGTGGTGGAAAACCATACCAGGTCAGAGCTTAAGGGCCAAAGGTCAGGAGACTCACCATGACAATGATGACCATGCAGCCAGTCAGAGTTCTGTTGAATCGTTTGTTTTGAGGGAAGTAAGGTTCCTCTGCTCCCGTCACTGGGTTCCTCATGGTCATCGGCGCCATGGCCGTGAACTCTGGACGAGGACGCTCCTGTGGAGGACAGTCATGAACTCCCAAAACCAGCAAGCATTAATTAGCAACACAAGTTTATCATTCTAATCAAACACCACCTTCTTCTCTTCACTGGTTGTCAAATATTCATTCTAGATGATCTCCAGGACAACACAGACCTCTGCGATTCAAATGACCTCTCAATGTTTGCAAATGTTGAAATATATGAAAGTCAAGTAAGACAGGTGTAGTGTG
This sequence comes from Chelidonichthys spinosus, assembly GCA_029853015.1. Taxonomy (NCBI): domain Eukaryota; kingdom Metazoa; phylum Chordata; class Actinopteri; order Perciformes; family Triglidae; genus Chelidonichthys; species Chelidonichthys spinosus. Next base: position 7,100,331 of record CM056828.1, on the reverse strand, counting down.
AGACAGGTACCTCGATGTCCTGAAATTCGGAACAGTCCCAGTGGTGGGACAAAGTTGAACAAGTTCTCTTCCAGTACTCCAGAAAGGTGACGGCCCACACTGACATGAAGACGCTGAAAAACACTGTTCCTCCATTATCAAACATGATACCGGCCTGTGGAGACAGACAGATGGACAGACAGACAGACAGACAGACAGACAGACAGACAGACAGAGTCAGATGGACAAGACCTGATTAGACATAAACAAGTTGAGATGTAATTGTCATATAATTGATTTACTTATGTTCGTGGAAACAGCTTCAATAAGTAAAAATGAATTGGTTGATGAATAAGCCAGATGTGTAACATAACCACTGCCTGCATTCCTCTGATTACATGTATTTCATTTTCCATCTTAAATCCTTAAAGTTTCTTTGTAAATTGAATATGCCAGGCTGAAAACCCACCTTTTTTTCCAATGGCATTGGTCCTCCCCCTAGTAACCCCATGTACAATGCTATGAATTGTGGGCAATTCCCCCAGGTAAAGTCTGCAGAAATGCACACTGACAGAAGGGATACATAAAGGGCTCAAATGTCTGTGAGATAGTTCTTGACAGTGTATGTGACACTGGGATTGGGGCGTGCTGCGTGACACTGTTTAACCACCCGGCAAGTAGTTCTGAAGATTACTAAGCACACTAGCACCAGAGCAGACAGCTGGAGAGTCGGACAAACAAGTACCTTGAAGGTGACACAGATGCTTGAGTAGTTCCACAGCTGGCAGATGTTACAGAGAGGACACATGATGAAACTGTCTCCACTGTCACACAACTCCTGCCTACACACACACACACACACACACACACACACACACACACACACACACACACAATTATTTTACTGACATATACAGTAGATCATTAATATACTGTATATCGTAAAACAACTACTGTCTACAGAGATACAGAGAACTAATGTCTACTTGAAATAAGCATTTATCTCCTGCTATCATGCAGATAATTTCAGATTAGATCAACATGTGTGGATAAAGTTGAGTGACGTCAGCATATTAGCGAATTAAATATATTTCTAAATGATTTTGTGAGGAGAAAATAGTGATAGAAGGTTTAAGATTTATTTCTGAGGTGATAGTCACCCAAAAGTGTCATCAAGCAAGTCACTGATGTTCAAGTCCAGTGGCAGTTTGTGAAATAGTCATTGAAATGAAATTAGATCAACTTTTAACCTGTGATTAATGTTAATATTATCTATTGTACATTTTTTATATCTATGTTGATATGTTGTTTTGTTGTTTTTGCCCTTGTAAAGTGTCTTTGAGTATCCTGATTAGTGCTTTATAAATAAAATGTATTTTTCTTCTTCTTCTTCTTCTTCTTCTTCTTCTTCTTCTTCTTCTTCTTCTATATTATTATTATTATTATTATTATTATTATTATTATTATTATTATTAATAATAATAAATGCAATCAGGGCTGTACGGTGGTGTAGTGGGTAGTACTGCCGCCTCACAGCGAGAGGGTCCCGGGTTCTCAGCTCCATTTTTAGCCCCTTTACAACAAACTATTTGACTTTAAGTGTGTTTATACTCACCCTGGAACATCAGTGGCCATGATCCACAACCCAAACAAGAAGATCACAGTCCCAATGAGGGACGCCGGCAGCAGCCAGCCGGTGTAGAAACCTACAGTCAGACAGAGTAAGAGGTTGAAACAAACTGGGGGGAAATAGTTCGTTAGCAGTAGTTAGTTACACAAACTGTGGGTACTAGAGTTACCAAGCCAGGCAAAGTAAAGCGCTATCTTCTCTCCAAAGTATTCCCTGATGTGATCCAGAGGCTGATATCGTTTCCAAGAGGACCAAGTGGCCCAGTACGAATACAGGATCTCTCTCAGACCTAAAGACTCAGGGGGCACTGGTGGGGTTGGCAGCTGGAAACCACCCTGCAGACACAGTATAAAGTAAAATATAAGGTCTTGATTGCTTTATATATATATGGATTAAATATAAACAAACTTGTTGCCTAGGCCTTAGGGAATAAAATAATGGTGCCAGTCTCTCCTCATCACTGTGGTTCTCTCCCATCCAAATTTTGACCAGGCTCAAACCTAGCTGAGGTTTTTGTCACATTTGTATTTAAATCTGACAAAATCTTGTTCAAAAGCTGTTGGTCCCATACAATGGTGATGAGGGTATGGGAGGGTCTAGGTTCTAAAGCTCACCTCGTGCAGTGGGTAGGCCGCAGTGAACACCTGCTCACTCAGTAGGCGATCAATTCCCACCTCCCCTCTTTTCACCGAACCGTACGCAGTCCTGGCCAGGATCTCGTACAGCTAGAGGGACAGACCACAGTCACTGCAGGGTTGTACACTGGACTGAAACTATCAATCCCGTTTTTGTCAAATTGTGATTCTTACGGTTGTTTCTTGTTTTGCAATCTGGTTGTAGTGACAGTGACGGCAACAATAATACCACAATATAGTTGAAAAGTTGTCCGTTTCCTCTTGCGGTTACTCATAGGGACTCATAGGCTACTTTACTCTCATCTTGAGGTAGTTTTTATTGTTGCAGGTACAACTGTGTTATTGGTATTCTTGTGTTGTTTTTTTTGTAATTTAATAATGCAATATATGAGTTTTGCGTAAAGGGGCATTTTTTCATGGTGGACACACAAATGAAACAAATCCACATTTCCTCAGGGTAACTAAGAGGTTTTGTTGCCTAAACCTAACGTTGGTTTTGTAGCGTAATGTACCGACTTAGAGAAAAATAAAAACAACAATACTTCCAAATGAAATACATTAGTTTAAAAGACATGCTGAGCGTCATGAAAAAAATGCAAAAGTCCATGTACATGACTTCAATTTAAGGACAATTTCACAAAATGCTGTGAGACTGCGTTGCTTTTGTGCAACTAAAATCTTCAGTAAAAGCCCACATCTTGATATCCATCTAAGTGCCGGTATCCTAATTCCTGTCTGGTTTCCTGACTGTGTCTTGTGAATGTGTGAACATATTTCAGGATACGTGTGTGTTAACAGATTGTGTTTGAGAAGAAGGCGTCACTGCTTCCAGAATTAATCTGCTGAATGAAACATCCTGGATGCTGATAGGTCTCAAAGTGAAAGGCGAGAGGGCGAGTTAATCTGGACCCAGCCCACACCTCGTATTAGGAATGTAATAATAAGTGTACGTTTCCTACTTTGAACAAAATGTTTTTTACTTATCAATCAGATGTTTTAGTTGTTGAGAATGTAGTAGTCTATTTGGAAATACAGTGATCATGGCAGTGATCAACTACATTTTGTCTGAAGAAAGGAAGGAAGCTGCATTTTATCTTGTTGGTAAGTCAGAAACTTATTGTAGATACTGGGTTTAGGCATTCTGTGAGTAGAGCTAGTTATAATATAATAATATTTAGTCTTGTCTAGATAGCTTGTTGTTTAAATTCTTGTGAAGCTGTTCATACTGAGTCGGCAATTACCTAGTTTCGGCCATCTCAGCTGCAGTCAATAGACTTGATTTGAGGGAGTGGCTAAACCTGCATGAGGTAAACCAAGCACTTAAGAAATTGTCACTACAGTGTCAGTGTCAGCGTTAGCGTCAGCTGCAGCATCAGGACAATCGAACGAAGACTGTCGAACAAAGACAAGGGAGTCTATCTGTGGGAGTCTATGAAGACTGTCGAACAAAGACAAGGGAGTTGATTTGTGGGAGTCTATAGGAAGACTGTCGAACAAAGACAAGGGGTCTATCTTTGGGATTCTGTGGGAAGACTGTCGAACAAAGACAAGGGAGTCGATCTGTGGGAGTCCATCAAGGAAGTCCATCTAGGAAGTCATAACAACTCAACCACCACCCATTACAGCCATGTGTCCTATCCAATTCAGGACATTAAACTGGAGAAGATTTCACCAGAGACCCGTCTGTCGAGGCGGTAACCCATCCAATCTCCGCTACCCACCATTCTCCAACGGTACGGAACTTGAAGTAACTAGGGGGGCTATAAAACTGCCAGTCTGCAGTCAAGAAGGCGGACACCATTTCAGCGTATGCACTCTCCACTTCCTGGCCCTTACGGATACCTGAAGTTCTTGGTTTGATGGGTCCAAAAGCTTCCCTCCAAAGCATGTTAGTGCCCCATTAGAACCAAGTACTTTTTTTTTTGCATAGTCATTTTAGTCCAAATCATGATGTTTTTATTCCCAAAACATAACTATGTAGTTTTGTAGCATGTTTAGTTTAGTTTTGTTTGTTGTTTTTCTTTTTCAAACAGAACATTTGGTCCAGAAAAAAAACAAGTTTTCCTTGAAACTTTATCCAGAGTGTAGTTTAGTTGTATGGTAACATCATTTTGGCAAAGAGTTGTCCAAATGCACATTTTCCATTTTTGGGATCTATAAAATTCCTGGGGCCATTCCTGTTCTTCCTATGGAATAAATTAATGACACACATGGCTTTAAATTGTTTCTTGTACTGGCGGTCTGGGTATTTTTTTTTTTTTTTCCAATTTAAATGAACAAACACACATTTTTGTTTCTGCCGTATGTTGACTAATCTAATCTGTACTCACACCCAGTACATAAGACCCAGAGAGCAAATAGTGTCAGATCCTGTGTTGGAATAGCACTCATGTGTGTCATTGATTCAACATCTTTACTGTGAGGTTTATTTAGGAAAATGCAACGTGATGATAGCAATATAAACAAGTTCTATACAAGATCATTCAGGACCGGTTTTGGTTGATATTGTACCTTAGTTATGCAAATTCCCTGAGACAAACACCAAACCTGAGACCCGGATGGCCCCTGGGCTGCTGGGACTCTGAGGGCGCACTCACACTATGCAATGGTACCATGCCCAAGCACGTTTGACCCCCAAAATCAAGCTTGTTTGACGAGTGTGAGTGCTCCCTACTGTACTCAAGCATGGTCTACTTCCTTGGCCCTAGCCCAGGGGTGTCCAACCTTATCTAAACAGGGCTTTTGTGGGTGCAGGTTTTTGTTTTAGCCCAGCACTCAGACACCTGATTCAACCATGGTCTTCAATCAAGACCTTGATGAGTTGGATCAGGTAGTGCTGGGCTAAAACAAAAAGCTGGACCCACACCGGCCCTACTTGGATAAGATTGGACACCCCTGCCCTAGCCGGTTAGAAGACTTGTGGTTCTCCATGGTACAGTTAATGCACAAGCACGGGTATGGAACTTGGACATGACCTTTCGCTCATTATTGCTCAGTGCTCAACTCAAATGACCCCCAGTTATTGAGCCGATTTGTGACTGAAAATACTGTTGATGACTGTCCGAGACACAGATGGATTCTGGGTCATGCCTGGGCATGCTTCAGACTTGTGGTGTGAGGGGGGCAATCGTGCTTCGGCACGGTACAGGGCAACTGGGTCTAGTATGAGTGGGCCCTTAAAAGGACTTTGAGGGGGCAGTGTGTGGGTGGAAGTTATGGATGGGGCTACCCGGACATGGTCTGAGATCACACCTGCTTTTTAAGCATCACATACTACATTTTCAAACTTCACTTTTGTCAGAAAGTGAATTTATAAAGATTCTAAGTGCTACAGACTGAGTTGTTGAGTTTGAACTCACCACCTGGTGTCTTTGAGTCGTCTTGAAGAATGTCTCTTTGTTGTTGCTGCCCAGAAACCTGCAGACACAAACTGGTCAAACAGCTGCCAAACACATTGGATTTTATCAGAGCATGTAATTGATTCATTGCTATTGGTATGTTATGAGTGTTTCTACAAGTGTTTCTGAAAAGAATCACCTACTCAACCTTTAATGTGACAAAAGACAGTTTAAACTCATAAACAATAAAGTGAATTGAGTTTACGTACATGGCTGGGAAATGCATATGCTAACGATTCGAATTAGTAGACAGCTTAGTTAGTTATTCACAGGCTAAATGAAAAGGTCAGGGTTAGTCTTCTTCTGGTAGAATTAAAATACTTCGCTCTTCAATGCAACCCAGGCCAACTGCATTGCAACCCAAGGGCCTGGGCTGCACGAGATTTCTGCTTAAAAGCCTATGAAGGCAGTTTTTTCTCGCCACTGTCGCTGTAATGCTGGCTCCTGGGTGATGTTGGGACTTTGTAATTGTATTGACTCTGAAAATCCTGAGCATATTCTAGTCCTGCTCAATGTGTTAAGTGTCCTCAGATGATTTCTGTTGTGATTTGACACCATAAATAATATTGAAAATTAATATTAAATTGAACTCACTGTCAAGATACCCAGATACATGGGTTTTCAGCTGAAAAAAATGTTTGAAAATGTAATTTTGCTAACAGAACTGAACCTTGGGTGTTGGATTTAGATTATATCACATGATGTCTATTGTCTATGATAACTATGAAATACAACAAAATAGTGGTCGGATTCTAATATCACCTCTGCAGTTTGTTGGTCCTGAACTGACAGGTGTAGTAGTCAGGTGGGGGGTTGGGGACATCCTGAAAAAAAGGGTTGGGGAGGGACAGCTTGGACAGGGCCTGGGCAGACCAGTTATTGATTGAACCGGTGACCACCTGCAGGACAGAGGACACACTGTGAGGACACACTGTGAGGACACACTGAGATGACACTGTGAGGACATACTGTCAGGATACCTTCAGCAGGAAACATGTTTCTGAACCACAAACTGACTAAAAGTGTTGCTTATCAGGATAACACCGATAATTGCACTTTGATTTACCTGCAGAGGGACTCTGAGACTGATCTCCTCAGCATAATAGCAGAGGACACTCCATGGAGCACTGAGGAGGACAAACCGGACCCTTGTGTTCGTCTCAAGGACCTCCTTCTGTAAAGACACATAGAAACTGGTTTGAATGGATCAGGACCAAGCAGGGTGAAGCAGCATTTTGTGTCTATGCTTCCCACCTGTGGAACAAACTCCCTGAGGTGTGCAGAAACGATTGGCTCATTTAAATCAGGGCTGAAAACATTATTGTGTACTGCAGCTTTCTCATAAATGTATCTATTTTTCCTGCTTTTTAAAATAGTTTTTAAATTGCATTCTTACTGTTTTTACTGTTTTGTTTTTTAAAATATAAACATATTTTAATGTATTCCTCTGCTGTGTAAATCACTTTGAATTGCCTTGTGGTGCTATACAAATCAATTTGCCTTGCCTTACTTCCACTGCATTTTGGAAGCAAATATTTACAGAACATCCAGACTTGTTGAACCACATTATAAAATATGATGCATTATTACAGATTAAACTACCCAACAGACCAGTGCTGGGTTTAACAGTCCCTCCTCCTCTCTCCCGGCCAGCTGTGAAGACACTTTTTGGCCCCGCTAACGTGTGTTTTAATGATAACAACTAACGACAAATTAGCCATTTCTATGATTTTAATATTTTACTATATGTAGTATTGCTACATTATGTAATTGAATTATTTACTTATTGTACCACTGCCAACCATACCTGATGATTACCTGATTATATATATATAAATATATGAATTGATAATGAAAACAATATTATCAATATAATAACAATATATAATAATATATATTGTTTTCATTATATTGTTATAATGAAAACAATATAATTATATGTATGAATTATATAAACTAGCTCTGAATACACACAGTATAGTACTGCTTAATAACTGTAACTTACTCATTTGTACTCTGAGCACCTTACATGGACTGTTTACTCAGGTAAATTGTTTTTAAAACAGAAGGAAGGATGGATCAGTTCAATAGAATTCACTGTTTAAACACTCCTGTTTGTTCAGATGTCTCAGTCATGTGATGTTTGACCTGAGGTGTGTTTGTTTTAACCACCTGCTCCTGCAGCAGTCCCGAGGCTCTCAGTTTATTCAGAAACACCGTCCTCCACTTCCTGTGGGCAGGGTTAACACCTTTGCTCTCATCTGCGTGTGAGTTCAGCGGCTCCTCCCACGCCAACACGAAATCTGTTCAATAGGAGCACAGCATTCAGACACTAACCCACTGCTATTGGCTGATCTTTGCTGATGTCACACGGGATGAAACTGTTTTAATAGTATGAAAAAAAAAATGGATACCGTAAAAACAAACCAGGAAGTTTGACGCTTAAAATGACTAAGTATTTCACACCACCCTAGACCAGAATGTTTGTTTTTGCTCTGGCATTAGTATGTTATTAGTATATTTATGTAACCATTTTTATATTATATTATAATTTTGGAGATAAAAATATTTTCTGACTGATTAAAAAAGTGGAAGAAGTATTTAGATGTTTGACCTCAATAAAAACATGGATACAACAGTGTAGAAATACTTTGTTACAAAGAGACTACTTTCTATTTTCTTTTCCTTGTCTTCTTATATGTTTTGTAAATCATTATCATCTGTTTTTGCCTTTTTATTTCATATGCCAATATAGTTTTTGTGTGAATGCACTAACTGGTGAATAAAGGGAGAAGAAAAATGTGAAGTCCATAATCTATAATCCAAATAGAAATGATAAAAAGTAGAAGTTTTTTTCTATTGATAGACTGAACATTGATCAGACTCTTTCCTGATGATGGTTTGTTTACGTCCCTCTGTCCTTGTATAATGATACAAGTGTTTCATTTACTCACCAATTCGAGTCGTCCCGTCACTGAAGACGTTCCTGTCAGGAGGTCGAACAGATGCGTTCTGGGAAATAATAACAGAGTTCCTCAACACAGGTAAAACATTTAACCTCCCAGAACAAGAAGACAATCAAACATCACAAATACACTTTCATCAACACTTTTCTTGTATCAAGAGATTTCATCAGTCCTATTTGTATACGGAAGCCCAGATGCCGGTGATTGCAATGATTTTATCAAAGCCATTATCTTGAGAGTTCATGATTTCATCACCTCGAGATAACAAAGCTTGGTTAAGATAATTTTTCACCAGTAAACAACTTTTGTTTTGTCGACATCAGAGGGTAATTATGAAGCTTAAATCAGATAAAAACATCATTAGTAATAAGGAAAAGAACTTGGGTTTCTCATGAGCTCATGTTGATTATCTCGCTTTCTCCAGGCAAGGGCATAAAAAAAGAACTGCAAACAAAGTAGCTTTTAGCTTCTCATACATTTGAATCTAGTTTTCAGCTGTTTTGTCTTGATCAACAACGTTCTAATAAATATTAACATGGATGCAATTGTGACTCATTGATATAAATACATTATCTTAAGCTGCAATAATCAAACCCAGCCAGCACCGTTCATACTACAACAACTATATATTATTCCTTACACACAATCATACACATAAATGCAGAATTAAGAATATTACTTTGACAGTTTCTTCTCTGAACAGACTGTGAACACCCAGCAAAATAACGTTCAATAAAGCTGATTCAGCTGATTGTTCTCTATCAAAGACACTAGCACTTTGTCAGTTCATATATAATTATGAAAATGCCATAGATAATAGGTCACTAGCTCTGGACATTGCATAGTTACATGGATCCCCTTAATCCATGTGTTAACCATGCAAAAGGATCCTATAACTTTCTAATGGCATTGTTTTAGTAGTACTGAGAGACATAAAAACACACAATTCATGTCTCCCTACATGAAACTGCATTTTGTGAATATTTTCCGACCTTCCATCGGTCTGTGTTGGACTAGCTGTGTGGTCAGAGTGTTAAGCATGACTAAATAGTACTTTTTCTACATGGCAAACAAATGTCTATGATACATGTTTTGTTCAGCAAGATAATCTTCAATGACTAAATGTTGGACTTAACTAAAATGAAAACATAAACACCACTTTTATGATGTTTGAAGTGTGAATGCTGTTAGGCTATGAGGAATTACACCACAGACTTCACGTCACCACCTAATCTAAAGGCAAACTAGTGATGATGTTTAGTCGTCTCATGTAAAATTCCCCAACAGGGTTAGTTCTGACATATATGTTGTCGGGTTTATGTCTACGTTTTGGTCTGGGACTCATACAAGCATGATTTGTTAACTGTTGATGAAAAGATTCAAATGCCAAAACATCAGTTTTGCATCATGCGTCTCACCTCTGATCCCTCTGATGAGAACAGAATCGACTCTTCCTGTTGTTTAATGTCTCCATTGTTGTTAATGAGACTCGAGACAAACAGTGTGACGGGAGGAAGAACAGAACAAACATCTACTATTCTCTACTGTTTCATCACTTGAAACAGTGATGAACTGCGTGGAACCGCTCTGTCTCATTTCCTGTTTCCAGCATTAGACACGCTTAAACAAACAGTCATTAAAAACGGAGTTGAGAGGGTGAAACACAGAAGCTGCAGATTATCTCACTACTCACAGGGTTTCCTGGACAGATTTAAAAAAATATCTTTCTATCAGCTTCAGAAGTATATTTGAGGATTTTAGGGATCGTGGGGAATTTTATATTCTGCAATTGCAGTAAAATCACATTATTCAACCAAGTTTAATTATTTATTGGGAAATGATAACGCTTCATTTATGGGGCCCTAATTTACTGATTTCTTAGACAGTTGTAACCTAATAGTATTTATTGAGAAAACAGAGAGTGAAGGAAGAAACAGAGGAAATTAAATATATTGGAACAGTGAAAAAAATTGACTAAACATGACAAAGCCAGTATGAGTTTTAATAGGTTTTTAAGTACTGTATATTTATGATTCATAGTTATACAATTTCCAAACTACTGGCTCCTGCACAAGAAAGTTCAATGTGGAATAAATGTTGTGGAGGAAAAGTTCATTCTATGGTTTTGTTCAGAAAATTAAATAATTATTTCAGGGTTTTTTAAGAATGACTAAAATTGGAACTGCTCCTTTAAATAAATTTAAGGTTTAATAATATCAACAGAGGCTCAAGGGCGCTTCCCTGAGGAACACCACTTCATATCTTTATCAATTCTTCCAAATCTCCTCCCCCCTGCTAAATATCAAACTTCTAATTTTTCAGCAGTTAATCACACTGTTACCGTGGTCATACTGCCATAGTTTTTCCCTGGTTCGGGCTCCATGGCAATCAGCGTGGTGCTGTCCTCACTCAGCTCCCCTCTCTTCCTCATCCTCTCTCACTTCCTTCCTCCTCCTTCAACAGAGCCACAAACACACAGATATATAAGACAAAATATGAGATGAAAGAAATACTCGAGGGCAAAACAACATCATTGAAGAATAAGATAGAAAACAACTTACAAACAAAAATATAGTGCAATAACAGAGACATATGAATAGAATTACTGTTAATATAAATACAGGTAATTCAATTACTGTGAGAATCTTGATGCAGTTCTCCAGATGACAGCAGGTTGAAGAGAGGTGGCGTCCTCTATATATATATATATATATATATATATATATATATATATATACTGTATATATGTAAACTGTGATTTATAACTGTATAAAAATGCTTGGTACTGTACAACATCAACAGGACACCAAGCGTCTTCATCAAGAACTCAATGGGGCTGTGGAAGATGACACTAGAGGCCAACTCAAAGCCAATTGCACAAGTTACCATCAAGTGTGGCATATACCAATGCTCTGTCCCCGCTGCTGTTTGGTGGCTTGAAACCAGATCATCACTTAGAGTGGCAGTGGATACTGGTTCCGAAGTGGAGTAACCTTCAACCACCTCCTCTACATGGATGATATCAAGCTGTATGCTAGGAGTGAGCATCAAATTGACTCACTGATCCGCATCACCAGGATCTACAGCAATGACATCGGGATGTCATTGGGGATAAGGGTGGTTGGATACTATCCAATAGAGGCAAGATGATCCACAGAACCACAGAAGGGATAGTAGGCAGCATAGCACAACAGCTACAAATACCTTGCAGTCCCGCAAGATGCCTCAGGTCAGCCATAGCCAAATGCCTACTGTAGTGCTACTGAGTGCAGGAATTTGTAGACAAATCCTGAAAAGTTGGCTAAATGGTAAGAACAAGATCTAATCCTCTGATATAAAGCATGACCAAATGACGAGAGAGAGGCCACTGATATCAATCCAAGAAAGCTCCTCAACATGCATGGAGGGTTTCACCCCAAGTCCAGCTAGTGAGCGTCAGAGCCACTATCCAGGGTGAAACAACCAAGATCCAGGAGTATATCAGGAAGATGGCCACCAGTGATGCCACCATAACTTGCTCAGTGAATATCTCAGACAGAAGAAACCTGATTGTAAGGAGGAGGAACAAGAGGGGGAACCATCATGGAAGGACAAGCCCCTGCATGGTATGTACCACCTACAGATAGAAAAAGTGGCTTGTGGAGCAATCATACCATTAGTTAAAAAAGGCTGGTCTGAAGGACAGCACAGAGACACTTATCATGCAGCACAAGAGCAGGCGCTGAGCACAAGATCAGTTGAGGCTGGGGTCTTACCCACCAGACAGGACCCCAGATGCAGGCCGGGGTCTACCACACCAGACAGGACCCCAGATGCAGGCCGGGGTCTACCACACCAGACAGGACCCCAGATGCAGGCTGTGTAAAGATGTTACAGCAGTAAAAGTGAAGCTCTAAAAATGCCAATGACTGGCTCCAGCAGAGTCCAGGAACAAAATCCACAATAGTCACATTGAACTAATAACAATTGATTAACAATTTAAAGTTTGATCACAAACACACAAGAAACAAAATAAATTTTAGCAACAGGTAATGTTAGTATTGTCAATAATAGTAATGTATCAGTAAAAATATAACTAACATTAATGAAAAAATATTTTCATTCGCCATTCCTTACTATTATCACCATCTTTACAAATCAAACAATCCATCATTTAATGGAAAAAATAATCAACAGTATAATCCATAATTAAAACAATTATAAGTAAAATCCTGCTTTTACAT